>JAUPFR010000006.1:15148579-15859130 GCA_036925125.1 Oreortyx pictus | reverse complement strand
GTTGTTCAGGGAGATTACTGCGTACGGTGTCATTCAGTATCACTGCTGATGCCTGATGGAATTAATATTGCTATTTATATCAATAAGCAGATAGAGTCAATGTTATTAATAGTATAATCAGCATCTAGGATTTTTTGTCGATGTTGTAGTAGCTTCCACATTAGTACATCGCTGTTAGGCGGTGGATGACAGGTGCTAAGTCAATGAACTACCTGATTACAGATAATTGTAATTTAATCAGCCACATTTAGATTGGTGAATGGAACCTTTTCCTTTTCTAGAGCTTACTGTAATACCGTAGATACAGAAAGGAGCATCAGAAAAGATGCACAGAATCTTCTGCTCGAGCTCCAGGGTTCTTGCAGGTCTGCTCAATGCATCTTTCAAGCTAGTATCTGATTGTACCCATTCTTGAATATTTACTGTAATGGTTCCTGCCCAGCTTCCTTGGAGATGCTATTCACTTGCCAGTTATTCTTTTCCTTAACTGCCAGCTTACCTGCCAGCTTCTGAGACTCAGTAATTCCCTTCTTTCATTTATACATTTATGTTATTGCCTTGAAGATATTTATAGAACGTGAATGCGTTCCTCTTGAGTCATCTCTCTTCTAAACTGTTAGTTCCTCTGGCTTTTCTTATGTATGACTTGTTTGCCTAATTTTCTGGGTCACTGAAGAAGGGGAGCTGACTGTCGTACCTAAATGGAATATGGGTCAAAGGAAAAGTGACTGCAGCTGAAGACTAACCTTGAAATGTATCAGTTCTTCTAAGCACAAAATACCAGAACTACCTGTTCAAATCCTATTTTTTTTTCTCCCTGCTGAGACTGGTGTAAATTTAACTCTGCTAGCTTCTGGTTCACGCTCTTGATTCTCAGTTTAGCAAAGACGTTAAACATTAGTTGAACCTCAGTGGTTTCAGTTCATCTGTATTGAAATTCTGAACGCTAATTTTGAACTTAGCTGAAATGCTGTGCTAAAAAACAATAAGCTTATCAGCTTCTCAGGTCTTTGATTCAAGATAACTCTAATGTTGCATATGTACCTGTTGTGCCAAGGCTGCTTTTACATTACAGAAATGATGTAGTATATTTGGTGGGTACCTGAACAGTTTTCTTACTAGGTAGCTTGGGTACCTGCTGCAGTCTGACTGTGAGACAGCATGCATCTCAGCATGGCTGAATTATTCTGCAGTGAGGGTATGCTACACATATATATGCATTCGTACGTATGTATACAAATACTATGCTGTAGCTAACTTGGTGTGCTTAGAGCAGAGTGTCTTGCTGAAAATAAAAGGGAATTATTTACCTATGGAAATAAAGTGTTCAGAGAGAGAGGCCAGGGTCTGGTAACTTTTAAAAATACACATTAAGGGCAGGTGTTTTTGTGTTTCAGGATATATTAATTTACTATGGCATCCTTTCATTGTGTCTTCATTTTACGCATTTGCTATTTTCCAAATAAGATCAGAGCAAATCTATCAGCCTTCAGTTAAATAAATATTTAATTTCAAAAGAATAGGGCAAACAGTGCATTAGGCATGTCATTCAGTCTGAATCCGATTGCTCTGACCTAGTTTGTTGTTTGCACACAGTTCTACTTATTGAGCAGCCTAGATTACAAATACGCTTTACTTTGGAAAGCATTTCAGCAGCAGTACCATGTCAAGTACAGTAAAATAATATGATAGCTCATAAGGGATGATACTGTCTTTAGGGGGAGTTGTAAAACAATGTCTGCCATAACGCCAGTATGTTTCATACACTACTTTTTTCTTCCTTTAGTTCTAAACCTGCTTTTCCAGCTGTCTACTGGAAGACCAATTGATCGCATACTAGCCAAACAATAAGTCACAGCCTCTGTTTACTGGTGACTGTCAAAATGAAAGCCTAAACTCATGCAGCTGTACTGTAGTTACAGTGAAATGTAAAGTAACTTTTCAGCCATTACTGTGTAAAACATTCCATGCATGGTAAAAGAGCTCTCTCTCCATTGTGCAGTAATTGACATTGGGCATTTCAGAGTGTTGTAATCATGGTGCTTGTGGTGTCCCTCAGGCAGGAACAGCCATTGCTGTCAAAACCACTCTGAATCTACAATATGTACACAGAAAATGATGTGGCTGGTAGCTGCCCTAATAAGTGCTCTGGTGATCATCTTTATGGACAAGCTTGTGCTTTAGTCTGGTGTCCTGCAGAATTTGGAGTTAATCTGTGTGATGGTTTCCATATCGACTTAACAATTGGTGTTTGTTAATCTCTAGAGGAAGAGAGAGGAAAAAAGCAGTCCTGTGAGTGCAGTATCCGTATCCAGACACTGGTTTTGATTCATTGTGGTGAGCTTTTGGGATTATCAGTAGGGAATACAGAGAAGTGCTCAGAGAAACAGCAGTGTGATTTGAGAATCTTTCATTAATCAACATATTAGCATCTCCCCTTCCAGACAGGTAAGTAACTGAACGATGGAGCCAAGAAAATCAATCCACATCATGAAAACACTTTCATAAATAAAATGTTGCAAAGAGCAGCAGCTTTAGGCCCTCCTCACAAGTCTTGTAACACAGCTTACTTGAACTGGAGCATTGATCTTCATTTCTTTAGGGATGAATTATGACAGTCTAAGTATGTTTGTGAGCATGAATGCCATTACTCTCATTGGTGTGTGCTTAAGTACAATGAGAGACAGAGGTAAAATGCATGTCAAAAGCAAGTGCTGTGCACACCCTCAGGTTTTATCTGCTGTGTAGGAACTTATGTTGTACACTTGTGTCTAGATTATGGGTGCAGCCTCATAGTGATTCTGCCATAGGTTAGCATTGGTGAGTGGGAAAACTCCACAGTAACGCACACACAATCAACTCAAACAAAAAAGTAGCAAGCTTCCCCCACTCTTTGAAAAAGAGCGACAATAATAAAGCATAGTCTGCTGCTGTAGGTGCTATTCATAGGAAAACATCACAACTCTTCCTACTCTCCGTGTATGAAAACATACCTGTTTTAATTTAGATTCTCTCCTTCTCTTTCTATCATTGGAAACAAGGTATTTGAGAGCCTCTTCTTTTTTACTTACTTATTAAAATATATTAGCAAACATTAACAGTGTTATAAACAAACACATTTCAGTCTGTCCTCTCCTGATAAGGATTAACACATGCCAGGCATTCTCTCTCTGTTCGTAGCTGCCTCAGAAAGCAGTCTTTATGGCAACTCTGTAAGTCAGTGATTGTGGCTGCCACTTGCTGTGGCTGCCACTGAATTGTCTGGGAGTTTTGCCTGCAGAACTATGGCAGGGAGGGGAGTCCTCTTTCACATTTTCATGCCCAAGGCAGACGTATCAGCAGCACAAGCCAACAGAAGAATTATCAAACATATTAATCCAAGCAGAGCCCAGTTATCTGGCAGCACAGATCCAGGGACCTGGAGGTATAATGGAGATTGCAGAAACATTAATGGATGGCTTCCCTCTGAATGAGCTGAAATTGTTGAATGGCCTTCGTGTGCTGTATGTTGCAATGATTATTGTGATCAATCATTGATCTTGTCAGCATTGCAGACAGAAGTGATCTTGTGGATGCAGTACAGCAAGGGATGACAAGCCTGCTGGGGAGTATCTGAGTATCTGAAAGTGTCTGAGCATCTCAGGAAGCACTGTTTGTTTGTTTATAATGTGATTGAAGGACTTAAGCACACGCTAGACCTAGATGTCAGTCACCCAGTGCAGTATTTCATTTCAGTACCATGCTGCAAACTACAGCATCACTAAGCACCAGCAGAGAGATGAAACAGGAATGTGGAGACACTAAGGGCGTTCTTCAGTGAGGCAGGAAACCAGGAGGTGAGCTGATTCTCGTACCATTGGTCACGTAGCAGATTGCCTACCCCAGGGAACCAGACCTCCTTCATCACTGTTATTCACATTCTGGAAAACAGTCCTGCTCAGAAAGATGGAAGAGGGGAACAGGATAAAATAACTTGGTAATGTTAGCATGCACAGTTCCTTCTGGATATAAGTGCTGCTGCATACCAACAGGCTAATGACCTGGAATTCTCATTCACGTAATAAGTGTGAGAAACAAAACTGCACTGGGTGTGGATGCTGGAGGAAACATTAGTGGATCTTTACATAGCAATCATCACTTCTAGGAATGTACTCTAAGGTCACTTGGGACTTTTTCTATGCGCCTTTAGGGTGCTTTTCATTATTTGAAATCTTTAGTAGGTTCTTCAAGTCTAATATTCTAGAGACACATCATTAGAAGTGCGCATGTGGTTAAAAAAAAAGGAAAAAAATCAGATGTGAGTTGTAGTGGGAAGATACTTGTGTTCTGAATGTCACTGCTTTTATATTGAGCAGAGAAGGGCCTTTTAGGATGAGAGTACATTGGAGATAATTTAACTGTACAGTACAGACTGAAGCAAAGTTTTTTTTGCTGTTTTATGCTTTCAAGAAGCATGTGGTACAGGGATGGTTCAGGAGGAGAGTGTTGAAATCAGCACGAAGCTCATAGAGACCAGTTCACCTCTTCAGACCATTGGTTTCTCTTGGCACAGCAGAGGGCTCGTTGTCTTCAGCATCCTTGGGGAAGCTGCCTAGGGCCCGTCCAAGAGGCAGGGCCAGCCAGAGCAGCCCAAAAGCCCCATGTGTGGGCCGAGGGTCAAGGAGCATGGAGGGCACTCACAGGAGGCACGACTGGCAGCAGTCAGCAACGTGGCTGCTACAAACACAACGCCTTCCCTACTTGTTATGGTGGCAGCTCACAGCAGAAGGCATGAATTGAGGCATCAAAGTCTCTTTGTTTGCTGAGCAGATGGAAATGTTTGGCCACTTGATGGATTCTTCTTACCGTCTGGACTGGAATGGCCCTTGTTTTTATATCGTCCAGCGTTAATATTTCCCAAAGTTTCCCCTTAAGCAGAGTGAGAATACTCTACAGCATAATAACATGAATATGTCACAGTAAATGGCTTTATACATAATACAACATGGTCATTAGCCAGCTGCGCGCATAAAGCACCAAGCTGAGACAACAGGATGCAAACCAGTATCCGCTGCTCCAGGCTCTCTTCGGAGGCAAGCAGAGCAACCTGGCCCACACGTTGCAAGGGGCCATGCTTTGTTGTCAGCAGCACTGCCTGTCCCTAGTGTGGGTTGTGCCAGGTCAAAATACCTCTAAGCCACAGGCTGGCTCAGTGAGGGCACACCGATTGCACAGCAGGCAGTACTCCCATGCACTAATCTCAGTTTTATTGGCCATGGTCTTCTGTAAACCTTCCTAGCTTACTGCCAGTCAGAGCTGGGCAGCTTTATGGCTTGTTATTTGCCATACTTGGAAATACTCATCCTGGTCTACTGTCTGTCTCTACCTATTCATCATATTGCTTTATCTCTATAAAATTAGAGGAAGAGAAAATATCCGATGATATAGCATGGGAAGATTTTATTAGCAACAGTTACATTAGCAAACTTTTTACATCCTTGCCAAGTTGTCTATGTCATCTCTGGGATGAGCCAGTAAAACTTCAACGATATACCACGTAGGGTGCCATGTATTCAGAACGTACCTCAGGAGCACTATTTCTGTTTTAGCATCTGCATTGCCTCTTCAACAGTGGAAGCACAGGAAATGGGTCTGGTGCTGATCCTGAGAGCTGCTCCTGTGGGCTCTCCTGCAGAGCTGGCACAGCTTTGCTCATCCTTACAGCGACTCAGACATTTGAATGTGATCCGAGTGGCTGAATACCAATCACAAGCATCCAGAGGCACTTTCATTTTAACTCTTGCACTTAGCCAGAATGAATGCAGGCCAACTCGTAGTAGCCTATCCAGTAAAAGAAAAATAATTAAAGGCTTGCTGATATTTTATAGGAAGCTTTCACAATGTTTTGTTGAAGTGTAGAGTAAAATAATGTCCAGATGTCCTGGAGATTTATTATTTTTTTCATATTGGAATATACTTTTTGGGTTATTTTTACATTTGAAGGATACTCCATCCAATTTTTAGAATGCATTGAAGCAAATTTTGTTTTTATCTGTTTTTTTTTTTTTTGTTATATTGGTTGAATAGTATTTGCTTCTCTTTTATGCAAGCACTCACTTATTCTCTGATCCTGTGAATGCTTAACATGCTGATAATAGCAGTGATAGAAATGTTTTGTTTTAATGTCTGTTTTTCATCTTTGTACTGCAAGCAGCTTAACAAAGAGGGTCACTGTCATCATTGTCATTTATGTATAACAGCACAACCATGAATTGTCATAGTCGGTCATTTACAATGTATGTGGCAAGCAGTAAAAGAAATCCTGTAATTCCAGCATCCCAGACCTGTCTCCCTGCCTCATAATGTTGGTGCAAAGACTCAGAGGCGTAGGGTTTGGACAAACTTGATTGCATGCTAAACCAGGGATCTTTGTGTTGCACACTTGAATTTATGTTGCACAGAGGAGTATGGGATAGATCTCTTTTACAGATGCTTCTAAATCTGCCAGACACTTCAATTTGTGCATGACGACAAAACATCAATCCTTTGATTCTGTATTTATGATGTAAGGAGTACTAAGCTGCTGGTAGCACTGTTATTTTTATAGCGACTATTTACTATGTTATATATCTAGGACTCCATTGGATTGAGTTGGGGTGCGATACAGAATCTATCCAGTAGCACCCCAGAAGGAGCTAATGATGGATCTGCTTCAATTTTCCTAGCTGGGAATAAGCAGTTACTGCAGCAAAAGACTGCAGCCCAGGTGAAACATCGCGGTGCTGGAGAGGTTGCTGTGGGAGGGGAGCCATGTGTGACACAAATTAAGAGTGTCGTAACTTCTGATACAGATGTGTGGACTTGGTTTTACACCCAAGGGCAGAGGAATTAAGCAGGATTAAGCATTTAATTAATTTTATCTCAACCTCTTTTCTTGGGGGGCGGGGGGAAGCCTTGGAACTATGGTTCCATGCTATAAGCTCTGAGATAACAGAGTGAGTGAATGAGATCATTGTGGGGGAGAGAAGAAAACAAAACAGGAGCTGGCTGGTCGAGAGATTGTGCAACCAACAGCAAGCTGTCAAACAATGGTTTCAGTGCTGCCACTGTTCGCTGCTGCGAAGTTACAAGGACACTCCTCAGAAAAGCTTGCTGGGAAACAATCTATTAAAAAAGGGAGATTCTTTGGTGGCAGCTTCAGTTTGCTGGAGCTGTGTTTTGAGGTGAGGCAGTATTCCTTTAATAGAAGCAAAAATGCAGATTTTATAATAAGTAATTCTTCAGTGTAGTTTGCTCCTCTTAAAACCACCTTTTATAAAGCTCTCCCACCTGGTGTTATCTCACACTAGGCTCAGGGTATGCCTAGTAGCTCTGTAGGAGCCTCAAATGAAATTTACTGTGCTCACTCTGTTTTTACATCCATTTTCTTTTCCCTAGAATAGATTCAGATAGCAGTGGGCAGCTTTACAACGTGGAATCCATTCTGCTTTCATATTGTAATGACAACAGAGAAAAAAACCAATCAGGATGGATAAAAAATGTTTTTATTTAAAAGAGTGATTGCATTCCCCTTTATCAGTGGTAACAGGCATTGCTTAGAGAGGAGGTTTCCAAATTGAATGTTTCATTCTCAAAAGTCATGAATATGACCAAGCTGTATGCAAGTGTTTCTTCCTGTTTCATCCTGCAATGCTGTTTTCTTCCACAGACCGATTGACTATGATCATATGTACCAAAACCCCCTGAAAAACAGGAATCATCGAATTAAACAAGTTCCTGTGGCAGTGCCATTTAATTGCACAGGATTTGTATCCACCATCATAAAGCTGACCTCGTTCACTTTGGCCTCACTTTGGCCAAGGCAAGGGTACTTCTCAAAACACCAAGTCTTGAAACGAACTTGGCTTCCCTCAGTCCTACTGTTTTCAGGTATTTCTTCTGATGCTCTCACCTCTGCATTAGTCAGTGAACGCTTAAATAGAGCAGAAGTAATGTGGTGCTTTACTCTGGCAACTTTACATATAAATAACTCACCACTGGAGAGGCTGTTATTTGACATTATACATTCAGTTGTATGATAAGTATATGCTCTTGGAGTCCTTTTCACAGCAGTCCTGATGGGAAAGACAAGAAAGGGGAGTTTTATTTTTCGGTTTTGTTTTCCTGCAGCTATGGAATTTGCACTGTAGGACAGAGTAGTTTTTCAGATGCCAAGGCTGTGTGTTCTCAGTGTGATTGCAGTTGTGTGGGGGGGGGGGGGGGGGAGGGGGTGAAATTGCATATTCTGGGTCATAACGCTACAAAATACTTGGTTTGTGTTGTGAAGAGCTCAGTTTTTGCTCTTGTTCTCATTGTGTTCTACTTGCCAGCAAACTAAGAGGTTATGAAACCCCGCTCTTTTAAATGAGATATTTCTTTAATTAGCTCTGCGTAGTCCTATTCTATCACATCTCATGAAAAATCATCTTGTAAACTCGCTGCTGCAAAGTATAGGCATTGGCTTGCTAAATGCTAACGTGGCTGGTCGTAGATGAGTAAGAGTCAGGACAAGTCAGTTTCCAGAGGATACTGACCTCCTATCTTACGCCTCTCTCTCCTACTCTCTCCTGCTGCCAGATAAGGATAGGAGACTTCTTACAGAGCACCAGAACAGTTAGATGTTTCTTCCGCAAATCTGGGGACTTTTGCTGTTCAGACCATGTCAGTACCCCATCACAGCACTCTCATCTTTCTGTATCACCAGACTTGATTTTGGCTGGACATACTTTGACACGCGGTTGCTTTCTCCATTCTGCCGCTCTACTGGTCAGCATAGCCAGACTTCCCCTAATTCAGCCTTTCAAGGCTCAGGAGCTGCTGCTGCAACATCCGTTCATAATCTGACATCTTCCTATCACACCCCGCTGTACTAAGAGTATGGCCTGGGGTTTTGCAAGCTATGCTTGCTGAGCTACTGAAAGCAGAGATTATGGGGTGCCATGCAGCAGTGACAGCAGCAGTGGCTGCAAATAGCTTTGGACTCTGAGTCAGACCATGTACAGACACAGATGGCCAGTTATTCAGGCAGTATCGTGGCTTCTCAGGAGAAAACAATGGCTCTCACCCCATTCTTGTTTGCATACCATGGTCTGAAAACTTTTCGTATAGCCACAAGCACAAACAACTCATAGCATATCCTAGAGATTTGGATTGGCAGCAGATGAAATTAGCAAATTTGAATTTGTATCTGAATATCTTTACTTGGTAACTCAGTGGTAATGGTTGATTGCCTTTTATTGAACTTTTCCTTGCTGCCACAATACTGTATTTTTGAAAATATCCAGAAGAGCAGTGTTTTATTTCTCCACCCTGCCTTTCAGCTCTGGTTCTTTATAGGCAGTTGCACACTGCTAATTCGTTAACTTTACTGCCAGATCCTTGCAGACCCAGAGTCATCAGCAAGGAGAACGTAAAACAAAGTAGGCAGGCAAATTTCAAATCCTGTTCAGGGGGAGGAGTAAAAAAGTAAAGCAATGCTTTCCTTTTTCCTCCTCCGTTACAGTACTTTACAAAAACTTAAATTACTCCCTTAACTTTGCTTTTTTGCCAAAATCAGTAATACAGTAGAGATGTGTACCAGGCCCAATAAGTCGCATAGAAAAAGATGGGATTATTAGCAAAATACATTAGTTTTGAAGTTTCTAATCATTGGAGACATTGCTATTGTAACCAGGCTGAAAAGTCAGAAGTAACTTCCTTTCATATAATTCAAAATCATCTTGAAGGTTTTTCTTAAAAAAAAAAATATCTTGTGCCCGAGACAACGTTCTTCTGCATTGTGCTTGGTGGAAGATTGAATTGAGGTGCACAGTGCCGGGTTCTTATTTCTTTTTATTGCTTTAAGGGTAGACTTTAATCTCTTTTATCCAGACTGTGTCTAGTTTGCTCAGGAGTGTGCTTGGCTGACCCTTGGCCGCCCCTTATTTTGAAGCAGCACTTATCAAATCAAGTCTGTTTCTATTAGAGGCAGAATGTTTGTACAAAGACCCTTGTCATTAATGTTCCTGTTCGTATGGAGCCTACTTATTAATTTTGACTGAATGAGCAAACTCTCATTTTTTAAAATTACTATCATTAGTCTTTTTCTTTGTTCTTTTCCTAGTGGAAACAAGAAGGGCATTATTTTCTGTGCTTATACAAGAAAAGAATTGTGTAGTGGCAGGGAGAACTGCTCTCAGACTGTTTTTAACTTGACCTGTTGGAAAAGTTAGTGTACTTCTATTTTTCCACATACTTCTGAAGATTCAAAAAACACATAGCTCCTTTTCCTCAACACTGAATAATATTCATAATATCCTCACTGCTAATATCCATCTCAAAGGCAGATACGACCTGAAAGAGCAGTTCATGCCAATTGACTCTAAGTCTCATTATTGCAAGACTGAGAAAGATAGAAAAAAGTCTGAGAGCAAACAGAAGTAGCCGACTCCCTCTGAAGTCTCCTTGCTGGTAGCAGTCTTTCTCAATTTAAAACATTTCTTGTTCTCAGTGTTGTTGTTTTTATAACCTTTTTTATTAACTAACATTTGTAAATAACTTAGAAATGAGCTGACAGTGAACAATACTAATTGAAATGTAATTGCTTTGTATGGCTCAAGGTGTAATTTAACCGATGCAGCGTTGTGATATCTCAGGCTGAGAATTCTTAAAAAGAGACTTCTCCCTCTGAAACAAAGCACTAGACATGAATCTCAGGACAACACTGACATCTCCAGCTCCCAGCAGATGAAAATTTGACAAAATAAGTCTTGCTAGGAGTCAGGGAATCGCTTTGCAGGGTATTCTTTGGATGTGATTGGCAAATGGGGAGATAGCATTAAGAGTGATGCCATTTGACAAGATGCTTCATAGAAGAGAATAACAGCTCTGTGCTCTGCCTGGCTCTAGGAGAGGGCATAAGGATTTTCTCAGTGTGTGTGCTGTTGTGTTAATAGCATGAGCATTATTCCTTTGAATAATGTTTAATGTTGCAAGCAGCAGCATATGCTCTCATTGCAGCGCACAGGCAAATGTTTGCAAGTGAGAGTACTAGTTTTGAAGAGGAATTGCTTAGGAAGCCCAAGGTTTTCTTTTATGTTTACTGGGACTCGTGGTTGAGGAATACTGTGTAAGTATTTAAAATCACTTATATGGAATCCTTTAATAGCTTCACTGAATTTGCATATGGGGAAAAGTTTTTTTTTTTTTTATCACATGAGCTGACCTACTCTGAGCCTTATGCACTAGTCCACTACTGAGAAAATACTGTACCTAAAGTCACCTAGTCAGGCATCATGCTTTCCTTGTATTGCTGACCCCACTGGAGTGTCTGACAGTTCTCCTTCCCCTACCCCCAGCACTCCAGAGTTAAGGTGCCATCATGATTTTAGCATCCTCACCTGCTTCTCCTAACACTTCTGTTCTGACTCCCGCTTTCCTGCTTCAAAGGTGCCAAGTGAGTGGAAAGCCCAACCGTGCTTCAGCAAAAGCAGCATATGTACAGAAAAGTCTTTCTTCACTGCAGATATTAGTTGCAAGTTTCCCTACTGGTTGCCAGCAGCACAATCCATTACAGTCATAAATTGCAGAACTTTTAGACCAGAGGGGAAGGTCATAGTGGTGGGGCCCAGGCAGCACTCGCTGGGGATTGAAGCTGTCTGAGGCCACGTCAAATCATTAAAAATGAAGGCATCAGATGACAGCACATTCAGATCCCAGGGGTCACATCTATTTGGATTTTCACTAGATATCTGTTTGCAGGAAAAACCCACCCCGAATGCTGTCTGCTGCACAGCAAAGATGTTGGTGATGCTTGTTGGGAAGAACAGTCAAGAGTTTCCAGTAATTTCACAGAAAAACAGCCTGGTGATTGATCATTCCTTGTGACAGACAGACTCTGTGTTTGGCCTCTAACGTAATTCAGTTGTGGGTGAAATAGGTGGGTCGGGGGCAGCCATAGGGCATGGGAGGAACTTGCCCCTTCCCTGGGACACAGATACTGAAGGGGAAGGGGCTGTCCAAGTCACAGAGTGCGGAGTTGGAGAGCCACTGCTTGATGCAGCTGCTTTGGGGACAGAGAAAAGTCCTTAAGGCAGGGCACTGTTTGCTGCAGAAAGGGACTGATGGTAGGAGTAAAGCTTGGGGGCAAGGACCTGCGCGCAGAAGACCAGATGAAGGAAAAATTGGTTTTCACCAATATTATTTTCTCTCCCCCATAGCCTTCTTTGAGTTTTCACTTTTTAATTAAAAAGTTAAATACTCTATTTTATATTCTAGCACTGGCTGCCTTTTTTAATTTAAGAGCCCTTTGGTCTCTTCTGTGAAACTTAGCACAAAGAGAAAGCTTTGAATCCTTCTGCACATTAAATATGTTAATAATTGTTGCCGTCCTTGCCTTCTGCCACATGGTGATACTAAAGGGCAAAGTAAAGGAGTAGGATCCTTACACTGCCAAGAGCAAGACAGCCTCGACCTTGTGCTCTGTAGCTCCCCAAGCATGTGAACTGCTTCCCTCTCCTTTATGTTCCATTATGTCTTGAAGAGGTGTCAGTGTTTGCAGTAGGACCCTAGCAGCAGGGCAGAGTGCTCAGGTTGTGAAGTTGTGCTGTTTTAATTTGAGGTGGCAGAAAGCCAAGGTAGGTGGACAGTTTAAGTACCGACAAAACAATAAACTAAATGCATATTCTGTGTCCAAGCCTGCTGTGCTTTCAGTCAGTTCCCACTGGGACGCTCCGTTCCAGTGCCCTTGTTACATTTGACTTTCTTGCGGGAGAATTGGAGAGTGTCCAACTTTTAGAATTACCTCAGCTTTAATTTATTCTGCTTTGATGTTCATAGCACCATATATCTAATGGTCCCCCTATCTTTCCCTTACTCTCTGAGGCTATAATTTACCTGCCTGATTTCTCAAAGGCAGGTACCACTTACTTTAAAAATTATGTATAATTTTAATATCCCTGTGTTTATATAATATATAAAGCTTGTGAGGTGAGGGAGTAAGGGAAAGGATTTATGTTTCATGATCATTTCCAGTAATTTTAAAGACAAATGATTTTTGGTTTTATAGAGGCATTTAGCAGAAATCTGCACGGGTGGAGCATATTTAAGTTGACTTCCACGTGGCAAAAAATGAGCAAGCTGTTCTCCCTTAGGGCTTAATACTGTCCTCACAGACCTAGCCGTGATCTAGCTAAAGATATTCTTTTTCTGCGAACAGGTTGGTTTTTTGTTGTTTTTTTGTTTTGTTTTGTTTTTTGTGTTTTTTTTAAAGAACAGTACCAACGCTGGGTTAGATGGGAAAAAGATGTGAATTAGGAAGCACTGGATTTTAAATGTCAGGGTTTAGAAACAGAGAGCTCGATTCCAGGTTCCTTTGGGACATCCTTATGCAAGCCTGGAAATGCAAAAGGAGAACAGTGAAACAAAGCCGTAGCACTTGTTAAGGCCCCATTTCAGAATAGGTGAGATTTAAATAAAAATCAGATCCAAGACCTTGTTTCCCACATGACTGCAGGGTTGCAGGAATGAGAGCTAGATCTCATAGGAGGAGAATCACGGGGAGAATTAAATCCCGAAGACTGGCCACGTGAAGCACAGGCTGGCTCAGAAAAGCCAATCTGAGTGAGATGTCCCGTGGTGCACGCAGCTGGGGACGCAAGCTGCCATCCAAGGCGAGTGCTGATCCCGGACCCCGTGGCCACCCGCAGCTCCCTGCTGCTGACCGGGCACAGCAGGATCTCCGTTTCCTGGCGTCACCGCTGCGCGCTCGCTGCTGTCTTGGCGTTACAAAGATCAGATACGGTGGAAAAGGAGATTAGCCAATTCTCTGCAAGGCATGTTAATACATCTTCTCTCACACATCTACTAGTTTCAAAGATACCTATCTTTTGTTTTCACCTGTGCATATACGCTCAGGCAGAGACAAATACTCACGTGGTGCATGGGAAGTGGTAACTTTCTTAAAGCCTGCTGAAAGAGAAGAGAGCTATAGAGATCTGACCTTATGAATTCTGATTGGAATACAGCAGCAGTGAGTATAATTTAGCAGCTATTAACAATAGAAATGCAATGTCAGACTAGGATTTCTATTTTAGTCTATGCCTGAAGCAACTGGTCAGGCTTATGAAACAGATAACTTTTCTTACTGTCCAAAATTAACTGTTCATTTTAGGGGAGAGAGGGAAAACAAAGAAGCTGCTTGTGTCATGCCTCTGCCACCCCACAGATTATACTGAGCAACGTGAAAGGCTGTCCTGTGTCTTCCTAGCAAGCTGTCCGTTCCTTTTTCTTTCTGTTCTTCCTTTTTCCTCCATAGGTAACAGAGTAGATTGGCTGTAGCTCACCCCTCCTGGCATGCCATATGCGCTGTGTTATGCCCTTCTTTGCTAGATTGTTCCTGCCTTTGGGGAAGTGGGAATTCATTCCTGGAATCACTCCAGCGTCCAGCTCACTTGCATTGTCTTTATTAGGATGGACTGCAGCCATCATTGGTGAGAGTAGCAGTTGGTAGGAAGCAGGAGATAACTGCCTGAAATGAACTCTGCCTCCATGGGGCAGAAACTCACTCGGTGGCATCGCAGCTCTGTAATTCCGGCTTAAGTCACCTTCCTCCCTCTGGGCAGTAGCTGTTCTTACATATGTTCTGGGGACCATATGCTCAGCCTGCTCCCCAGTCACAGAATCACAGAATGGCTTAGGCTGGAGGGAACAGTCAAGATCGTCTAGTTTCAACGCCCCTGCCCTGGGCCAGGCTACCACGCAGCAGATCAGGCTGCCCAGGGCCCCATCCAGCCTGGCCTTGAACACCTCCAGGGATGGGGCATCCACAGCTTTTCTGGGCAGCCTGTGCCAGTACCTCCCTGCCTTGCGAGTAAAAAAATTATTCCTAACATCTAACCTAAATCTCCCTTCTTTTAGTTGAAAGCCATTCTCCTTTGTCCTTTCACTGTCAGACCATGTTAAAAGTTGTTCCCCTTCCTGCTTGTAAGCTCTGAGCTCCAAGCCAGTACCAGGCTTAGACACTGCCTGTAAAGCGTGGCATCCTCATCCTATTGGTGCAGGATGGCTGGTGCAAAAGAAGAAATCAGCTTTTCTGCATGCCCACTAACAGCATAGCCCTGTAGGTCCAAAGAGGCGTTTGCTTCCTGTCTGCCTGTTCCTGCATCCAGCACAGCTTCACGCAGTTGGGTCCGTTTTGCTGCAACACATGCAGTGATCTGACCATTCTGTCAGCCTAAACAGTGCTGTGCTATTTTGTATGTTTGGTTGGAGATGGGTCACGACTGTGAAAGTGCACCAAAAGATTCCAAGCATTCTCCATCCTGTGTAAGACTAACCAATTCCTAGTGGTGTTTTCTGATCTGAGCTCATTGAGCAACCCCCTGGGGTATCAGAAAGGGTTAAGGCTGAGCCTGGATAACTCCCCCAGCTGCAAGCAGTTAGCTGAGGAGAACTAGAGGCTACCAACCATCAAAGGGGAGGTGAGTTTCAGGAGAAAGCTGGAGGTACAGGTTTTGGAGCTGTGGCTTGGGAGGAATCATGTGAAGAAAATGGTAAGAAAGGGAATAATGGCTACAAAAATATTTAAGGAGATTTATGGGGGTTGCGTGGAGGTGCTTAGGGTATAGTTGCTGTGCTGAAGGCTGGAGGTGCTTGGCTTTCTGTTGCAGAGGGGAGAAGCAGTCTTGGAGATGAAGGAGTATCAGAAAGGGGGAAAACCTAGTGCTGGTTTAGGTGGTGTGGGATTTTACATTTGGGAAAGAGAGAGCACTGCAGCCAGGCAGAAAGGTCACGTCTGCCTTGCACGATGCTTAGATTTCAAGACTGAGGCACAAAGGGCTGGAACGATTGTGGTGGAATGGTGGCGAATGTTTTTTCTGGGTTACCTTTGACTTCTGTAAAGCTGCGTGTTAGCCTGCTTGAAGCGCTGTAGCAGTGTGTACCAGGCATCTGTGTTGCGTCCCTCAAAGTTGGCTTTGCTGTTCTGTGTAGCTGTGCACCGGGTGGTGGGGGGATATATGGTAACAGATTCAGTCACAGTGGTCGCAATGAGCACTCTGTGTCTTCTGTCTTGTAGCAAGACTTGTATTCATAGTATTATGAAGGTTGGAGAAGACCTCTGAGGTTATCTAGTCCAACCTACCGCCAGTATTTCCTTGCTAACCCTCATCCCTTAGTACCGTATCTAAACATTTCTTGAACACTGATGTTCTTGCTGAGTGGAGTATTCTGAGGTTCCTTCTTGGTAGCAGGGTGCTGTGAGCAAAGACTGCAGGGCTGGGACATGTCTGAACCTGCCTCCAGCTCTGCCCTGCCCAGGGCAGGTGTGTCCCATTGCAGCTCGTTATATCTGCAGCACAGCTGGAAACCCTCTGCCCGTTAGCTCTCTCCTTGAGGGAGCTTGGCTCTTAGGATCCTCTGTGCCCTCTCCTAGGCAGACTAATTGCCTTGATGCAAAGGGAGAAAGTAGGAAGCGGTTGCATTCAGCCCACTTCTGGATATAAGAGTAAATTGTAACCATGGCCTGAATCCCATTCATCAGGCTGAGAGCGAAGCCCTACAAACCTGCAAACTTGAGCCCGCTGTAGGCATCCTCTTGCCCTTTGAAAGGGAAGTAATCGAACATCTTTTTGCCACTTCAGTGAGCAAGGAGCTTTATTAGAAAATGTTTTCTTGTGTCTGTGTCCTGCTCGGTTTGTTTAGCTCTGATTAGTCAGTAATTGTTTCATTACTGTAGAAATAGATGACATGTTATTTTTTTCTGTTAGTGTCTTTTTTTTCCTTCTTCTTTTTCCATTCCCTGATGCTTTGTGAACATTTCTTATAGTTACTTGCTGCAGGGAAAAAGTGAAAAGGACTGTGTAACAGTAGGCAGAAACTGAGAAATTGCCTTTGCTTTGGAGAGCTCTGCTTGTTGCCTTCAGCTGGCAGCAATGAGCTCATCAATATTACATTCAGGTGTGAGCCCAAAGACCCCCATCAGCCTCCTTTCCTAATGACCCCAGATTGTCAGCTGTTGCCAAGAGGAGAGGGGCAGAACGTTTAGGGCTTCTGGAGGATGGTGTGGCAGTGGAGAGGCGGCTCCTGCAGTTGAAGGGGATGAGGAGTGTGCGTGAGGTTGCCATGTGTTGGCTGCGCGGGTTCCCAAAAAGCAACCTAGGACTCTCATAGGTGCTGGGGTGGTTAAAAGCTCCTGGGGGTTCTTATGCGCACAACACTGTCCTACGCTAGCAGTGTGAGAACAATAGTCCATTGGAACCTCTGGATACAAGCAGAGCATGCTGCTGGAAGTACCCTGCTCTATCCCTTGTCCTGTGTGTCTTGACAGCCAAAGGGCTTCAGGCTTAGTGCTTTTAAGTCAGTTAAAAGGAATCCTTGGTGAGTGCTGGGCATTGCAGCCACGGCTCTGTTTCAGATGTCTGAGTTGGGTCTTGCATCCCTGTGACCTTCTGTGACTCTGTGCCATGCCAGGCTGGGCACCTCTAAGCTGGGAACACTGCTGATGCTTTGGTTTTTATGGTAAATTAGAGAAGGCATCAGACCCTGTAAATTCAGGTTTCTTCTTGCCATGCCAAGGAGGAGTTGGTTGGATGCTTTTTATCAGGGGTAACTTTACTGCAGAAAGAGCTGCAGAGGAGATCTTTGTATGTTATGAACTTGATGAATTATACATGAGGCACAGCCGTCTGGTATCAGCAGTGCTGGCAATTTGAGGGGAAGAGGCTGATGGCAGCGATTTACGTCATGGGCTTGCCGTGGTTTTTCATGGAGAAGCAGCAGTGAAGGCTGCAAGGCCAAGGAGAGCAATGCAGCTCCTCCTTTCGGCCCCTGGGGCTGAGAAATGTCAGCAGGCAGCGGGGGATGCAGGGCTTGCCTTGAGCTAAGCGTGGAGATGGGCAGAGAAGGTGGGAGGGGATGTCAGCCCCGTGAGCTGCCTGGCAGAGCGGCGCTGACTGCTGGGCTGACAGCACCCAGCATGTACATGTTAAACCCTGCCGTGTAATGGGACGGGAAGGCTGACACCAGCATATCGTATCAGGCACTGTCCTGCAAAGCAAAGGCGGAAAGAAAAAGGTGAAGCAGTGGTTAAAGGAGAAAGTCTCATTTGAGGGGAAAAGTTGACCACAGAAAAATAAAGCTCTTTAATGTGAGGTCTGTCCCCATGTGTGACCGCTGGCTGGCAGAGTTCCTGCCTGTCAGATGTGGGGGACTGGCTCCGGTGGCTTGCCAGGAAATGCAGTGCCCAGAATGCAGTGTCCAGGCCTTCGTGAATCCGCAGCAAAGAGAAATCTGTTTCCGTGACTGGTGCTGGCAGTGCTGCCACGCGTTTATCAGTCAGCTGTTACTTTGTAGGGCTGGTGGTAGGAACCTAGTTAGTTTGTTGCTGTGCTTCTCTTTCAACAAGGTCTGCTTCTCCCGTTGCTTTCCTTCAGTTTCCAACCCCTACAGTTAGGTGATTCTGTAATTCTGTCTTACAGCATTGGTTATTCTCGCTTTCCAGAAGCACTACATAAACAGCAAGGAAGTCAGACGTTGTTACTCCATGGTGGTGTTTTCATGTTCAGTTTACAGATGGAGAGTAGCTTCAAAGAAATGCAGTCCAACATTTTCAAAAGCGTGTTGCATTAGGAAACAAATATTTCCTTGGCCTGAGGGGCTCAACAGGAATACTGCACGTTGCTGCAATTTCTCACTCTTTTTCTTTACTGTTCTATTGTATGTAGGTTGTTTTTAGAGGGTGGCTGTGGATGTCTGGGCCCCCTCTTCCCACTCTCAATCACAATCCTGGGTGTGATGAGACTGTGTATTTGGGTCTTGCATCTCACAGTTAATAACTAACCTCAGCCACAAGTAGCACAAATGGATCTTGTTTTACTTCAGGCTCATGGAGGGTGTTCAGAAGCAGAGACAGGAGGAATCCTGGCACTCTTAGGGAAAGGTTTTTGTCCTCGTTTGGATTCCAGCAGAATTCATTCTCATAGCTTTCCTCGAGCTTAAAAATGTCGGTTAGTTTGCTGTAAAATGGTTAAAGAACACTTATCAAATTAGAACTCTCTAGCCAATGAACTGGCAAAGCTTCAATTCTGGCTATAAAATATCCCCAGTACACATGTGGCATAGCAGTGTATCACTGCTGAGCTTTTAATCAGGATTCACCGATTTGTTCTGTTTTGTGTTTACTGGTGTGGGTATGCATGAAAAAATTAACCACCCTTCTAAACTGTAAGCAGTAAAAAATACGTGTTGTACCTTAACTGTTTTCATTTTTTGCAAAACTACTTTATAATACAATTAAATATGTGCCCAGGGCTGTATGGGATTGATTTACCGAATATCTGTCTTGCAGCGCTCTCACCTCTTGGATACCCCATACTTAAATTACAGGAATCCTTTGGGAACCAGGCTTTTGTATAAGTGTTAATATCTGAAGCTGCACACAAACATCCTCATTTTCAGAGATCTTTTGTAGGTAACTTCTTACTAATGTGAGTGCTATGAATATGGGCTTTAGATCTGTGCTCAAGCAAGTGTTTATGAAAATCAATTCCACGTGTGAGGACAAGAGACATCTGGGGAAGATGTGAATCACATACTCTGGCCAAGCTTAAAAAAAGGAAGAAGGGGGAAAGTAAATCAATTAGCTGAAATGAAAGCACTGGTAATCCTTATTCAGACGAGGTGTTTGTTAGTACTGCATAAATAACCTTCCTTAGTTTGCTTATGCTTTTTTTTTTGTTTGTTTTGTTTTCTTTAAATTTTTCATTGCTTTATGGAAGATGAGGTATGTGTGACATTTTTGCAAAGATGCCTAGGCAGAATCTACTCCTTGCTGGGAAAGCAATTGAGGCCAGCATAACGTGTGCTTTGTTCAGCTTGATTAAGATTTTTATTGTTGTTGTTAAGTTAGTAACAGTTAAGCAAAAATAAATTTCGCATGGTCCTTCATCTCCTGAGCTATCTTGGATTTTAAGATAATCTAGTGCTAAGTAAGCTGTTTAAATGGAAGTAAGTGCATGCACAAGGATGTTTGCGCTTTTTGTTAAGCAGAACAACTCTGAACCAGTTTTAGCATTACTTCTCTGAGTTTGCATCAATAACTTGTCAGTGGGGGCAATACAAAGATTTGACAAAAATTGTGGAGCCTCCATAACTAGATGTAAATTTACTGCTGTCTCTGTTTTACCATGCAGAGACTTGATTGGGGATCTGATTCAAAGCCAGGTGGTTGTAATTCCTTCAGAAAGTGCAAGGGAGCAGTGACTGCCTCCCCAGATTGCTATGTATGTACCTAAAGATGCCTATGGTAATTTCTTTTCCTCTGATTGAGCAGAGATGGACACAGATTCTGAGCTTCACCTCAGGTTCATTTTGTGCTACTGACTAGAGGGTTATTCCTTCATTGCTGCTCATCAGCTTTTAAGGATCTTAGCTCTGCCGTGAAAGGGAAAGTATCCTTTTACTCTGTGTATTTAGTGTATGCTCCAGTTGGCTAAAAAGTGTTTATTTCTTTATTGGCTGATGATTCACTCTCAAGTTTTATTCAGGTCTAGGGCAGGATTTCCCTCCTTGCATTGGTCCAAGCTGGACTGCATGGTCAGAGTCTTTGCTTATACACAGAGGTGAGCTTGCAATTCCTGTGATTATGCATAGATATTTACCGAAGGATAACAACATGAGCTATATGTAACCTCCTCCTCCTCTGGCTTTTCTTTAAATATTAAGAGGAGAGAAATTATATGACTAAAGAGGTTTCCTTTGTGTCCCCCTCACTCTTCCAGAGAGAGGAAAAAAACAACTCCTTGCAAACAAACATGCTGTGTTCTCTAGCTAACACTCATTCAGACAAAAGTCCTATATCCATATTAATCACTGCCACCTTTAATTTTTCAGTCATTGCTTGATTAAATTGCTGCCTAGATCCATCTTTTTAGAGATAGGGCCTGGTGAGTGCTCTGCAGCTAACTCAAACAGAGAAGTAATAAAGTGCTTTCTGTCATAGGCACTCCCCAAAGCACAAAACACAACACAAGTTATTAAAAAAATATCAAAGAGTGAGCTGCTATAAACTGTGCAGAGAGGAAAATCATGATTGTCCAGGGAAGTGGAAGAAGATTTTAATTTCATATCTGCAATTACAAAGGCAAATACATCTGTGTAGAGGATATTCCAGAGTAAAGAAATGAGCAGCATCAAACATTTAGGGCTATGTCAAGAGCTAGGTTTGTAAGTGTTTTTACTGCTTTCAAAATGCAAGTGTCCGTTATCTTTTTCAGTACGATTGTCAGCATAAAGCGTATCTGTTAGTTAATAAACTTGCATTGATCCACAACAGCTTGCTTTTAAACATTCCCTCCAGGAATGCAAACATTCCAACTGCAGAAGTGCTCTGATTTCCATTGAAGTTTTAGTTTTATTTAAGCAGACTTGCACTGATATGCAACGCTCTTCCGGTGCACCACGATCGTCATGAAATTTGGATGTGTTGCTGAAAGACTCAGTGGAGCAGTGGCTTTTTGCCCCCCGTGGTTGAGCAGCTGAGGTGTCGTTCCCATGCTGGGTCCTTACTTGAATTCCAACACTGGCACTGTGGTTGCTGGTTATCTTCTTCAAAATGTAGTCTATGGATCTTTTGGGATTACATGGGTACACAAGAGGATACTTATATCTTGTTTCTACCAGCTTTGTAGATCTTGATGTTAATAAAAGCATATATCAGACAACCTTGCTTTTGCTAGGACATGTCACAGTGCATGTTGCTGTGTTCTGACACAAAGAACACAACTTTTTTTTTTTTTCCCTTAATGTGGCTAAAACATGAGTCAATAAAGAGCCAACGTAAGCTAAATCGTTATAAGTCGATTTTAAACCAGTTCAGGAATTTCCACAGTATGGTTTGTGTGGACAACAATTTAGTGAAATCAATTGAAAAAATCAATATTAGGCCTCATCTTTGTCAGTTTAACTAGCTTCCTTCCCATTCAGCTCCCAGCCATCCATAGCTGGTGGAAAGCTGCAGCATAACATTATCTTAGGTTTACAGTCTTCATTGGCAAAAGAATTAAGAATTTGTACTTCCTCTACAAAGTTTGTATTGTGCAGATTTTTATCCATTTGTGCAAATGAGTGATGGAAACCACATGTTTAATGCTGAACAAGCCTGTGGCTACAGCTTTCTGAGGGCAGAACAACCTTGCTGATGAGAGCAGGAATTGAGAGCAGAGTGCTTGTTTCTACTTCTTCTCTCTGTCTTCTTTTCTCCATCAGATAGCTGCAGTAATACACATCTTACATGTGGCACGTGGGGCTGTTTCTCATTCATTCGTCTCGGGAAGCTTTTTAAGAGTCGGAGATTATAAAGGTAATAAAAACACACTGACTGCAGCCACTGGATGCTTGGAGGAGAACTGACATCTCGGTAGCACTCTGCTATTGTGCCCGCTTATCTCAGCGTGTTCCAGTGGAAACCTGGGGCTGGTGTTGCAGTGATGAGGCTGGCCTATCAAAGAAATCTCTCATCACACAAAACTTCATCTAATTATTCAGCAGGTACCCTAGAAACTTTACAGCTAAGGATGGATTCTTCTGGTCAATAAGGATGTGATTTCTTTGGGGGATATGTGTCTTCCCTTCATTTTCTCCTACTTATAAAGGTATGCTGCTAACGCAGTGGGTTTGGTGCAGTGCTGACTTCCTGATTGCAGAAGCTCTTTTCCTTCCATGTGAACTGAAAACCTGAAATAGAGTTGCAACATTAAAATTCCTACTTTCTGTAGCTTACCTGTTGAAAGATTCAGGAGTGAGGTATGTTTCTATACTGCTACCCATACACGTTTATTGGCTGACCTGCTTCAGATTTCACAGACCTCAGCTGCTGCTGCTGTCCGTGATGCAAGAGCAGGGAGCTGTGTGGGTGCTTGCTACATCTAACTGTACAGCAAGTTGTGTACCTTAGGCCTCTTCTGAACGCACCCATCTCCTGCTGCTTTGCAGAAAAATACAATTGTCCCACAGTGAGCAATAACAGTTCAGAAACATTTCATAAATGTTATCTCAAAACAAAAACAAAACAAACAAACAAACAAAGCATCACAACACAACAACAGTGTTTCATTTTTCACAAAATAATGCTGAGGTCTCTTTGTAGACTGTGGTAGAGAAATTACTGGAGCAGTATGTCTGAGTCTCTGTCCTGCCCTGCTCTCCTCCCATTTAACATCAGAAAACATCTGGGCTGCTTCCACTGCTCTAGCACTATTGTTTGCAAATCTGTATTGCTCATTTACACTCACAAACCCTTACTGTGACAGGTTGTACCATTAGCTGCTTGCTTGAGGGAAGGAGCCAAAGCTGGATGCTTCCATCAGGCAATAGGTTGGTTGTTGGAAATGTCAGCCAGGATATCTGTGAGCTTACCTCTGGCTTTCAGAAAGCACAATCATAATTTTTAATTTCTGCAGGTCCCTGAGGGACTCCTACTAGAAAGAGCTGATAAGGGAAATTACTTCTAATTCTGCACCATGCTCTATCCCTTCACTTGTTCAGGTATTATTGTATTGTACCGACTGCCCCAATGGCACATTCACTGCTTTCTTGTCCTTTCATGCTCTATAGTTATTTTAGCCATTTCATTAGCGTAACATAACTGTGGTTGTTTTTTACAGGTGTAATGAGTTGGGACCCTGAGGCCTTGAGGCAGGCATGAGGTTAAATTCTGCATCCTTTCTGATTGTGTCAGGTAGTGGAAATAATTGCAAGACCTGGAATGTGTGCTTTCAGCCAGCGTTTTTGAACCTCCTGGGGTTGTCCTGCCCATGCAACCATGCATCTTCTAGGCAAATGGCAGATGTCTGCTTCATCACTGGATCATTACTTTAGAAGGGAGATGGCGTTATAACACGTGATTTCTTTACTGCATGATTTGAGTGAATTCTAATGTTGTTAGGTGAATCAAAAATGGAAAAATGGAAAAGGGAGTTTTACTGACAATACAATTACTTTCGGTTAGAAGCTTGCAGGTATAGCATAAGTCAAAAAGGTGTGGCACACGCAGAGATGTGGATGTGTTGATTTGTCAGGCTTCGGCAGATTTGCCTCTTTGCTTTCCAAACTTTGCTCTTCAGCAGTTTCATTTCAGGAAATATTTAGAAATTGCTGTTATTAGAGAAACTTGCAGAGCAATAGAAAAAGGATCTGAGAATCTTACCTCAAGCGCTCTTGCCCATCAAGTGCCAAAGCAGCAAGTTACATAGCATGGCCAGGCTTTCAGTGGGACATCTCTGCTGTGTTCTGTTGAGTTGTGTGGATGTCTACAAATGGGCTTTGGGGCATAGTAAGGGGGATCTGCATAGAAGTGCTATATCACTGTAAGCTGATGCTGTGAGTTCTGTGAAGTGACTGTTTTGGCAGTAATGTTCTGTGATCACCTTTTGCATTTGCTTGAGAGTCTTTTGGCTTTTCAGTGTTTGATTACAAATGCCAGAGCTATTTAGGAGAACATATGCTGTCAGTTTTGATTGGCTTCCTTTATAATTTTAACAGACAATGTTCCTTGAATGTGTGACACAGATTACCTGGTGAAGACTGTCGTGTAGTGGGGCAAAGGGATTGTGAGAGTAATAATGGCAAGTAAACCTCTGTCTTTGGTGGGCTGTTAAAACTCCTTGAAAAGATAATGCATGTGAAGGGTGTAGGCAAGTTATGGGAGTTGCTAATGTCAAGAACGAGAAAGGATGAATACAATTTTTTATTTATTTATTTATTTTAAGCAAGAGGAGCTGAGCAGTGTGGTAAAGAAAGATGCAAGTGGGATAAAGGAATCGAGGTGCAGAGTGGCCAAGAGGTGACAGTAGCAATTGCAGAGAGTAGGGAAACAGCCACGGAGTTGTTGAGGGAAAGCACATTTTGGCAGTGTCTATCCTGTCACGTGGGTCTTTTTTCTTTTTCCCATTTGCACACGCACAAGGCTCAGATTTGTGTGCTTAATATCATACAGGTATTCTCTTAATTGTTGTTCCCTTTCAACCTGTTTTTTCTTTGTTATATTTGTGTGTTCCTAAGTGCTTGGGTTTTTATGAAAGTCAGGCATTTCCTGAATGGAAATGGGCTAGCCAAGGCTGTGCCAGAAGCTCCAACTTGCTCAGCCATTGTGCCATCAGCTGCATGCTGGGGAGTTTGCAGCTCAGGGGCATTGGTGGCTGCCTTCAGAAACAATGGGGCTGCAGAACTTCTGTGCAGAGAAAATCTGTGCCTCAGCTCTAGCATGGCTGAATTTTGTTGTTACATTTTTATGTACCGCTCTCTGTGCTACCAGTTGTGAGGTTTTTGTTTTTAATGCAATTGTTGTGGTAACAGAATTACAAGGTCTTCTGCCCTCCTTTACTTTTTCCAGAAGGGAAGTAAAGTAATATTAGAAACAGAATGAACAAGACTGAAAACATGGGGTAGGAATAAAATACACAGTTGTTTCTTCCTTTCTCTCTTCCTCAACAAAAGGAGAAGATGAACGAAAGGTGAGCAGATTTCTGTTGTGGAGAGGCCCAGCAGTCTTCTGGAACTGTGTACTTTTATGGGGACGCGTTATGGTGACATATGGTAACTGCTTGCATCAGCGTCCTTCCAGGAAAAGCACTTACACCAGTAAATAGTCATAACACTCTTAAACATGGCATATTTATGTGCAGGTTGGTCCTGTGCTCAGAGCTGACAAGAGTCTCTATGGCACTGGGAGCACACATCATAAAAAACTCAATAGGAGCTTCCCTGCTCAGTTATCTGGAGATATTTCTGCATTTTAAAAATAGTCCTACCACCTGTGAATGGATGCAGTGCTAGGAGGGAGAAGAAATGACCTCCAAGCAGTTTAGGATGGTTGAGGTATTTGTCTTTAGCTTCAACATTTTGCTTTGGAAAAGATTGTTCTATAAGTACTGTGTAGCAGTAGGACCTCATAAAACATTGGTAAGGCAAAATGACTGGGAACCTCAACCAGAAGTCAGATGAGGTTTGAGTATGGCTCTGCAAGAGAGACCCGACTGTGGCAGTGTTGCCTTTTCCATCCTTTTTTCTTTGTAATCCTTTTCCAGGTACACTTGGCAAAAAGCACCAAAGAGATTTGTTCTTGCTGGCTCTCCCTAGCCTGCGCAAATATGCAGTTCGTATGTGTGTCAGTTTTTTACACCTGATTTGAAACAGCAAGAGAGGGTACATTGGGAAAAGAAAGAAAACTGCCTCATTCTTTTCTTCTTTACAAATGCTTGCACTAATCCAAGCAGGAGTCTTTCAAGAGGCAAAGCTTTATCAATAGAACCAGCCAGCATTACACATTGGATCTGGTTTGTTTTGATATTCTTCACGAACAAACTCAGAAAGTGGAATTTAAAAATAATAAAAAAAGAGAGATTCAATTATTTTACCTTCATTACGCTTCATGCTGCTGCTTCTCCCCCGGAGAGCACTGGAGAGGCTCTCTTACTGCTTCAGACTCTTCTCATTTACAGAATGCGATTGTATGAGTTGACCAAATTTTCCAAACCACTGATCTCACTGCATATGCTCTGCTGACTTGTTCCTGGTTTCTCTGTAGAAAGTTAGCAAGTCGCATAGCATTGACAACTGTTTTTTTTTTAATTGAAGGCCGTTGAGGTGCCTGTATTTTGCTTTCCTATTTTACCAGCTGCTATGCTCCCTACATATTGGGTGAAGGGGAAGGTATGTCACATCAGGAAAGGTTTGTGCATGTTTGCGTAGCTTCCTTGTATTGCACGTGCCTCTACTTGTTGTGATTTGCATTGCAGGGACAGATTGAAACTACTTTACTTTCCCACCTAGTGTCCCCAGCTGCAGGTTTACCCCATTACAGCACAGACAGCAGAGACCATAAGGTGGCAGAAGGGAGCTGAGGGAGGAGGGCTAGAGTAACACCCAGGGAAGCCTGTGTGGAATGCAGCTGTGAATAACACTCTTGTAAAATCACCCCTGGCTTCAGCAAGGTAGATGACATGTCTGGTGCTGTGTGTTACCCTTCAGTGGTTCGTGCCCCTCGCTGTGCCCATCTGACATCATATAGAAATTGCCACCATGGAGTGAAACTTGTTGAAGTGCCTTACGTGGGCCAGATGAGGCTGGAATTGCAGCAGACTCCCTCTGTGTTGCCTGGCTGATGTTTTTTCCCTAGTCAATGCCAGAAGGACTTTGGCTGCCCTTGCATCAATCTGTTTGCTGTGGGACAGGTGGTGGTAAACCATTCTGGCACCCCAGAATGAGCCAGTGCCATCAGTAACAGACTGTAGAGAGCATTTGCAGAGGTACAATGTAATGATCAGGGCCGAGCATCGCACAGGATGCGGTGGAGCGCTCTTGTAATGTCCCCAAAGCAGCTCAGGGATAATAACCGTATAATAACAGAGAGGCAATGAGCAGTCTCTGGTCAATGCTCCAGCCGTAGAGCCAGGCGACCTCCTGCTTCCCTGTGGCCATCAGTTTGGAGAAGGTACCAGCTGAGTTTTGCACAGAATGTTTGGCTGCTGCGTAACTCCATGTTGAAATTCTTCTGCCTGAGCCTGTGTGCAGAGCTGCTGAGTATGTGCTTTGAGGCACCTGGAGAAAAGTTGACTCTTTTCCTTGCGGAGCTTTGGAGGATCCGTTCTACAAAGAACAGAAATGGGTGCAGAAAGAGAGGAGCACGGTTTCTCACTTAGCGATGCTGAGTGTTTCTCCTGCCTGTACAAATATTGCCGCTATTTAATTCAGCAGTTTGAGTTGGCAACAGCAATAAAGTCAGCAAGCAGATGCTGTGCAGAGAGGAATTATTTTTGTGCCTTTGGTTTTCTTGCCCTATAGCAAAGTTTCATTGTGAGTCAATTGTGTCTGTAATAAGCCTGGCTTGCTAAGAGCCGCTCTTGGGTAGGAGGTAGGGGAAGTTTCACTGTGAGCCTCTTGTCCCCCTTGTCGGAGTTAATTTCCCATTTCTGGCTGGCTTTAAGGGAATTGTATGCTTGTTTTGCCAATTTAAGAGTGAGGGAAGGTGAAAGTTTTACTTGTTGAAAGCCCTGAAATACATTCAGTATGCTAAGTGCCAAGTGTTGTTGTGTCACTGGCATCGTGGGGGTTTGGGGACGTTCCCAGCTACCTGCAGCCCTTGCAGACTCGCTGCACTTTAGTCCTGGATTGCATTGATTTAAAGGGGAAGGCCTTGATTGTGAATGTATTTAGAGTAAAACAAAGCTGTAGGATTCCTTCCTAAGCCAGGGCTTTTTCCACTTCAGTCTGAAAAATGTACCACCTGCAAGGCTCTACTGAATCTGTCTATTGAGTGAAAGTAAATGTGACAGAGTCAGCCCTCTCCCAAATGAGAACCTCTTTTAACAGGAGTGTTGCCTGGGGAGGTCACTCCTTAAGAAGGAGGTTTCACTGCAGGGCAAGCTGTTGCCTCTTTCTCTCTAAAATCTCTCCTACTCTGCCTGTTCTAATGTGTGGGTGAGTACAGGCATGCCGAACATACATAATTCTGTGTACAAAGCTGTCAAGGGAAGCCTGACTGTGCTTTTAGTGGGCTTGTGAGAGCAGGATGGTGTTTTACGTAGAAAGCCTGAAGAGAGCTGACTTCAATACCACGCTCAGCTATCTGGAAATGGTGTCATGCTTTGATCACTCGGAGGTCCTGACAGGAGTATTTATTTAAGAAGCTAGTATTTTAGAACCTACTTTTAGTTGGTTGCACCATCCGCAGCTATTGAAGATTACAACTTAGAATAATTGTTCTCTTAAGAACTAGTTTTTGTCAGGGAGGAGTAATGCACAGCCCTGGCAGCACCGCATGTCTTGGTGGTGCTTTAGCGCTTCCTTGTAATCATTCACTCTAATGCTGCGCAACTGAGCAAATCCCGTGGCCATTTCATCCTGATAAAATGGAAGAGATAGATGAGCTTTTCCCTGCCCCTGGAAGGCTGACAACAAATCTCAGATTCACTGGACCAAGGAGGAAGCAATTACCCAGACAGCAGCTTGCCAACAGCCGCGTTCTCCCTTAAAATAAAGGAGCATGGTGACATCGTATTTTCATCAGCTTTCCCCATGTTACTGCAGTGAAAGGAAGGCTTCCTCAGGAGCTTTCCTCTAACTTTTTTCCGCTTCCAAATCTGTATTATCTTTGTTAGCTTATTATCTCCTGCCTGAACACAGTTTACTCCCTACAATTTTGAATTGGAAAGACAGACATTCTGTTAAATTGCAGACTTCTTTGAGCAAATTTATATACCTCTGCAGTGGCACTTACAGCTTTGTTTCCTGCTCCATCACGGGTCAAGGTCCAGCATGGAATAGCTGCACATAGTATAGGTGATGCAGGTGGCATCTGAGGGAGGTTTTTAGGGATGGAAGGAGAGGTACTGGCTGAAAAGTGAGGTCGTGCATCCCACGTATTGTCTGACATGAAGTAACACACCTGACCCTGAGAGAGAGCAGCTGCATATCAGCTGCTCTTCAGGGAGAACGCTTGTTCCACAGTTGTGGTGTGGCTGAGGTAGATAAGAAGACTTCTGCCAGGTCTGTTTTATGGAGGCTGTGCAAAATAACCTGAAGGATGACATCCAGATAGCATATCATCAAATCCATAGCATCAGATATCTTGGATGGCAAAAGCCTGCTGAGCTCAAGTGATAGATGTTTTCTAGCATCAGGTTTCTTTACGCAGTCTGGCAGTTTTCTGTCCCTTGGGGTGGAGATACCTTTCTGCCCATTTTCTCTACCAAGTGCGTGCAAATGGTTTCTTTGAGCTTTGTTCTCCCTCCATAAGCAAATCAGTCATTGAGCAGAAAAGGGTTTTGGTTCAGTGAACACGGACAGTCTTCAGTGTAGGGATGAATGCAGGCTTCCTGTAAAATAGCAATAGTTGCTGAGGTTGCATATCTCAGGATGGAAGGGCAAGGAGGTGAGGGAATATTCATCCAGATCACTGAATATGAAGGGAACTAAACAGAGTAGGCTATTTACTGAAAGGACTCGTCTTTGTGTTTCTCTCCTTTATCTTTCCAGTTTTATTTGAAGGCTCACGTTCATGCTACTTATTTTCTGTGTCTTGTAATACTCTCTTCCATACCTGTCTTTTTCTTCTGTGAGCAAACATTGCAGTGGCCACACATGCTCCTAGAGGGATATGAGAAAGAGTGGAGCTAGACTGAAAATTAGATACTTTTTTTGCTGTTTTCCTGGGAAAAGTCCATTGCAGTAGCGTGGCTCTTGAGATGTGCCACATGCCAGGAAAGATATCATCTTTCTAGATTTAGCAACAAGCGTTGCTGTCATTTGATAAACAAAGCTTACCTGTCATTGCTGGAACGAAAGAATCTGCTGGACTGAAATGACAGAAAAAAATGCTGAAGTGATGCCTCTTATGTATTCACTGTGTTGTTTGAAAGCAAGCTGTTAAAGCAAAGCTCCGACAATGAGAGCTTTCTGTCCCTTTGGTTGTGTTTTGCCTGTTAAACGGTTATCAGAATTGGTATGGAGATGGCTGAAATCATCTTGAGACATTCTCTCATTACTCAGCTGCTCATTTGCAATTTGAAATCAGTCATTTAGCTTTAAGTGGCTAAGGGTCATTAATTATGAGCAGGTTCTTTACAGTACAGCTGCAGACTGTAAGTGGCCTGATGATGAGATATTTAAAAAGATTTTTCCCTTGATTCATAAATACAGTTTTTAGCCTGAACTTTCAAATAAGAGTCTTGTTGACCCCTTCTTCCTTCCTATTCATATACTCTGAAGTTCTAGTTAACCCAAGAATGAAGTTTAGTAGGCAAGATATCCTCTTCTTTTCTGAATAAAGTTATGCCTTTTGGTGTTTAACTGCCTTTTCTTATCCCACATCTCTCTTTAACCTTATTCTCTTGTCAGTCCTCTCCCACAAACTGCAAACACATTGCAGCTATCTCTGCCCTAAAGCAGGTTTATTCTCTTACCTATTAAGTTTGCAGTAAATTTCTGCCATTACGTTCTGGGGGACATCCTAGAGTTAGTACACAGCCTGGTGTCACAAGGCCTTTCTCCAGTTTTCCTCTCTATCGAAGGCTGTTACGTTTATATTTGGAAGCTTTTCATTTTTCCACTTGTGGCATTTGAATTGCAGTACACCCCGTGGACATTTCAGCTTTGTCAGCTTGACTGTTATTAAGCTGTAATCATTTATCATCACTGGCAATGATTTTATGACTTTTTTTGTTGTTGTAGTTTTGTTTTAGAAGGTATCGTCGAACATTTATTGGTAAACTGCTGTGAGCACACGAAGACTTAAGATGCATAATTTATAAAGCTGTATTTATGTAGCAGTGCTTTATGATGGAAGGTTGTACTGAGAGAGTATGAGGTGGCGGTTTATTTTTAGATGGGCCAGAAGTCTTTCTTTCCATCCCATTTCAGTCCCCAGCACAGAGCGATTGAGAATCTCCAGAAACCCAAAAGCTTTTTTCCCTTCTAATGGCAAGAGAGAGTATGTAAATAAAATTGACATACATAAAAATGCAATAAACTACAACTGTTTCATGAATTTATAACGTGAGGGGGCAAAGTAATAAGCTGTAAATTCATGTCAGTCATCCTCCTTTATTAAGAGCTGCCAAGCAACATGTGTGATGGGCAGTGCAAGAATGTGTACAGCTCAATGCTTTCCATTTGCTGAACTGGGAGGATTTGATTCCTCATGCTCTGTGTATATTTGCACGCACATGGGGCTTTAATGGCTATACGATAGCATGCTCTTACTATAAGGTAAAAAGAAAAGCAATATGTAATTTTAATTAATGAGGTTAGATGAGTTAATTACCAAATCACCTCAGGAAGGATCATGAAATTTCATGACCTGTCATTTGGAGTGAGAATTATCTTAGATCTGTCTTTTAGGAGTCGGGGCAGCAGAGCCATTTTCTGCTAGACTCCCCTATGATCTCTACATTGATCAGAGGTGGAGCTGCCATGGGCTGCAATGACCTTTAGAGGCATCTGATCCTTTCTTCTAAGGAAGAAGCCTGGGCCGCCACATTTCCCTAATTCTGGGCATCTGGGCTGTGGCTGCAGTTGGGAGAATTCCTATCAGTGCTGCTAATGGTGCTGATAAAGGTGGGCTTAGACTGAGCTACACTGGTCTTTAGACACTACGAATAGCTTTGACTTCTAAAGGGACATCAGTCATGTGCAGGCAGTCTTGAATGTCCAAAAGTTAGTTGCACAGATCTGAAGTTAGAAGAAATATTTGCAGTCTTTCTGTGTTGTATCCTGTAGTGTGTGACAAAGGGTGGGTGGGATTTATTCCTGAAATCTACAGCAGTTCGGGTGCTGACAACAGTATTAGTAAGACTAGAAGGACACCGTTAGGTAGCCTACAGTGCAAACTTGTTCAGACAGTCCCAGTGAGAAAGGTTTATGCTCATTTTCACTTCATAATCCTTGTGTTCGCTTTGGTGGATCCCCCAAAACAGATTAAGCCAAATAAAATATGAAGGGAAGGGATGCTGTGGGCTCTCCAATCTGTACATTGCAGTGACATTGCTGATCAGAGATCTTTTAAATGTGTTTATTCCAAAGCAGCTGAAATACTTCCATAGCAGATAGTTGGTTGGTGATAAGAGAAGACTGTAGTGTTTCCTCTGGGGATAACTAGCACAGAAAAAAAAAAGATTATTTGAGGTGGCATTCATTACTGATGGTGTGCTGCCCATGCTTGGAAGTGGTATGGGGTACGGCAATTGTATATATGTAGCACCGGTAAGAGTGCAGCAAAGTCTCAAATGTGCTATTGTATAGCAAAGCCTAATATAAATAAACAATCATTTAAAATTGCTAACATAAAACGAGGGAATAATCTTTGCTTTCCCTTGCACTCCCACCCAATTGGAATAGTTGTCTTGATGAGGCATTTGGACTATTGCAGTGAGAGATGCTATTCTGGGCATAATGCTGGGTCTGTTACAAGGGATAGCTTACATGGCACTGTTAGGCAATTTTGATCGTAGTTAATACTTTGTTTGCCTGTACAAATATTATTAGCAATCCATTTAAGCGAATCCATTAAAAATTTGGAACGCTTTTTCCTTGGCTTTCTGATGGTGTTCGTTGAAAGCAGATGAGCTTTGTGAAGTGAGGCTGCTTATCATTTGGGTGTGATTATTGCTCACAACTCTGTTATTGATTAGGGCATCGATCCGAAAAGTGGCAGAAACCCTTCCTAAGGCCATGTGGACTATTTATTGATAGGACTATTTCAAAAAGACTTTTCATTAAAAGCTCATGGTAGTGCACAAATTTGATCATTCTCCCTGTCTCAGTGAGAAGCTCAACCTCAGTGAAGCAAGGTCTTACTGGGTCATAATGCATTTCAGATTTCATTAGTGTTGCTACTACTAGTATGCTTGGCTGTCCTACATGGAGCTATATTTATATCTTGGGTTCCTTGGTTGGGCTGGTTTTGTTTGTTTAATGCAGGAGGGGATATTGAGGCTGTGTGCATTCATTTTGTGAGTGAGCTCCTAGAGCAGTCAAGAGGTTAAGTTCCATCCCAGAGAGTAATGGAGTTTTGACAGCAAAACGTGGAAGTGGTTGGCAACAAGGAGACCACAGAGAGAGAAAAGGTGAAGAAAGCGTTGCATCAGAGTGATCAGAACCAGACCTTCATTGCACAATTTTCTTTTGTATGCGAGGCATTAATGCCTTCACCTAGTATTCCAGATATTACGTAGTTCATTTTATTCCCGATAGTAAGGTCCCCCTTTACCTTGCTTTCATTGATTGATGCTGTAGAATGTTATTATTCTGCACTGTGGAAATGTCTTTAGCTTTACCATTAACGTGAATGTGAAGAAGCCTGTTAATAAATATCAGTGACTTGTTTTTCATGCCTCACTCAGATACAAGAGTCATGCTGGAGTCTGTTACAGAGCTTCCTTGCTTTTAGGAGCTGGGATATTGCGTGAGAGTGTAACCTTCTTGCTTCCTGTAACCTTCCTGTGCCTGCTGGAGATGACTCAATTTATAGAACCATTAAGTTTGGAAAAGGCCTCTAAGGTTACCTTGTCCAACTGTTGACCCATCACCACCATGTCCCTCAGTGCTGCATTTCCACAGTTCTTGAACACATCCAGGGACAGTGACTCGACCCCTCCACAGGGCAGCCTGTGCCAGCACCTCACCACTCTTTCTTCTCAGAAATTTTTTCTAATATTCTTCCTGAGCAGGACTTGAGCTGCTGAAGGAGTGAGCTGGCCATGTGATGGACTGTCTGCAGTCCCACATATTTGTCTCTGAAAGGACTCGGGGTATTGCTCATTCAAGGCAGGTTGCAGGCACACCTGGATTGGGACCAAGGGAACACAGTGTGCTGCTCATGGCGTTCCCACTAACCTGCACCTCTGGCCCTTTGCCTGCCATCTGACAGGCTTCAGAGCATTATGTGGCTGCGACCCTACATATCCTTGTATCTGTGTCATTCTAGTGCCACCAGCTGCTGAGCGAACGAGTGAACATCAGTACGAATGGGAGGGGAGAGTATGGAATAGCTGTATTCTTCAGGGGAAGATGGCCTACTTGATTGCTTAGACCAAGAAAACCAATTTCTTTTTGAAAAGGTCTCCATCAAGAAAATTAGCCATTATCATGGTGAAATTACATCTGCACAACTTGGGACCTGTGGAAAGGATGCGCTGTATGTTAAGAGCCAAACTCATGAATAAAAGCGGCACCCTCAAGCTTCCCCTCATTTCAGGACAAAAAACAGGGACTGTCTTTGTGATCTGCCTCAACGTTTAGAACTAAGATTAGCTTCTGCCAGTGTGCATCACGGGAGACTCTGAATAAAGAGTATTTTTAATCAGATATAGGCTTATATAGTCAAGACTCTTCATTTCTTGGAAGGTTTTGTGAGGAAGGGTATCAGCTTTAGCTCTTTCTTTCCTTCAGAATCAGCAGTTTCCTTTTAGATACACAAATAATTTCACATTCCAACTATAGTATATATCTATATGCACTATAGGGGTTTCTATAGTAACCAGCCTTGTTCTATCTGCATACCTCTGTGGATAGATTATACATCCAATGTAAAAATATTTTTATTTGCATTTTGCTGCAGACTGTGCCTGTTAGCACATGTTTTAAAAACATACTGTGTAGTACAAAATAGAAAGTCTGTCTCTTTTTGCTTTGTATTATTTAAGAAATCTGTTTGTTTATGTTTGGGTTTGTATGACCCCTGTCATCTTATTATTTCAATATATCTCAGTCTAAACCTTTTCAATCTCCGTAAGAGAGAGAATAATACTGCAAATAGCAAATATTCTGTATTTTTTCTTGTGCAAGAAAAATTTGTGGTAAACCAAGGAACTGAGCTGTGGCTTCTGGAGTCATTATTTGGTGCATTAGTTTCTCTTGGCATCTCACCAGATGGTTTGGGCAAAATCTCTGTAGATAATCTCCAGAAATCTCAGTTTTTATATTATGTGAAAGTTTTTATTTTATGCGAAACCATTTGCTTCTTCTGTTTTCAGTATTTCACAATATGTATGTGACAACAAGTAACAAAAATTGAATCTAGAGCTCCAGGTCTGGTTGCTTCTCAGTTTATGCTCTGTAGTTACTAAAGAATTATTATTTTACAGAAGGCACAGAACTGAGATTGCAGAGCACATCCAGTTTTCTTCCATTTCTGCTTCTTTATTGAAACCTTTAACTTCATTTTATTCATTCTGATTCCAGACCTGATGCATATGTTCCTCTTTAGGTCTGTATCGATTTCATTACAGTCATCCCAGGTGGATTTAGAAGTGGCATTTGAGGAGCAGATGAAAGAGCTTTAATTGCTGCCGAAGCAAAAGCATTAAAACTCAAACCTGCAAAGAGACACTCTTTTCACTGCTGCACAGCCATTCCTTTTCCTCTTCTAACTGAAGCATTTTCTCTGTGCTGTCATTGACTGAGCACACAACTCAGTGCTTCAGTTTGAATTAGAGTTTAGACAAATTGCCAAATTATGGAAAAAATTGGTAAGCACTGTTTTTTTTAAATATTCTGTGATCTTTTATCAGCACTGCTGCCTGAATAGGTCATCCTCACCTGTTATATTTTTGTAAGATTTTACATCCTTGGAAGTACAACTCTGCAGCACTACAGAAGAGACTAATTAAAGACAGTGGCAGTAAAGCATATGTTTAAATGATTTGCTGATAAGGATGCCATTGAGCATATTTAAGTGTTTCAATGAATTTGAACCTGTAAAAGGAAATTATGATGTTTACATTGGGTGTGTTAACTCATAAATGTTGAAGTTCTGTTCTTTTGTAACAGCAGTTGATAGATAACTATGATTTAGAGGAGCAAGTGCTTGGGAGAATACAGCTCATAAAACAGCAGGGATTAACTGAAAGGCTTTTTATTCCCTTTTCCATTAGCAGGGTGTCACTATGATATTCTGTCTTTCAACATATTCTGTTGGCCCTGAATTTACTTTAGTTGTATGGGTCTGCAACTTAGTGGTGGAACTCAACTGCATGACGCTGACAGCTGACGCATAACGTCAGCTTTGAAATCATATGGAGCTCTGTGCACTGTGTTGTGCCACTGACTCGACAGCAGCTTGTAACAGAGAGCCAGACAGCATGTGAATCAGCTTGTAAGAAAAGGTCTCGTGCAGCACTGAGGCCAGGCCCTTGGCTGCTGATACTTAGGGCAGTGAGAGATCAGCCACGCTGGCTGACAGCAAAGAGAGGAGGTACACAGCTCTTAGAAGATTTTTGCCGCTGGGCGCATATGTAATGCCCCATATTGCAAAATGACTTTTTTTTTTTTTCATTTGAAACTTAAAAATCTCTTCCCTAAGCAAAAAGGAGAAATGGAGTGGCTAAGCCTAACAACTAGTTTCACAGAGCTTTTAATTTTTAATTGCTGCGTGCTGCTTATCTGCAAAGCCAAAGAGATTGACGTTTGCAGTACTTTCTGCTTTACTCAGGTGCACTCTGTTAAAACACCTTCCTCAGAGTCATAGAGATATTAGTGAAGAGATCAAGAGTAGAGTAAAATGACACCAGAACAAAATAAAATTTTGGCTGAGGTTAATGTACTACTCTGAGTAGATGTTCTTTTCAATAAAGTGTTGAGTCTGAGAGTAGAGCAGCATCCACTTATGACATGTAATTTCTGTGGAATAATGTATGTCTGCTAGGTGGATCTGGCTCTCATCTGAGCTGAGACCAGGCGTATCTGTCTGAGAAGCAACACAGCTGAAAGCCCATCTGAATTAGACAAGGAAATTATTTCCTGACTTGTTCTCCTCTACAGAAGGGATTTGCAGACTGTAGGCTTGTTGTGGGTTTTTGTTTTGTTTTGTTTTCCTTCTGTACAAACCTCACGGCCTGCTGTTGAAATCCCAAGCTTCAGTAGACTTTTTAGGTCTATCCCAAGACTGAATGGACTAGTGACTTTCCTGCCTTTATTCTGCTCTGAAAAAAACCTCAGGAGCCAGTCTGACAGTCAGGGTGCAGAGGCACATCTGTGGTGCATGGAAGGTATGTGTTTGCATTCACCCAGGTTTCAATAGACCACTTGATCTCAGTAGTGGGAAATCTGGGAGACTTCTTACTATGATCTAGTGGCTCTGTAAGCCCAGCTCTCATTGATTGTTTGACACAAATTATGAGACAGCTGAAGTGCTCTGGAGTGATGACGGCTGAGAATTTGCTGGTGGCTGTCCAAATTCCATAAACATTACTGACAACCTGGGCCATGATGCAAGAGCAGAAGGCAGTGATAAGAGGAGAAGAGAACGTGTGTGTGTGTTTGTGTGTGAAGCACGAAAGTAGAGGTATCTTTATTCAGGTTCAAAACACAGTGAAATAACTTTATCTTTTTTTTTCTTTCTTTTTAAATGTACCGTAGCTTAAGTACTGTGTTGTTTGTAGTTCAGCTGCTTTTAGGGTAATCCTGCAGCTTAGACTCATGACTATGATCACTGTGCACCCCGGAAGAGAAATAATACAGCCTCTACAGTGGATCTTTTTTTGACCTTGTAGCTAATAGCATGGCAGATCTCTTCATTTTGGTTTGAACAAGCTATGGTTTCGATAGTTTAAAAACAAAACCAAACAAGAAAATAGCAAGAGTATCAAGAATATGATGTGGGGTTAGGAGGTACAGGGAAATAACTCTTTCATTGGTGTTTCTCTCTATGAACCCGTCTCTGAAAATAGGCTGGTGCTAAGCAATCAAAAAAAAACCTTCAAGTTTAAATTCTAAGTGAGCACTAAAACTAGAGAGGGGAAAAGAGTGAGGTAAGGAGAGCTTAAAAATGCCCATAATGTTGACCAAGTTTAATCGAGCCAAGTACCCTGCTTTGGGACATGGCCATTTATGGATGCTGAAAGAGAATATAAGAAAAAGGATACTTTTCTCAGCTGCTTCAGTTTACAGTTTAGGTTTCTCATCTGAAAGATTTGCATTCTAGATGTCATTTCAGTAAAAGTCGGAGCACTTTGCCCTTCTTGAATTTGTTTAATCTGTTTTTATGGTCGTGAATTCCAGACTATGATTTATTGTTTTCTTAAAAGGTATTTTAATTGGTTTTAAACCTGTGGACAAAATGAACTCTGCCTGCTTTAATCTCAAGAAAAATAAATAATCTTTCTCTTATTCTCCTTTCCAGTACTGGATTTTAGGGATTGCTGCTGTGTCAGTCTTTTCACTATCAGGAATGTTGTTCTCACTAACTGATGTGTTTTTTGTTGTTGTTGTTAATTCTTTTTTTTAAATAGTTGCTAAAATAAAGTAGATCGTGAAGATCATGGCTGTTCTAGATGAGGTTCGCACAAATTAAGTTCTGCAGTGCAGAACTCTAGACCCTAATTATAATAGAGGCAGATCACTGTGGTGATGCTGCTGGTAAATGTCAGATAAGCTCTGCTAAAGAGCCCATCCCAGTGATGGGACGCTGGCTGCATGTTCAGCATGCAGTGGTGTGATGGAGGTACGTGACCAGAAGTTTATTTGGTATTCTGGAGGCCCCATGTGCTGGCTTGAATGTGTTTTCTAGAAGTGGCTGTTAGTCTGGTTCCCAGATCCTCCAACAAGGCAGGCAGCAGCTACAGCAAGAAGCTGTCTGTGTGCACTTGTAGAGAAAGCCACAGTCCCTGCAGTAGCACGTGAACTTCTGCTTTGTTCGTGTAGGATCCTGGATTCATTGCACCCTATCAATGTACATATTACATTTCCACCCAACATATATATCTAGCTAGAAGAAACAGTTATTTAAGTGCGCTGTACGTTACAAGAGCATTTTCTGGGTAATGTTCACATCACTGCTATTAATACTTTGATGTTGATTTTTTCATTGTAAGCTCTTCCATAGTTAAAGGAGGGGGGAAGAACATTCACGCAAGAATAACTGCATAGCAAGGAGGATTGAGAAAGCCATTTTAGTTTAAATTTGTGGAGACTGGGAGAGAAAAATCCTTCTAAGTGAATTATTATGACTGTAAAAGAACTGGCCATGCTTCCACTTGAGTCCTGTTATCAGTGGATTTTTTAATATAAGAGGAATAGTTTTTATCTAAAAGGGAAGTATGATGGGTAGATCCTAATCAGTCACAGTATGAGAAGCCTTGATTAGATGCATTTTCTACGTAACAAAACCAATATAAAAAACACTTAAGGACACCAACACCATTATCATGAACAATGAGGCAATTTCTCCTGCTCTATTTTAAGTATGTAGCTGTAGCTTCAGAATTGTTTTCTCCAACTGCATGCATATATCTGGGGCTGTTTGGGATTACTTTGTTTACAATAGTGTAAGATCAATTTTAAGTGTATGCTCTAAAGCCTGAATAATTTATTTTATAGCCCATTAGAACAATTTGGAGGGTCTAATTTTGCAGGCAGCTTTTCTGCCAAGAGGGTGAATTCACACGTGGCTGTGTCTCCCAGGGAGGGAGAGATGGACTGAATCTCTGCTTTTAGGGTGAGCCACCAGCTTTACTGCTTGACCCTGCTATTTAAACGCCTGGGGCCAATTGGTCTTGAGCAGAATGAACCACTCCTTCCACAGCTGATTTTAAAGTCCGGGGCTTGCTAAGAACCCACTGCTTATATTTTTATACTTGCTATCTTAGAACTGAGGCACTGGCATATTGGATGACCTCCTCCAGATTGTCCTAGAATACAGGCATAATTCAGATCTCAATTCGATCTCAAGTTTTAGGGCTATGAAATGACCCCTCCTAGTGACTCCACGTTTGGGCACTAGAATAAAAGATTTTACTTGAAAATGCAACACTTACTGAAGAAAAAAGTGTTAAAGGATGCTGCATTCTGTTTCATTCAGTTGCCTTGCTCACGAGAGTGGAATGCCATGAAGAATTAGGCAAATAACATGTTAAACATCTCACAAAAGATTAAAAAAATGTTGTTGTCAGTAGCCTGTCATCTTTAGGGTTTTTTTCTTCTTTTTTTTTTTTTATTATTATTCTTTTCGAATCAGCCTTGCAGTCTCCATGTGGAGCCAATGCTGAGTTGTATTTGGTTGCCAGGTTCAAGCTGGAGTCTTATCACTAATGTTTTTGTTTCAACGTTTAGTGTCTCTTCTAAACGTGACAGCTTTGCTATTTGCAAGGAAGACCCCAGATATTCAGGAGTAGCCCTGTTAATGGTTTTGTTTTTGCTTAATTTTGTATCTTGGCAAACCCTGAAAGCTGTCAAGATTTGTCATCTCATCACTCTTCTTCTGCCTGTTTGGTACTAACAAGGATTGGGAAATGGAATAGGGGGAAGAAAAATTAGAGGAAAAGGAACATCATAAGTAACTTAAGCAAAATTATCCACAGCTTAGCAGCTTCTTAGAGGCAAAGATGGAGAAACCAAAGCAGGCAGCACAAAATTAATAACATCAGTTCTCTTCCATTTTGAGATACCTAGCATAAAGAAAAATGATCCCTCTGATCCCTGGAATTGGAACTGGGAGTTACACTTCAGTTCAGAATAGGAGAAGCAGAAGGCGGAAGAGAGGCGTTTGGAACCAGAAGATGTTCTGCTCTTGTCGGAAAGATTCCTATGGATGTCTTGGTTCATCTTAAGTCTCCTTATTCATTTCCTTAAATAGATGCTTGAGAGTTGCTCTATTCTTTGGCCAGCGACTTAAAGGTGTGGTTCAACCCTTGGTGGAAAGAGCAGTGTAGACCAACATTAGGGGCAGCCTCTATTTCCCAGGAAGCTGTATGACAGTTCAGTGACTGTATTCAAAGACAACAAGAAGACATTCTGATCTGGGAGAAGAAAAAGGGCTGGGGTAAGGTGCAACAACCTTCAGCTGTGCGTGTTGCTGTTGTCTAAGAACCACTTTGTGAAATTCATTAGAGTCAAATGGTTTAATGCTCAAAGGATCCCTTTGTACTTGTTAGATTTTGGTTAACTGATGTATGGAAAAAGTATTCATTCCCTCTTCAAAAATAGAAGGATAATGAGCTGATAATCTGATATATATTAGAGTACCACTGGGTCAGGGGCAGCATAGTGAGATGCTCCTGCTGACAAACAGACCTGAAATATTCAGCCCTGATGTAAATGGAACAGCCACAGTTATAGTGATTCACATCAAACATCTGGTTCTGTGAAGTTTTGTACCACTAGTGTTTTCCCTGTTTTTGCAGCCAATAATGACTGGGAAATGTCATTTCCTAAGGGAAATGGCATCTCCAGTGTCGTGTATTGTACATCATGAAGAACCTAATGGGCAGTAGAGGAACAGCACATGCGTCTTGATCTACATCCCAGAACAGAAACAGGAGCTGTAGGCACCTGTATCACTTGAAGCATGTAGCAACGCAGAGAAGTGAAAAGGGATTAAATAAGCTGCTTTTTCTTGGTGCTACTGAATTACTTTGCAAGAAAGAACTGAAGTTAATGGCTAAGCATAGTGCAAGTAGATGCCTCTGCTGCTGCTGGGCTTGTGCACTCTAAACCATTTATGTGTCCTCACTGTGCCTGTGCCTTGGAGGCTGATACTGAGGCAGGACTTTGAATGGGCTGTGGGTGAAGGCAGAAGTGTGTTCCCAGACTCTGTCACGTTCTTCAGCCAGCGATGAGGTACAGTTTTTCTTCTTGGGTCTGAACAAAACAGTATTGTTTGCAACTGCCGTTCTTGTCTGCTTGCTGAGGGGGAATTCAGTCTCACACAGAGGCAACCTTAGCAATTAGCACTAAGAAATTGCTTTGGCTTTTGAGTTTCTCCTCTGTTTCTTTTCAGAGGCTTAGCTGTGCCCCAGGATTAGCTGTCTTTTTCCTCTTCTGGTTCAGGAGTTGCCTTATGTTCATCCACTATATGCAGACGTTTAATTGATATGCTCCTATGTGTGGCTTCCTCCTCTATGAACACACTTTTTTTTCCTAGCTTTTAATTGATTTGGATAATAAAGTGCAATTATAGAACTCAATAAAAATTGGTTATTTAAAGGGAGAGTAGGAAAGAAAGGAATGTAAGCGATGCGCTGCTGTGTGACTGTATAATAATACAAAATCCCCTTTGGTTTAATTCTATTTAATTGCTCAGCTTTACTCAGTTTGTTACAATTGTGCAGACTTTATCTCAATTATAAGCAGCAGGCTTATAATTGTTTGCATTTTTAAAAGTTCCTTATGTATATAATAATTGTAAATTTGATGTTTTCGTGGTGGTGATTCTGCCTGTGCTGCCATGCTCCCTTCTCCTTGCATACATGTCAGAAGAGCCTGTACTACTGCTTCCCTTTAAAACTTTTCCTAAACCAGCAAAGTTCTCATCTCATCTGAAATCTGGGTCATTTTTGAGTATATTATCGATAAATTTCCTCTCTGTGAAATGTTTTCCTTTCTCTTTTGTCTGTTTTGTCTACTTTAGACTGAAAGTTCTTTAACTAAAGGTCATTCTTAGGCATAGCTGCTGGGTTTACTCTAGCTGAGCCACTGCTGTATTGATATGGATTAATATCTGGGGTTACTTTTATAAAATAACTGAGCTTCTTTTTCTTTTTCTTTTTTTCCAGTTGGGAGGTTGTGGAATCCTTGGAGTGGGCATCTGGCTGGCAGTTACTCAAGGGAACTTTGCCACCCTCTCTTCATCTTTTCCATCACTGTCAGCTGCCAATCTACTGATTGTCACCGGAACCTTTGTCATGATCATTGGCTTTGTGGGCTGCATAGGTGCCATCAAAGAAAACAAGTGCCTCCTGCTGAGTGTAAGTATTAAGCTGCTATGCTGTTGCAGTGCTTGCTGTTCTAAGGTGCTGGTGCTGTTCCAATGCGTGTTACAGTATCCTGCATTTCAACAGAGGTTGTCCGCTTCAGTGTAAGAGATGTGAATGTTGTTTGAGTCAGTTTTTGGTAGCTCTGAGGAGTTCCTAGGTCATTTATGACTATGCTTTGAATCTGTTTTTGGAGGATGAGACCAGGAAGAAGGGAAGTGTCAGTGGTTATGTGGGTTTTCTTGAACTCTTCAGAGAGGAGGGAGAGATTTGTGAAGGCGTTTTGCAGTGTACACTTGAACTGCTGTTTACTTTAGTTTTGATAGCTATTTCTTCTAAACGTCTGCTCTAGTGGGACTGATGGTGTGAAGCCCTGGGCAGAATTTTAATTGTAGGCAGGAAACTTAACAAGAGACTAGTTGATTTTGGTTTAAATTGGAAATGAAATCCTTTAGACTTGGCAACATTTATTTTGCCAATCATTAACTCTCCAAAGATTGAGATGTCAGGAAGTAAAGGTGCCAACATAAGGAGATTGCTGTGAAATCAAAGATTAATAAGGTACCAGCTGTCCATAATTTAACAGTGACTTGAGCCATACAGCTAGTGCATTTTATCAAATGTTATTTGATGCCCCTCAAAGCTGGACTGACTTTATGGTATAGAGGGCTTGTTGTAGTTGGTGTTAGTGTGTATTTTTGGTCCTGCTGAGTTGAAGGCTGAGATGGCATTGCTGCTCAAATCTTGTACTTTGCAATGAGTTCCATCAAAACTTGGAGCGAAGTGAAGCTGGGGTTTCATTTACCGAGTTAGTGATCCTATTGTAGAAAGGCTGTTCATCACCTTCTTTCACACGTCAGGATCGCATCAGGATCTGTCAGTTAGTCCTCAGTACTGCAAGAATTTCTCATGCTTTATTGGACCTCACTAATCTTTTTGGTGCGGGCAAAGTCTCCCAGGATCAGCTGGATCTAGCTGCAGCTAGAGTGAGTCTAGGCAGTCAACTCTAGATATGCATCCTTCAGGAGAGATGCAGATGTTAGGGCATCTTGCTCCTCCTAATACATGCAGCAAAGTACTCTGGATCTAATACCCTTCAGTGCTTGATTGTACTCGATTGTACTTGGTGGATCAAGTTAGATAATAGAATGGAAACCATTTGTTTTAGGAACTCTTTGCATGGGGGAGCTGGGAAACGAGTTAATTTGGTACTATCACTTAACCCTGTTTCTCTGTCTAACTATTCAGTGTGGCCTCTATTTTACTTCACTTTCTTCACTTTGAAAGTGATTCCCTTAGGTCAGATACATAGCTGCTGTACAGAATCATAGAAGCACAAAATGGCTTGGGTTGGAGGTGACCTGAAAAACCACCTAGTTCCAACCCAACTGCTGTGGTCGGGATTACCACTCACTAGGTTGGGTTGCTCAGAGCCCACAACCAAACTGGCCTTGAATGCTTCCAGAGATGAGGCATACACAACTTATCTGGGAAACCATTCCAAGTGCCTCATCTCCCTCTGAGTAAACAATTTCTCCCTTATACCTAATCTGAGTGGTACACTCTTCAGATTAAAGCCCTCATCCCTTGTTGTATCATGACACTTCCTGATAAAAGAGTCCCTTGCCATTTTTCCTTTAGGCCCCCTTTAGATACTGAAAAGCTGCTGTATGGTTTCCCTGGAATATTCTCTTCTCCAGGCTAAACAATGCCAGCTCTCTCAGCCCGTCTTCATAGCAGAGATACTCCAGCCTCGTGAACATTCTAGTCGCCTGCCCTGGACCCTCTCCAACAGGTTTATGTCCTTATATGCAGGTCCCAGAGCTGAACTCTAGGTAGTGTTTCACAAGAGTGACAATTCTGAATAAGCCTATATATAGTGGGTTGAAATACAGTTTCATTAGTTTATATTGAATTTACACTTTGTTTAGTACAGGGCAATATACATTGGCATTTTCTTACTCACGAAATACCAGAGAGATTTTTGAGTTCTTATGAGTTCCTGTGTTGAATCTTCTGCAGCGTGCTTGAAAGGGATGTGGGTAGTGGTGGGAACTTTGATTTATGGGAGCAAAGCTTTATTATATAAGGTTGTCCTTCCCCTGCGCTGTTGGTTCTACTTGATTTGTGTTTGAAATCGTGCTAAGAAGTTTTGGCCAATTCTCATTTTTCTAGGTAATGAAGGTGGCAAAATAAATGCTCGAATGAAGGAACTTGCTGAGTATCAAACAAATGTTATTCTGAGTGTGTGTGGTTGCCACATCTGCTCATCTTTTCCTAATTTCATAGATATTCTGAACACTGTTTTCTTCCAAAATGAATAGAATCTATTCCAAAAAAATCTGTTTGTTGTTAAATATCTGAGAGTGCCCTATACTGATATTATGGAGGTAGTTTCACTGTAGTTGAGATATGATAGATTTTACTGTCTAAATTACAAAGGGAAAGCCTTGACAACCTTGTGTGTAGTGACTCTCGTTTAACAGCACAGGTCAAGTCCTTCACTATATCCCAGACCACTACTTAACGTCTAGTTTTGTTACTGTTAGTTGCTAAGATTGCCTTTTGAACTGATTTACTATAAATTAAATCTCCAGAAAATATCACTTTCAAGCACGACAGCAATTAATGAGTAAATTGTCTTGCTCGTGTGCAGTGTTTCTGCCATGTCGTCTTATGCAGTATTTTGTTTTTCTAAGTTTTCTTCTGGAGGAATAGAATAGAAATATAGCCAGTGGAATGGAGTGGCACGGGTCTACTAAGATGGGCTGAGGTGGAGCAGGGGCGGAACCGCCAGCACAATTAACCTGCATTGAAGCAGGAAAAGCTTTTGCAGTGTTGAACATAGCTGGATTTGTGTGTAAATGGTGTTGTCTTATGAATGGTGCTGCTGGTTGATGATGTGAGATGTTACTTAAGGAGTCTGCTTGGGTGAACAAGAAATGAGCAGTTTCAAAGAGACATTTCAGTCTATTTGTATTTCATACAGGAGGCTGCAGAGCAAATGAGGCTCTAATCCTCTACCTTTGTGTTCTCCAGCGTTCTCATTAGGCTGTCAGTGCAAACCTTTAAGCTCTTTGATATGCGGCTGTTGTGATGTTAAGTATAAACGATAATAATTGATATATCTGGATCTGGCAATTATTTTGAAAAGAAGAAGAACAAATAAAGTGTTTCGAGTAGCAGAGGACAAACAGAGAGAGGTCAAAAACAGCAGTAGAATTTAATTTGTAAATGAGATTTTTGCATAGTTGGATGTAATGAACTTCAGGAATAAACTGCATTGACCCTCTGAACAAAGTGTTTAGATAACCTAAAGCTTCACAATTTTACTGACTTGAAAGGACTAATCTAGTGTCCACCAAGTTAGGAGCAGGCAAATATCTTCTTCAGTGTCATTATGTAGCTGGGACAGTGCCTCCTTAATCTTCTAAGAAACTATCTTTCTGCATTCGGAAGGATGGAATAATGTGAAAATCTAAAATGGAGCATGAAGGAAAAATGAGAAGGAAACCTCAACCATCCCACGCATTCTGAGGGGGGGGGAGGGAAGTAGCTGATATGAATTGTGCAGCTGTCATTCTAAGATCTCACTAAACAAAGAATAGGTGTGCACAATCGTCTTTATTTGCTCCAGCTACAATGTGAAGGAAGATAAACTTTTCCATCATTAAATTTCCCTAGGGAAATCAGAGCAACTAGCATTTCTCGAAATAAGTGTACAACCTGGCATATATAACCTTGCATCTAAAGGCAGATGCAAGTTGATGAGGGAAGCAAGTGAACAATGCTTTCTTGCTTCAGCATGCTTCCTTTGACTTTTCTGCTATTCTGATTGTTCAGTATCATATAATGGCTGTGTCTGTGCTAAAAAAAAATCTGCTGTAATTAGAAAATGGCAGCTTTGTTCTGACAGGTTGGGTCACTGTCCTGAACAGGAGATAGCTAATAAACTAGGAGTCTGATTTGAGCAAGTAAGATTACTGACTTAATGGATCTTTTTCATAAGTATCTGATCATTCCCTACGGTATCATCTGGCTCTGTTGCAAATCTCTATAAGACATTCTGAAAAAAAGTGGGGGATTTGCTTTTATTTCCTCCTCCATCGCAAATATCTTACAGTTCCTGTGACCCTGAGCCATTAGCCTTATTTTTCATCTTTGGGAATTTTGACAAAAACCTGCGGTGTGTGTGCTTGACCATCATTGTAATGCGTAAGCTTTTCAGCCAAGGTCATGTCCTTGCAGAAGACAGGGCACCAGCTCACTGTGCCACTCTGGTGCATTGGTTATGATGATTTGATTGTAGAACTGACGTCCCCTTTAGGCAGTCACTGTATATAAATGTGCCTGTGCTGTTACTCTATGCTAGAGAAATTCATGCCTGATTAAGTACTGTTTTATCTTTCATGCTCTCTTGTTGACTTGGCTGATCTTTAAGTAACTGTAAAGATTCTATTTTAGGTTAATTGTGTAAGTTCTATATTTGAGGACCTGAACTGTCAAAGTTCTACCTTGCATACATGTTTTGTTCTTTCTTTCCTATGTGATCTGCATTGGTAGGCACACATGAAAGGTCACTGTGGATAGCCCAGGTCAAAAAAGCAACAAACTCCAGGTGTTAAATCATGACGGATCACATTATTCATTATCTGTATTGCAGTGTTGCCTGAAGGCAACCCCAGAGATAAGGCAGTTGTGTATGTATTCTGTATAAACTCCTGGTGAGAAGCAGTCCCTGCCCAGAAGAGCTTACCATCTAAATAGACAAATGGGAAGTGTTGTTACCTTCATTATGCAGATGGGGAGCTGCAGCACAGTGAAAGCAAGCATCTAGCATAGGTTGCACTGGGAGACTGGGTTACAGCTATAAGCAAACCCAGATTATCTAAATCACAACTCAGTGCCTGTGTGTCTTCTTTCCCTGATGTCAGTAGAACATGTCCAGCTGTCCTGTGTTCTACAATGACCTTTAACAAGTATTTAATCCATGTTTCCATAATAATAATAATAACTTTGATTTTTTTCCTCATGTGTATTATGTTTAAATACTAAATGTTCCAAAGCAAAGTTCTCTCATTTTTTTTTGTCCTTTTGAAAGTGCCCAATTGGTAGATTTAGTTGGTTTCTAAGTCGGTTGCAGCATTATTTTCAGTGAAGTGTGAAATTCAGAGAAGCTGCCAGAAGGGGCAGGTGGATATGGTGTAATGCAAAATATTTGAAAACAGGAACTTAATTTTGGGCCAGGAATTTGTGTCTGTTTGGTTGTGAGAGCTCATGTACATGGGTATCTTTGAAGACTCTTTTGTTGTGAATAACGACTCATGTTCTGGAAGGTGATATGATTCATCGGTAGTCTCATCCTCTCATTTTGTGCCACTGTTTTGTGTAGACATTAATGTCTAAAAAGACATGATTTTAGTGGATGTAGGCAATTCTTTACCATGCAGTGCCCATACAGGAGTATATTAGAACGGGAGGAGGGGCTTGAAGTAAATAAAATGTTGACTGTTCTCCAGTGGCCCAAAGCAGCTGCATTCTCCTGAAGCACCAATGGTGGACATCTATCAAATCAAGGATTAGGACAGCAAGAAGGTGGCTTAGACATGTTCTGTTTCCCCTTATTCCTGATTAAGCCTGTTTTAAGTTTTGTTCTGGTTGAAAAAAAAACACAAAAAGCTGAAAGAATGTTTAGTGACAAGGGGAAAGAGAATAATTGTTGACAGATCTACGTGTGTTCAGCTCTATTTAAGTGAGGACTTCATGTTGTTAGTAAGTGAGGAGTTCATCATAGTTGCTAGTGTGAGTAAGATCAGAATTAAACCTTGGTGTTAGGTGGGCCTGGCTGTGGAAAATGTTGTTAGAGTAATATCTGAATGACTATCCTAAAGGAAAATGAGTGCCCATGATGTTTTGTACTGTGCTGTTGAGAGTTTTCTGAAGTTCAGCCAGCTCATCTGTAAGTGAAATAGCAACAAAGAAAATGAGGAAAAAGTTAATGAGTGGGAAGAAAAGACAACTAAAACCCTTACTGTTTTCAATAGTATTTCTGGATCCAGTCTGTGAGTTGATAGTTGAAAGTCTATTGGTGACAGGGAATTTATTTCAGAACAACTAAATGGGAAAGAAATAGCCCGTGAATTACTTCGTCTCAGTAATTTTATGCTTAGACCAATCAGTAGATTCTCACTTCAGCTTAGCACATGAGCTTGTGTTATTTTAGTGAGAACAAAACTCAGGAGAATTGCGAGTGATGTAAAGATCAGGAAGGCATAAGGACACATAGTTACGTGCCTGAGAGCCTTATGTTGTGTGCAGTGCTTCTCTGGTAGTGCTGCAATGAATGTAAAGATGGCTTCTGTAATGCTACAGACATCTTAGTTCCACAGGAGGAGGGTATATTGAGTAGAATTAAGTGAACCCAGCTGGTTTGCTGTTCATTTTATTTTTAGCTGTTGCAAAACTGACCTATACGCGTCTGAAGCAGCAGTGTGGTACATGTAGTATGTATCTGTGTTGTACAGTTGGGAACTGCAGACTAGGTGGAAAAGCAGCAGTACAATTTAAATACAAACAAAATGCTCTGACTTGGCCAAGGCAAGAAAAAAGGACATGTGCATCCCACCATTTCCTTCACTTGCACGTACTGTTCAGTTGCGACTCCTAAAATTAAGAGGCATCTTATAGTTAGTGGGTGTGGTCCCACTGCATGAGTGGCTCAAGGCTTCCAAATACATAAAGGGAAACCTGCAGAATAGAATTTCAGTCTTTTTTTTTTTTTTTTCTCTCCCCTTCAGATCATGGTAAGTCTCTGAGTAGCGCATTCATGTAACTTACCTTGAGGTGCCCTTGAGGGCACTAATGTCAGTGCGCCAGCAGCTCAGGATCTGGGGTCAGCTGGATGTTCAGAGTGAACATGGATGTGAAGCCAGCCCTGCCAATTTGCTTGCTCCCCATGCAGAGCAATAAGGACCAGTCACTGCTGCTCTCCTTCTCTCAGGAGCGCTGAGCTGGCCAATTGCCTCTCATGCTGCAACTACAGATGACAAGAAATATCCTGGGGAAGGTAGATTCAGGCAGAAGCTACATTTACTAAGTGCAGAGGTGATTTTAAGTCTGGGTAAAAGGTGTAAATTTAGACACTAATTCACTTTACGTGTTTTTGCCATAGGGGAAGAATACTGCATTAATCCCAAGCCAGAGTCTTTTAGCTGTATTTTCCATTAGCTGTGTCAGTTGGACTCAAGTAATTGCTGTGCTATTAATGAAGCAGCACAGGGTCTTGAGAGAGCCAGTCTGATCTTTCAGTTTTTCCTAAGTTGTCTTACTTCACAGATATTGTCTTGATTAGGAGTAAGACTGACACTAGATCACATTATGCCTTCATGTTACCACTGCAGGAGAGTTGAAGCAACCCTTAAAGAGACTCGGAGGCCTATGAGACTTGTATTTATGTTTAGAAATAATTTGTGATCGTGTTAAGTGGGCTTGTACCCTCCTACTCTTGTGATGTGACAGTTACACTTAGCTAATATTTGATGATAATTCATTAATTTAGGATCAGTTTTTGGAAAAGATTGGAAGTGACTAGAAATAGTATGGGAACGTAGAGTCTCTCAGCTCTCCTGAGTGCAGTAAGACTGGATGATTCCAACTGAAAGCAGTAATGAGACTAAAATGAAATGATGGTAATCTGCATTAACACTGCATATGTTGTATGTCTTCCCATAAACAGTCACTCCAGACTTCTTTGAGACTTATTCATCAGTGGGAATATCTGCACATTCATAGAAAATATAGTCCGAACGTAAACAGAGCTGTATTACATATCCACCGTGCATAATGTGTGCAAAACGTTGTCGCAATCAAGATGAATTAACTGTTAAAGCTTTTAGAGAATAATAGCTGATGAGCCAGATTTAAATACGTGCCATTTTCATAATGGAATTTCTGTTCATAAGTCTGCTCTTACACATTACTGCTTTTTTTTACAGTTTATGAGCAAACTTAGCATTTTTTAAACTGGAAATAAAAAATGATCATGGTGCTAAAGAGATTTACTTCTAAGGAAGTATTAAAAGCCAGATATGCACAGCATGGCTAAGAGAGGGCTGAGATAGGACATATTCAATATTTAAGGAGTCTAAATATTATTGGCAGAGAGAAAGTACTCAGGGCACTACAAGGGGCTGTAAGTGAGAGCGATGGTAAGGAACTAACAAAAGGAGAATTTAATGAACATCAGCAAAAACTTTGGTACCAGTGTGTGAAATCAGCTGTGATGGAAATGGGTGGATGCAAGTTGTCCTTTCTCTTTGTTGTGGAGTTTTTATGGTGGAGCAATACAGTGGGATTTTGTTGACTGTGATCCCAGTTGATGCTACTCTCTTAACTCTGTCCTGTCATTCCTTATTCCTTGCCCTGACTTTTTTTTTTTTTTTTGTACAAGTATTCCTGGCTGCAGGAGAAGTAATTTCTGAGATGTAAATACAGTTGACACTTTTTCTTCTGTTCTCTTTTCTTAGTTTCTTGTGGGGAAAAGAACCCCCAAATAAATCCACAGAAAATTATATATATATACACACACACACACACATATACGTATATACATACATATATATATATTTGTAAGTGGGACTTTCGTATTCCTGCTCCCTATTAACATATCAGATCAGGATATCTTTCGGGAATAACGTGAAATCAAATGTCTAGTGAGAACTAACTTTCAGAAGTGGAAGAAAGTCTCTAATTGTTTTCTTTTTCGAATGCTGACAAAATCTGTACCACATCCACTTTTCCAGAATATCTTTTCAATAGAATAAAAGTTTTCAAAACACTTATGGGAAGATTTTTGTACTGCTGTGCTTAGAAAGTCACAGCCATTGTGGTCAACCTTTATTACCTGACAGAGGATACAGAACCTACGTTAGGGGGTTACCGTTCTGCAGTACCTGGGGTGCCCTTCTTTAGTACTGCAGTGGGAAGTATTGACTTTTGAATTTTTAAATTGAGGTGGGTTTTTTTTGTTGTTGTTGTTTTGTTGTTGTTGTTGTTGCTTTTCCAAATTGTCAAACATGCAAATCCTCCAATAAATCTGGCATTCATTTTTAGCATTCAGGACCCCTGACCATTATGCCTTTTGGTTTTCAGCCAAGTTTGTTTGTTTGTGTATATGTAATTTGAATAAACAGTTGGATGGTACGCTTCTGCAGAGAAGATGGAAGATTGGAAGGTTTTCTCAGTGCCAGCTGTAGAAGTACAGCAGTTCCCCTTGGTGTCATAGATGTTATTTCAGTTACAGAGGATATAATCGATGTTAAGAGAACAGAAAAATTACAAAGCGTATTAAACTCAAAGTAAATTTTTGATTTTTCAAGTAGCTCCGTAAATTGTGGCTGCTATAAAATCCATGAGGTTCATTTGGCTCTAATGGATCTCTGAATTTGTAGATAAAGGCTTGATTTGTGTTTATTTATTCAAAAAAGCGAGATACTGTTTACACCTTTGGTACTGAAAATAAAATGATATCCCTGCAGAGGTTATAGGCAGAATGTGATGTAATTTTTGATAGTACTTCTGTTTGTATACAAACGTAATCCAAAAATCAATTGGGGGACGAAAAAAACCCAACCTTTCTTTTTGTCTGATAGCCTCAGCCTGCAGCTCAGTAATACAATCTGATAATCTTCCTTTTAACTCGGAAATAAAGGGCCTTCTCCTTTTGATAGGAACAGCAGGGATCTTTCAAATGGGCTGAGAGCCTGTGCTTTAATATCTGCTGTTGTTGTAAATTGTGATGAAAAGATGAATGTAACATTTGGGTGACTGTGGGCTGTTTCAAGCCTCAGAGGTCATTACTGACCTGTGTGCTTCTGTGATTTTGGGAGGCTGTCTTCTAGCTACTAGAGCTGTGCTGGTCTCAAGTACCAAGCTTAGATCTGCTCATATTAGGACCAGGCAAACAAAACCTTTCCCAGGCCGTCAATTCAGAGCTCTCTTGGAAGACCAGCAACTTGAGCCCAATATGAATGCTCTGTGATTTCTTCTACATGAGATGCTTCTTAATTAGGAAGTCAAATGTAATACTAAAAGTAAAGCTGATCAAATGAGAGCTTAGTAATCCAACCTAATTAAGTAGCAAATGTCTTGACTATGACTTCATCAAACTTGCGGCTCCTGTAATAAAGGAAAAATTGCCTGCAAGCGTGTGTGTATATACATATATATAAATATGTATATATAATATATACATATATATATTTTTTATGTTTATTTTTTCCTCTGCATTTTGAGAGCTGCTTCAGGCCAACACTACATAGCTTGCTGGAGATTAACAGCATTGGCAGTGCAAAATGGAACATTAAGCTGACTGCTGAAGTATTTGTCCAGTTTCTTAGATAGGTTGTGCTGATTTACAGGCTGTTTGGCCAAACAAATTATTTGCTGCGCTGTGAATCTTAAAGCTGCTTTGTAACGTGTCGCTATTCCAGAGAGGCTGCTGGCTTTTGGGTTTTCTTAATATGAGGGCTGTTCTTAAAGTAATGCCTCTATTTCATTATGTTGGCCCACAGTGTCAGAGGCAGATGTTGGTGGATACGGCAATAGAGGTTGAACCTTCCCACCAATATTCCATTACATTTTGTTACTGTGTGACAGATGGCAGCAGAGGGGCAGTCTGACAGAATGGCATCTGACACGGAAGTGCAAATGAAGTAAAGGTGGGGAATTGAATTCCTCCATATGGAAAAAAAAAGTAGCACCATTAACATTCATTAACACTTGCTGAATGTTTATGGAGACCAAACAGCGGGTGTGAGCACGGTGAGGTGGTGGATGGTACATTTCAACGGTGGTGTCAGTGACAGACGGTCACCTTCGCTGGTGCAGATTTTTGAGTTTAGCATGTAGGATCTTTTGTGGCATACAGGTTCATCACTGGTAAAAAGACATAGTTAACAGTGGTGATGATGTTGGAAAATAGTGTTTTGTAGCTAAGAATTTGCCTTGTTAAATAGTGTTATTGTGCTCTTTGTATCTGTTGCAGTTTCCATGGAAATAAATAGGAGGCATTACTTTTGGAGCGATCTGTGTACTTTCTTGCTGCTTGTTAAAGAGGATCTGATTAATATTTTGCAAGAACGTTCTGTCTCTTGATATTTAGTTAAGCGGGAAGAGGGCTGGTGCCCTGGCATCTTACACTGTCCTTGTCTGACGAAGATTTCCATCACACTAAAGGCATTCCTTCTGGAGTCAGGCTAATCAGAGCATCCTGGATTTCACCATCAGTTGTAATGTTTTTATCTCCTAGCAAAATGTTAGAAGAGATTAACAAGGTAATGGTAGATGGTTTTTCTTGGACTTGGGTACTTTTTCCTTTGTGAGACTGTGAGATCAGCTACCTCCAATGTAGAGGAAGGCAATCTGAGCTGTGTGATAGAACTACCAAGATTTGGGAAGAAGAGGAGGGTCAAAAGCCTACTACAGTTCCATTAGGAATCGATTTATAAAGTGGGATCTCCTCTAATTCATTTTTCTCTTTCTAGTATCATGAGGGTGGTGCTTAGCTCTGCAGCAGGCTTTGCAGCAAGTGCATTTTCGTCCCCTTTAATGGGAACCTGTGAGAAAGTGATGGGTTTTACAGACTATGAAGATCAGTTGTGATAAACTACCCTTAGTTTTCTTAGGGCTTGAAAGTCATCAGTGGTAGGTAGACAGAAAGGCATCACCTTACCCCCCTTCTTATCAGAACTTCTCTGGGGCTGTATCAGGTGTAATTTAAATAACGCTCTACAGTTGTTACCTCTCCAGTGAACCTCTGCTAGGTAGCTTCCCACCATTTGACCTGTATTGTGGTAAAGCATCTCTCTGTACAGGTCAGATTAGTCTTTTTGTGGTTTACTCTGGGGTTGATGTTTCTCCATGCATAAATCTTTATATCGGCAGCCTGCAGTGCCAGTGAGACACAGAAAAATTCATTTTTTTTCTTCTGTGTTTGTCACCACAGTGAGAGCATTTGTTTGAAAATGAGTTGAGTTTTCAGTGGAATTAATGGGGATTTAAGTGTTGTGAGCCTTCAGTGATTTTATGTTTTTGCCTTTTAAATTTGAATGGGATATGCCAAGCCACCTCTGGCCCCAGACTGGACATCATTCCCTTTGGGATGATGCTGAGGCTTGGAACTGAACATGAACTTCTGTGGGAAGGTGCGTTGGGAATAGAGGGGCAGGTTGTGCTTGCAGCCATCTGTGCACTTCAGAAGATGTGATGAAGCACACAGGCTGTGCTTTGCAGCCAGGTCCATCTGAAGCTTTGATGTTACTATTATTTTACTTTCTGATGCGTTGGTCTGGGTTCAGGTAGGGTTCTTCATTGGAGGGAAATGATAAATGTGCTGACTTGTAAGTGCTGCAGTTTTTAGCAGATGATGAATTTTAAGCCTCCGCCTTGAGGCTGACCTCACTTAATTTACCTTTGCAATACAGTGAATGTCCCTACTGTCTGCACACGGTGGGATTGCTAATGCACGTTATCTGTTATATAACTGCATCCTCTTTGTCAATGAGTGTGAATAATAAGAACGATAAAACCAGAGTTTTATTTAAAAGTAGGACTATTCTTCTGTGGAGGAAAAGCATAATCCTACTTATCTAGGTTTTGACTTTCTGAACAATGTTAATTTTAGTTCGCTGTATGACTTCCAAAACCTGCAGTGCATGAAACCAAAATCCTGCAATAGTGGCTTTGTTGCGTATTCTGACAGAGAGATGAACTGAGCTGTGGGTAGGAAATCTCTGGAGGAACCTCTGAGCCTGTGGGTCGACTTGGACATGGCATATAACCATCACTAGAATGGCTTTTGTTCTGATTTCTTAAATTTTGAGCCCTGCCTCTGTTAACTCCTGAACACGTCACATTTAGGAACAGGCAGGGGGCAGCAGTGGCATGTCCCCTCTCCATTGCACCTGTCCTGAATGGCAATGTCACCTGACCGCATCCCAGCTATCTTACTTTTCTTGGTGAACCTCCTTGCTTCAGCACTTGCATCCTCTCAGGTGTACCTTGCTCACTAGCCCTCATATTTCCCTCCAGTTAGCTTTTCCATCTCTTCTCCTGCCAGCTCAGCTCTCCTCATGCTTCCCTTCTTCCTTGGCTGCCGATGTGCAGGGAGAAGGGAGGGATGCTTTCTTGAGACCAGAGTTAAAACAGGATTCCCAACTCTTGTGCAGGTTCCTATCCATACCCACTGTTCCAGGTTCCTGTGAGGTGAGGTTGGGGGATATCAGCTCTGAGGGGACAGCAAAAAGGCATGGCGGGTCTCTGTGGTGTTGTGAGATGGGGAATTTGCTCTCTTGGAGCAGTTCAGGGATTGTGTGAATTGTGTGGACGCACACAAGCAGCAGAAAGTATTTGAGTAGGCCTTCTGTGCTTGTAGGCTTTGAAGATTTTTAGCAGCTAGCTGAACCCTCTCATCTGTACTGCCTAGTGTGATCCAGGCTAAGCCAGTGAATTGCACAGGGAGACAGTGGTGTTCACATGTACGGTCTGGAAAACGCATGCTTTATGGCTGAGCAATGAAGTACCCTTCAGCTAAGTAAATCAAGTATTCCTGCGAAGAGTGGTGTTATTTACCTTATTTCAGTATATTCTGTCCAACAGGCTAAAATTTTTGAAGTAAAAAATAGTAAATAAGTAAGCTGCACCAGGGCTGGTTTGCAAAGCTGTACAAGAAGGCCAGTGCTGGAAGGTAATGGTATGGAAATCAACTGAGATCACTGTGAGGGCGGTAATGGGATTGAGTATTAGGGTCAGGCAGGTGTGAAGATACTCGTGATGAAGATTTGAAAATAAACTTTCATTTAACACTCCTGGGGCAGAGTGCTGTGAGTTCTATAGACAGTCTAATTGTACTAGTGGAAAATGGTATTTTCCCCTTCTTGACCTTTTCTCCTCCATTCAGTCACAGAAATCCATAGGTTCAAAGGTTTGGTTTTGACTTGCCAGGCAGAGAAGAAACTCTGATAAGGTTTTGTAGCCATTAAACTTTCATAGATTTGTAGCCTTGTGGTTGAAACCAGACAGTAACTTTTTTTTCTCTTGGGGATGGGGTTTCAGTGAAGTCAGTGTTGCTCAGTATTAGAATTCCAGCCTTGCAAGCTACTAAGCGTATAGAATTTATGTTGAAGAGCCATTGCCTGAGCCTAAGAAGTTTCCAAAATCGCTCTTACTTCTTCACCCATCTTTACAAAACTTTCGTTTTCAACTTAGGCAGGGTTTGTTGTAGTTTGTGCAATTGCTGTTTTGATGCTGCTATAGACCCATGGAGCTTCTTAGCAAAAAAAAAAAGATTTTTTTCATAGTTGTTGTGCACTGCCCAGAGTTTGTCCTGCTTAAGTATAATCAGAGCTGAGGGCTTCCCAAAATTCCTGTGTGAAAGATTTCTTTCATGTACTCCCTTGAGCTTTGGACTACTGGGTTTTACACAGTTCCTTATGTTGTGAGGAGAAAAAGATACAGACCAACTTTATGTTGGTACCTTAAGAACAAATCAACTCTTTACAGTTGAAACCCATGGGTCGTCTGTAACAACCTAGAACTGCTTTTAAAGCTAACTTGATATGCAAGTTTTTGGGTGTGCCACTCAGTTATCCTGCAGTTCCCCTTGAAAAGGGCTAGGACTTTGTGGTTTATCGACCAGGCTATGTTCTCTAGCAATGGGAAGTCTAAGCTGTGGTTTTTGATGAAATCTCATTAATTGAAAAGATCTGATAGCAGAAACAATTAAAGTGTAGCCTAGGAAGTGCTGTCAAATAGAGCCTGCAGGGTGGGACAGATCTGTGTGGGGTTTTATGCTCTTCTACTGAAATCAGTGGTAGCAATGAGCCATACATACGTGGTTAGAAGTGTGTTTCTCATCAGTTGTTTACCTGCTTTTGTGGTTACTGCATGTCATGCCCTCTGCACTGCTGTAAGCAGCTTTGCATCCTGGTGTCTGTTTGACTCCCACTCCCCTTTCTGCATGATCTGCTAAATGTACTTATTGTGCATCCAAGAAAAGCTGAGATAGATGTTGATCGTTTTTTGCTTTTTGTTTTTTTTCCCCATCCCTTCTTCTCTTGACAGTTTTTTATCATGCTGTTAATTATATTTCTGTTGGAGCTTACTGTTGTGATTCTGTTCTTCGTCTACACAGACAAGGTAAGTCAGATTCTTCATTTTTCTTTCCCCTTCAGCAAATTTTTATGCCCCTTTTCCCTATAAATAAATCATGAAGTACTTGGCTTGGTATGCACATCATGCTTCTGTCTTCCTTGAGACACCTCTCTCAGAATGCATAAACAGCCTTACAGGACTGGGCTCTCTTGCTTGCTCATGTGTACAACTCAAGGTCACAGACGTTGCCGAGTGCCTCTGCCATTTAAAAAAAAAAAAAAAAAGAAAAAGAAAAAACAGCAAGCACACAACAAAGCCAATGAGGCTTACTAGATGCATGTGGGAGGAGCCATCAGACACAAACAGGATTCGTAAAAAAAAAAATAATCTGAAATGTTTGCAATTTAAGAGCCACACTGATGTTATATCAAAGGAAACCTCACTGGCTGAAGCACACAGTTCATTATCTTTTAAAGTTGCTTTTTGCAAGATGTGTAGTTGCATTTTAGTGAGAAGCCTAAAAGTGGATAAAATTTAGTAAACCCAGCTATTGCTTGCAGTTTCGAATTTGGCCTTTGTTCCTGAGCTTGTTATTTCTCTGCAAGAGCCTGGCTGTATCATCTTTGGATGAACCCCAAATCAAGTGAAAATGTGCAATTATGCATAACCTGCCTATTCAATCAGAATTGAGTAACAAAGTCTTTTACAACTGACAATTACTAAGGGAAAACTATAGGGTAGGTGGCAAAAATTGCCACAAATAGCCATTGGATGCATGACCAACAAGTAGCTTTTATTTTTTATTTTTTGAATGAAAAGACATTCATAGTAAAATACATTGAAGATTAATAGTAGACCTAGAATTAGTAGATCTAGTGTGTTTTAAAGATAATATGTACCGACAGTGGATAAGATAGCAACAGTACTTTCTGGAAATGCTTCAAATTATTCAGTTATGAACACTGAATGATTGTCAGGTACATTTCTGAAGGTCTGAAAAGGACTAGGTTGTTGGATGGCATGTTGTAGCTGGGACCTGGAATTAACTTGCAAAGTAATTAAAATAGAAAGGGCAATTTAAATTCCTTGTATGCATTATTGGATTCTGAATTACTTGTAACCTCTTAGGAGAAAGATCTACACGTCATAGATGACAACTTAATAAAGGCATCTACTTAATATGCAGTAGGCCTCCAAAAACCAAATACAAGAGTTGGTAAAGGAATCAGAAAATATTGTCAGGTCATTCTTAAAATTTAAGGACTCGCCTCACTGTTAATTTGGGTTCAGTTTTGGTTACTTCATTTCAGCAAAAGAAAACAAATTATTAAAAGCTCTGGGCAGTTGGGAGAGGATAGTCGTGGAGGGATTGTGGAGACTATCCTGATTCAGATTGGGAAAGAAAAGATATCCTCTTCTTAAGAGATCCTAAGAGGAAAAAATGATTGCAGTTTCTAAAATACTGATATACCACAGGCCTGTCTTGAACTTGAAAATATAGAATCATCAAGAAGTATGTTTAAAAGACAGGTGTTTCTGATACTTTTCATCACCATACCGTAAAACTCCCTGTCACTGGCAATTATTGAGGCTGATATGGTATAGGTATAGGGATGATTAAAAAAAAATTGAAAACAAAATATTCATAATGCAATCAGTGATGTTATGTTGACAGGTTTCTCACAGAGAATGTTGGTGCTCGTTCTTTAGAGGTAAAAATAGTGAAAGTATGAGGAAGGATTCCCTCCCCACTTCAGCCCTGTTGGTTTGTAGCATTCCTCTCTATGTTCTTAGTAATGATATCAAGAAATTTAACCTCTTTCCAGGTCACCAACTGTAGGTTGATGCAGGAGGTGCAATACAGATTTCTTCAAGATCAAAAATGGCTCTAAAATAAGAATTCATGTTCAGGTTTACCAGGTTAAGAAATTGCTTCAATCTGTGTCTTGCTGATGATCATATGGGAGACCATAAAGACATGATTTTATGTTGAGGAAATCAGTGGTTTGTATCTACTGAAAAAAAAAAAAAAGAAGACAGCAGCGTACAACTAGTATGTTCTTACAGTGTGCTTGTGGTTGTGTGCCAGCTATCCTAATGTGAAAAACAGCATTGCCATGTGTGCTCATATGGGTCGCGTAGCAAACCCAAGGCAAGTCTGCCACAGTTACTGAGTTAATATGGTTCTTTGGAAGATCAATGAAGAAACCAGTCTATGCTAACGCATTAGAAGAAAGTAATATTAGCTTTGCATACAAAAGCAGAAGGTGACTTCAGGTTAAGTCTTTGAGGGCTCCTCTGTCATGTTATGTGTATTTATGTGATTTTATACGTATGTATGTGTGTGAACAGCATTTTTTTCAATTACTTGGAAGCCTTCTGTTAATTAGCAGTGTACGTGCGTGTAAAATTCTTCCCAGAGTGAGATGGTGTCTCATTATCATTTTCTGTTTCCAGGCTAAGAGTAGATTGGATAATGGATTTCATGGCAGTTTTTGTTTACTTTTACTTTAGGTGGATGCTTTACTCATTTTGCAGAGTTTAGTCAGCCCTCCCTGCTTTCTGTGAAACAGGGCAGTGTTATTTCCTTACCTTTGGTGGAGAAGCAGAGCTGAGAGGGCTGCCCAAGCTTGCACGTAGCTGGGGCTGATTTTAAATGTAAAGCTTTTGCTGTCCTGGGTGAAGGAAGCCAAGAGACTGAGGTGTGCCAGCAGCGTGGTTGGCATTGTAGCTACCTTGAAAATACTTGGCCAGTGCACTTTTTGTTCCTTCTGCTGCAAAGCGGCCACAGTGGCAAGCCAGTGCCAGTACTGAGCCACACAGCAAGTATGCATCCAAGCACATACGGATGCAACGCATTTATCCACTGCTGGGACCACTGATGTAGTAGTGCATTCATTATTAAAAAGCATCAAGACAAAAGTTCTTTACAGCTTTTGGCACAGTACTTTATTCTTTTGTTGTGGGAGAGCGTGCAGCTGTGAAGATGGACAGAACTGGCTGCTGGGACTTGGGGCAGCCTGGGCTGACCTCTCATTCTCTGTGACTTGGCAGCAGCCTCTCAGAGCTTTTAAGCTGCAAACTTGTTCCGATGCCCCATAATGTCATCTTCCCTTTTCTGATGGATAAATGTTTGTCTTGACCTCATGAGCTAAGTAGTGCCCTGGACTTTACAACTTTTTCTAAACTGTCTATATGGTGCAACGTTATGGAGAAGAACTTGGAGAAACATCTCAACAATGTTTAATGGAGGATGTAAACTCCTTGCTTCTTGGGACTGCACTGTGTGACTCCTTGGCAGGGGCACTGAGCTCAAGCCCGGTTAATGCTTCTCTTTTCCATCCTGCCTGCTTACAGTGGTTATAAATCCTTTGAGATCTGCAGAAGTGAAATGTTGACTGTGTGGGAACAGGGTGAGGAAACATTCCTATGGGGGATGGATGTCAGGAAAAATACATAGCACTTCTGTTTTGTCCTGGCTCAACCCAAAGCGTCAGTGATAGGTTCATTAGCACTGTTCTGTTCAATGTGGGACATTCTAGGGACATAGAAGCTCCTGTCGGTGTTTGTGCATGTCCACATGCAAGTTCCCAAAGTGTAACTTCTGGATTTTTTTAAGGGCGGAGCCTGAGAGATATGGGTCTGGAAAGGAGTTTTTGTGATTATGGGTACTGAGACAGATTGTCACTCTTAAAGCACTACATTTTAAGGCTAAATCGATGCCCCCATTCGAGGTACTCCTATGATATTATCAGAGTCATGTCAATGGCCACCTATTCTAACTTGAATTTTCTCTTTGATAGATATTATTTTAATTCCATTAATGCAGAGAAGCATTTGATATTTTTGTTAATTGTTTCTGTGTGAGGGTCTTTCTGTATCATAAGTGATCAGTGGAGTTCTATTAGGGATAACCTTAATTTTATTGTGATAAATGGAAAGCAGCTGTGCCCTGTCCTGACAGAGGCTTGGATATTCCTTGTATTTATCAGCACCAAATCAAACTCTGTTAGGATATAAATTATGCTAGTAAATTTTTTAGTCTTGTACCAGTTCTAGGCTGTATGATCCTTCTGTGTTTATCATCTGTCTTTATTTTTACTGTGATGGTTTTCCTGGAAGTTCAGGAAAAAAAAGGTCATATTTACTTTTTTTGCAGCTGTGATTTTTTTTTTGTAGTACTTTTGTTTGTTCAGATGTCTCCATTTTTTCAGATTTATGGGGAGAGCTATGATGCTGCAACTTAATGCCCACAAATGGAAAAAGAACATTTGTTTTCTGTGTCATCATAATGAGTACATCTTCAGTTTTTACTGCTCTCTTACTGAAATATGATTGATGCGTAGATTAATTTGTTTCTTGCTTTGTTTCTCAAAACATTTTACTAATGATTGTAATTCCTCATAGATGTTTTGCCTCATTCCATACAGACTGCAAGCAGCAGACTGTAGTGGAATGCAGTGGGTATAATTTCAAGTATAGCTCAGCCTTCACTACCACCTTTATATTTGGTTTCACGTTTCTGGTCAGCCTAGCACGCAGGGCTGTCAGGCAAACACACGGCAGAGGTAGATCCGATTGAAGATGGAAAACTGAAGGCTAAAGTGTAGGGCCATATCATCCCACCTGTGTATGCAGCTTCCAGATGGTCTTAAGTTATTGAAAAAAAAAAAAACCAACAAACAAACAGATTTTGGGAAGTCCTGCAAAACTGGTAGGGTGGTCACTCTGTACTGCTCATCGGTCAGATTATCCTGCCTTTCCTACCAGGGTTTCTTCATCTTTTAATTAGCCTACACCATTGCACTGGCATGTTTTAAAGCTTCTAACATCACTCACAACTTTCAATAGTAAAAAGTCTTGCCTTCCTATATCATCCTCCTGCCACAGTAAACAGAGCTATTCTTCTGCCAGGCAAGGCTGGGAGAATTTCAGAAGAGTATCAATGTGGGCAGTGCCTGGGTTTGCCAGTGTGCAGGAGGCTCTCAAAGGAACAAGGCTCTTTTTAGTTCTTTGTGATATTTCTACTGGGATGTGCTGCATTAAGATAACATGCTTTAGGGCATCCAAGTTCTGATCTTGAGCGGGAATAACCACATGCATCAGTACAGATTATGGGCTGACCTGCAAAGGGACAAGGAGCAATGTGCACAAACTGAAATGTAGGAAGTTCCATCTGAACACAAGAAGTACTTCTTTATTGTGAGGGTGACAGAGCACTGGGACAGGCTGCCCAACACAGTTGTGGAGTTTCCTTCTCTGGAGATATTCAGAACCTGCCTGGATGCTTTCCTGTGGTTCCTGCTGTAGGGGCCCTGCTTAACAGGGGGTTGGATGTGGGGGTGTACAGAGGTCCCTTCCAACTGTGATCTCTGCATAGAAGAGATTTTTGAGCAGCTGGTGCATTAGCACTTTGTTTTTCAGTTTGAGCTCAATTTGTTTTGTATTTAAAAGAGCTCTCCACACACTGATCAGTTCCTGGCTTGTAGCATCGCTCTGGCAGTGTTCTGAAGTTAGAGTTTTGTGTAAGTGCTGACAGAGCTAAAACCCATTCCACTGCTAAGCAGGAATAACATTGCAGGTTGATGTGGAGGAATCTATAGGTCGTCTCTTGTACTGTGACGCCCTGCAGTTATTGCTTTGTGAGGGTCATGGGTTAGCCCTGGTCAAATATTTTATTTCTCTAATACAGAATGATGATATATAAAATAAGAAAAGACAGGCGTTTCTCTGTGTCTTATTCTACTTCATAATAAGCGTAATTTTAACTAGTTTATTAGCATTTCAGTACTGGTGTCACACAATGGGGAGTTGCAGAAATTTCATCAAAAGAATTTAATTATAACCAATTCGTTTTGGCTTCTTTTCAGCAATGCATTCAGGCACAGGTTTAAATCTGTCTCTATTCAGCAGATTACTTAAGTGTGTGCTTAAATCCACATGATTGACTTAATCATATACTGAAGTCTTGTCAAAGTTGATATGCGCCTTTTGTGTTCTTTCCTTTTAAAAGAAATCTTGCTAAGTAAATGCTAATAATAATGAAAAATTCTGAAGATGGTGAAGATGTAACATGGTCTTTCACTTCATAGGGAATTTAGTGGAAAATAACAAATATCTGCTTGAAAGCGTTAATGGTTATGTTTTTCTATTTGTTCTCGAATAGCTTTCCTTTTAGTATCTCCAACAGATCACTTTAACCTTTTTTTTGTTTAGGCAGAAGCAGGTGAAGAGAAATTTGTTTGTTTCTGAAGAAAACAAACACACCACTGGAAATCCCATGTTTTTGCTAATTCCTTCGTCAAAAAAAGATTTCATTGAAAGTGGACCTGCAAACTGCTATTAACAGGGTTGTTGAAGGATAGCAAAGTATTGGTGAAAAGAATTAAGTGCATGCTACAAAAAAGGTGTTATTTAGGAATGATAATGGCAGATAAAATGCATTAAGGCTCCCCACTGGGAACTCTTGATCAGTGGTTGATCAGAGCCTAATTGATTCCTAGAGTAAAGTGCTAGCAGGGGAATGGGCGCCAGGAAAGGAAAATCAAACTTTCCTAAATTAAGCTCTGCGCCTAACAGAAATACCTTACATAAAGATTAGATAATGCAGTAGCCTGTCAGCTCTTTATGCCACATGTATTCCTACTGTGGTTGAATTCAGAAATGAAGAATGTAGGTGTCTCATCCTAGTCAGAACAGATTTTTGTTCATATTGCAGTGAGTACAATATTGCTCACATCTCACTACTGCATAATTTGGAATACTGCTTTGTCTCGGGAGAAATCCAGTTCTGAACTCCAGCCTGACTAGCTGGGACATTAATTCCCAGAGCTGTATAGATGAATCAAACACAGCTACTGCTGCCGTCATGCCTGGCTTAAAGCCAGCTACGTCTATCTTTTATTTTCTGGCATCGCTAAATTCATTTGATAAATATATGGCAACGCATCAGTTAGCATACAACTGAAAGTGATGATTCTGGGCTTCCTTCTCGCTGGTTTGTAATCCCTAATCGGAGATTAATTTGTGATCTCAGGAGCACGTCAGAGAATCTCTCTTTGTTGTGGGAGCGCTTTTTCAATTATTTGTTTCCAGTGCTCATCTTAAATTTAAGTTTTCATAGCAGACAAATTATGAGTGGCGCAAAACTTCAGCTGGCCTCTGCCTTGGAAAACCTAGCACACAGTAATGCTGATTATTATTTAATAATAGCATATTTACATTGCACAACTGCATACTTTTTGTCTGGGTATTTTAAAATGTGCTACTAATAGTGAATAGGCAGTTCAGCTCCTCTTCTGCTGACTGGTGGAAATGATGCTAAAAGCTGAATCCTCAAGCTACATCGCCTTGTGGGAAATATCAAATACCGTCATACCTGAATATGCATATTGGGACCTTGCTATTCTGGAGACTAGGTCTTAGCTGTGGTGAAAGAAGTAATTTCAAAATGTAGAAATGGCCAATAGGACTCCAGGGAATGGCACTGGTTTATGTGCCACCTGATCAGCACTGGCTTTAGTGGCAACTGAACCCCATCTTCGCATCTTTTCTAAATGCTGATACGTGTTTCCTAACGTTTTAGCAGAAAAGAAAAGCAAAAAGAGAAAAGAATGGTTTAGAAAACTGATAAATGATTAAAATGCAGCTTTAGACATTTAAATGCAGGCAACATCAAGTGGAAAGGAATGACTGGGGTAGTATATTGAAGTAGACAATACATTTTTTATTCATTCTATGAACATTTTTTACATGTCACTATGTATTTCAGGCAACATTAGAAAATGACAGTAAACTAAATGTTTAACATTTTTACATGTACAAAAAGAGAAGGGAAGGTGGCTTTTTGTGTCCCCAGATATGTGCTGGCCAGGAGCATGCAGCTCTTGTCAAAGATTTGTCAGCTGCAATTGGAAAACAATGTTGAAGATAGACTGCTTTATTCGTATGACTTGCAGTTGAAATTCTTTCAAATCCTTCCTCTTAACTCAGCATAAACAGGATGGCTCCCAGCTGAAATGAGGAAAGACAGATCTGTTGATTAGCAGCTCCAAGCCGTTGGTGGAGTTGTAGCTGAAGTGTATTGAGTTGGAGCTGCGGATCATGTTCAGGTGTTTTTAATTATTTAAACTCCATGATGAATATGAAGCAACCACCTAATAGCATAGCTCCCCTCATCTGAAGCGTCACTGCACTGCAGGATGGTGTTGTCTTGTTGGCTGATAATTGAGGATTGAATCTGTGAAGACGGAGGAATGAGGCTTAGCCAGTGGTGCCTGAAATTTTGAAATACATTCAGAAATTTACAGAACCAACATAGTCAGTGGTGCATGAGAATTCCTGCCAGTAAAACAGCATCTAAGTGCATCTATAATCATCTTTGATATGGACTACTTATCTTTAGTCGTTTGATATCACCGAATCTTTTTACAAATGAGCACCAAAACCAATAATACTTGATACAAGGAAAAGGTTGAGACAGAAGAGAGAGAAGCAGTTTTTGAGTGAAGGGATATATATCTTAAGAGGAGGAAGAGAGAGAACTTTGTTTTACGATTTCCGAATGCACACATTTCCCACTTGCAATTTTGAATGCTTCTGATACTCTGAATGATGGTAGCATAATACAATTTCTTTACAGTTTTCTGTCATTAGCAGTGAATAAGACGTGCAAGGATTGTTATAACCTTCTCACAATGTTAATCCACTTTATTTTACTGCATTTATTTCGTGTGCTCTCTTTTGTCCCTTTAAATTTCAGGGAAGGCACCGTTGAGAACAGAATATCCTTGTATAGGTTCAGTTCATTCTTGCTGAAACTCATTCATCCTTGTGTACTCTTCCTTCTGCTACTGGCTGTCTTTGATATAATTTAGAAATGAGCTTTTTTTTTTTTTTTTTTTCTGTGAAAGACCGAACTACAAGACAAAAATATGTGTTTTGATTTGCTTGCTCTTGCCATTTTTCACATTATTGCAGCAAGCAAACAATGCTGTTGCTCTGCCAGACATTTGTGCCAGCTGCACCTTGCTGCTCTGAACCACAGGAAAACAGAACAATACGTGTCATCGTCTTCTGCTGTGCTAATGCTTCCTCTGTTGTCAAAGCCCTAACCTCAGCATTTAGGAAACCTTTTCAGAGTTCAGCTTGAAGGACACGTTAAAGTGCAAACTGGATTGCGTGTTATAAATTCGGAAATGATGTAAAAGTAACAAAAGGGAAAAGATGCTAAGATCATTTGAGGATATTTAAGAAAACAACTAAGAAGTCTTTCTCTGGAGAGTAGCAGCAGTGGGAAGTCATGAGGCACATGAGAGGAAAAGATTTTGATTCAAAACCGTATGTTTGTTAGATTCATCACATAAGGCATTCAGTTATTCTTTTGAAAATTCAGGACCAAAAGAGTTGCAGTAAGACTTGAATTTATCAAAGTGATTGAAGCAATATTTAAAAGCTGGGCAGATAATCAACATTTATTTCTGTACAAAACACATGCACAAGACAACATCCCATAGATTTCTTTCAGGACCACCTTTTCCTTGATGAATAGAGAATGCATTGTAGTTGGCAGAAGAGCAGCTGAATATGTTCAAACAAAGAAAAGCAATGTTTTTTTCAAGGTCAGGTAGCTTGGGGAGAAAAAGAAATTGATTTCCTTTTGGGGACTGTGAAGAAAGGAGGAGGATAATGTGTTGCAAACCTTGAAGTATGTTGAGATCAGGCTGGTATTTAAGTAAATGTCAGTGGAGTGCCCTTGCAGCTACCAGCTCCACTCGTGGCCATTCAGAGGCCAGATGTGACTTCCCATGGCAGGGTTATTCTCAGTAGAAACCTGAATTGTGCTCTCTTTGACACTGATTTGTGTACAAATGAGAGAGGCAGCACTTCCGTGGCAACTGCTGTTACCACAGAAGAGCACAGAGCCATGAGGACCGCTTTTCTGATTGTCCATAATAAGTTTTCTTTCTCTAGGCCATATTCATGTCAGTGTCAGTTTTCATGTTCGAGTGTCAGTAAGGGACAATTAGATGGGTAAGATTAGGAAAGTGGAATGGCTCTCTGCTGCTGAATATCACAATTCTGCTGCACCCATTTTAAAACGTTTTGGGGTTTCATATGTGATACAGTTTCAAATGTTAGCACAGAATGAGCACGCAAGTTACCACCTTTCTGTATGATGAAATCTTGGCCCCAGTGAAGCCAGTGTGAGCTGTGCAGTTGTTTACTGTGGCACCAAGCTGTTATTCTAAATTTTAGAATTTTTGGCATCTTTCCCAGTTAAAGATTGTGCAGCACAACGTGATACTGTGGCAAGTTCTGCGCGGCAACTATATTAGTAGGAGAGTGTTATTCTCTAGCATGATGTTGTCTTAATCTCGCGGTGCACTATTTGGGGGGATGCTGCTGCCTGATTAGAAGTTGGTTGAACTTTGGCTCCGGAAAAAACGAGCACTTAAAGAGGAATGAAATAATGAAATCTAACTTCCTTTGGATATTTGTTTCCTAATATGTGCTGTGAAAATTTGTCTTCTCCATTACTTCTCAGTGACTGGCTTTCCCTTGCTGTGCTGCAGACTTGCAGAATTGTTGAGGTTGGAAAGAACCTCTTGGGATCACGTAGTCCAGCAGCCTGCTCAATCAGAGCCAGCTAGAGCAGGCTGCCCAGGACCATGTCTGGTCAAGTTCTGAGTATCTTCACAGATGGATACTCCACAGCCTGTCTGTTCATGGATTTGATCACTCTCACAGTTTTAAACTGAACTTTGTTTTTAGTGTATTTCCTGCTTTTTCATTTGGGCCCGTTGCCTCTACTCCTGTCAGTGGGCGCTACTGAGAAGCGTCAGGCTCCTTCTTCATTCCCTTGCATTGGGTATTTATGCACACTGATAAGATGCCCCTGAATCTTCTCCAGGCTGAGTAGTCCCATCTCCGTCAGCCTCTCTTCATGGTCAAATAATCTTTCTAGCTGTTTGCTTATCAAGCCTGTATTTTATCAGCTTGTCTGTGATGGTTTTATGGGAGTCAGTGTCAAAAGCCTTACTAAACTCGGGGCAAACAACACCCTCTTCTCTTTCTCTGCCTCTTCCTGATGTTTTTCAAGCAATTCTATGCCAGAAAAGTTAGCCATTTGCAATACACTTGTCTGCTGTGTGCGTGAAAATGTTACAGGCTAACTGTGGGACTAGAACAGTACTGTAGGAGCCCATGGCTGTTGCTGCTGTGAATTTGCCTTTTTATTGTCTTGCTAAGTCCGGTTAGCAGATATATGCCAACGGCCAGGCTTAGAAACAAGCATGTGAACTCTTTGCATAGGGCCTCACGAGCAAATGAGCACAACAATATTTTAAATCGGTATCTCACATGGCATGTATATTTATTTCTTGTCCAAGTAGGATGCTGTGCAAGTCCTGTAAGGGGCACTGAGGAAGTCACCTGTGCTGCAGCTTTCATGTTTAAATTTGATTCATCTCATTGATCTCCTTTTTTAAAATAGCATACTAAATTCAAGTATTCCAGTATTGCTCTTTCTCAAGATTTTTCCATGTGAGCCTTTCTAGAGGTTAATTTGTCACAGAAGATTAAGGAGTCCTGTTCCAAATAGATCTTTATGAAAAGTGTCAGGACTGGGGATTTAGAAACAAAGGTGATGAGGGCCTAGAATGGTCTGCTAGAAGATTATTTCTTCAGTCACACAATGATTATTATTCTCTTTCTTGTCAAGGGCCCTGTCTCATTCAGCTTAATATTATGAATCCACAATTTAAGTAACTTGGACTAACAGGACCAAGTTTCTGCTCCCTGAACGCTTTGCAGTGCTCTGGTGACTCTAACCTTCCAAGAGAAGGGGACACTGAGATGTCCCCATGTCCATTTTGGTCCCTTCACTTTTTGTCCTTGAAGCAATTATCCAGTGGGAATTCTAGGTTGCATACAGACAACTTGTGTTCTGATTGATGAGAGTTAAGTGGAGTTAAACAGGCAAGAACGTGACACTTGTGGTTTTTAAGCCGAGAGTGGTTGAGTATCTATTCCTTGTTGACCTGCTTTGAAAGAAATTTCAAAGGCTTGAATTTTGACACTTTATGAAAATTAAACCTGCCGGGATGTGAAGTGGTGTGCCCGGAATCCCCTGTCACATCTACAGATCATAGCTGAGGTGAAGTGATGCAGAACAGCAGCACGCTGGGACTCTGCGCCGCCTACTGCACCAACACGCTGCACAGGGAAGGAGTCCTTGGATAAGAATCATAGAATCACCAAGGTTGGAAAAGACCTACAAGATCAACTGGTCCAGCCATTCACCTGTCACCCATAGCTCCCACTAAACCATGTCCCTCGACACAACATCCAGTCGTTCCTTGAACACCCCCAGGTATGGCGACTCCACCACCTCCCTGGGCAGTTCATTCCAGTGCCTGACCACCCTTTCTGAGAAGTAATAATTCCTAATGTCTAACCTGAATCTCCCCTGGCACAGCTTGAAACCATTCCCAATGACTTCTAACAGCAGTATCCTAACACAGCCCCTTCTTTGTGTCCTGTGGCCACAGACCTGTGCCTCTAATATTCCCTCTGGAGAATATTTATGCACAGAGAGTCAAGATGAAGTGGCATTAGATAGCATATAGGTTTGGATTGCTTCCCTCCTTTGGTTTACCTCAGCTCTCTGGTCCTCCATTTCTTAGCTGACATAGAAGAGTAATTAAAACTAATCTGATATCACAGCAGATTTTACAAGTGAGTGGGGAAAGAAACATTTTGCAGTTTATGATGTAGGAAATTAAATTATTTTTCTAGCCCTTAATTCAAAAATGCAGAAAAGATGTAGGAAACATTCCTTATTTTTTGTATGTTCCAGTATCCTCCCCCAGGCCTGGGCTGTCTCAGAGCACAGGAGGGGCTTTAGGAGGGCGACTGTGAAGACACCTTATGACTTCTTTCTGCATACAAAGCTGTTCCTTATAAGAAATTGTCATGGCACTACAAGTGATTTGCAACAAGAGACGAAATAATGAAATTAATCCCTCAGCTTTCCAAGGCTTTACCTCACCTGCAGGATCTTCATTTTCCTTCCTTATCAAGGAAGAGTTTCCTTTTCTGAGCTCTGTAGTCAGCAGCACCAGGTGGCAGGGTTAAGTGGGGGAAAAGCAAAAGTTCCATAGCACTGCTTTTTTCTCAGGGAGCATGGGCTGCCTGCCCTTCACCTTCCCACATCATACCTGGATTGAAGACTGGAGTTGCTGCTGAAAGAAGTGAGTGAAGGTCTATCTCTCTTCTTTGCCGGAGGATTAGTATCAATATGGTTGATACCCAAACTGGGAACGTAGCTTCCAGTTCCTATTTTATTGCTAAACATAACACAAATCGTGGCAGGAATAGCTGTTTGGGATTCCCTTGGAAACATTTGTTCTCTGGCTGTCCCTCTATCTTAATGAATGTGGACCAAACCACAAGTAATTTAATGTGATTAAATGCTAGCCCCTTGTGTAGGTTTTGACTTATTGCTTATTAGTCCTGAGTGGGCTCATTCATGAATCCTGTAACCTTGGCAGCAAGAGAACCTCCTTTTGCTTTGCTGTCCACAAGGAAATGAATTGCACATGCATAGAAATTCATGAATGCTGAATACTGCAATTAATTTTGTTAAAGTCTCTTCATATATTTAATTAGGGAAAAGGAAGGAAGGAAAAGCTTATCACCAGTTATGTCTGAAGCCACAAATCTTGCACAGCTTTCACTTTGAGATAAATATGCATCTGTAAGGTATCCCAAACCCCTTTGTTTATTTTGTGCATTGTAAGAGTGTGAAATGATTCAGGCAGTAATGTAAAGTAGTGTTAACTGCACAATCTGCATGTTAAATTGATTAACATGGAGAAAACATTAACAGCTTTTTATTACTAGTCTGGAAACTTTATAATGGCATTTATTGGAAAAGAGCTGAAATGTGGATGGCAGATGACTATAAGTCTCAGCTGGTATGTGGTGTCCTAAATATTGTCTGAAAGCATCTTTTAAGAAGTATGCCAGGCTTTGAACCTTGTCCATTTTCCCATTTAACCTTTCACTTATTAAGTCGGCAATCACATTGCAGATGCAAAGTCAGATGTAAAGCTGGATGTATTGGATGTGCAAATCTTCGCTTTTTATGACCAAAACAGGTGCATGTAAATGTTTCATCAGCACTCCCATTAAGCTCCCAGTGGTAAATTTAGCCACAAGCCTTTGAGAGGTGCTTACTTTGCATTTAATTTAGATCTAAAAAAAGAAGTAGCAGAGCTATTTAAAATGCATTACATTCAGCTTATTTAATATTCTTGTTCTCATACATTCTTATTCATTATGTATATATAAAAAATAAATGAGTAAGACACAGAAACACACACACATCTCAGTGGTGAGAGTGGTGGTTCTAAAACAGGTAAAACCTGGCTTAGAAACTAGCCAGTCATTTTGGGAACTTTGACTGAACTTAGAAATAGCCTCCATGCTGTTAATGATGCTGCAGAGCCTCTCCCAGGCAGAGCAGCCCGTTTATCACCTCTTTTTGTATTGCACCAAACAGTTGTTTCCACGCTGCCACATCGTGTACTACCACTGTGGAGAGTTGTGGTTCATTTTCATCTTTCTCTTATCCTTTCTTCATGACCAGTGTCAATCAACTTGCAAATTGCAGCTTGCTCACACTTGATTGCAGTGGAGGCTTCTTTGCCATGTGCTTTTGGGCTTTACAGTGTTAACTCTTGCTGCCACATAGCCTTACCCTGCCCCAAATAAGAAGGTGCAGGGACTTTGGTTCATCTAGCACTCACCACTCTATGATATCGCTGCTTTGCACATCTGCAAGAGTAGTGTTTTCTTTTCACCCAGAAGTCACTTAACATGCAAAATGTAATTTTTATTGCATCTGCTCAAAATGGGTGTCCAGAAATTATGCTCTCTGGACTGAGGGAGTGATGGAATGGTAAATAAGGTATGGTAAGTAAAATGGCTTGCTGGAATTAAAAACAGATGCATTGTTCAATAGCAAGTTGTACTGAAGGGAACTGGTAACTATGTGTGAAGGAGATTTTTCTTGGCAGCGTTGTATACCGGCCAACATGACTGAGAAATGTCCTCAAGTGCCATTTGTTTGGGAAGTAACTGCCTATACAGTTTGGAGTATCTATGTAGTAAGTCCATAAACATCAATCAAAATAACATCATCTTTCCCTGTTACAACATGTCCTCAGCCAGAATCACGGGATGCCGCATGGTGAGGGATTAAATTGACACTAACATCTGCACATCTCTATTGTGTATTACTTGCTTCAGCATGTTTTTATTCATTCCCTTCTTTTTCTGAGGACGAAGTTTTACTGTGCTTCATCCTTACAATTTCTCTGTAAATACTGAGATGACTTATTACTTCTACTCCTTCCTGAGTTTAACTTGTATCTTCTTGCACAAGTTTTAGAAGAAAATTTATAAAGTTCTGGAAGCTCTATAAGAAGAGCTTATTACCCATTGAAAAAAAAAAACTTTTTTTTCCCCCTGTCTAACATAGTTTCCACCAAAAACTGTCTTCTGTGGAGGAAGGGAGCACATTTTTCTACCCTTGTCCCTTCGTATCTTGTTTCATCATGAGTCACACTCCATTAGAGTTCTAATGTGTCTATCAATAAATGATGGATTTGCCAACAGTGATTTAAGTTTAAAATTACTTGTGAAAACTTAATGAAGCCTGCAAATCATGAATTAGATTTCAAAGAAATTGTCTCTGACAGTTAAAAACTACAGGGCCAAAGTAATTTCAAATGTAACATTTTTCCTTCTATAGATTATGTATCAGGTCAAAATAGAAGTGGTTCTGTGGGAATTATCTTTCCTAACGCAAATCCCAGTTTGTCTCTGTTGCAGTAACTTTCTTGTAATGGTATATTCTGGGGTGGATGACATACTGCTACGGGAGAGAATCCAGCTTTGCTGTAGCTGTTGTGAGGGCTGGCCTGGTTCAATCTATGTTTCCAATTGGTTTGAATGGCTTAGGGCTCTTCTGGTTTCTAATCCTGCTTCCCAGTCTCATGCTCTCATTCCTAGATTGCTCAGACTACTTGTCTGTCATGGGAAGAAGTGATACCCTGAGGCTCTCTGCCATTGTCTTCCAGTACAGGGTTATATTTTTACAATCCCAAGTGTTCTTTGTAGGTTTAAGCTATCCCTTCTGACAAGCATGCTGCCTGCGTAGCAGAGGATGCCTGGTGCTGTTTTCCAGTTTGATGAGGGAAAGAATCCTATTCCTCAAAAGTGCATGTGGGGAATTTGCTGTTGCTTGGAGCATATTCATTTACATAATTAGATTTGTGAAAGATAATGAGAAGTTTCCTGTCCTAAATTCTAAATATCTAATGCAATATGGAGCAGGTTATAAATCTGCCTAAAATAACTGGGAGAAGCCGTGCTTACCCCACTGATGCCTCCCTGTCTTTCTTTTCCCCTATATCCAAGGAGATAAGAGTAGTCAAGGGCCATGGCATTTAACTCTTTCCTACAAAAAGCCATTTCTAATGTTTTGATACTTGTGCCTATAGGCTGTATTTATTTTGGTGATGTTCTCTGATCTTCGTGGCAGCGGAGTGGTAGTCAGCACGTTGGTGAATGCCATCAGTCTCTGGTTTGGTCAATGGGAACTACAGTTTTACAGACTTAAACTACAGTTTCTTCACAGTAATGTTGTGCATTCTTCAGATATAATTTTCATGGCAATTGCCCTTCAGCTTCTGACTTTCTCCATCAAACTTAGTTCATCTTTTCCAATATAAACATTTACATTGATTGTTTCAGAAGCTGTTTTTTAAACCCTCACGTGATTTTGGTGATACAGTCAGCCATGAAATATCCAGCACTGGAAGTTTTCCACTATTTTTTTCCGAATCTCAAGAATTTTCCCCTTGTGTCTGCATAAGCTGTTTTAGCATGAGTAACTTCAGTCTAGGAATTTCTGTTGTCTGCAAAATATTGTAGCAAGATCAGAGTGCAGCGGGTTTAGTAATTGAAACTTGATTCAGTTCTTCCAGTTAAGGATGCCAGGACTTACTCTGTGTATGCTGAGTGTCATTTTTCAACTGTAGAACTGTTCTATGCAAAACCTAAATGTCTGTTGCTTTGGATTTGCGTGGTTTCAACTGAGTTTCCAGAATTAGCTTGTCTGTGACATACTTATCTGCATATCCACAAATTGTAAGCGCGACAGGCAATTCTGTTCCACATGATGTTCAGCATTCTTCCTAGCGACCTCCAGCTCCAGCACTTGTGACCCGTGGCAGAATGGTTCCCTTACAGATGTATGTCAGATCTGGCTGCAAAGCCATCATTACTGCCCACTGACAACTGATCTTGGGGATGACATTTGGAATCCAGTCCCTGACTCAAGACTTTATGTAACGTTACTGTGGTCGTTGTCATTTTAGTTGTACTAATCTTAACCTTGGTGCTAATGAGCTCATAAGCCAGTAGTGAGAACTGTCAGCTAGATTGGCTGGGAATTTCTTCTAGAATTATGTAGTCAGTATGTTTTCAGTGCTAATTAGAAAGGTGTGTGGAGCCACTGGCTTTTCTTCCTGCTCTATTTATCTCTACAGATACGGTCACAAAAATTTCAGCAATGCTATGTTAGCAATCCTATTTAGTAGTCGGAAAAAAACCCACATGTGATAGCACAACTTATTTTTTCTACATTAGTAAAGAAACAGATAAATAAACTTTCCCACAGGTAGCAAAACTCTTCTGTTTCTATGTTGATTGCATTTCCCAGCAGTCGGATCCAAGAAAGGCAAGAGCCAGCCCAGCAAAGAGTTCCTGCTGCTGTGGGCTGCTGCGCTGCTTCATCAGCCGCTCAGCGTGAGCACTGGAGGGTGGCTGCTGGGCACAAGGCATGCAGCATGCAGCAGGAGAACCTGGTCGCTTCTTCTGGTAGGATTGATTGTACTTTGTAGAAAAATGAGATTTAAACAGGATCAGATGTAGGAAAATACTGCGTATATGTCATAGGAAGTAGCTGATTGTTGCTGGTTGTGCCTTCTGATGCTCAGGTGAAGGCGCCGTTTATACGGTCCTGGTTATTTTGCTAGGTTCTGAACTGGTTTAAATAGTCTAAATAGCTGTAACATCTGCTAAATAGCCACATCAGCAGCCTGTGGAGCTACACTACCTGAACTGAGAAACTGCCTGCATTCAGTGTGCAAAATTATGCAAAGTAACAAGGAAGATGAGGCAGGAGGACAAGGACAGCTATTTCTTGGGAGCTGATTTTTTCATGTTTTGTTTTTACTTTTGACTTTTAATGTTTTAAAAACGTCGAAGTAAATGATAAGTCCTTAATGTTTTGCAATAAAACCTTTTTTAATAAAGCTGGAATATTGTACATGCCGCCAACAAGATATCACATGACTTCTAGAAGCACCCCAAGAACTGCCAATACTGATTAAAGTACCAGGTTGCTCCTTTGGGTTAGTGGATCTCATTTGCATACTAATTCTTCAATGCTGCTCAGTGAATACCTTTGTGGTATGGCTTTTTGTTTGTTTGGGGCTGTTTTGGTGGTGGTTGTTGTTGTTTTTTGCATACAAATTGCCCCAAAACCATTCACTCTGACTCTGCTGTTTAACATTTAGGTTGTGCAATTTGTCATACTGGCCAAATAGGGTTGTTTTTTTTTTTTCCTGTGATGGAATGGAGAAAACGTAGTAAAGGAAATGATCGATGGTGAATAATGAATAAACAGCAGAACAAGTCTCAAGCTCATTTTCATCCTCGCTAAAGCTATGTTCCTCAGCATTTATAAACATTGCTGTGAATTTCCCACAGCCTTTCAGTGCCCTCCAAAACAATTCACAGTGTGCACTTTTGTATGTATGTGTTTTGTTTTCATGATAGCAACACCTGGAGGCCTCCACTGTTGGTTTTAGGCCTATAGGAACAGGTAAAGAAAATTGTTATCCCTGCTCCAAACATCTTTGAATTCCCTAAGACATTTATTGCTATTGATCCAAGTCTGTCTGTATTAAGTTCTGAAATCAGTATGACAGCATGTCATAGTCTCATCTGACTGAATGGGAGCTTTGGCTGCATTTCAGGTCACAAATGGCAGGTAGCCTTCCTGCAGCTAATCACAGGGCAGCGTTTTCTGAAATTGCTACTGTTTAGGTGATGGAAGTTTTTCAAATAAAAAGTTAATGGGATTTGGAACAGGAGGGCTGTGCACAAGATGCTTTTCTGGGAGAAAGTGGCTGCAGACCTAGAGCATCACTGGTGAGTGTGACAGACACCATAGTATGTATGGCAAATGTATGGCAGCGAGAGCCCCCTCTGCTATGCTTTGTGCTCAGCACAGCCCACTCTGTGCAGCGTTAGATTTAAGGCAGATGCCCAGGCTGTGGATGTTAGCTGGGTGTAGGCTGGACGTGGGCCAGTTGATGTCTCAAGACAGGGTCCAGAGGACAGGTGAGAGACAGAGGGCAGAGCAGTGTTACTTCTAATGACCTAAGTCTTCGGACTGACAAAATATTCACACTGCCTTGGTTATTGAAAAGTATGTTGAAAGTGTTATGTACAGTTTGTCTTGAGCTTTGACTTTGTCAAAAGAGGGTATACAACACATTTCCCTGTACTGAGAGAATTAGGGCAGCCCAGCTTAGATCTGCTTGCCGGTGCCTCTTTCAGCTCTGCCCCTCACTTGTCCTAGGCAGCCACTGATGGCTGTGTGCGGCTTTTCACCCTGGACATCATGAAGCCAGGTAAAAGCAGCCCCTGAGGTAAGTGCTGTGAAAATGCTGCAGGGCACTTGGTGTGCATGAGTAGTGGCTTGGATGGTGCATTTCCCAGGGGACTTCTCTGTCACGCAGCCAACGGCAGCCTGTGCAATGCTGGAACCAGCGCTTCTGAGTGAGGAGATGGGGAATGGCAGATAGGGAGCTCATTTGGAGAACTGACTGCCCAGGGAGGTGGTGGAGTCAGGAGCTGTTCAAGATCTGTGGAGATGTGGCACTGAGGTACATGGTCAGTTGGGGATGGGGGGGGGCATTTTCTAACCTTAGTGATTCTATGAATTTGGACCATGTTGCAGCACAGTTTGTGCTCCAGAAATCACCAGTGGCAGTTTAGAAGGCCTGAATCTCCAAGATGAGATATGCTAAATAGATGGACTTGTTAGATTTCAACTTTTATTTCAGGATGGACTTGAAGTAAAGTTGAAGTTGCAAGGCAAAGGTGGCATGATCTAGTATGAATAACCAAGTCCCTCTTCTTGGAAAATACAGTAACCTCTGGAAATGCTGAGAGATTTAATTTAAGATCAGATGAAACTGTTAAGGTCATCTGTGATTCATCGTGTTTCAATCAGAATTGTCACCATCGAACTAATTACACATGAGTTATAAATTTGCAAAACTCTTGAGCTTTGATTTAAGGACAACTTTGACTGCACCTCAGTCCTCAATAAATTGTTCCAAAGATAGGGTGTTTTTCACAGCTAAAACTGTCCCTTGTTTTTATCTTGTATTTGTCTAGTTTAAACTTCTAGCCATTAACTCTCGTAATGTCTTTTTCTGGTAGATTAAAGTGCCGTGCACTGCTGAGAATTGCTTCTCCATGTAGATACCCAAAGAGTGCAGTCAGACTGCTTTTTAACCCTGCCACTCTACTTAGTTTATCCAAAACCACTTGAAACAAAGCATGGGACTCAGTGATCAATTTGTTCTTGCAGGTCTTCTCTTCTTCAGGGCTCCATAGCCAAGCAATCCAAGTGATCTCGGCAGATTATTTAATGCACGTTACTTTTTGTGTTATCTACCAAATTCTATTAGCCATGATTAATTTTTTTTCCTTGCCTAACAGTAAGAAAAATATCAAATAACTTTGGGTGAAGAATCCACTGGATGAATCTCCTATTGTTATGAATGTTCTTTAGCTGTGAATTTACTTCAAAAATATATTGAATGTCACTGCGATGATCTTCCTTTCACTTATGCCCCCATAAACTTTCAAGCTGTTAGTAAATCTTAGTGAAATTTGAGCTATTTAGAGGTATTGAGGAGAAGTGAAATGGATAGGTGGAGAGATGCCCCCTGGAAAAAAAGGTCTCAGCATTTAGCTCAGCCGGTATTGTTAGATACGAGAGAATGCAAGGGGTAAGAACGGTAGAAGGTGGTTTACAGCTTCACAAAGAGATGGGGGATCGATTCTTCTCTTTTGAAACAAGTCAATCTCTTAATTAAGAAAGAGGGGCTTCTTTTGATTTTTAAGATGAAAAGTTAGAAGTGTGAGCAATAAGCAACTCAGACAGCTGAGAATCATCCCCTGAAGCGTTCTTTAGACCATTGTCATACGTGGCAGATTTAACCTTTCTCTTCTCCTCTGAGAGAAAGCTCACACCCTCTGCCAGGCTGCTTTTGACTAAACTAGATCCTAATTGACAGTGGCTCAATCAGCCTGGATTACTTCCAGAACCTCCATGCCCTGTGTAGAAGCAGCACTTGTGTGTGGCAGAAACTTGTTTCACGTCTTCAGTTCAAACACTGCCTTTTGGAAACAGATCTGCTTCTGGAAGATTTGTATATTGGGTGAAGTCAGGTGCATGAATGCAGAGCTAGCTGGTGTTAACTACAAGCAAGATAAATAAAAGAAAAATAAATAAATAAATCACAATGTTTTGTTCATACCTGCCAGAAAGCATTTAGGGCTGGAGCGATTTTTGGAAGAGAAAGAAAGGAGATGGATTAGCATGGCAGGTTGGCAACAGGATAAAACTGATACCATGGGCTTGTGCTCAGAAGGGGCCTGTACTATAAATGGGTGGTGGTAGACTTCAAACATCTGCACATTTTTATCAGCAGTGCTGGGCACTATGTTTGTGCTTGTGCCAAGCTGATGTTCCTCTAGCCCAATCTCAGAGGCGAATCAAAGGTGTTCTGAGATTATCCAAACTAACCTTTATAAATGTGTCAGTGAACTCCAGGTGACTGGCAGTCAATTAATCCAGGGTTGAAATTATCCAGTGGAGATATGCCCTTTAAGGATCCTGATTAAGATGCAGCTTGTGCTTGGAACTGATTAAAAGTGATTGCCATCTGATGGAGATGGTGGGGTGGCCAACAGTGATTTGATTGGGTCTGGATTATTGTAGACAGTTCTCTATAAGATGTGACCTTGTTCTGTTGTTGAGAGGCAGCCAGCCTGAGAGGGACCAGTTCTGCAAGTTTTCTTCCCTTTTCCTGAACAGTGACTCCTTTGGATTTAGAATGGGGCAATTTAATAGACATGGCATCATTGTTGACACTGTATTTTATTTTTTTATATGTTAAAGTACAGAATTTCAGGCTGTAAAGTCAGGCTTAGTGTGGTTTTGCGAGCACTAAAATTCAGCAATCAAAGAGAACCACATTGTTTCCTCTACCTTTGCAGCAAAATTGGTTATTGATGCAGGAGGCTTATGGCACTGAACTGTGCCTCTTTCCTCTTTGCCCTCCCGAGTTTGAGTGGGACCTGGCAACCCCACAGGAACTGCAGGCACTGTGAAATTGAACTCCAGCCTGTTGCTGTAAATATCAGCAAAGCTGATAATGTGGTATCATCTCATGGATGTAGCTAGTCACTCACTGGTCTCTGAGTATTTTGTATTCATCTCAGTCACGATATGAACATTTCCTCACTGGTGAAGCCTGCTTACCCATAACCCATGGTGTGGTAAGTGATCTCCAAATGCATACTAGAATGGCCTATAGGGTTAGGTGGGAGCAACTCAAACCACAGTCTCTGTCGTGTCTATTGCTGCTCACATGAGCAGTATGCTGTTTCTTCAAGATATCCAGCTTCTCCTTTCATCAAACTTGATTTCATTTAGCAGGGTTTCTGCTGTTCATTTAGTGAGTTCTATTTTTAATGTGAATGAAAAGCATGCATAATTCTGCTCTTCCATATGGAGATATTGCAATCTTCCAGTACCCGGCCTGTTTGAAGGTACTGTCACTTATCTCTGTATAAATGTGTGGGGAAACAGCTGTATTCCCTTCTCCATTCAACCTGTGTGACTTTCCATTAGAAATGCAGCTTTTTGTGACAATATCAGAAGCACAGTGGATGTTGGAAACTTACATTTTGTCATCTAAATGTGACTGGCAGTTCGTTTATTTGCTTATTTTCTACTATTATGGAAAGCAATCTCCATGTAGTTTATTCATTTCAGTCACTGAGTCCCAAATCATTCCCTTCACGAGAAAATCTGTTTTCTGTGAAGTACGGTGAAGAGCTGCAATTGTTTCTTTTATTAAAACAGAGGAGGCATTTAATAGCAGTTAGTCACCTCTGTTATTTTCATCATCTAGTAGCCTTCCAAGACACTTTGTTTATTGCTATCTCTGCTGAAAAGCTACTTAATGATTAAAAACAATAATTCCAGTAGCTCGTGAAGGTCAAAACTCACACGAAATTATGTCAGAAATGCTGTTTTGGTGAGGGAATGGTTTACAAACTTGCATGTACCCTGACAGAAACATGTTTTTGAATCACTGGAGACACCGTGTGACTGATGTCAAGCAGAGATGTGAGCAACTCCATTGATTTTAGTGGAGCCAGGCAGAATTCTGCTAGCAGAAGAGCTGGTATTTCACATAACCTTTGATTCTTGTAAGTGCATGTCTGCACGACTGGAAGAAAATAATGCATTTTCTAGGAAGAAAATTTAGGTATGGAGATAATTACCTTCTCTGGTGTTTAGCCAGGAGGAAATTGAGATCTTATTCTATTTTCTTCAAGACAAACCCAAGCAGCATTTCAAATGGTCTTACTGAGTTTCTGCAAAGTAGCCACATGTTCCTGCAAAGCCCTCAGTCTCCCTTCCCCAGGGCTGGGAATTTCTGCTGCCCTAACTCTTGGGCTGCATCACACTGCTCCCACTCCAGGCTGAGTAGAGATCATCCCATGGTAGACATAAAGCTTGTAGCCACGAGCGTGCCTTTGCCTCTCGTTCCATTCCCTCCAAGGACGATGGTAATTCTCCTCACAGCATTACTTATTTAAAATGAGTTCATTTCAGAGAAAGCATATCTTAAGAATAATAAAGCAGGCTGTGTGCATATCTTGCTTTCCCCTAAGGATTAACAGTCCCTGGATCTACGAAGACACAGTTTCTTCAGTTCTGCTCCCCAGCATTTTTCTGCCAGCCTGGCTTTCCAGACAGCTTTCTCCAGGCAATGTAACAGATTTTAACTCTTCAATGTGCTTTATTCTGCATGGGCTTTGTTTGTTTTAATATGTCTTTTAGATCTAGCGCAGAGGAAGGTGGCTTATCAGCAAACAATTTTTCCCAGTTCCAAGGAATCGGGATAATTTCTTCCCCACTCTCCCCATTACAGCTTACTCCAGCTACTGCTAGTTACTGGTAGAGCTATCAGTCCTGTGCTCACCAGATCAGTGGTGCAGCCTATAAAATGGGGAGCTTCTGTGCCTTTCCCATGGTCTCATTCAGAGACTTAATCTAGATAGGGTGCAATTGGTTTGACTGTCTCAGAGATGTATTTACCTCAGAGCAGAGGACAAATTTTGTATTTTGGCTTATATTTTTCTACCGCAGTTTTAAGTTTCTTGGACACGTGACTGTTAGAGGTTGCCCACACTCATAAGGTTTGTGGGGCTGGCTCATCGTCACTTAACCACAGTGGAAGTGTAGGGCACGGTTTGCCTTTGCCATCACTCCTCCCGCAATATTTTAGAAGTTTACTTCAAAAGCTCTTTCATTCACCTTTAAACTAAGTAAATAATTGAAGCTGAGGCTGATCCCATGGGATGGCTGCCACAAATGGCATAGTGGGCAAATGGCCAAGTCCTTCATCTGTGTTAGTAACCTCCTGCCTTTCCCTTTCCCACCTCACTGCATCTTCGAGGGAGCCCGTGTCCAATGTCACTGTTCCGCCTAATAGATAACGGCACAGTGGTCATTAGTTCTTGCCAAGGAGGAGACTGTCTCCTTGCTTTGATTTGCCTCTGCACGTCCTGAAGCTTTTGTGGCAGCTAATTGGATCTCAAGCTCTATTGACATCTGCATCCCTAGGTAGTTGGCGGGTTTTTAAGGGTTTTTTGGTCTACTTAAATGGAGATAACAGGTTGTTAGCACTTGAAACACAAATGCAACTCACCTTTGGAGTGTCTTGGCAAACAAAGGCTCAACAGCATGCATCATTTTAATTAGCATCCTTCCCAGTTTACTTATCTGAGGTTGTACTGATGGTTGTTGAGGACAAATGAAAGTGATTATCTTCTTGATAATGAAAAAAAGGCAAAGCGACTGGATACACTTGCCCTGGAATTATTCTCAACATAAGCACAGGTTTTGAAAGAATGGGCATCTCCCTTTTCTGCCGTTGTAGGTTCTGTGTACGTGGGATTTTGGTGCAAGAACACAGCACAAAGGAGTGAGTCTCTGCAGCCTGGCACAGGTGTGGGCCTGTTGCCACTGTAGGTAAAGGCAAGATTGCCATTTACTGGGACGTGCAGGAAGGGAATTACTCTTGGAAATGGCAGCTTGGGTGAGCAGGAAGGTTAGTACAGGAATAAGAACTTGGTTGGGAGATCTGTGGCACGTGGCTGATGTGCCAAAACCAAGAGGAGTTTCTGAGAACAGAAATTGGAGGGTTACATGGCTGGAGAAAGGAGACGTCTTGTGTCACTTGGGGCAAGTGTATGAAGAAAACCTTCTACAAAGGGTAGAAGGTTTTGGAAAAGGAATGACAGCACTTGCTAATGATGGCACCCAGCTTTGCTGGTGTCACTGCTATGGAATCAGCATAAAATGTGTCTTTAGTGCTGTATTAATAATTCTGTATTTTACAAAAGAACGTGCACTTTAGTTTTCACCCACTTGAAATTCCTCTGATGTGTGGTGGCTTTTGTCACTCAAAATGCATAATGTTCAAGAAGATTGACTTAATATCTTAGTAATTAATTTTCTGTGTTAGCCTTCTGTGAAGGTAATTGATTTGATTTACCTGCCTCGTTTTACCTAACCCAGTCTCCATGTTCACTGCAGCATGCAAACTGTTTCAAAACAAGAAGCAGCAACCAAGAATTCATGTTTGAAGGTTTTATTCCTAGTTTCACTAAAAAGAAATCAAGGTTGTTTTTCTCTTGTTTTTTTTTCTTTTTAAAGGAAATTGAGGGCAATCTCGTTGGGGAGTGCCCATGCGGAGGGCGCCATAAAAGACAGAGCTGGCTATATACATCCTCTTAAATGAATATCAGCTGTGCTATTGGATTAATTCTGTATAATTCTTTATCAAGCTAAGAATGTGCATAGCTACATCCGTATCTTAATATTTTGAGCCCTTATCTCTGAGCTAGTTACTATGTACTTTATTTAAACAAGCTTGGGGACCTGATGCACAAGTTAATCAGCTGTTGCTGAGCATAAGAACAGATTAGATTGCAGTGACCTCCTTGGCTAAAGAAAAGCATACTTTTCTCTTTTCCAGCAGTGATAGGGAGCTAAACAATTTCTTTCTTTGGAGCAGTGAGAAAATGGCTCTCTCCCCTTGGATTATAAAAGAATCTTTTGAACAAAATGAGGTGTAGTTTGGTGATAAGTTTTGAACTTGCTCTTGCACAAAAAGTTTTGAGATGCAAAGCCTAACAACTTGCTAGATTTGTGATCCCTCTTTAAAAGAAAGCAGCAGTAAAGCCACTGTTGGGATCTATTGGTGTTAGGATAGTATGAATGGTACAAGGATATCTCAGGGGCTTCCTTTCTTGCAGCCTCAGCTATCTGCCATGTCAAGCACCTTGCCATTTGCTTTTGTGCTTCTCAGCATGAGCAGGTGCCAACAGCCAAAAGACTGGTGAAACTTCCTGGGGCCATACCATGGTCCCAGGAAAAACTGATTTGAAAACCGAGGTTCTTCGGCTTTCTTCTCAGCTTTTCTGTAATAGAAACATTTGCAACTTGTTGCAGCGTGTGGTGGGGCTCATAGTTTTACCAGCTTCCCACTCCAGGCCAGTACAAGGTGTGATTGCACTTTCTTTTGCTTTGTGATGGATCTGATTTAACTTTGTCAGTGTCAAGAGGGTTGCTGATCCCCCCCCCAAGTTGGTAACTCCATTACTTAGCTCTATTTCTGTACGAGGCCTCATATCTCACATTGGTTTTGGTATTCAAATGTGGCTTTAAAGCCATGCAAAGCCATTAAGCTTTGCAGCAAATGTGTAAGATCCCTAAAAGAAGCTTGATTCCTGATGTAGGCTTTTGCAGTCAAATTAGGAAATGAGAATTCATTAAGCTGGTGGCTTGCTGCGTTTCAGGAAGCAATTACAAAAGCTGTTAAGCTCTGGAGGTGCCTCACATGTGGGGAGGAAGTGAGAAAGAGGGAATCTCCGAGAACTGACTACGGCATTCTGGAGATGCTGTGTAGCACCAATGACACTGACAAGAAATGACTGCATTGTACCTCAACCGCCAAACATCAACAGAACTCATGCAATGCCTCCTCCTTACCTCAGTAGTCTTTACAGTGAATTCTTATGTTTATTTCTATTTATAGGCGGATGGTGTAAGGAGGCATTCAGTGCTGAAGAAACATTGCTCTGAGCTTCTTGCTGTTGTAGACAGTCTTGGGGACATCTCATTTAAAATGGGCCTTGCCTGTTGGTACAATCAATCTCATCTCTTCTTAGCAGGCAAGAGGGCTCCTACAAATGACCTTATAGATTAGGTGCTTTCTGTTTACATTCGATTTCCTACTCCCTGCTATTTGTAGAGAATGATTATCAGGGCGTTAAATTTAAAGTTTTGCCCAATGGGAAACTATTGGACATTTTGTCATTTCCTTGTGGCTTCTTCTACCCTGCTGGAGAGGCAGAGAGGCAGGGGAAGCAATCACCAGAAAGGTCAGGAATATTTACTTACCTGTATTGAAACGCTGCTGAGCGGCTTTGGCCAGTCTGGGGGCTGGCTGGGTGGAATGTTTTGTTCATGATGTGGCGGGGAAGCACTGAGGCTTGAAATTAAAAGCCTCTGTTTACCTGTGCGTTAGCAGGCTGGGGTTGCTGCCGGCATCTTCTTTCTGGCCTTCGCCTAAAGGCTGTGCCAGAATGCAAGTGACATGCTGGCAGCAAGTTGAACGTGAGTTAATACCCAAGGCTCCTTTTGTCCCTTCTTCTGGAAAGGAGCGCACAAAGCCACCTCCCTTCAGTGTGCTGGGGCAGAGGAAAGGCTTTCGTGCTTTAATACTGCTATGGCTTCAGCTTAATCAAAGACGTGTATCATGCTAATCGTAAATATTGGTAAGACCTGTGTTCTGCACAGATACAACTTTTTTCTGTGCCCAAGAAGTTTTGCTCCAAAGCACTTCCTCCTTATCAGCAACAAAGAGGACTGGGCTTCTCAGGGAGCAGTATTTGCCTTCTGTGTCATCCTTTAACAGTAAGTAGATAAAGTCCAAAGCCTTTTATTTAGGCAAAGTGAGAGAAATTGCTATAGCGTAAGTAGCTGTCTCAAGGGAATACAGATTAAGAGGAAACGACTTCTAAATTTGGCCTGAATTTATACACAGGTTTATGAAAGGTGTTTAAGGGACATTCTGCCACTGTTGTGTTGTCAGTGAGGTTGGGGTAGGTCCCTGCCCTTTGCTCTCACTGCAAGCTGCTTCCAGCTGCCTTCCTGAGTTCTGCTGCAGTTACTCTCCCATCCTGCCACAGTTCTTTCCCGTTTAGATACTGACCTCATTGCCTGAAACTCTCTACACGTCACTTGTCTACCTTAAAGCAGTATGTGTTTTTTCAGGAAGTCTTTTTAATAGTACAATGAGATATTTAAGAGCCAAAATAGGGGCTGATTGAAGTTAGTGGGAAAATATTTGGGCTTATTTCAGCAACCTTAGGTAAAGTGTTAGTCATATGTGTGCCCCATTGGCATGGATTCTGTTGCACTGCTTTTAGTGAGTAGGTTTCTACAGTAAGCAGCAGGGCGCAGTAAATTTCTGTTAGCAGAACCAACACTGAAATCTGATGGTGCTGATAAACAGAAACACAACTCCAATGTGCCTGAACACAGAAGTTGTAGGAATTCACATGGAAGTGGTGCGAGGTGAAAGCTCACTCCTCTCATCATTTGCCTGATGAATCCCAGGGAGAAAATGAATTTTTCCCTGCTTCACTTCCGGATTGATAAAAGGTTCTTGCCATCTAACCTTTCTGCAGAAATCTATGCTATTCTACATGACTAAAAATAGACAGCTCATTTAGAGTAATGGTCTGCCTGCTGAGAGTTTTTTATTATGCTTCATTGTGCTCCTTTGGAAGAGTTAGGCTTTGTGAAAGACATGGCTTGTGTATGGGGGAGCACAGCAGATTCCAATTGCAGAATATTTAACAAAGTACTTACTGTCCCTGTTTTGTGAGAGCTGTTTTGCTGGGCTGAGGGCTGGTAGCACAGAGACAAACAAGAGAAGTTGACAGATTGGGGAATGCTGGGTGGGTTCATTTGCCAGCAGACTTGATGAATCACTCTGCTGCAGCTTTTCATTTTCAGAAAGATCACATTCTGAAAAACTCAAATGCAAAGCAGAAGAAGAGAGAGCTGGGGATGTTTTGTGAGGTTTTCATTTAAATCAAATATACAATTACATCAGAGTAAAGATATATTTAGAGGTTTCTGCTATTAAAATATTTTGAGGAGCAAACAAGTTCTAGGCTAACAGAAAACATAATTATCTGGAGGAGTATTTGTCAGCCATGTTCCAAAAGTAGCTGCTGAGTTTTGCCTAACGCTCTCTGGTCAAAACCAGTAGGACTCGTGTCTGGAGCTTCAAGCAGCACTTTGATTAGGTAAGAACAAATATCCATCTTATAACCTCATAGGCAGGTCATTCAAGCAAAGGCTGATGTGCTTTTAATAGAAGGAAAGCATGTGAACAGTGTATGAGACAGAGGCTGAATAAGAGTGCGGGTCCTGTTTAATGTGTGCTCTTAGAAGTCCAAGGCTGCTTCTGCATCAAGGCTGACCAGTTGATGCACATGCATTAAGAAAAAAGGCTCTGTGTAGCTGGCTAGAAGCAGCGTAGACATAAATAGTGTGGGATTTTGTGCTGGTACCCCTGCTGCAGACAGAAGTGATAAGAGACCAAAGGCTGAGGCCCATTTCCCTTCTTCCTGATGCAAAAGAGCTCAGCTCTTGTTGTGCTGCACAAAGTTATGGCCAGGACTCTGTGCTCAGGGCAAGGGTTAGCTCTCACATCCATTTTCTCGCTGTACCAAATTTGTTGCGTCTTCAAATCAGTCTTGGCAGTTTTGTCTTGTCTTGTGGGAACATCAGCATCTGTAAGAGCTTTTGTAGGTCAAAACTTTTACCCTTGCTTCTGGATCCCCACTGTAGTCATAGAGGTTCAGAATTCATCCCTGCAGACAGGCTGTGCTGAGAGCTGGAAGAGTTACGGCACAGCCTTATTAGCTTGGCAGGATGGAAAGCTTCAGGTGATGCTGAACAACCTTCTGACCCTAGCATAAGCAAACAGGAGAGTGGGAGTGCTTTGAGGAGCGGCTCTTTGAAAAAGGTTTTAAATCAACTGCTCTTCAGAGAATATGCTCTGTGGTGCAGTTAGACTACATTGGTTAGATCAGTTAGAAACTATCATAAAGGAGAACTATGTAAAATGCTACATTTAGAGTCACTCAAACATAAAGCTATGTATATTTAGATATGTACACATAAAAGTACGAGATTTTCAGGTAGCTCTTTGTGTCAGTGGATGTGGAATAAAAAAGAGAAATCTGGAGATACTGTTTTGCATCTGCATGCAAGTCTCCTTCAAAGTTGCAACCAGTTGAGAGGCTGCCTAGAGCTGAGGAGGGAAATGAGATACACGCATGGTGTGGGATTGTAAAACACTTACATCCTCTTCTAAACAGGGTTCAGACAAGAGCTTATTTTAAACAAACAAATAATAATAGTGGGTCATACAACTCACACAAATTGATGCTAAGGGACTTGATGCTGCTGCTGCTTTGAAATACTAGCAAGGGAACTGGTCGTGTAATACCTGTTTTCTTGAGTAGCATTCTATTCAGTTTCTGAAATGTGGAAATCTGTTACTAGTTGTGCAGGAATTTTATGTTGTGAACGCTTTTTGTGCTTTTTGTGAAGTGTTTAATTTCATGAGGAAGAGAAGGTTTTCTTTGTCTCTGCAGGTTGCTGATTAGTCAGTCTTCTGCACGTAGAAAGGAAGAACAGGAATGCGTCTAGAGGCAATCTACTGAGACTGTGTTAAAGCACACACGAACTAACAAAACATTACTTTTGATCTTGAAGTACTTTATAAGCGCTGATTGTAAGTTATTAAACATTATTGATCTCAAGCAGGGCATGAAGATTGCCTTAACAAGGGCAGCCTGTGAGCCCAGGTAAAAGGATTACCGCACTGAGGTGCTGCATTGGTTTACCAAGCAAAATTTGTGTGGAAATGTAAACAGCAAGTTTTGCATCCTTCTGGTAGCATGCCACTTGCCTTTAAGAGAAGCATTACTGTTTCATTTGACCTCTTCCCCCTTCTTCCAGATTAGTAGTGATGGAAACAGTAGGCTGATGTGTAGCTCTCTCACTTTGCAGGGCATATCTTGTTAAGTGTGATAAATTAATATTCCAAGTAGACCTTTCTCTTTTGTCTTCAAGGCAATAAATCTAATAGCTAGATATCTGCCCTCAGCCCTGCTGTTCCTCTTCACCTGTCCCTTTCTGAATTAGTTTTTCAACAATCAATTTATCTCAGTACCTCTGTAGGACACTAACTACATTTCCAGGCTTCTCTCAAACTAACGGCACGGCTGTGCCTGTCCATCCTAATTGATGGTTGTGCATGTGACCATGGTAGGTCCAGTCAACACACAGGGATGTACACTGAAGGTATATGAAGAGCTGAGACCCAGTTCAGTCTAATTCTTAAATGAAGACTAGGAATCCCACGAGCATATAAGCTTATCATTTATTGCCTGTAATTTTCTCGGCTAACCTCAAGCTTAATGATAGCTCTCAGCTTTGCTTTTCTCTTCTAATTCACGTTCCAGTGACTGTGCGTAACCTCTGCATAAAATCAGAAGCAGCTTACACAATGATTGCAGTGGTAGCACATCACGTAATGTTCAAGATAGTCATCCATGAGACAGTGTTTATTTGACTGTCAAGGTGTCGAGAGCAAGCGGTAGCTTTTTCTTGTACAGTCCTAAAGCTGGTGGTTCATCTTTGTTGTAGTTAACTTGTAGGAACGGAATGAAAGAACTGGAAACACCAAGTATAACCTGTGTTCATACAAGCAGAGATTTTTTGGATGTGATGACCTTCTGAGGCCATCATTTGTTGTGGAGTCCTGTTGCTGATTGACTACATTTGCCTTCATAATTGAGGACTATTACGTTTACCCCCCCAACCCCCCCATAATAATGAAAAGGGTTCAGAATTCCTGTTTTACACTGTGGGAGATTCTTTGCATCCTCTTTTTTTTCCAGGAGCAAACAAAACCAGTTCTGACCAAAGAAGTGGAAAATCCCAGTTAATGGTAGAAGAATAGCTTTATGCCCTCTGTTAACTCCAAATTAGAGTTGGTTTAATTTTATATGCCCTCAGCTGGAGTGGCTGCTGTCTGAGGGGCATTCAGTAAAGAATCCATTATGTGTCTGTTGTCTGATAGGGGAGAGGAGTGTGCATTAACTTAGACTGTCCCCATGAAGCAAATAGTCAGTTTATCATTTTCACTGTTTCAGCAAAAAGATCTGAGTGGCACTGTATTTTTCAGCTGAATTTATAGCAGACTTGGTAGAGAAGGGACAGGTCTACTTCTCCTTCCTGCCATACCTCTGCTGTTCACCAGCACTGGGAAGCACCCAGTGGGACATGGAAAGGGGAATGTATGAGCACACACGAGCAGCACTATTCAATGCTTTTTCATTTCCCGCAGAAACATCAGGTTAAATCATGAATATCCATGTATTATTTACTTCCTCTGTAGCATTTTGGTGATTAATTGAGAAGGGAAAAGTTATTCTGGAAGTCTGCAATGGAAAACTTGAGCTCCTGAAAAGGAGCTCCTCGTGTTCCCTTCAGAACTCAGACACCTGTAATAGATAACAGCTATACAGGAGAACGGCCAGTTAGCTTTTTGTTTATTTCGGTGCCTGACTTTTGTCTGATATCTCCCTGTCCCTTCACTTTGATTTTGAAATGTTCTACTCTGCAAACACTGAGTTTTGTGTCTTCTGTTGTTTTAGATTGACAAGTACGCTCAGCGGGATCTGAAGAAAGGGCTTCATTTGTATGGGACAGATGGAAATATCGGCCTAACTAATGCATGGAGCATCATTCAAACAGATGTAAGTCTGATTTATTTATTTATTTTCCTTTCCTCTTTACCCTCTGGGTTCTGAAACAGTATATTCTGTGTGTGAACCTAATTAAACCCCTAGATCCCATGCCAACCTTTTCTTCCCATCCAATGAGCACATTAGCAACTAAAATGCTTTTTGTTGCAAACGATGATTTTGTTTGTTTATTTCTTTTTGGCCACGATAGCTTATTTCTGTTAAACATTATTTTGTGTTGACACCTAAATACTACTTCAATTGCTGTACAGAGAATAGAGGAGGGGGTCAAGCAGGAAAGCTCTTCAAAGTTGAAGTGATAACCGATATTGGAGTGAACAATGGTAGTGTGATAACAAGCACCTCAATGAAATACAATTCATTTCTGCCTTGTCTCCTTTTATAGGTATTGTAGTTAAAATGGAAACTGTCGATGGTGTTTACAACCTCCTCCGACAGCCAGTACTTTTTTTTTTTCCCAGCAGAATTCAGTCATTCACCATCACAGATGGGCTGGGAACACTTTTTGCTGTGTTGCCGCTGCTGCCGCATCCTTCCAATTCTCTAGCAACACTCTGCCAGTGTTTCTCACAAGGCTAAGCTCAACTCCATAGCTGGCTTTTTTTTTTTTTTTTGTCCTTGTCTGGCTTGCTAAGGAAATGCCATCACTTACAGTCCAGGTTTATCAGCTCTGTCCTTCTCTTTTCATATTCAGTGCAGTTACTGCTCATGAGTATGATCTTTCTGATCTGAATAATCATCCTTGAGTGAAGAATGTGCTTCAGCTTTTCTTCAGCTTTAGGAAAAAGCGCTCATGTTGCCTTGATTTCTCTCTGAAAGTCTTGTTTAGCTTTCTCAGAGCTTCTCCTTCCAGAGGTGCTAGCACAGTACAAAGCTGCAGGGCTGTCTTGCCTCTGATGTCTTAAACAACCTCTGCCTGTGCTTCCAAGGTTATATGAACTACTCAAGGTGATGGATGAGAACCTATCACGTTCTGGTGCAGTAAACCCACTCGTTTACCCTTTACTGAAATCCTGAACTGCACATCTTTCAGTCTGATGGTGCTGAAGATTCACAAGTGCTCTTCTGTCTAATATCAGGTAACAGGAGTGTACGGTCTGCCAAGGAAAGGTCTGGGAAGTTAAAGCATTCAGGGTCACTCCCAGAAGCGAGGCATTGGTTTGCTCATCTGTCTGCATCTCTGGGGCTGTGTGTCCTGTCTGCATTGCGTGCAGCAGAGTGGCTGTGTATGAAATTCTTAAAACAGATCAGGTCCAGCAAGCAAGCTTTCTCCTCCTGCATCCCAGCAATTGTATGTGGAAGGTCCCTTTTTTAACTATTAATGGGACACAGCATTTTGCAAAACTTGGTCTTATTTTTCTCTTTGAGTACTATGATCATATAGGAGAAGGTCTCAACTGCTGACAAGAGAAATGTGTTTTGAAGTGCCAGGCCAACAGTGAGCCAAATGAAATGCAGAGAAAATGTTTAATATAATTGCTTATTTCAAACAAAATACGGAAGCTCTACTCCTAACTTTATTATGTAGTAAAATTTACTGAGACATTTGAAGGAAATATTAATTTGGTTTCAGCAATGCACCGAGAGGCGTTACAAGTTTATGTATGAGGTGGAGGAAAAGGCATTATGTGGAGGATTTATGGGACATAACACCCGTGCTTCTGCTTCCTTTCTGTAAAATAGGTGTATCAATGTATACAAATACTCGTAGTTCTTGTACCCAAGATTTTTCAAGATGTTTGCAAATTCGGGATTCAGAAAAGTTACACCAGAATAATCAGAACTTTGAAAATTTACTTTGTGGAGAGAAGTTGAAAAAGCTTTTCTATAACCAGGATAAGATGAAGTAGGGACTTGCTTGCAGTCCTTAGAGAGAGCAGGAAGGGAAATGGTTTTTGAAAGCAGAGAACGCTGCTATTGATCCGAGAGCTAAAATTGTACAATAGAAATACTTGATGGTAAGGTTCCATTGTACAGCAGGATGCTGGATCCTCCTTTGAGGTGTGTACAGGGTTTTTTTCTGGAAGAAATGGTCTTGTTGAGTGACAGGATTGGGCTTGGTAGTCTGTGCTGTATGTATTGTAACAGACAATACTAGATCATTTTAATGGTTCCTTTGGCCTTGAAACCTATTAGGGCATAGAAGGGGTCTCCTCTGAGTTTCAGATGTTCTTGGGAGCCCAGAAGATAACAGGGAAGTGCCACCTGCAGTCGTGCTATATCGCTCTTTCCTAACGTGGCCCCTTTGAAACTCCCATGCACTGTCTCAACAGCTCTGTAGCATGCTCCCAGTGCTAGGCACTGAGGGCAAAAGCAAAATGCTCCCAGAGATCCATATTTACTGCTCTGCATAGTAGTTTTTCACGTGCATCTTTCTAAAGTATTTTGGAATAGACTCTTGCTGTGGTGCAGCAAAGGCAATCCCAGCATGGTTAATTATGTAAAGCACTTTACACTTGAATAGCACTATGTAAATGCCAAGTATTATTTTTTGTGTTCAGTAGTAATCGTTACCCCTTACACTGCTAATCAGTAGAGTGTAATCACTGATAGGAGGATTAGGAGCATACAGGGGACTTCAGGAAGGGAAGGTCCCGGCCCAGAAGTGCTGTTTTCATTCTGGCTCCTGAAAGACAGCTCTCAAAAATCCCACACTAGAACTAATTGTGTTGCCCCGCAGGAGAATGTCTCAGCACAGATTCTTTTAATGGACCCAGTAGACATCAGGCATTGGTTGAACTATGGGCTGTGTGTTTGTGTGGATAGCATGGCAACAGGAGTGTCAGAAAAAAGTAAAATGAAGCATGACAGTAGCAGAGCCATTTCTTTGCAAAGTTATCCTGAGTTTGAGCAAGAGGGTGATGCTGTGGTGAAAGCAGTCAGCCACAGAGGGTCTTGACTTCTTCAGGTGTCCTCTTGGTAGCTTAGAGGCCACCCCCTCCCATGTGTGGCAGCTTCCCCATTACGAAAACCATGTGGGGCAGGTGGCATTCAGTTTCTGTGGGAATGGCTGATCACAGAGAGTATGGCTATCCAGTGCGGACATAGGCACTTGAGAATGGTGAATCTTGTGTTTCTTCTGGGTTCCGGCTATCTGTTATTTCCTCTTTTTTAGATGCCTTTCTTTATTGAAGCCTTTTTGCTATAAGCAGCTTTCCCCTTTTTAACAGAAGGATACAAATCATAGGGAACAGCAAGGTCCGACAGGCCCAGGTGTAAGGAGAATTTCTGGTTTGGTTCTGTTCCCATTACCAGTGAAGGAGTGGGACTCACCTGTACACATGCAATGTGTGTTAAAGGGAAAGCTCTAGGCTCATTCTGCAGTACTGTTCAGCCTTTTGGCCAGGGAGCTGTTTCAAATTGGAACATTTTATTGATTTCTTTTTAATACCTTCAGCTTGCCAAACTCACTGCCTTTCTCAATGGATTTTCAAACCATAAATGAATCTGACACACAAGTAGGTGACTTCTGCACATCGTGTCTGAAGACCACAAAAGCATACAATTGTTTTGTTGTTTTTTTTTTTTTTAAACATGACTAAAATTGAGATGGTTTAGGATGTGAGATATGCTGACCTGCATTGTGCTCCTCTCCAGCCAGGAATAGGTGAACTTACAGGTGAAGATGATTAGGAAACAAGAAACAGGCATTAATTTTTAAAACGTTGCTTCATCCCAACAATTTTGTGATCAATATTGGAACAGTTCTCCTTTTAACTAACCAGGCAGTAATTTGAGGAGCATGTAGGAAAAGCATTAGCTTCGCTGAAGTGAGCAAATTCAGCTCACTTTTATTGCTGTGTGATGCCTTTCATGTCTATTTAGACCACTGTAACCGAGAACAAAATTTGATCCGATCTCCCTCCACCCTGTTCAGTGTTAGATCAAAACATACTGTGGGGTAACAGCTGAAGTAATCCCAGAAATCCATTAAACGTTATATGGTTTCAAATTGTAATTATCTTATTAATTACTTTCTACACTGACGGAGGAAAAGGGCACGCTACCCTGTCCCTCCTGCTCTGTCACATTCAGAAAACCAATCAGTAATTGCTGAAACCAGACTGGATGTCTGCGTGGTCACATTTATTCATTCATTCTATAAACCCTGTCCCAACCTGTCTGTTCTTGTGAGATACTGGCAGAAAAAAAAAGAAGGCCTATTTAGTACTTACTACCAGTAAACTCCATACATAAATCTGTCTCTTTATAATTCCACTGCAGTAAGATAGAAATATTGTGTTGAACATTAATTCCCGGCCCGACGTATCCCAAGCAGTAATTGCTATTAACACAAAAATAAAGCTATCTGCAAGCAGCATTGCATTCCATAAGTGCAGCACGGAGAGCAGAGTGCCGCTGGATGAGGTTTGACTGGGAGCAACACCTCAGCAGCACGTGGGGTTGAGCAGCCCCACGTGTCCTGAGTGCTTGGGAACCAGTGCAGCACTTCGTAGCCCCCGTAATCAAAACAGGTGAGGGATCGATGCCTCTTGAAAAAGGAGGGGAAAAAAAAAAAGAGTGGTTTGATATCTCAGGAGAAAGAACCTCCCATGTGAAACACGCGAAACAAACAGCAGTATTTCATCAGTATTCCTGGAAACGTTCAGCAGCAGCAGGCTGGATACACGGCAGCATTTGACAAGCTTTGCTTCTTTCAGAGAGAGTGTAGTGCATGTGTCCTACTCGACTGTCACCTTCTGCTGTAAGTACCTGCATTTGTTCACGCAGATGTGCACAATTAAATCGGATTACACGTGCTCTATCACAGCTACAAGCCCTAGCATCAAATGATCTGCGGTGCCCGAGTCAAGGTGTCTTAAAGGAACTGCTATTTTCAAGACAGTATCTGACACTTTCTGAAAATTGCCCCTTGTTAAAGTATCTCAGTCTAGACTCACTGAAATAAGCACAAATAATTTGTAATTGTCTTTTAGACTTCTGGCTGGCGCTGGATCTGTACTGGTGACCCACTCAACCAGTTGCAGCTTCTTTCCTTGTTCTTGCCTCTTGTTTGACCTACTGTCATGGGTCAGCGCCTCTGCTCCCTGCAGACACTGTTCACCTGACCTAGTCTTCACTGGATACTGCTTGCTTGCCAGCACGCTCTCCAGTTTCTGTGTTAGTGCTCTGTTTTAGGATTCCGTATCAGCCACTGCTTAATTCCATCGCTCATCCTTTCTTTGTTTTCCAAGGGCGTGGCATCTCCTTTGATGTGTTACTATTATTTCTTCCAGTCCCGCGACTGTTGTGCAGCTTCGTTCTGTTTCTCACCCTTGATCTCTCCTTAGCCCTTTCTCCCTTTGCTGGGACTGTCTTATCTGTCAGCAGTGGCAGGTAAATAGCAATATTTAATCCTCTGCTTATATATGCTACACAGAGGACCTGCATTGGCATGGAACGGGTGGCCAAGACTTGGCCAAATTTGTCTCTTCCCCTCCTATTTTCACCTTTTGGCTTACTGGAAAGTTTGATGCTGTTTGGAATCCCAGTCCTAGACCTCACCATGGTCTTTGCAGGTCCCATAGGGACGATTGTTTTCAATTCCTTCAGCTGAACTGCAAAACTGTAAAACCTACCCTTCATTACCTTAGCCTGTCAGACTTCGACACCTTCATCCATTCAAGGTTATGGGGAGATGAGGTTCAGTTCCCATCTGTGCAAACTTGTGTCTCTTATGTTTGGCCAGAACATCACTCAAATGCCTCAGACCTTACTGTTTCACTCTCTGCACCATGTATGAGCCACGTTTTCAAGGCTTGCTTGAAAGACAAGCTGTCTGTCACTTCATCTATCCGAGGAGCGGATTGATAGCTAATGATGACAGCCTGCGAGACCTTCTTGTAAGATTTCCAGATAAACCCTTACTCTTCAAACATGTGCCATGTGTTCCATACTGCTTCTGTCTGCTTTTGGGACCCCTAACACATGAAATGCTGCCTGGTGGCAGGAATGTTAAGGGAAAAAGAGTCACAAAACATTTTTTTCCCTTTCGAGTCATTTTGTAGAAAACGCATCTTGCAAACGTTTCATTTCTGAGTTTAGGATTTGATTTGATTTTATTGATTTGATTGATAATGAGTTTAGGATTTGATTCTGAGCTAAGGATTGATTGCTGCCACGGACCGAATCAGAACTGTGAGCAGAACCTTAGCGAGGTGCTGCTCCGGGAGAAAATTCTGAATTTCGTTTTGTTTGGCAGAGAACAAATCCCAGCACTGTGAGCACCGAAATGGCTCTATCGCAGGCTTCATTCTGCGAGCACTTGAAGCAAGGGACGATGAGCAAGGCAGCGTGTGACACCTCTGCCCTCTATTGGTCTTGAATGGCAGCTCCGCTGCGTGCAGCAACCGGCCCACGCAGCTCTCCGTGCTCACAAACCCCGTTATTTTGGAGGGAAAAGTCTCTCTGCGACAGTGTGAATACCAGGGTCCGAATTAGGTCCGAAGTTCTGGTGGTGCAGAACTCGGCATGGCGATGTGTTATCAGAAACGTGAGGAACAGGTTGTCTATGGAAGTGAAAAATACTGGACAGGCTCAGATACAGTCAGGATTAAAAGTAAGAACTTGGCAAGTTGTCTCAGGGCCAAGTAGGTCGCCGGCATAGCCTTGAGAAAGTGTGACGTAGCTGAGAGTTCTGCAGCCCCGTGCCTGTGAAGTCATGCAGGCTGCCTTGTCTCACTCATTAGAACAAGTGCTGAAGTGCCTCAGTACCTACAAGCTCATACATCTGAGTTAGTGCAGGAGAGGGAGATGCTGTATACGTCCACACACTAATGATCCCCGCTTGTTTTGTATCGCAGGCACATCGCAGTGCCCATGGGGAAGATGGTCACAGAGCCGTTCCCTGTGCTGTTATGTACATTTCCTGCGCTTGCAGCTCACCACATAAACGTAACAGACCTCGTGATTTAGCACTGATGTGGTCATTGCGCATTGCATCACTGCGTGAACTCTTGAAGTCCCATTACTTAGCATTATGAAATAGCAACCTTATGGAACTGCACCACAGAGAAGAGTTGGAAATAAATCTTTTACTGAGTCACGAAGACTTTCAGAGGTGATCAGCGTAGAGAGAAGTTTGCCTCATTAACTCAAGTCATGATTTTAGAAGTAGCATGCAGTACAGACCATACTGACTTTACCTCCTGGATGCTGTATCCGTGTTCCTAAATGTTTTTTTTCCAGTCACCAAGATACAAATGATCATCGTACTCCTGTGCAGTCACTCTTAACCTCAGCACCTGGCTGGCATTGTCCTGCTTCAGCTCCTGCAGCGTCAGGCCACTGCAAATAGGGTCCACATTAGATATACTAGTCTTTATAGGAAAAGCTGAGGAAATACTACCTTTCTTTAAAACGTTAAGCTCCTGCTGGTGTAATCAAGTGTAATTTAGTGCACTGAGTGAGGGCCGGTTTGTATCCAACAAGAGGCATTTTTCCATTTCCTCAGAAAGAGCAGACAGCAGTGACAGGCCATCCTTACGGTATTGCCTTGGTTCTTCTTCCAGTTCAGATGCTGCGGAGTGTCCAACTACACCGACTGGTTTGAGGTGTACAACACAACCCGGGTGCCGGACTCCTGCTGCCTGGAATTCAGCGAGAACTGTGGGCTGCACTCCCCAGGGACCTGGTGGAAGGCGGTGAGTGGCCCTGCAGTGCCTCCGTACCCACTGGGCGAAGGGCGGGCAGGCAGGCAGCTGCAGACAAATACCTTCACTGACCAGGAGCACGGCCTAGCCTAGATTAAGCTGGAAAATGACAGGATCGTCTTTGTTCGCTGCCACCTACTGGGTTAAGTTAAAGGCACACGGCTGCCCGCACACCTAGCACAAGCCCTGAAGCAGCAGTGCCACAGCAGCAGCTTTGTGCAGCTTAAGCAGTCGTGAGGCAAGGTGAGCAGCTGAGCCTAGGGTGTGGGGCAGGGCTAGCTGATGGAATGGAATTAAAACAAGGTTTTGTTAACTCTGATGGTTTGCAAAGAAAGCGTGAAGTTTCTTGGCTGTTTCTCAGTGCGATTTCATGCACGTGGTTTGACAGTGGTAGAGGCTGAGTTGCAGCTAAACATGGCTCCAAGTCAAATTCTGAATTTAAGGACTTAAAAGTTCTTATTCTGTTTTATTCAGCGTACCAAGATGATCAGTGCAGGTTACTCAGGCTGAAACCGCATCGTTTGGCAGGCAGTAATCCTTGATGCATGCCGTGAAAGCCACTAATTGAAGGCAGAACGCTCTTGCCCAGGTACATTTACTGGGCACAGGGCACAACTTCTGTGCAAGGCTGTCTTACAGAGACAGAGCATAGTATTTAAAGAAAGGTTTCGCTTGGGCCAGCTCCAATCCCACCAGACCGAGCCAAAAATGTGAGGTTAGAGCTGCTGCAGAATTTAAAGCAGAAATAAAATAACAGAGGAACACTCACACTGCAATTTAAACTGCTAGAAAATGGTTAGAAATCAGCTCATGTGCGATAGGAGAGGCTGTTGAACAGCTCTCACTGGAACTTTTATTTAGTTATATGTACACTGTTATGTGTATTACGTATATGTACGCATACGTAGATGTGTTTTTGTTATATACATTACATGATAAACTTTTCCTGAAACATGGAGGAAAAAAGAAATGAAAGGCTCGTTCTAAAATTGTAACTGCTTTTAGTTGGATTTTAGAGGGCAAAGGTGCCCTGAATCCAGTGCTAGCTTATTTTTAACTCCTGGCCTGGTTTTGTGGAGCAGTGGTTGTGCAGCAGTTTGGAGGTGGCACTGCAGGCAGTGCTCCACGCTCGAGCTTTAAACCAGAAATGCACTGTATTTGTTCCAGTACTGACATGATGTAAGCAGAGTACCCAGCAGCTCTGTGTGATCTGGCTCTTTCCTGTCTGTATGTTCCCAGAGGAGCACAGCAGTGTGTTTGTGGCTAATCCCATATTCTGTTTTATTCCAGCCTTGCTACGAAACAGTGAAAATATGGCTCCAGGAAAACTTACTAGCAGTGGGGATCTTCGGATTGTGCACAGTTCTGGTGCAGGTACACTTTAATAGTGATTTTCAAATCCTAAGTACTCAGAACTAAATAACCGGCAAATTCTCCCCAGTACTAACTTAATAATTCCAAATTTTGCACATTAGACTAAAACTCTGACTTAATTCTCTCTCTTAATTTTTCTTTCTTTTAAAGTACTTAGCACGAGATACAGGACTGGGAATACTGCCCACATTTCTGTGTTATAAGGCACTTTATCAGGTGGTTTATTTAAGGCACGCGCTTGATTTAATGAATTAGTAGTCTGCAACGTCCTAAGGCAGAATCCTAATCATGGTGGAGTGTGTTGTCTTTCAGAGTACTAGTGTTTGTGCAGTAATTTTCCAAAGAGTGCCGTCAGCTTGGCGCAAATACCTAATTTCAAAATAGCCTAAAGGCAGCTTAAGTCTTCATGCCCCTTCAAAGACCCAGGGTAAGTTCTAAGTGTAGATGTTGTTACCATAATTCCACCTTCCCAATAAACCGTACTCCTTTTCAGTTAAGTTCAGTGGATGTAGGCGTGACTGGCTCAGAGTTGTCAGTAAGATTTTTACTTGCTGTTATTTCCAACTCAATTTTGGTCACAGAAGGATCAGTCGTCAGTGGCAATCTGGAGCCAGCGCAGCCATGCTGGTACAGACCTCAGCCTGAAGAAACACGTGATGGCTGCACTAGAGCTCTGCAACTTACAGACGGATGTCAGCCCCCTATAGCATGAGGTCCCACTCCTGAACACACTGAAGACAGAGTTTAGTTTCCAGTTGCACCTCTCTTGCACCCAGCATATAAGCAGGAAGGATGGCATCACTAAGCTAATGCCAACTACCTCCAGATTAACTCACAGTTTTAAACTTTGCATGGTGTGCTGCTGGAACGACAAGAGAGAAACTGGGATCACAGTTCATTCTGTGCTCTTTCTGATATCGGATTAAACAGAATAACGTGTATCTTACTTTCTCATGAGTCGTGGCTGCAACTCACCAGTTCAAATGCCTGACTCCTTGTAGGCCCAAATTCGGTAGTTTTGCTCTGTTTTCCAATATTTTAAGCAGATGCACTTCAGAAACAGGTGAGTGCTTGCAGCAAGGTCATATGGCAGAGAGACAATAAAAGTTTTTTAAACTTTTAAATTTTTAACTTTAAAATTTAAAAGATTTATTGTTAACACGTTACCACACTTAAAAATGGCTTTTGAGCACCTGTCCGGAGTTTAGAGGGAATCTTTAAAAGATGCATGAAAAACTCAGCAGACCGTGGAGGTTTCCTTCCCACTGACCTTGATTATATTGAAGGTATTTAAGAGCAAATGCCACCTGACAAACAGGAGTGACTAATTTGCAATGGGGGAAAACAATCAGTTCAGACAGTTTAAAAATGCTCATTAATACTGCCAGCAAGTGCTGTGAAATACAGAGAAAATACCTCAGAACAGAAGAGCTTTCGTCAAAGTCTGTCCTGAGCTGCACCGTGTTGACTGAGTGTAATTGATGATGAAAGACTTGATCCACTGTCACCTAACATGAACTGGGCTCCCTCTGTTGTTGCTGTAATGTGGCTGATGTCGCCCTAAGTACGTGACAGCTTTTGGTTTTCATGTTGATGATATTACAGTTAGAATCACACCACGACACAACTCGAAGGACATACAGCAGATGTGGCGGGAGAATGTTCTTCAATCACACATGCTAGAAATTGCAGAACACATCCAGCCACTCAGCTTTTACTGCACAGCTGTCTCTGAAGGTTTTCCTTCAGTGGGAAATAGAAGGCAGTGTTCTAGGGGCTACTTCCAAAAGGTGTGTGCTTATAGTAAAACAGCTCGTCAGTGCCTCGCTGCCCTATTTCACTTACTGTATTCACGGGTAATGAAGATACACAACTACGTAACTTTTTTTTGTCGTTTATTTATGAAATAGCATAGGTATAATTCATGTTCTTTCGAGAATATTCATCAGTGGAATCTACCACTTAGCGAAACCGTTAACATTTAAGTGGTCAAATTAATTAGGTGCCGAATTCTTACAGAATTCGCACTAAAAAATTCTACCAGGCAAACCCTTATCTCAAAGTAAATTTGTACAGTAGTGTTTGTTGCAAAGGAACAGCAATAACCAATTAGTTTAAGTGAGTACTTTAAACAGAGGGAAAACAGGACTGTCTTTCTCATCCCCTGTTCTGAGGAACCACTCTAGCAGAGGCAGTGCAGCAGCTCAGTAGTCAGGCTGGGAGAGGGGCCGCCACCTTTGCCTGCTGCTTCTCTTCAGCAGCCTGAGCAGAAGGGAAGACACATCCATTGTTGGTGAGCCATTGATGATTATGATTAATGCAGGGACAGTCTCCGGTGATTCTCCCAGAGGGATCTGTGCACACACATGCTTGGAAAAGTAAAGTGCAGTAAAGTAAACTACAGTGTCCTTTGGGTCAGGGATGAAACTGCTTGCCTTTCAAAACAACAGCTACAGAGATAACCGCAGCCCCACAGCTGAGCAGGTTTGCTACTCTAAAATATTTCTGAGCAAAAGACATTCAAACATTTCTTTTCAGTGTACCTCTCCCAGTATCTGGTCACTGCTTTCATGGAGAAATCAGCTCTCCATGCCCTCATTGTTCATTCTGTAAAACAGCAATAGAGATAAGGATGAAAGGCAGACAGAAACTAGGAACAGAAACAAGGACATGAGCCGGCAGGAAAAGCAGTGTGTGATGTGTCTTTCTGTGCATGAGCAAAACCAGTGTAAGCATGCTTTTCCCTCTTCTATTTTTGTTTTCTTTGGTTTTGGTTTTTGGTTTTGACTTTATTTTTTGCTTACTGAAAGAATGATTATTATTTCTTTTTCTCTTAGATTCTTGGACTCACCTTTGCGATGACCATGTATTGTCAGGTAGTCAAGGCAGACACCTACTGTGCATAGATACCATTCCCAATCTTTTTGCTTCTCCTCCAAAGGACACAGGAGAAAACTCCTTCACGCTCATTCATCTGACCTTCCCCCCCACCCTCCCACCCCCCCTTTGTACTATAAACCGTGTATAATGCTATCTTTCTGGAGATTTTGTGAATCACCCCATTTTATTGATGGAGGAAGAAAAGAAAGAATCAGTACTTGAACTGGCACAGGTAAGGAGCAGCCTCGTCTTTGAACAGAAGAAAACCTGCAGACAGCGACGGTTCCTTTCCTGCAGCGAGGCAGGAGGAGGCTGCTGCTGAGGGGCTCATCTGCAGACCAGCGTTAGGAAGAGACTGCACTGACGCAAGCTCTGTGAAACCCGCCAGGTTGCCTTCCAGCACTTCACAGCCTAGGAGAGAAGGTGTAGAAAATGTACGCTCTTCGGCACAGAAAGAAAGAAGGTACAGAGTAGCTAGCACTGAATGCAGGTGTAATTTTACTACAGTTTGCACACAGCTAAAATGTCAAGAGCAAGCAGCCTTTCCTCCAAGTCTCTCAAGATGATTTTGTAGCCAGGAGAGGATCCTCTTCAAAAGTATGTTCTTTTAAAGGAGTATTTTTAATTTCATGTGCTGCAAAGTCGGGCTTTTAATCTGAATCTGTACAGTGAGAGCTGGCAGTTAAGGGAAAACAATGTTGAACGCTTATTAATTGCCAGTGGCATATAGGTGATAGTTGACTGTGTATGTAATATATGTTAGATTCATATACACACGCTGTTCTGAAAGGAGGTGAAAATAACCAGCATCTAATCTCAGAAAGTGGGAACCCTTCTATCCCATTTTACATTCCAACCGAAATAACCAGGAAGGATTTCTTGTAGGAGGCGCTATCGCTTATACCTTTGGGAAACAAGTAATTACTTTCAGCTGTATCTTCATTTCAGTAAACAACTTGTGAGTGGGCTCTGCAGTCATTCTACTATCATTTTATTTTTTTATCATCCCTGTTACAAGTTAGCCTGCCAAAAAATATCACTCATTTCCATGCTTGAAGATTTGTACTATGCTGTCAGCTGCTCCTTCCCTGAATGTCACCGTTTCATTAATTTACTCTGGAAATATCATCATCTGCAGGTATGATAGAGTTCTCCTTGCTAAGGAAAAATCTTTGCACGTTGCTCATTTTTCCAAGAGTTATTAAGACTTCAGGTGTTTTTATGCTTAGCAGGTTGTTTTCAGCTGTGTGCTTACAACAGCCAAGGCACATCAGTCTTTGTTAGAACCGAAGTAATCTCTCATTTGTGCTTTTCATGCCCATCTCCCTCCTCCTGGCTTCGAATGCTGTTGGCTACAGTACGCCCACAAGTTGAAGTCATTGCTTTCCTTTTGCCAAGAAACAGACACTGGTTGTCCCATTCCCCGCTCTGCTTGGGTAACTAAAGCAATGCACGTGTGGCAGGGAGGGGCTGAAGCGTCCCTGCAAAAGGAGGTAGCAGGGAACGGGCTACCATGACAAGCCACCTGCCCTGCTCCCTCCTTTTGAGGACCTCTCAGCTGCAGCCGAGAGTCAGCCACGGTGCCCTGTTTCCAGAGAGAGCCCAGTGCATCCATTCTTACTGGGTTAGACCAGAAGCGCAGATCAAGCTGAAGCACACAGGTTAAGCTGTACCTTCAGTGCTCAGAACAGCAAGTCGCAGTTACACGCGACATTTTGCTTACCCAGATTTAGGGCAATTTCCTGCAGTAGAGCTGACCTCGCCAACCCACAGGATTGAACCATCTCCTTACTGCCAGCAATAACCCTTCTCTGGGCCTGTACCACTGATGACTCTAACTCTCTCTTACGGCCACTTTTACACATCAGCCCCTCCAGCACGGGGCATTTAGCTGCAAGATAAATGGAAAGTAATGCTCTACTTTTGTGTATTTTATGTGGCTTCCCAATCACATGCTATCAGAGCAACCTCACCGCTACTAAAGGATTTTATTACCGTGCCAACAAGCCACAAAAGTTAACAGAGCGCAACCTGTGACTGAAGTTTAACAGTGAGTAGCCCACAAGTATACAGACAACTGGTGCCTTGAGCAAGACTTACTCTTGGAGTTGTAATCAGGAGGGCTTTGATGTTCTCTGCTTCTTGAGCCTGGGCTGACCTGTCAACAGTTGCACTCTTGGAGCAACAGCAGAAGTTTTCTCCTTTCCTCTCTCCATTTTTCTTAACTGCAGAGAAACAATTGTAGCCTAGATGTACCATGTGTGAGCTTTTCCCATGATTCTTGGTTTGTACTCACCATTTGCTCCTGCTGATGGCTCCGAGTTTCCAGCACTGAGAAGCAGCACAACAGAATGATGAACGCATTAATAAAACATTGATTTTTTTTTTTTTTAAGAAAGATAAAAGTAGACGAGTCTATCTGTAGTGATCCCAGCCATTAAAAATTAACAGATTGACAGCAGGTCCGATGGCTCAGCTGATAAGAGCAAACCGTTGTGCAACAGAGCTTCTGCAGAGGGCAGCGCTCATCAGTTTGCCTGATGGTGGTGTAGGGAGAAGACATCACAGGCCTCATCCTGTGAGCCTCCCAATAATACACGGCGAACTCTTAGAGCAGAATGCTAGGCTGACTTTCAGCTACACCTACAGAAATAAAAACACAAAATGAGAAACAGGGGAGACACATTGCGCTTTCTGGTTCCCTCTAATCATGTGCCGCGCTTCAGGCATCCTCACAACAAGACAAACTGCCTCAGTTTTTGGAAAAACGTACCTACAGACGGAATGAACAGTATTCACTTTGTAAATCCCATTGCAACAGCAGCACCTACTGAAAAGAAAAAAACAAAACTCACTGCCAACAGAGGTGCTAGTGCAACTCATCACTAGTTTGAACTGGACTGTTTTCTATATTTGATGTTATTAGCTCTCTTCATGCAGGCCTAGCAGATGTTATGGTGCTTAAAGCATTACCAGCACAATCCAATTTCAAACTCCTGAACACACCGACTGTAACAAGCCCCAGCTTTATCATATTTCTTTTCAAAAGCATTACGTCCTTTTCCTCCTGATGAGGTCAGACTGTTTTGTGATGTGTAACAGCAACCGTTTTGTTTCTAAAAAGCAAAAACAGATTGTTCCATATTATGTGTAAAACTTGACATCGACCTGGTTGATTATAATTACCGGGCAGTACGTAATGCCTGTTTAAATGAGCGCTCACAGTGCGTTTATGCAGCGTTACACAGAAGTCATTCCAGTTGCTTCTTTTTGTGTTTTTGTCACTTTCCTAGTAAGGTCTTTTATATTACTTTCACTTATTCTTAAACATGAAGGAGGCCTCGATGCATTTAAAGACAGAACCAAAGGCAACAAAGAGCACAAGGCAGAGATCTCCTAATTTATACTCCTTGCTCTTTCTGCTTAATAACAAGATGTGAAGGCGCAGGGTGCACAGCTGGACCTACTGAATACAGCAAGACCAGGATTTAGCTTTTAGAGTCAGTCCAAATTACTTCTAGCTTTTCATCTTCGCAATTATAAGAAATATATATATATATATTTAAGAAAATGTTTTTTATTTTCCTGCACAGCAACTGTCAGCAGCAGCCAAATCGTATTGCTTGTACGGCAGAATTATTTAGCTCTAACATATGATAATGCACAATCACTGAAATTCACTCCAGTTTGTATTCTACGAGTATTTCTTTACTCCTCCTCCTCAAATAATATCAGCTTGTACAGGTTTATTCTTCCACTTAGTAATTACCATTTGAATGCAGCACTGTATGTATGATTTGTAAAACAAAGAGGAAGAATGCACCAAAGTTGTACAAATACATTTTCCAGCATCAGCAATCTGGCTGCAGCATGAATCCACCCAACCCCCTCACTGCTCACAAGCTGATTTCCATGTACCCATTGGAGTCTTTAGTGCATGTGGCTTCAGGCTGCTTCTCCCCCCGGTCACAGGCAGGGATGGAGACTGTCAGCACTGAAAAAAGTTAACGCCCTTCTCTTACCACTCGGCTTCATTGCTGTGCTGTACAGAAACGTGGCACTGAAGGTAAGCAAGCAAGCAAGAAAGAAAACATTGATTGTGGCATTTGTTTTAAAACCCAACTCATCATTAACTTTGTCCACCAGGATTTGTGCTAAGTGTGGATGATCTTTATAGCTACTTAGACAGTTCACAGTAAGAAAACAAGTCAGGACTCGCTATGGGAAATTGTGTTTGGATTCCATTGTGAATTCTCTTAGATTGTCACCTGTATTTTACCACAGTGGGCAGATCTCCTCAGCTCCCTGGATTTTGTCACTGCAACTACGATAATACATTTTTGTGCATTCATATACAGAACAAAATTGAAAATATACATTTTATTTTTAAAAAAATTATTAAATATTCTTTAAACTTTACAACAGAATGTCTTTTGTATTCTTTATAATGAACTGCAGTACGAGCTCTACGAGTATACGCGTCTCCCAAGATGTGTGCAGCAGCACACGCACGGTGTACCTGATGAAAAGGAACAGCAGCATACTTCTTTTTGTCATTTCTCATTACCTGTCTTTGATTTGATCTGTCCTCTGTTGTTGATTTCTTTTTTCTAATTTCTTTATGCGGCTTGCCCATTTCCAGGTAAATGCATGCCCCTTTCTGTTTCCTTTTAAGGGCGACCTGAAATTATGTGACAGTCAACGACTAACGCTTCAGAAAATACTGGTTTAACACCCCAAAACCCAGTGTTATGTGTGGAGCTCATTTGTTACTGATTGATAATTTTGAAAGCGAATAACCTCTTTCCCTGAGGCAGTTGCTTATCTTCAGAAATTACAGAGGAAAACAGAGGGAATTAACACCAGACGGTGTTAAAATGGAACGTTAGGGACTCCTACTCCCAGTCTCCTATGTCAGATCAAAAGGAGTTCTGCTGAGCCAAGTACCTTGTCTGACACTGCTTTTTCAATTTACTGCACCCTTCAGACACATTCGCGAGTGAGCTTGCCTCTAAATTCGGTACCTTCTGAGCACTGCAGACAGACTAATGAAAGGGCAGATAGGCATAGTGTGGAAATGGAGACCAGAGAGCTTAGAGATTGTTGCAGGAAACCTCCTAAAGCTGGTGGACGTTTCTTCCACGCTCAGGTGGAAGAAGCCAGGCCTCAGGCTGGCATTCACTGGAGTTCCTTCATCCCGCTAAGCACACCACTAGATGGTCTCATTGACCACATCTATAGTCCTTTTCTGAATTCTGAGAAGATCTCCACTTCAGTCTTATATTGCAACAATGAATTTTGCTATTTCATCTTGCTGTATGCATTTAAAAAACAAAGAAAAAACCCATCATATATATATTTTAGACACACTGGCCTCTCAATTTCATGTAGTCACCATTGGTTCTATGCTTTCAGATAATGCTACAGTATAATTTAATGAAGATTATGGAAACGTGTGGGCAAAGAGCAGCTCTATCACCTTTACAGCCTAATTTGTTTCCCCACTAAGGCTGAACCTGGGAAATACAGATTACTACTGATCCCACTGTTTGAAAATTCCAAGTCCAGTGTATGTTCCCCAGCAGCTGTCCTAGTTCAGTTGTCTTTGCTTCCTGAACTACACATCAGCACAGACAGGTGTTTCTATTTCAATCAGCACCAAGGCCAGCACTTCAGCTGGCATCCTGCTTATTTCTCTCGGATGTACTTAGCACAACCCAGGACTGTCAGGCTGAGCTGATGACGCTCACTGTGCAGCCTGAAGTACTCTCTGTCCACGTGACACTGCGGCTACAAAAGAAAACATGCTGAAGGTAGCAAATAAAACAAGAACGTACAGAGAATGCTTTCAAAGAGACTTAAGGGCAGCCTACAAAAACTTCATACCAACTTTTGTCTTGAGACATCAAAAGTACAAAAGACAGAGCCCTGTATGTCTCTAACTTTGTGGTACGTTAAGGAAGACCAAGAATCTGTCATTAGTAACGTACCCAGCAACTCCAGTTTGAAAGGTTGCTCCCGATCAGTGTCTGTGTCAGTCACTGTACCCGAGGCCTTGCTCGTTTTCTTTTTTTTTAAAATAAAACCATTTCCTTATAGAAGTAGGTATTGTTATTCTGTTCACTCGAAATGGTCATTTTTGTTGACCTGTTGGAACCCCTTATTTTACCTTCCCTCAAACAGCTGGAAAGCATTCACGTGAGGGAACTCCACAGGGCTCTCAAACGCTGCCTCACAGTGCGTGTTTCTTTAGCAAAGAGATGTCCACTCCACTGCTACCGCTTCCGCAGAAGCTGTTTGGGCAGAACATTGTGTTATGACAGAGGTGCTTAACACAGACTTCCCTGCACCGGTGGTTAAAGGAACAATCTGAAAGCGTGGGATCCTTTATACAGTATAAACCTCCCACTACATTTCCACAGGACTCTTACAGGATGTGGTTTACATCACAGACAACAAAAGAAAATATACAGTTATATATATATATATATACAGAAAACAAAGTTTTGTACAAGGTACAACATAAAAAGCAATTATTAATGTGTGTTGCCTCTGTATTTATTTTTCCATACTAACAGTGAGAGAAGTTTTAGGTGTAAAGTACTCATCCTGAAGATAGTACAAATTTCTACAGAAATAAAGGCATTTCCAGAACCGGTTTGTGGAGTTTTATTCAGATGTACCTCACGTCCCTCCTCCACAGCCATCCACAGACACAGCCAGACAATTCTGAGAGCACCCAGGATATTGAGATCGGCCTCAGCTCAGAAACATTTCCTTTGCTGTTTTGAAAAGCTCACCTACGCCCACGTGGTACTGAGGTGACGAGCAGTATAGGCGTCCCCACACTTTTCCTTATGGTAAAGCTAACTGTCCCAGGTCAGTTCTACAAAAAAATAAAAATAAAAATCCACCAAACAAAAAAAAAAAAGCCCTACACTGATATCCCGTTGTGATTTCATTTCCGAAGGAATTGAATTCTTCCCTCCCACCAAGGAAGTTATTTACAGACTCAATTAAGACGAAGCATTTGCAAGTTCTTTAGGAAAAGGGCACTTGGGCATGGAGCTGCTTCTGGTGCTCTCTTGGAAGCACCCCTCTCCCTCGGCGTACCTACCCCAGATTGCTTATGACAGTCCAAGTCACCGCGTTGCTTTAATCCTCAGACACCACACAGCCCTCCTCCCTCACCACCAGTGGCCACTGGTTTTCAACTGCAGGAGCTTAACCTGAAAGTGACGCTGGCATGAGGTGAGCAGGGAGGCTGCACGCGGCTACAAGCAAGGAAGGGCTGCTGGGGAAGTTACGCTACGAGCTCAGCAGCAGGAACTTGACAGTATGTTAGAAAGAAAAACAGGAATATTTCCCCCAGAAGTCAGAGGTACTTTGATTGCTCTGGTGAGCAGCTAAGTTGTGTGGCCTTTCAGGAACAGATGCCCCTAAACCTCGTAATTGAAAACAGTCCTAATTCTGGGGAAGAACAGAAATTGTGAGCTCAGACCCATGCGCAACTGAAGGCACTGAGGATTTACAAATGCAAATACAAGAGTGCATAAATTGAATTCATGTGTCATATAATCACCCACTCGCTTTCCCTACACTAAATAACTTACCAGCTTGGAAGTACAACTTGCTGTCATGGAGCTTGCTTGATATTTGGTGCTAATAAAAACTGAAGTTTTAAATTTCCGTCCTGTGAAGTCCGTGCATTCAAGTTCTTCCCTATTAATCACCTTCTTATGTCTAACTGTGCACCACAGATGGCTAATGTGACACAGTACATTCTTCACTATCAAAACATTCTTTGAAATAAGTCCTCGTATATTTAAAAGAATTATTACCACATGGAAAACTGGCATAATTAAAAGCTTACTGGAGATCGCCCGTGCTAGTTTCTGATGCGCACAAACTGATTTCTCTTATCTCCTCCAGCCTTCAGCAGTCCTGGGCTCACAGGAGATCGATCTACAGAGAAGTGAGGCTGAATTTGTACATAGTTTGAACATTCCTGAAAACTGCTGAGATCCCTGACATCCAGAAGGACTCGGTGCAAGACAGCTGCCACGCCACTGGCTCTCATGGAGCAGAGTCCTGCAGGTCAGAAGGTTCCTTAACATCAGGGCAATTACACAAAATGTCGGGGTGTTCAGCCACACAAGCAGCCGAGCGCCCTGGTGCCTTACTGAACCAAGCAGCTCTTGTTAAGCACAAACAGAAATTCAGGATAGCGCAGCTCCGATGATGCAAGCTTATTTCATTTTCATTTTCATCTAGTGACCTCTCACTGAAAATTACAGATTCCCTGAGAGTTTTATGGCACGAAGTGAAGTGGCAAATTAAATTGAAATTGAGATAATCCCCAGAAATGTGTACACAAGTAAAGCAACTCTTCAAGCAGATACCTCTCAGACTGGCAAGTTCTTGTATAAATAAGAAAAAGTAATCTCCTACAATGAAGGTGTTCTCAAAGCCTTGCAATTTCTCTGAAGACATCCCCAAATAAATCACGTTGTGTCTACACTCTCATCTGCAGTGGGACTACTCAGATCTCTTATCAGAGAATGAATTAATATTGAAATGTGTTACATGAACCAGAAGCACCACCGAATTTCCCAGGCAGGAGTTTTTTTAAAAAAAAAGGCAGCAGTGTGAGGCAGCCGATTGCAGATTTCCTCTGTTTGCCCTACTGATAGCACACAGCTCAACATCATTTTTATTTCAGTACTTACAGGTATCAGCCTTTGCCTGTGTGAAAGAGTAACCAGCACCTTGCTTCAAGTACGAAAGTTGCAACTCTAAGAAAGAGCAACTCTTTTTTTTTCTTTTTTCTTTTTTTTTTTTCCCTGTTTGTGTTAAATTGTTCCAGTGGAAAAGAAATAATAAATGAAAACCCCGAAGGAATGACATGCTGCATATCCAGACACATAAACACAAATTTAAGCCCCAGGAATAAAAGCAGATTTGACGGTAGGAAAGGTTGTGCTGCAGTTTCATTTATGTCTTCAATACAATTTCCGAAGCAGAGAATGTGATGATTCCTCAGGGAAATTGCACAACCACAATGCCTAAGCATATTTAAAGATTATCATTCAGGGCTTTTAAATCCAACTCTGTTTCCATTAATCCACTGAGCTGCCAGCCCAATCTCACACCGGCAGGCTTGCTCACTCTTCAACAATAGAAAGCTTATTAAATATTAAGGTCTTAATATTAAGTACTGCTATATGAATGAGAAATCCTAAGTCGTGCACGGGAAATAAACATTTTCCAACTAACAAAAATACATAAGGGGTGGTATCAGATAAAGGTGGATGTCCCCACACTAGCAGGAGGGCTATGCAATAAATCAATTTGCTTTAGCAGCCGGCGTGTCCCTGCAGCCGCGTTCTCCCCGACCTGTCTACACACGGGGTTCACTGCCTTACTTCCAAGGACAAGAGCTCACTTCTCTCCTGCCTTGCAATAGCAGCACAGCAACAAGAACGAGGTTCACAGAAGGATTCAAACCACTCTGATGACGCCGGTGGGAAACACTACAGGTAACAGGAAAGACTGGAGAACATCTGGATACACAGATACATAAATCGAATACGTAATGAATATGAGACTTTCTGAAAACTAATTTTCTGCCCAAGATGGATTATTTTCCTTCTGTATTCCAAGTGGATCACTTCACATCTGACCAAACTTGGGGAAAAGAGGAGACAAGAGGAACGCTTTCAGCTGACGCTTTTCCCTTTCAGTCCCATTACATCACCCCACCAGAGCCAGCAGTAAGACGGGCGATGCCTGCAGAACAGGCAGCAGCAAACCCGGGTCCCGCCTGGCAGCTCTTCTGTGCAGAGGCAGGGAGAACACACACAAGTGTGCAAACCCCAGCGGCCTTGGGCAGAAGATCAGCAGAGACCGGCAGCACCCTTCCCTGCAGGCTGCCACAGCACTTTCTCCACAAACAGAAATATAAACTTGAGCGTCCCGTCCCAGACTCGGGACAGTTTCAGACAGCGAACAGCGGTCAGACGGGCGATACATCCACACGGGCAAAGCTTGGATATTGCAAAAAAGGCAAGAAAGAGGAGGTTAGAGTCTGTGCATATGCACCCAAACCTAGGTATCTGTCAAGTCCAAAACGCTGCATTTAGTGCTGAGTCATTGGAAGAACACAGTTAGCATTTCCTAGGAAGAAGTTCTGCAGGCACTGCAAAAAAGTGAGAGGCACTGAGAGTCAGAAAACACACAGGGCTTCAACACCCTTGGCAGGGATAATGCCGCATGCAGACACACAGCGTACTGCACTGCAAGTCAATCCCTTTATTAACAAGGGATTATGATCACAGCATTCGGTATCGTTTACAAACGCACAACTCCTGTATTAACTCCCACATATGCAAAACTCAGTTCGACAATCCGCTCCCGCAGTGCCCTCTGCCCACATTTCTACATACACGACCATCACCGCGTCAGAGTTAAACATCCCCAGGTGTCCCACACCACTGCAGGGCACGGCCATTCACAAGAGCCAGGACGAGTGTGGTTTCTTCAGTCACCAGAGCTCAGCAGCCTGACTGCAGGGAAATGAGAGGGCTGAGAACTGATGTGTGTGAAACCAAAACAATATTCTGACTCTTTTGTAGGACCACAAGGGCAGTCCTTTAAACAACTGCAGATACGGGAATGAAATGACCTTCCAGTAGTCCCATCAGTCCTTTGGATGTGCACCATCTAGCTTGTTTATGCTTTCCTTAATGCTAGGCTATCTGTTTTATAATAAGATGCCTCTAGGAGTACTCACTGTAGGTGCTCACAAATACTCCTTTATGCGGAAAATAACAAACCCAAACAATGGAATCATTTTAACGGACTTAAGGTACACAATAGTTGGAAAGAAAATAATGTTTACTCACAGAAGCACGGGAAGTAATTATTCAGATAGTGTGCAGAATAACCTATGAGACATGAAAGAAAAAGAGGCATTTCAGCTTCCTTCTGAATGCATTCTTTATAATCTCCCGATAGGGAAGACAAATTTGCCTCCGCTGTAAGTTCTGTGCACCCTAATATGAAGCTTGGCAGACTTATCGTTGTTTAATTTCCTTCCTTATCCTTCTTAATTCTTAAATTTTCATTTAACACTGGTAGAAATGAGCTACAACAGCTCAAATGAAGTGGAGAGCAACCATTATTATGAGTGTACATTTACCAGCCCCTGCTCCAAATACTCCTGGAAATAAAAGGGATTTCTTCTCCGAGGCATTACTGGTCCTCAGACCAACACGTGCACTTTCAGACAGACCATAAGCACACAGTACGCAACGCACAACAGGGACTGCACACGGGACACGCTTTTCAAGGTGTGCTCTAATCTACCACATTGTAGGGTTGTTTAATTTTGTGCAAATAATCAGCCTCATCTCCGCATTCCTAAATAATTTCTGACGCACAGCTTCAACAGCAATGGAAAAGGACACGGCACAAATGACTCCACGTCTAAGCCAGACACCCTTCCTCGGGGCGATGCACATTTCAGCTCACAAAACACTGCCTCGCAGCTGAGCATCAGGAATTCCGCAGTTTGACAGTAAAGTTCTACAGCGAAAGAACAGCGTGGGATGGAGGGATGCCCCTGGGGAACCTGAGGGCTTTACAGGTGCCTCTCACTTCCACTGCAGCTTTTCCAGCCCGATACAGCTCCATCAATAATTCAGAAAGCTTCCATGAGCACTGAGTCACGCCGTTGCCCTGCTTTGCTCATGCTTGCAGTCACTGTGGGTGACATCTCCCTGCTATCACAACAAAACCACACAAATTGAAGTGCCTGACACCTGCACCGTCAAATGCCTCTCACAAAGCAAACCTTGTATTATTTTGGATTTGTTCTGAAATTAAAAGAAAATTCTTTCAAACGTGACTGTTCACTTCCATGTAGCAGAAGTGCTCAGTCGCGGATTGAAGCAGTGATGGAGCACCTGGTGGGAAGGCAGGGCCAACCCAGGGGAGCTCAGGTGTGTGCAATGTACCTGAGTGATTGGAAGGGAAGAGCCGGGATCCACCCCTGCACAGACCTCATTTAAGGGCTGGCAGTGGGAACAAGCGGATCTTGTTGGAGATCCTTGTGTACCTGAGGCCTTCTGAAGGTAGGCAGCTTCTTTCCTTTATTTCTGTGCCTATGGCTGCTGCACTTGGGTTTACCCCCTCTTGCTGTGGCCTAGGACTTTTGCTACCCTGCTATCATCGCCATGCTTTCCATCACTTTATAGCATTACGTTCCAGAATGAGTAATTTGATGCTGCTAGTGGAAACACCTTAAGAAAGGAATGAAAAGGATGTTACCATGAGCAGCAGCATCAGTAAGAACTAATTGAGCTATACAACTGCACAGTGTAGCTGAGCGCTCAGAAATGCCTTCCTTTTCGTAACACAGAACGCCTGCTGCTCTGCCCTTCCCAACACTGCTTTATATCTGGCGCAGGAAGGGGAAAAGGCACTGTTACTTTTTTTGATTCCTGCCACTCTCACTTTTTCAGCACAACTGCAGGAGATGGAGCTGCACCATGTTTTTGTTTGAGATTCATTAAGAGAATGGCATTCAGGCTGCAGCTGCACTGCTAAAACTCTGTTTTAATTATAAACAATAAAAATCCAAGGAATTACATGGGTCCAGACGCACCAATCAGTGGAAGAGTAGGACGTGGGGTCTTTTAGTAGTGACGGTGTCTGAACAGCGACGTTTGAACACCAGGAAAATCCACACCTTCACCTACAAATAAAGTGGCTTGGAGCAAAAAGATGAGCAGTGGTTTGGCTCTGACACCTCACACACACCGACCGTGCAGTGATTTTCAAAGGCAGAAATTCATCCTCTAGAGCTCATTCATGTTAGCTAGGTTAACAGCACAAGGTCAGCCATGCAAAAGGAATCAGCAGCAGAACCTTCTCACTTTTTTTTTTATCTGAGTAAAATGCAGGTAATGACCCCAGGGCACTGGGAAAAACGTTCAGGTGCTGGGCTGCAGGAAAGATGCTTCACAGGAAAAGCTTTTAAAGTGCATAACAATGACTTCATGGCTAGGAAATACCCAGGCCTTTGGAGAAGAACAGCTGCCATCTTCAGCTTTCTGCCTTACTGCAGCAGTTAATTCCTCCACCTGATTGTGCTGATTGCTATTTCCATTTATCCATTCTGGATTTACTTGTCACTATATCTACAAGCAAAGCTCTTTTCAAAGCTATTCTTCTTTAATCTGTGGTGCAGAGGGGAGGAATAACAGCACGCTTAACTCTCCCATTGCACATGCCACAGTTTGCTGTCAACAGATGAGAAAGCCCTTCTCTAAGTACTGACTCCAGAACAGTGTCCATGAGGAAGGGACCCTGCGTTGCTCTGGTTTTGAGAACTCCACAGTAGGGGCTGGTCAGAAGGTGATGGGATAGAGGGATAGAAAGCTTGGCTCTGTTTGACTTCGTGACAGACTGACTTACTATGTGACACTGAAAGTTATTTTTCATTTGTTTTCCCTCCATCCTTTGTCTGCCAGTCCTGCTGTAAGCTGTGCCCTCTTTGGAACACTGTCCTCTTCCAGCATGTTGTGCATTTCCTGCCTCTTTTTCAGCTCTGGGAACCCTACCTTGTGTTTTCAATGCAATTATTATGCCCAGCAACCCAAAGCTCCTGAATTCCTTGCCAGAGAGAGAGAAAGGGAAAGGGAGGAAGGTGGCTTTTCATCTACTTGATAAATGAGTTTAATACTGCATATGCTTGAAATTCAGTTTATACACCAATATGCGTATCTCAGTCGGCAATGAGTATTTACAATATTCATGTTGTGATCCACAAAATTGACCCAATAACTTAATTGTCTGCCAAGAAGCACTGGGTGAAGCCATGCGCAGAGCAGCCTGTTTTTACAGATATATTGGTCAAGTATACAGCTTTGATTCTGCTAAAATATTTCATATCCCTGGGCTCCAAGAAAGACAAGGCACAGGGAAGACCTTGAGAATGCAGAGGCTTGGCTTTGTTTTGTTAAGTGTAGCTACTACAGGAGTGTAACTCCAACAGGAGTGAGGAAAGGAGGAAGCATCTCTTCTGAGGGCAGTGGCTTCCCTCCGTTCCCTCTCTCCCATTTCTCTCCAACAGCCATGAGAGCTGTGTTGCCCCTTCCTGCCCTGTCCACCTCCATAAGAGATGCAGGCAAGTTCAACAGCAACTGCTGACTGGAGAAGATGAAGTCTGACGTGAAACCTGGACCTTCCTCAAGCCAAATATTTGAGCGCTCTGCATCAGAGCAAACAGGCAAGTCCTCACTCTCCTGGGGAAGATTAATATTCTCCCAGTCTCTTTATTTATATAATTTTATCTCTTATCAAAACAGCAGATAAATCTTGTCACGTAAAAGCCAGAAGTCTTGAAGCTTGCCACACATTCCCTCTTTTATCAGTCAGTAATCCCAAGCGCTAAAGCAAATACCTAAAGGCATCATTTAGTCCTTAGTGCTTTAAAATAGCCAATAAACATCTAAAGTGGGCTTTCCAGGCATGAGCTCAGCCAGCCTCCTCTGCACCAATGCATCCTTATGTCAACTACAATTTCAGGGTTGATACAAATGAAGAAAGACGGAATTAGGTGGAATTTAAAATCCTGGCAAACTGCTTGCCACAGGAAGTCCATCTAAAACAATTCCAAGCTAACCACCAAAGCAACTTCATTTTAATAGAAAGCTCTGGGTTAAAAAAAAAAAACATAAGCAGCATGCAAAGACCTGATACAGCAGACAGCCATTTACTGCTGTAATTCTAAAGGCATCACTGGATAAAACACTTCAAACACTTAATTCAAAATGATAGAGCCAAGCTACCCAGACTCCAAAAAAAAATCTGCCTGGTTAAGCTGCATCCACAGGTGCAACACGTGAGACAACGTGTTTGCAAAGGGGGGGGGTGCACCATTATTTGCACTGTTGGGACCTGAGTGAGTCACAGAATTGTCTGAGTTGGAAGGAACCTTGAAAGGTCACCTGGTCCAACTCCCCAGCAGTGAGCAGGGACACTACACTAGCTCAGGTGCTTGGAGCCCTGTCCTGCCTGCCCTTCCAGGACGGGGTGTCCACCACCTCTCTGTGGTGGATGCAACCTGTGCCAGTGCCTCATTGCCCTTATTGTAAAAACTTTTTTCCTATATCCTGTATAAATTTCTCCTCCTTTATTTGAAAACCATTTACCCTTATCACAACAGGCCCTGCTAAAGAGTCTGTCCCCTCCCTTCTCATAGCCCCAATCAGTTACTCCTGACACCTGGTGTGTTACCAGCTGCAGCTCAAGTGCAGAACAAAGGCACTTGGACATTCAAGTAGCCAAACATATCAGTTGTTTTAAAACAAATAACGATTATTAGCACAGAGTCTTTTCACAGGGATGTGAAGTAGCAGTTAAAGCACCACAACTGTTCATTTTACTCAGAAAGCTTCTGTATCAGCAACTGAGACAGCAAATACGTGCGAGAGGGAAATCAGAATGGAAGACGCTGCTCTGAGCAAAGCTGAGCTTTACCACCCTACCACAACATCACTGTGTGACTGCAGGGACACGGGAGCCAGTTTGGTAAACAGCAGAAGTTCTCTCTCTTCCCTCACTGAAACTGCACAGTGCTCCCAAACACCTTCCCCCTAACTCCTGCAGCACAAGAACGCAGGTACTGCAGCTGCTGTGTCTTCATTTAACCATGGTTACAAGTGTATAATCAGAGGACTTTTTTCTCTAAAGTTCATTAAGAGATTGGGTGAAAACAGACATATTCAATCCTAAGGAATTTCTTAAATTGGCGGACACTGTACTTTTACTCTTTTTAGACACAGACCCGTTCTCTGTAAAATAAAAGAGCACACACCAAAAGCTCTGGCACACTGCAGGACACCTCGCTGAAATGGCTACCTAGGCCAATCCTAAATGCAGGTTCTAAGGACGAATAGAAGAGGAAACTAGTGATTGGCAAAAGTCAGTGGTGCCCTTAGGGTTTGGGGTTTTATTTGGGAGGGGGAGGCAGTTGGGCTTAAGCTTCTAAAATACATCCAAATGCATGAAATAAGAGAAAGGAGAACAATGTACTCAGTCTTACCTTTTTTGAGCAGGATGAGAAGCAGAGGTAACTGTGACGTACCGGCTTTACGTACTGGAGTAAACTGGTGAATGTGAAAATCTTCTGACTTCCCAACTGTGTCCCCTGATCTTCGAGGAAGGTGAGGTGTATCGCACAAGCAAATCCTGCTCCAATTCTGCACAGAGCAAGATTGTCACGGCAAAAGGTGAGAGAACTGGAGATAGCTCCAACCTACTGTGGCTGTGTGTGCAGAAAAACACAACCATCCCACTCGGCTGACTCCAAGCCACTGAGTCCAGGATCACAGAGCACACGGTCTGCTACTGCCACCACATCACACCTGTTGCAATTAGTCGCTGCAGGTGAATGAAATGAGGAGAGCTGGAAAGTTTCTAGAAAATCAATACACTGCTCATGTACACTGAGCACTTCCACATGAGCTTCGTTAACCACCTTCACAGCAACATGTGTGCATGTGATGCAGTTCTGCTCCAACTTGCGCAGTCGTACACAGAGGGGGGCAGCTTTTAATTTACTGTATGCTCTGCCTTCCCACACCAGGCATTTACTACCTCTCACCTTATTTAAATGCCACACAATGGATGGATCAAAACGTGATAACCTTTGTGCCCCATGAAAGCAACTCCAAAGTGGCCCTTTGCTTTGCTTCCAGCAGCTGGTGTGGACAATGTCAAATGTCGACTGTTTTCGATTCTGAGTCTTGGACTCCATTCATCCACATTTTTTTTTCTTTTTTTTTTTTATATTACAGTTTGTAATAATGTTCTCATTCCAACGTGTAAACTTTCAGCTTTTAGTCTCAAATGCTAACACATGATAAGTGACCTTACTTATTTAGCAACATTTTGAATAAATGCTGTTAATTAAATCCTATTTTGTTCTAAGCCCAAGAAGTAAAACATGGGGAAATGCAATTAGGGCCAGATGTAAGAAAGCTCTGCTTGGCACCAGCTAGGTAAACAATACTGTCCATGGCACCTGAGATCTTGCTGTACCACGTGGGAATTTGTTCCTACACAGAATCAGGTGAAAGAGCACAGCTTTTTTGTTTTCTTACCAGTACTTCACAAAATGGAACGCATTTCCATTTTACTGCCTGCTACATGATTTTTGCTGCTTTAACAGAACACTAGGTATTTCTCCTCATTGTACCTTGACTCTTTAAGTCCGGTGTCTTCAGCTCTGCAAGTACTTCACTTAAAGAGCATTTGCTTCTAAGGAAGAACAGACACAAACATTTTTTCGCCAGTTCACCCAAAAATGTCGTGGTGTACCACACAGCAGTGTTCTCTGTTCTTTCTGAAGCATGGAGATGGAAGTCAGCTGCCCAGCACCGTGGTTCATACAGCAATGCTACCACAGCACTCCCACCCGTTTCTGCCCTTTGCTCGGCTTTCTCCCCTTGTCAGAAGGAAAGACGTGAAAACAGATGCCCTACAGAACCCACCTTTGTAGCAGCATCTCTCTCATGTCATCTTCTCACATGAGCAGTGAGGTGTAACTTTCAAGAGAAACCTGCCTTCATCACAGGTCACTGGTGGCACACAGCTTTTCTGATTCTCCAGTATCTAACAGAACACGAGTTGACACTGCTGCACATACAAAAATTAAGCAATCACAGGATGAATCCATTAGTAGCAAGTCTTCGCTCAGTCTGAGTTCAGTCAAACGCTGTCTGGTACTGACTTTTCTGAGAACTTCAAGCTAAAGAATTATGCTTCCTTTGTTTCTTTTTAACTGTTATTTCTAAAGCAGCAAACACATTTTGCCTTTAGAGACAAAAGGCAAAATCCTTGGCTTCAAGTGCCTGTATACCATGAATTGCTCAAACTCACACTGTACGTCTCCTTTGGTATTTATTTTTCATGACAGAGCAGGGTTAGTTTGATCTTTCTGACACACAGAAGTATTCGTTCCAGCTCTAAGGATGGAAAAGACAGTCCCTCCTAACACAGCTGTACTCAAAGACAAACAGAACACTTGAACTTCAGAGAGAATCATCACGAGATAGAAAAAAATGAAGAGAGAAGTGTGACAAATTACAGATATCCTTTCTAGAGCAGAAAGAGTCTATTAAAATGAAATATTTTCTTCTTCCCCAAGCCTTTCACTTCTAAAACCGCTACCTACCAGCCAGTAGCTAGCAATGCATGCCACTTCAGATCCCCATCTCTTCCATTTGTAACTGATCATCTTTTTCTGAGACGTTCTGGTTCACTAATGCCACTGAAAGTAGAAAAACAGCATAATAGAACTTAATTCCTGTGCAGATACCGTTGCCAAAAGTGACTTTTAAATTGCTTTTGAATGAGCCAGAAAGCTCAAGTTAATTGAACACGAGGATTCACGTAGCAAATTATCTCAGTACTAATGGTATGGAAGAAAGAAGCCTGATTAGTAAACCCTGCTGGATACTGCAATGTGAGAAGTCGGGAGATGCCAGAACTAAATCAGAGAGGTGAAGATCAATAGTTCTTTAATCAATGGTGGATTACGGTGGGATTTATTCCGCTGAAACTAGCAGGGGCAGATAAATCCCCCACTGAGATTAATTACTGGGAAGGGTGGATGCAAAGAGAAGGAATGCAGTCATCTTCGTGACAACTGTAAGTGGCAAGAAGAACGCCAGTGGGAGCACAGAGCTATTGCCTGGATCTCTGCTGGGGACCAGCAACACCCTCATCACATTTCCACCACCTCCCCTAATTTCCTTACAACAAACTACCTTGAAGTCTGTGTATTTCTACAAACAGAAAACTTACAGACGAAAAAGCAAGGACAATACAGAGGAGGACGGGGTTGTTTTTCAGCTAGTTAACAGCTTTTGAGTTAATAACAAAATCTGTTTTATGGAGCCAAAAGCACCAATAGGTACAGTTAAATAACGACAGCTTTATTCAGAAAGATGCTGACCACATCCACGGCACCTACTTAAAATAAAGGCACTGTCAGAGCTGCTCTGGTGCTCTCTTGGGGTTGTCAGTACAGTCCATCATTACACACATACTTCTCATATCCATTGTAGCCTTTTGTGCCAAACACTACAGTTCCCACAAGCTAATCACTAATGCATCGTGCACTGGTGGTAAGTACTGTAACTGAGACACGAAGCAGGCTGAGTAGAAGAGATAACAGAGCATCATCTCCAGTTTACAAAAACCATTTAAAAACAAGTCACGAATCAAAGTTACTGTGATTTTGAATTACTTAAGGAGTGTAGTAAAATAAAGAAAACAGAGCTAACAGCATGGCTTGTCAATATTCAAACCTTTTCCAGCCTGAGGGCAAGTACCTAATTGCTCCCCTTCCCACCAACCCCCTCCATTTTATGTTGACTTACCATTTAGGAGACAGCAGGCTGCAGAGAGTCCAGCAGATGTTCAATTTGCCAGACATAACCTGATTAATTTCTTTGTTCACTTAAATGATTAGCAGCAGTTGTTCAGGAGGTGTCCACCTTAAACCCTGATCAGATGGCATCATTTCACTTCTCATAGCAAAAAAATTAGAAAATATTTTCAGTTCCAGCGTCATCCCAGTTGTGCAGGGTGGGCTGTTTCTAAGCGCTGTAAATTCAGAAGCTTTCAAGTTTTTTCTTCTGAACTTCATCAGAAACCAACAATCACATCTACGTGGCGAATCAAGAATGAGCTCTTTATTGGGAAAAATGCACGTTTAATACAGATGTGAAATAAATTACAAAAAACCTTTTGAAAATCAGCTCTCCAGGATACTCAAATTAATTGAAGGTGGAGTCCCAGTGAAGCAAAAGTCTTTCCCACATCATCTCTTACTTTAAAGCAGGTCATAAAAATAATCCAGGCCTTGTCCCAGTTCCCAGATGGATATACCAGTGCCCAATTCTTTTGCAAGCTCTAAGCGCAACTGGATGGACTGAGACAAAGACACATGAAGCAATTAGCTTTCAGTCAGAGGCACCAGACACTCCATGCTGCCATCTCTTCCTGCCATTAACACACTTTAAAAATAACCATCCTTGAACTTCTGAAAAGCACAAAGTGTGTATCTCAGATTTTCTCTGGCTAGCAAGCACTCATTCAGTAAGAGACAGTTCATTACACCGGTTAATTCAACGACCTAATGCACGATAACCAGCTAGACAGACAAAATGCCACAGAAATAAATCTGATTTATGAACTATGCAAAGGACTGCTCTAATTTAGGCTATCATTCTGCAAAGTACAGAAATTCTAACTCTTCCCACAAATTTCCCAGGGGTAAAGTAAAACTTTATCACTGAAGACAATTAGAAGAACCATCAAGATCTTGTACCTGCCCTTGCCTCCTCCCAGGACAGAGCCATAATTTTCATTATCAAATGCTATTTTGAAGAGATTCTGGGAGATGGATTCTAAAACGTATCCTTACCTATGCTACTGCCAATGAAGTAGATTTAGTTTAGCCATTGGTTTACAAGGGAAGCAATGCTATAATTCGTGTTCCGCACTCCTCTCAGTTCTGACAATAAAAACAATTTTTTTTTTTTTTTTAAGTCTGCTCCTTTCAGGCTTTCTTACTTTGAAGTGCAGCACTGTTTGAACAGCTCACACAACAGGGATGTCTTTAAAACTCATTTCCATAGGAAACAGAACAAAGTGTCAAGGAATCACTAATGCATCCACTGGGCCTGGACTTCACGCCTGCTTTTACCTAACCGCAAACAAGCAGCTTAACCTACAGTGAGTACACCATTAAAAAGGGCAACAAACACATTTGAGAGGAGAGGGGACATGAACCCCCACTGACCATTTTTTTGATCACCACGATGTGAACAGGTTTGCCTCAGCACGCAGTCTCTAAATATTTCATTACAATCTTGTTGAAATTTGAAAGACAATCTGTTTCTGTCAATTCTCCATACACCACAGCTGATTGTTATTAAGAAGAGAAGGTGTAAAGAAAGAAACCTACAGGACTGAGCATTCTTATTCAGGCCAGGTCTGACTCTAGAAGGGTGAAATCCTTCCACACTTCAGAAAGAATGTAATGTGATAATATGCAGCACAATCTGTCTTTTCTCTGATAGATCTGCAGTGAAGTTTGAGGCAGATACTAGCAAGAACACAGTTAGACATAGCAATTCATATCCCATATGTGCTAGTACCTCCACCTCTATTAGATTAATGAAGGGAAATATAGTTGTACTGACAGAGCAAAAGACAGTATTCCCATTCAGAAAAATGGAGCTTTGGAAAATTTCACAGAAGTATAACCATACTGAATGTCTCCATTCTCTCTAAATATGATACACTTCTCCTACAGAGGCCAGCAGAGGCCTAAGATACTGCCTTTAGTTTAATTGGAGAAAATCTAAAAACAGCTCACTAGGAATTAAGGCACATAACCATTTATCATCTATTCTGGTACGACGCAGACAACTCCGCTGACAGAAACTGCAAGTCCAGCCAAAGGACTTCAGTAAGGTCAAAGTTTTCCAAACTCTAAAGTATGTTCCAGAGAAAAAAAGAACTAAGAAAACAAGGATGATGCAGGGCAACGGTGAGAAAGAGGACCCCAGTGCAGAGGAAGGCAAAAACTTCCTTCAGCTTCCAGCCAAGATGATCAGAGGGCAAATTTTATCAGTCCCTTCTCTGACAATCCAGCATCTGCTAGCACATGAAGCGTGTGCTCAAACAGCTCCTCTTGGAGCACTGCTTTGCCCTGGTGTCTCTTATCCCTAGACATGGCAAAGCTCCAAAGATCCCCTGATCCCCATTACGCCTTAGACAGAAAAAAAATAATCTTCCACGGGGAGCTGAAGCCTTGAATTGTAACAACTACAACAAGATAATTTCTTTCACAGAAGTCTAAACCCACTTCAGTATTTTATAAAGTGTCTCAATAATCCAAGTCAAGTCAACATTTCTTTCCTCTTACTTCCCAGGGCCTGAAAAACGCACACCTACCTTCAGTGTTGGATAGAAGACGGCGTGCTTTCCTCCTTTATTTCTGCAAAAAAGAAAAAAAAAAAAAGTCACAATTGCCTTAGTAGACTCTCATATAATTTTTAGCTGAAAAAAAAAAGAAGTTTTATTCCTTCCAATAAGAAGGAAATAAAGACGCTGCTTAAGAAAACTGCTGACTTTATTGTGAAAAAGTTCCCCCTGAAATCTAGTACCTTGTTTGAGATTTCTTACCTAGCCACCATTGCACTGCAGAGGATGACAGACTGACTCTTTCCCAGTCAGACGCTTTTGCCATCAGCTTCCATTCAGTCCACACCTGCACTCTGGACTACCCTAGTTACTGAGGGCAGCATAGGGCCATGATGTTCTCTACTTCTTTTCTATTTCTAATGCAGACAAAAACTTCTGCTCCTGCCCTTCTCTGTTGTAGACACAAACTCATCACAGCACGTGAATCCAAAGAGGTGGGGACACAAAAGGAGTTAGGGGAAGGTACCCATGCACTACGTATCTAAAAGTCAAATAAATATGCAATCTTGTCACTCTCCTGTGGGTATCAGTTTAGGAATATCTATCAGAATATCTAACAAGGTATTATTTATTGTATTCTAGTGGCCTTCAGGAGGACAACGTTTAAAAGAAGTAAAAAGGCTGATAGCTAGAACAGAGACTCCAAGACACCCAAGAAGCTGGAAACTGAAATCTCACAATAGAAATGGTGTGATATTACATTTCAGTAAGTATACCCCAATATCTTGCCGCAATGGGATGCAGCATTGTAAAACAATGTAAACAAAACATTGTGAAACAGTAGTAACACACAGATGTACCTACTAAATGCTCATCTAAAAGGAGGTAAAGACGCTTGGTTGTCTGATGCAAACTGTGAACAACTTTCCCAAATAACTGTCTTATGTTAAACTAAATACTAGTATAAAGTGTGAGGGCAGGACAAGCTTTGATGGGCACAACAGCCAAGGCTGCAACTGAAACCTCCCACTATTGAGAAGGATGAATCAGAGGTGGTCTCACAGCATCAGTTCTCCAGTTAGGTTAGAAGGAAATGCAGAGTGCTTGGGCAGAGCTAGTGGACATGGGCTGGTAAAACCTCTCATCTTAAGCAAACGTGTAACTACCTGTACAGCACGCTCAGACACAATAGACTTCCATAACTATTTGTTAGTCTCTGTTCCCGACAGTACTTGGCTTAAAGATTCATAATTCGGTTTTGTGGATTTCCAGGTGAGGTGCTTTAACACTGCAGCACATTCAGGCCTGCCTGCTACTCCTATCCCAAATAGCTGAACCTTTGCAAAGCAAGGCAGTGACTGAAAAACAGCTCCACTCAATAAGCCTCTGCTGCAGTCAGCTGAGCCACTGCAGGCATGCTGTGATGCACGACTGCCTGCCAGGCAGTGTAGCTGAAGTTTAGAGTGATTTTCTGATCCAGTTTGTTTTACGCATCGAGAGCTCTTTCAGAAAGCCCACAAACAACACTATCTCTGAAGACTGCCTCTGAAGGCAGTGATGTAGTGCTACTGACATGCCTTCTCATTTCCATGTCCTGTTTGGAAGAAGGCATTTAGGAAATGCTTCAAAAATGAATCCCAGATATATGCCATTCAAACAGAACCTTCAGATTTACTGAAGGTGAAGCTGTCATCAAGCTGTCATCATGTGGCCACTGCGCCTTCAACTGGATTTTGCATCAGAGATTAGTAAAACTAAGCCTCTGATTTATTTCACCTTAGTCACACAAAAAATCTTTGTTTTACACAAAGTAACTGTGCAACAGGATACCAAAGAATTAAAAAGGAAAGAACACAGATTCCCATCCTTCCAGAAAAACACAGAAAATAAATTGAAACCTTGCTGACCAGGGTTTTTTGTTTTTGTTTTTGTTTTTGTTTTCTGATAAGAAATACGTGTAGCTGAGAAGTTTACAAGGTGGGATAAAATTGCAGGTTGAAAGCATCCTAGAAAATTAATTAAAAATATATAGGTGGGACAGGGCTTTTGTTGTTGTTTCCTTTTTGAGTTTAAAAATACTTCAACCTAGAAGTTATTAAAAACAGTGTACTTACACTGTTGCTTTTTTTCTTAAAGCACCACAAGCTGCATTTCACCCATTTTCAGTGATGTGCTCTCTTCGTGTTGGAATGCGCTGAGTAGTGTAGTAAAGTTTTGTAGAAACAGTAATATCTTTTTGTATAATTTTACAATATTTTTGTTTGTATACAATATGTAAGAAATTATTACTGAAGCTTAATACAGATTTTGCTGTTTGTTTGTTTTGAATGAATTTTTACCAGCACGAGGAATTCTCTTGTCATTTAATGACAAAAAAAAAGAAGACCAAGTTATTAATCTTTCTCTTTACAGTCTTGGGAAAACATTCCCAGTCTTCCAACAACTTTTGTTATGCACCTGATACTCTCATTACTTAACTCTATAATCCATTCCACATACTGCAAGTCTGCTGCTGACCAATCTAGTCAGTAGGACTTGCAAAGGCTCTTATGTTCCACAGACTTTCTGGAGAATTATATTTGGCTGATCATCGGTAATCACCCAACAGCTCACAGTACTCATCTCAGATGCACAGTGTAAATGACACTCAGCAGATAATTCTGATGGGTAACTTCTAAAGATATGACTCGTCAGACTTGTCTTCTGAAGATTGTTTTAGCTTGAGTTGTTTCATTAATCCTGCCCTGGTTGAATTCCCTGCCTGAGGCACTCTTATACTCCAGTTGGGTGTTGACACACAGATCACAAACATCAGAATTTCCATTTGCTGATTTCAGCTGCATACTGCAGTTAAATGGCAATTCACTGTGTACTGGGCCATGTCTAAGAATATTTGCAGAACAGTAAGTGAATAATTGTAACTCACTTTTTGTATTCAAAGTAGTGTTCAGCAATTTGTTCATCCCAGACAATCTTTGGTTTGTGCTCCTTCAAGGTTTCAATGTACCTACAAATTAAAAACACAGTTATGGAATTAACTTCTTTTCTAAAAAGTAGTTATGAATTAAACAGCAGACAGTCTTGAAGAAGCAGTCTCACCGTGCTCAGATGTCGAACACTGTATCAAAATGTTCTTGATTACAAATCATTTTGTCAGCCACATTTCCAATTTGCCATATTTGCGTTTTAAAGCTTTTTTTATTTAAGCAAAGAAGGAATTAACATTCATTAATTAAGAAGACCTACAAAGACACAGGAAGACTTTGCTTCAATATTTCTATAGCCTGATTCTTACATGACAAAGCACAGGAACTGAAGCCAGTCCTAGGGGCTAATTTAGGCACTTCTTAATTTTAAGCCACTATTATGCGAAAAAAGCTCTCCTATAAAAGGAACTTACTTAATGTTCTGAGAATTGAATAAAAAATGTAAAGCTTGTTTAAAAGGAAAACCTGCTATTATGTAACCTTTAGAAAAATTATCTACACCACTCTTTTCTTGGCATTACTTTCTTGCATGGACATTTTGAATGGGAGATCGTCTACCTCGTATGTAAGTGACACAAAGCAAAGACAGAAAATTACTCGTACACAAAAACTGTGTAGGAAATCAGCGTGGAATAGTTAGGACGGACTGAGCTGGTGCTCTTTGTTCCCAGCAGTGTCACAGCGTAGAGACAGTGTCTCCCGGTGTCTGCATCTCTGACTGCATAATGAAATAGTGCTGCCTGCTGCCTCCTGGAAGTGCACCAGAAGATGGCAAGCTGCTGCCAAGGACAGAGACCACATCAGCATCGCACGTCTCTATCACGTGTTCTTCCATCTCTTCTGCATCCCTGGCCAGCCAGAAGGCTGAATTTAACTCTGCTGATGGCTTTCTGGCGTTACGGGGTTTATCTGGCCACGGTCCATTGGTTTCAGTTCTAACCTGGGGACTGCATCAGAACCTTAATCTCAACTCTCATTAGCAGTACTCCATCTTTCTCAAGATTGTTTAGATCAATCACGAGCAAACACAGTGATCGTAAGTAGCAATAAAGATAACTTTTCTACTGGTAGATTTTACAGAAAATCTGTTAGAACTATATCTTTCATAATACATCTCATTTCTTCAATAGTATCTCTACTCATGACAAGATTTGCAAGGAGAAATGTGACTTCAAGTCTTATTTGAAATTTCTGTCTCCTAAGTAAAAGATTGTATAAATACTTTTCATCAGATACCACCCTGATCGTGCCACTGCTGAAACTCCATTTCACTATACAGGAGAGAGGGGAAGAGAGAGAATTTGTAATTCTGCTTGAAAAAGATTCGCTCTCTCCTTCTCTACTAATCTAAATTACAACATTCAGCACTGCAGGGAATATTTTCTTTCTTTTGTTGCGCTTAGCTCGTTCATATATTGGTAAACTGTCACCTACTTACTGCTAGAATTATTAGAAAATATTTTCATTTCACACTTAGGCCAACTCAGATGTGCTACTTATGCATCCACATAAGCAAAAAAAAGTGGTAGCAGCTATTACACTGTTCCTCAATACACACATGCCCATTTTTAAATAATCCAAATTAAAACATGGGACCTCCCCTACCCTTTTGAGAAATACGAAGTGTTATGTTGTCTCATTAGGCAAATATGCACACAGAGATCTAATTTTGTACATTTAACATTTAAATACAGCTTTTTAATCCATTCCACAATGGTGACTTCAATAGTGATGGGAAAATGCAGACTGTAAGACCAAGATGTTTCAGCCAAGAGTTACCAGCCAAGGCACCCTGGCAGTTTTCTTCCTGAACTCATCTCCTTTGACTTGAAATTCTCACTTCTGTTGCTAGAAAAAGCATGATTATAGAATGTCCAACATACATTTGAGCGAGCTTTAGTACCAGAAGTGCAACTTGCAGCAGTTATTACAGCCTGCTACATGTAAGTTATATTACTTTAAAGCTGTTCGGGCATGCACCTTATTTAATGAGGACCTGTCCTGACCATGCACAGGGAATTTATTTCCCTTCCTGCTGCCTCTGGACATTTATCACATGATATGTAAGAGTAAAAATGTATGAATTTATCTTTGAATCACATGTAAAGTGATGATAGCTAGCTAGCTATGCTTGAGTTCAGGAAAAAAGAAATATTAGGCACAACATTGTGAAATGCATTAAATCTTAACTTAGTAGGTGTCTTCTTTTACCAAGCAGCTTCAGCTGCTGGGGTACGGTAAAGACTGAAAACTCAGCTTCACTGTCTTGCACTCCAAATTTCCCACCATGCTGTGACCGTTTGCAAAGAAAGCTAAGCTCAGTTTCTCTGATCCTAGCCTGAAGCAACATCAGCACAGATGAAGGACCTGAAGTGCTGAAGTTAGCTTCTAATGAAGTTGCAGTGCAACACAAATTCACATGGATTATCAGGTATAGTGGCAACAATACATCAGCTGTGCAGCCAGCTCACAACCACTAGTTCTATGACACAGAACTACTACCACTGTGGCTCATTTAAATGGTTCTTGATGTAACTTAACCAAGCACACTTAGTCCACATTTGCCAGGTGTTACTGTTATACAACTCTAATCCTCCCTGCTGGTTCATAAGCCCACTGGACAGAACAAATGAGAAGTCAAAAGGAACTTATGATGGAGTACCTGCAAAGTCAGCCCTGGCAGAGAGGTGGATCTATGAGCAGCATGAACATGGTTACGCCTACACATGGCTGCACATTTAGCTGACAAATACGGGATCCAGAAGAAAGCATCTCAAAACGTATGGCTGGTGTTCCTTTCCTAAGACAATATCCTACCAAAATATGGAAGATGGTATGGCACTGAAATATGTTAAGGTAAAAACAGTGATCTGATGTTCTTCTGATGAAAATATTTATCATAATGGATGATGGCTTTTTGTTACCAAGAATATAAAGGTCTTTTGCGACAAGAATACACATACTAGGAAAATATAACTTTAGATACAATTTTTAGACTAGGATTTATTCACCAATCTTAACATGTTAAATCATGGTGCACTCTGATTCTTCTTTTTTAGCTCACATAAGCAAAACTGACTAGAAACAGCAGGTCTCTGACTAAGAGGAAAAATCAGCCTCTTGCTCTCCTTGTAGTTAAACAATGTGACAAATAAGGACAAATAAGTAACTTCAAATTAAGATTTTTTTTAGAGGATATATATATGTATATATCCTCAGGTTACATATATATATATGTAAATATATGTATATACATATATATATATGTAACCTGATACTGAGGGACATGGTTTAGTGGGCAATACTGGTGGTAGGTGGATGGTTGGACTGGATGATCTTAGAGGTCCTTTCCAACCTTAAATGATTTCATGATTCCAAAAAGGGTACTTGTTAATGCTGCATTTCAACTACCACAATACTTCCAGATTGTAGCTGTTCAGGCTTTACCTATAGTTTTCCTTTTGGTGTGAGAAAATGTCAAGGAAGAACATAGTCTGGAGACATTTTAAGACTTCACATCTGAGTAAAGCCAGCATCAGTAGTGAGAGAAACAACTCTTCAAAAAGGTGCTTCTTGGCGGGTAGGGAGAGAACTGGAAAGATAGGGAATCAGCCAAGAGAAATTATACGAGACTGATGATGGGTTGTCATCATTCTGAATATGTCAAAAATAGTTTTATATTCAAATATTCCATTTTACAGCTGCATCAGAGAATACTGTAGCTTGTGCCTGAGTCTCAAGCTTCTTTTTTGGCCTTTCTGCTTTCTTTTTTAAAGAATGGTTCTAAAGAACATCTGCAAAAACACTGAATATGTGAGAAGCCAGAGAATACCTTCAATGGTAATGAATGAAAACATAAAAGGAAAGAAAATGTGAAAAACAACTATATAGATATTTTGCATTCTCATTCCATTGAAACCTAAGACTGCAGTCTGCAATTGGTAGAAGTCTTGCAGTTTAACAGTCTTCATAGATATTAGCCTTTATAATAGCTCTGTATGCATAAATACATGAAAAGGTTAGCTGTAGAGCCAGAAATTGCATAGTAGTATATGTGCATATAAATAGATAGTATTAACAGTGTGAGGATACAAACACACACCTGCTGAGTGATAAGTGTCAGTGACAGACTGAACAAGAAGGTAAGCTTCCACCAGACAGGTTCCATAGGGACCTTAAGCATCCTTTTACCCGTTTCCTCTCCTTATTCCACAGTCACTAACAAAATATTTATTTAAAACGTGCAAGCCTAAACTACTAACTTTAAAGGGTGTTAAAGTTGTATTCCGCTGTATCCGATTCTTATGCACCAAACAATCTGGACTTCACTTAGCACAAATTCCAGAAGCTCCTTCGGAAGCAAATAAGATATCCAAGAAAAAGACAGCTAGTACATACCCTGGAGAACCAAAAGAGCAAGCTAACTAATATAAAATTAGATTCTGTCCCGAGGATTTGTGCATTTGAATAGGGTGGAGAGCACATCCAGAAGTCTTAATCTATTCTGTCTGCGGGGCATGGTACTTAAAAATAGTTCTGTTAACATCTTTAGACTTTTTCATGTAAAACAAAACCAAATGCAGTTCTTGTGTTGTCTTGAGTAAATCCAAGTAGCAGTCCAGAAAAGAGGAATCTATAAACAAGCATCAGTTTTCTCTGTTAATGCTTTCTCTGTTGATTTCAAAAACTGCAGAAACGCAGCCAAGTGTCGCTGTTTTTCAGAGCTCTGGAGACATAGAAAAGAGTCGAACATCCTCTTCTTGCTCTTGTCTCAGGGGAACAACTACCATTCTATTTTAGTTTTAATGACACCTGTAGTCTTACTAAAGGTACAGAAGGAAGCTCAAACACCGCATTTCCAATGTATGGGTATGTTAACGGTGCCCCTTATCCTCATTTAACTATACAGAGGTTTGATGAAGAACAAATCCTGTCTGAGGGCTTACTCAGGACAGAAACAGGCAAATTACCCCAGGGGAACTGGAAGCACAGTTGAAAGTACTTGAAGGGATGCTACCTCTTCTCATTGTAACCAAAAATGGTTCTCCTTCATAAAAAGGAAAACAAAGTTACACCTATATATGGATGAAAGAATAGTAGAAACCACAGATGGGGCAGAAAAAGATGTACACATTTACGTATTTGAGGTTTTGTCTCCAACTGACAGATGCAAGAGGAACATTTGAAAATCTCAAAGAAAATAAGAAATTTATTTCTAAACTCAGTAACCATTTCCCAGACAAGAGGGCCACACAGGGACAAGGCAGGAGGTTTGTGTATCTGTCTGGATATCTTTAACATTGCTGTCCAGAAGTTCCATTTTGTTTTGCAAGAAAGAGATTTAATATTTTGATTCTTTTCCTCTGTTTTTCAGGATATTACATGGGACTACAAAACATGAGGGTTTTTTCCCATACAAATTATTTACAAAAGCGGCTTTTTACTAAGTCACTTTTTGTCACATGCATCAAGTTTGCCTATCAGAAATCTTTGTTTTGCCCACATCTCAAGTTTAAACATCCTACCTGAAGTATCAGACTGTATTTTCCTTTGTATTTGTTCAGTCAGCTATAGAATTTTCTTTCTGATTTATGCAGCCTAACACATGACAGATTGCTGATTATAGTGTGCTTTGGTTATGGCAGCCTTTGCTGCCTTGAAAGAATGAGTTCCTTTCCTTAAAAGTCAGTTTCGTTGTCAGGATACTTCTGTCTGTACTAGCCAAAGGGTACCTTCCTGTTAAGAAGCACTTAACAGTAGAGTAGCTAACTGTGCTAGAACAAAAATCAGGATTCACACAACCTCACTGAAATAAAAATGCAGACAAGAATTGAATATAATAAGGCACGTAGCTGCAGAACAGCTCAAAGAAGTGTTCCATTTCACTTCATCTTAAGTTTTGTTTGACTACTAGCTAGAGGATGTATTTGCTTTTATGAACTCAATACATAACTCAACTTGAAGTCCTCAATAAACACATTTTCACTTAGTTCTACTGCGTTTGCATGCTGAAATGGGATTGCTAAGTCACGGCTTAAATCAGTGACTGAGCACCTGGTGGGAAGGCAGGGCCAACCCAGGGGAGCTCAGGTGTGTGCAATGTACCTGAGTGACCAGAAGGGGTGGAGCCAGGATCCGTCCCTTCACAGACCTCATTTAAGGGCTGGCAGTGGGAACAAGCAGATCTTGTTGGTGTCTTCCCTGTGTACCTGAGGCCTTCTGAAGGTAGGCAGTTTCTTTTCCTTTTTTCCTGTGCTCGCAGGTGTTGCATTTGAGTGGATCTTTACTTGATGCAGTTTAGGGCTTTGCTACTTTGCTGTTGCTGCCGTGCTTTCCATTATGTTACAGCATTATACATGCTTTTTTAAAAATGTGACTGTACAGTAAAACTGCAGTGCTGGCTTTGCTATTCCTCACTGAATTGTTACTAAACAGAAAATGCTGGTGGTAGGCAGATGGTTGGACTGGATGATCTTGGAGGTCTTTTGCAACCTTGGTCCTTCTAGAGACAAGGTATAGTAAATGAAAGAGATTACACTGAATCGTATATAAGATCTGCCATCATAGATATACATAATGTGTAAGTTATATAACAAGCATCTAATCTGTGAAAGAGAAGAAGGGGAGTCCAAGAAATGTTCTTATAAAATTCTGAAATACTAAGAAGTGCTTCCAGGCTTCTAAGACTGTGATATATCTAAACAAGATATATAAGATCTTAAGAAGCCAGCTGAACCACCACACCAGTGATACAGCAGCTTAATGCCCATTCTTTGTAGAAGAAACACAGGTCCTAATAAATTCTTCTACTGTTACAAGGTGATACATCATCTTAGAAGTATTAGACCTTGCTAGGTGGCACTAAATAGAAGTTTAAACTTTAACTCATCCAACAGTCAGGCTTACTCCAGAGGCTTAAGCAATACTTAGTCTTTCCGGTTAAAAACTACTTCTCAATATAACAGAAATTAATACTTGTTTATCCCTGTAGGCTTTCATCAAGGATCAGCAAGTTAATCCTAACAATAAATCTCTGAAGATAAAGCTGCCAGTTTAAGGGTACCTTTTTTGAAATGTTTAAGTAAGGTTAAAGCATTTTCAGACACATTATTCTGAATACTGTAGCATGCTCCATTCTTCCAAGAACTGGCGTTACAAGCAATGCGTAATGAAAAAGTGAGGCTGTATTTCTCTGGATGTGAGGCTGAACAGAATTCAGATGAATTAATACATCCTACTGTTCAGCTTCAGCTGTAAATAAGGAAAACTATAACTATGCTAGTTCTATAGTATGCCAGGTTGTTTTTGTTCTTTTTTTATAAGAGAACCACAGATTTTAATAGGTTTCTTGACTGCCCTCTATCATTGCTGGTGAAAATGCATAGTTAATGGTGATGACTATATTGAAAAATAGTGTTCTGTAGCTGACAATCTGCTCTACCAAATTGTTACTGCGTTCCTCTGTATCTGTCATAGTTTCCATGGGAACTAACAGGAGGCATTACTTTTGGAGTGACCTATGTAGAGCTACTACAAGACTTCTGGTCTTTGAAAAGACAGCATGATTACAAGCTCATGCAAATAACTGTTAATCTTTCAAACACAATGTCACAATGTAAATCTCCTAGGGCTAGTTCACTTTGTAGAGGCTTTAGAATGGTCTGGATGGCATGTAATTCATCCATTCTCAGAGTGCTTTGAATTGAAGATGGTCTATAAAGTAATAAACTAAATTTTGTTCAATTAGAGTGGTGATATATGCCATTTTAAAAAACTGACTTCATCATAGCAGTAAAATAAATCCTTGAACGTGTATTTTAAAATTAACTATCAAGCAATTACTAATACTGTGGTGCTACTGAAAGAAAACCCAACACTTTGTATTATGAAAAAGCAGTAGAACAGCTTCCATATTTTTGCTGTATCTCAGACAAATACTTTTACTGTTGGTGTTTTTTTTAGTTCTGCTGGACAAACATATCTGCGCTTGCTGTTGAGATTTAAGGTTAATTTTTGAAGCAAAAACAATATATTATACATATTCTAACTTATTTCAAAAATAATTGTTAGTTAAATCAAATGGCAATGCTTGGAGCAGAATTAAGGGGCAAAATGATGGCCATAGTATTTTCCTCTAAGTTAATGGAAACTTTAAAATTAAAAGAAGCATATACCTTTTATCTTTAAGTAAAGCAGCATTGCTTTTCACATTAACTACAAACACCACATCTCTAGGCTACTTGTTCCAGTGCCTCACCACTGCCTATGTAAAACACTTTTTTCTTATATCCAACAAAAATCTTCCCTCTTTAAGTTTGAAACCATTTCCCCTTTTCTGTTGTCACAGACCCTGCTGAAGAATTTGTCCCCTGCTTTCCTGCAGCTCCCCTTTAGATACTGCTTTAGATACATTTGAATGGTAGAAGTTCATGTTCTGCAAATATTTGAGCAAATTTAGAAAGCATTCACAATTTATCTGAGTACACTGTCAGGTAAAACAGTGTTTTTGTCACTGAACTGGTTCCATATGTGAATTACTCTGCCATTAAGCTGTCAAAATATGACTTTGCACAAGTTGAATGACTTGTATAAGGAATGCAGTAATCAGCAAAACAGCTGTGCATTTAATGAGAGAAGAAAGACCTTAGAACACCTATTAACCATAAATCTAAAAAAGCTAAATGTTAACAAAGGCGTGCCATGTTTACAAGATATGCATATAATGAAAGGTCAAACTAGAGGGGGGAAAAAAGAAAAATTAAAGAGCAAAGACAACTGCAAGGCATTGATTAATAAAAGTAGAGTGGAAGGAAGTCTGAGTGGAAGGAAGTCTGATGTAATGTGGAACTAAGAAATAGTGCTGCTTGGTTTGTTGTTTTTTTTTTAAACATTATTATAAAAAGTCAGGAAGAAAAAAGATGTCAGTATTTGTTTTTGCTTCAGCTTTCATTGATGGCTGCCGTTTTTCTCCAAAGCCACAAGAAAAGCATTTGATTATTGTAATTAAAAAAATGGATTCTACTGAATTAAGTCTGGTAAAATAATAAATCTGTTCGCTGCTGCAAATAAGTCAACTTTTCTATCTTGTGTGAGGCCTAAGGAGAGAAGTAAAGCTTTCCTTTTCATTGCAAAGAGCCATTTCAAAACCATATGGCAGAGGCACCACCTGGGAGTAACTCCATTTGCCCCACATACATAATTACCACAAGCTTGTATGTGCAGAGATGAGGTATGAATGATCTTGTTAAGTAAAGAAAATAAAAAAGGAAGAAAGCTATAAGATGAGAAACAGATGGGACTGTCAGCTGTGGAACTGCAAAGCCCTATGATACACAAGTATGAACAAGATGGAGAACTCTGCCTGGTTTAGATTAAAACATCCCAGCTGTTGCTGCTGGAAGACTTACTGACCTATGTTTGGGATTGCCAAGGCTTTCTCTGGTTATTATTTTTAATTGCACTTTTACTTAAGATGGGGGCTGTAATCCATAGCAGCTACTGCAGTGAATCTGAGAACAGCTTTACATAAATACATTATTACGTTATAGTCTACAGAACAGCTACTGTGCCCCCTCAGAAGAACTTATATTTCAGTATCCTCACTTAGGATGGCACAGTTTTCTCCTTAAATTTAGAATTATTGCTGCCAGATGACAGAGTACTCAGCAAACAATGCTTGGTGAATCAGATTGAGGATTCTTGGAGTGATGTAGAAGTTACCTCCTCAGTGCATAAGAAAGCAGTTTCTCATTTTTTTTTTTTTTTTTCAGGAAGCCTAGATTCCCTAACCAGTCTCCACTGGTGGTTGATTTTTGATCACTTTTCTGATTGATTCTGTCACTTGCTGATTTGAAATAGCAAATGCTATGTTGTGAGTTATCTCTTTCTTCCTGTAAAGTTCACCATCTGTGGACTATCATGATTGTTGTCTTTGATCAAACACTCAAAACATTTCCATAGAGGTCAAAACACAAAGGACAACTCACAGTAACACATGAGAAAGGTCAAACCAGGTTTTACTGGGCTGTATGTCCATGTGCTTATCAAGTCAGGGAGGGTCTAAATGCATCATACATTTTACAGGTTTGTTAGGCTCATAAGAAGAGGCAAGAAAGAAAAAAAAGAGAGGGGTGGGGAGAAGATGAGCTCATTTCTATCCTTTAATGTTTCTGAGCAAGCAACGGAAATTAAAATATACTGGAAACTTTTGGATCCTGGGGAATGGGGAGTTAGATTATTAGATCTATTAATTCACATTCATGACATACATTGCAATTACAAGTGGTTTCTGACCCTTTCTGGCCCTGGAGCCACTGCAAGAACTTCTTCAATTACTTGCCTCTTTTGCAACAAAATACAATTAAGCAGTACTAATTATCTGACATGAGATATTTTAATTATGGAGAAGGCTAACCAGTTGCTATACCAACATAATTCAATGAACTTGACTGGCAGGTATTGCAGATTCAGAACTGTAATTGCTCCTCCCATGTCATAACAGTTATGAACTGTTCCATATCTATAATCTTGGTTGCAACTTGCTATTTTTTACCTACAAAATAAGAACATACTGAATACAAGTGTGCTCAAAGAATTCATAAAAGCATCAGGCTACCACAGCATTTCACACTTCAGAATGATGCATACACATCTAGCAATTAAGATCGAGGTGGGAAGACTTGTTTCCAAATAGATTCTTTATTTTAATCACAAGTTCTTCCTCTGAAAAGAGAGATGTCTGGGAAGAGATTGTAAGTTAAACCAGACAAAAGTAACACCTGCCCAGCCACTAATAGTAGGGATTTTGTATAATAAAACAGTGACTTCTCCCTAGCAGCAGGTAACATGTCACGGTGCATAAAAATTTCTACAGAAATACTGTAATGGCTTTTGTAGAAGTCCAGAAAAAATAAAGCAGGTATCAGAAAATTGTAGAAACTTCTCTATTTCTGTATGTGATTCTAAGGTGATCTTCACTGAGTCCCAAAGGACAGCTTGTTAAGGAGGGAAATGAGGGAAGCTACCAAGTTAACAGAAAAGCAGTTTTAGGAAAGTATGACAAGGCTGTGCAACTTCAGGAGCACTTTGCTCTTGCTTATATCTAAAGCTAATTAAACTGTTCGCCACTGAGTATTTCCTGTCAGATTCAAATTACATTTTTATCACAATCAATGAAAGAACAATTCAAAATGGATTCAAGAAGCTGCTCCAATGTTACAGATTAGGAAATGCCATTCTGTAAATAGTTGTTTCTATAATTTTGAGTGCAGAAAGAAAATTCTAAAGCTTTACAGAACCAGAAATACTGTTTTGTTCCACCTGTTGTTCATAGTAAAATACCAAAAAAAAAAACATATCCAAGTTTTCTTATCCAGCAGCTCAAATGAAAAGGTACTCAAAATGTGAAGTGAACATGGTCTGTTCATTTTTACTCAGAGGCTAAATCATATATTGACAAGCTTAAGCTCCAACAATTAAAATCGATGACAAGTCTTGGAATTTTATAACTGTTTTCCACCATTATTTACAACCTCAAAGAGAACAGAGTAAAAAATTCCTGGCTGATGTCTGATATTCACTCTTACTACCAAACTTTCCTTCTGCTCGTAATGATTTATTTAGTATGTCAAACCCAATGAGGCATGATAGCAGACTGATAAAACAGAGTGGAGACTCACAAGTGCTTTAGAAAACACTATGCACCTGCCATTTTGACAGTATCGCATCAGTCACCTTCTTCCTCCTTGAACAAGCGTAACCTAGCTCCGCTCCTCTGCTGGTCAGTGTTAGCAGAACAAATACTTGCATTTAGTTTTACAAATATATTTCAGAGAATTTAGCTAAATCACAAATCAAGAAATTATTTAAAATGAAGATATTCTAGTAACACTGAACACAAAAGTACAGGAATAAATCTAAAATGCTTTTTTTTTTTGAGGTCACTGTAAAAGTCTTCACCATGCCAAAGCTAGTTATTTTGCATTGTGCAGTAAACCACAGGTTTTTTTTTTTGCAGATGCATTTCATTTTCCCAGAGGTCCACCTCAGGAATGCAGAAGTGAAAATGTCTACTACTAAGCATAACATTCTCATTCTGTAACAAAACATGTCGAAGTTTTGTTTTCAAAGGGTTTTGACTCTTGTGTAAATTTAACATTATTGCATTCTTTGAAACTTTATGGAGTTTTTAAAGATTGCTATCTTCAAGTCTATCAAATATTTCAATGTATCATACTTCATAATTTTCATATAAAACTCTAAGTAGGATATATTGTAACAACTTTGGAAGTCAGCATTAGGGCAATGTCACCATCTTTACCATCACAGCATTAATCATAGAATCCGAAAATGATTTGGGTTGGAAAGGACCATAAAGACCACCGAGTTCCAACCCCTTGCTCTGGGCAGGTTTGTCACACACTAGATCAGGCTGCCCAGGGCCTAGAACACCTCCAAGAATGGGGCACCCACAGCCTCTCTGGGAAACCTGTTCCAGCACTGCACTATCCTCTCAGTAAACAATTTCCCCCTAACTTCTAATCCAAATCGTCCCTCTTTCAGTTTAAAATGGTTTCCTCTTTTCCTATCAGTATCTTCCTGTGTAAAAAGTCAGGCTCCTTCCTGTTTTAAAGTTCTTCCTAAAAGGCATGGCTTAGTGGCGGGGCTGCTAGTTGGATCTGTTGCTCTCAAAGGTCATTTTCTAGATTACTCCAGCAACTACACGTAATTTAAGCATCTGGAATTTTTCCACTCAGTACTTAAGTCTCCTGGCTCAGGATTTCACAACTGTTTAAAGAAGCATCAACTACTGATTTGCCTCTTAAAGTACTTTCAAAGGGCAGTAAAGAGTATGTCAACTGTTTAGTTTTATTTTCACAGATAGTAAGAAAGCAATAAACTCATTAATCAAGTATGTAAATCCACCTGTCACAGGAGAGAACTTGTACACTGCAGAGTGCTACAACATGCTGTGTGCTACAATGGACTCTAACTCACCTGAATAAATACTAAGTACTTACGTATGGAAATATGTAAGGAGGATGAAACAAGGGTATCACCTACACTGGCACAAATTTTTACAAGCATGGCAGACAGGCAAAAATGTGTAGCTAATAGTGGTCACCGTGCTGAAAAAGTGTTTGGTAACTGTGCATTTGCTCTATCAAACAGTGTATCTTTGTATCTATTGTAGTTTCAATTGAAATAAATAGGAGGCATTACTTTCAGAGCAACATACACAACTTCTCTGCATTGGCTAGCACTGAAAAGATGAAAGTGGAGCATTACATCTATTTCTGAAAATACCTTACATGATAATATTCATAGACACAAGTCAAAACTCAATAATTTACCTTCAGCGTCTCTGGAACTTGACTAATGGACTGCTTAACCTTCAATGCCTTGGAAGTATATTTAATGAAACTGTGCAATCACTGTATGCAAAGCATACTAATAACTTTCATAATTTCTATACTCTAAACCATTGTAAAGACTAATGAACCTTGCTGTTTAGATTCATCATGCAAGATAACTTGGTTAGGAAGTTACTCAGTCCTTAGGAATTCACCTTCCCATAACAAAAAGCTGAAGAATTTTTCACTAACAGAGAAAACGTAATAAAATTCAGTACAGCTTCAGTTTTGTTCAAAATAAATTAATTTTGTGTGTTCTGAGACTGCTCTCCTATGCAAATTAAAGTATAGAAGGAGGAGATGGTGTAGAAGACTGACTTAAAATGCTCACTCCAGATCCAAGCTAAAATACGTTACACTATTTTTGCTTTTCACTAAGCCAATAACTGTTTGGTTTTAATTGTTTGGTTTGTTTTTTATAGTCTGTATGCAGTCTGTCTTCATCATCATCCCCCTGAGTGCATTCTTCAAAGTCTGTTGTGACCAGTTCCTCTGTATGCCAATAGTCAAGTAAATCAAGTTAACAAAATAACAAGAGATTATTAGCTGATGAACAAGGAAATGAGTATGTTAAAAAAAAAAGCATGTAAGAATTTGACTCTATTGGTTAATAGCATAAGAAATTAGTTCCAAAAACAAAGCTGAAAAGTCAAGGTTAGCTGCATTACAAAAGTGAGAAAAAAAGTTCACTTCTGGAAGCGTGATACTCAATGACTGTGACAGAGTACTACATCTGAAGAAGTTGCCTTTAACGCTCCAGCGAGCTCCACGTTAACTCATAGGGACATTTTGAGTGGCTCGTAACATTTTTGGATTCTACAAAGTTCAGAATTTATTTACAAAATGCATGTGCAAGAGATCTGACATACAATTCAGAATATAAAAATGTGTATTTCACTATTCATAGCAAACAGCAGCTAAAAATAAAAATAGACAATCCCCCCAAATAATTTAACCAGTCCTCAGCACATTTGCTTTTTATTATTGCTATTGATTGTTTTTGTTTTTTTAATTTCAGAAAGGCAATCTTTTTAATTTAGAAAAAAGCTTCACAGAAAAGGTTGAAGAATAATTTCAAGGAATAGCTTCATACATACGAGACAGCAATCTGACTTCTAGTATAACTAAATCATCCAGGGCAATGGTGGCAGCATATATTTTTGGTATGCTCTATCATTAAATAAGTGCATACTCCACTAATTTCAAAATGAAGTTTATCCATTTGTGGATAGAAATAATTTGGTGTAAATGACTTCATTCAGCAGATAACTTCACTTGATAGGTAAATCCCTTAGTTCTACCTTTGCAATGCAATTTTGTATTTTGAGGTACACAGATCTGCTACTTTCTGCAGTGGAAATGTGTATGAGCTGCTCTTTGCTGGTGCTTGGTTTGCCTCTTCTTGAAAGGAACAAGGTGAAATATGGCAGGAGTAGAGAGATCTTAACTGGTTTATGCCTCTCTCCCTTGTTCCTTCTAAATGTTTTTAAACAAAATGAAGGCATAACTTCAACTGTACTTCTAATTATTCTATTAAATTCTAGTTTCTTCTCATAAGAGTTTTGCTAAACCTCCTAAGCATTTTTCTAGAAGTGTTCTAGAGAAAACAGATTTTCTACCTCCCCAGATGTGTGTGACATTTCAGCCTTATGCTTGAAATGTCTTTTTAATGGCAGAATTCACAAACCACTACATATGTCTCAGGAAACTTCTCAACTTCAGAATCAAGACAATTAGTAAAATGAATGTATTAGAAAATACAGGAAGCTAGTATAATATAGAGTAATGGAGAATCAACGACATCTAAAACTAACAAATCTGTTTTCATTTGGGCTAACTTTCATCCCCTTTTGAAGGGCGCCGGGTTAAATGTTCCATGAAGAAATGGCAAGAAGTGTGTGGGAACCGAAGGTAATGCTTGACAGCATGGTACTTGATGATTATAGGGATTTTCAGTTTATTTTGATTAACCACAAATAACTAAGACAGAACCTGTAAAATTAGCATTCAAGAATTTCCCACCAGTTGTTGACCCAGCCTTTCCTAACTGGAGCTGAATGGCAAGGGGTCTGGTTTAGCACACTTCCACAGCACAGACAAAGAACTCTGATCCTCAGCAGACCCACTTGATGATGCAAAACAGAAATGGACAGCAAGACTCTTGTTACAGAACCCCAAAGTGGCCCCAGAGACATCCATTACGCACTGAATGTCAAACTCTGCTTTAATTCTCAGACAGAACATTAAATACATCAAAGAAAATGCTGATGAGTGACATTCTGGCACTGGCTATCCTGGTGATGCATTTGAGCGAAGAGAATTAAGTAATTTGTGGAACACTCCCAAGCTGAGCTAGGTCAAATGCAGAAGAAGACCTTGCAAAAATAAATATGCGGTCTGTTATAACTGATATGTCAGACCGAACAATGGCTGAATTTAAATATGATTTCAAGGGAAATAAGAGGCTACTTGGGAGGGCATGCTGCTTTCCAGCTGTGTTTAACACTCGTTCTGCGTTCACCAAGATAAATGCAGAGTTTTAAAAAGTTCTCATTGTCCAAATACAAAAATAAAATACTAGCTATAGAAGCACAAATGCAAAGACTAAAAGCACTAATTGAAGCCTACATCTCTGACTGTCACACAGCACAGCAGAACAAAATGCAGATGCTGGGTCTGGTCCCCTATCACTCTGAGTTTTCACAGGTTTCATTCCTATCACGACTTCTGATTTTAGAAGACTTCTGTAAGAACTCAGTGTCCAAATGCCTTGAGCAATCTGGACTGCAGACTCCAGAGCTGATATTTAAATGTCTTGGGCGAATAGAAGTCCTTAAGCATTGTAAACCTATCAGATTTTATTTCAAAAGTTGGTAGGAGACAGGGTCATGTCTTATGCTATCCAATCTATAGATACAAATAATCTAAAAAAAAAAAAAACAACAATTAAGCAAAGGTGCTAAGATTCGCTGATTATACAAAAAATTACAGATGTCACACAAGTTCACAGCAATTAATTATGAGGCAATAAAAAGCAAACTGAAATCTGACGTACATAAACACACACAAAGAAATAAATTAGAAGAAGAGTAAAGGATTGGTTCTGAATAAGCTGTCATCAATCAGAAAAATCACCTTGGTGTTTCTATAAATGGTTCTCTGCCAGCATCAGCTAGACTGAGAAGTTCTCAAGAAATGAAGCAGGATGTCAGAAATTAATAAGAAAGGAACAGAGAAACATGATCTACAAGTGATAAACTGTTACACTCACTTCATAAAATACTCCAAGTGCATTTCCCAGTTGTGATGCCGGAAAGCATCAGAACATTTTAACAACTCATGCAGCTAAGAGTCACATTTAAACAGAACCTGACTGAACTCCTGCCAATGTCACTGTCTGCTATGTACCCCTCTGAACACAGAAATAAAGAACAAACCAGAAATCGTTCATCTTACTTTGCCCATGCATAGTGTGATCAGGTGAACGTAAAAACTTATCACTGTTTGAGCACTTATTTCAATTTCGTTTTCCCACAGGGGATATAGGCGCCACTGCAGTAGATGTCTGGGAGATGAAAAACTCTGAAACAACGTTCCATTAGTTATGGTTTAATCTCAATTTATATGGGAAAATGCACTAATACAGCCAGTCGATCATCAGAAAAGTTAGGGGAGTTGAGGGGAAGAAATAGAAAAGAAATAATGCTGATTTGGCACACGAGCCTTCCCAGGAGACACACCTTACTCCAAATGAAATCTAGAGTAAGCATGTTAACTTTACAGTTCGTAGGGAAGCATTAGAAACAGAAGCGAGTTCTTAATTTTAAATACTGTCGATCTGGCATTTTAACTATATAATTTGCCAACTTGATTGTACAGCATGCTTGAAGGATCAAGAGTTTTGAAATTCAGCAGAACACTTCCTTCTCAGAAATACAGACCATCAAAATATGCTTTGAATCACCTTAAAATGACATTAAGAATTGATTTGCCATTTAAGAATGAGCTTCTGTAATTGACACATTAACTTGTAATTAAGCATGAGCTTTTTTTAATTCAAGTTAGACTTCCCCTAATACTTGGAAATTAACATCACTGATAAAATAGGAGTTATTTTTGACCAGTCGTGATACTTAGGTAGCTCCAAAAATAATGCCTCCTATTTATTTCTGTGTCAGTGGGTGCTCCTCAGTTGCCATCTGTCACGCAACAAAATGTAATGGAACATTGGCAGGAAGGTTCAGTCATTGTGGGCCAAAATACTAAAATAGGAGGCATTACTTTCTGAGAAAGCGTTGCATTTCAGCAAGTGGCCTGCAAATAGAAACAAATTATATTTTCCAATTTTTTTCACTACCAAGTTTCAAAATGGACTAGTGACTACTGAAGACAGACTCCAGAAAAGGGCATTTACTGCCACCGAAATGTTGGTTAATGCATAGATTTGTTAAAACCATTTTAACTTATCACTTTTATTGAAAAAAACTATTATTTCATAATTATTTTTTAATTGGTGTGATAAGGAAGCGGTAAACATTCCTTGCCATAAATCTCCAAACCTCATTTAAAGAATGAAATTATATCATATTGAAACTTTTAGGCAACCCAGAATCATAAACAAGGCCAGTATTACAATGGTACCACAACTAAATGCTATGGTTGTAATTTCAGTGAGATATACTTTAGGAATTTCACAATTTCAATATCATCTGCATAAGTGATAATACTTAAAATGACGCTGTGAAAGCTGAGGATTCAGATGTGCAGACTGGTCAAAACTGTCACAGTTTGCACTGACACCGCTTAAATCTCTCACTCAATTACAACTGCTGAAGCAGGCAAATAGACAAAACAGTCTGCACAAAGCTTATGTCAACATAAAGCTTTTGCTACTTAAGAGAATGATTTTCATCACTTCTTTCTAATAATTAAGGCAAATACCAGCAAAACTTCTAAAGCATTCTACATCTTACACATCACCTGGAGCAACAACTTTTATGCCAGTTCTCTCTAACTTCAGCAGACTGCAAGATGAACACAGAATAGGAAAAAAGTAAGCTCGCATGTATGCCTCCTCTGAAAAACTGACCTTTCAGATTTCAGTGCAATTTGTCTTCTCAACACAGAGGTGTAAATGAAACCCAGCATTTTTTAGCCACTTGTCATTTTGTGCTAGTGAAAACAGGAATGAAGTAGCAAACTATGTAAGCATTAAAAAAATGAGGATTTTCAAAGGAATGTATCAGGATTTACAAATATAATCCAAGTAAAACCAAGAAGTTACACAATCTAATGTGCACATGCTTCTTTTCTGCTTTTGTGAGTACATCTTTCCATTTCATAGCAGTTTAAGAACTACAAAGGACAAAATCTGTCTCCTCGTAATGAAGTACAATATTTATAGATTTAAACAGAAATCTATTCCAGAATCCCCACATTGACAATCTTCATTTTGTGAAAGTGATAAAGAGACATGTCTTCATTTGCTTCCTTCACACCCACAGCTCTGCAAACACCATATTGCTTTCACTTGCATTAACAAGCCTCTGTGTTGCCATTCTGCCTTTCTGTGTTTCAACTAAAAGTAACAACGCAAACTTTTCCAAACCTTTCTGTGTTATTTCTGCACCAGAGGTCATAGAACAGCCTCTTCCCTTCCCCCACCCCCTCCAATAAATCTCTGAAATTACATTTCTTCAAGATGCATTTTCATCACCTATCCCCGACAAGTTAGAGAACGCCCCTAAGCTATGAATTTTGCTTAAGTTTATGAAAATATCAAATTTTTTCTGGCCTCAGAACACACACCCATTATGGTATTCCATGAGAGCTGCAGGTAGTCTCCAGATCAGGTGCAATAAGGAAGCATTTGCTGACCATCTATTGGAGGAACCTTGGAGAAAAGATTGCTCGGGGAAAGCATACACTACCAATGAATTTGCAGCATCTCTGCTAGCTGCAAGGAATGGTGTATTCCTGGAGAACAAGGCAGGATCAGCCTCCAAGGAACCTACTGGGGAGGCAAAGAGAACCGCAGCACCGTAATCAGGTGAGGCCCAGTAAAGGTAAGAGCACAAGGACAGTGAACATCAAATCCAGCAACCTGCTCATACAGAAGCAAGTGGTACTTATGTTGTCACTTGCACTGCTTGTCAATGCTCTTTTTGTGTTTTTTTTCCTTTACTCAACACCTGCAGAGATTTTCCTAGAGAAGTACTGACTGCAGAAATACAACTTCTCTGTGAAATCCCTGACAGAATTTCACCACAAGCATTAATTATACTAATTAGAACTGCTGCTATTTCTCAGAACACACGCACCAGATGAAAGATTTGGTCATGGCTCTCTTGAGAAAGTTTGAGCACTTAACTGCACAGCAGATGAAGAAACAATTACTACCAAGTGCAATTTTCCACGCTTCACTACTTCAACTTAGATTATTCATATTCATGGTGATTTCAAACCAAGAAAGACCTGCTGAAGCCAACTGAAGCTTCTATATCGGTTCTGTTCATCTTGCAGTTACGCCCTAAGCCGGTGTTCATTCCAAGTCTTTTCTTAGTAGCATGGCTTTTACTTACTATTTACTAATAACTACAATTAAATTGGTGCCAAGATACCAGCAAACAGCAGCTGAAGTGAAATATTTGCTGGGACAGCAATGATGGTTACATGTGTTTCTTTGCCTGTGGAGGTACTGACCAGGCAAATGAGGAGTTATTTGTGTCTATAGTGATGCTTTAAGCTTGGAGTGTTTTCCTTGATAGATATGCCTACTAATATTTTTAGTGCCAACTTCAAACATTTGCAGCCTGGTACAAATATTTATGAGGTGTTCATGCAGATATCTGCAAAACCACTCCGAGATCACAATTTATTTTAGGTACGGAAAATTCCCATCAGAATCCTTTACCAAAGAGGAAGGTAAACAAAGACACTCCAGAAGAAGGAACAAGTCTTACTTGGAGACATCACATGACATGAAACCTGTATTTCTGTGAGAGAATTTTATGTCCCATTTCTTAAATGTGTGTGTTTTACATTTCCTAAGCGTTCTAATAATATAATAAGTGTTTTTCACACTTAGAACCATGAAGAGTTACTTTCCACCTTTAAATCCACACTGCATATGCACACATGGGCACATGCATCACAGCAATTTCCCTGAGAAGAAGCCTGAATTTAAAGCTGAACTGACATTCCAGTAATGATGTCACTGAAATAGCAGTGTTGGGCTAATGACAAGTACGTGTCGTATCAGAAGTTAAAGCATGTAAGCTGCAGGCGGACTTTGTTTGGAAATTTGGCAAGAACCTTCCAAGAGCTAACAAAGTTGCATCTGCTCTGAATTCCAGGAATCTTGAGGGATTTACCCTATGTAATCTTTCTTAGTTCTTTACACGCCTATGGTATTTTAAAATTTAAAGCTGCATCTGTGCATTGTCTTGTACATCCACTTTATTTTTCTATGTCTGTTAGATCTCTATGTGCCCTTAAAATTTCAAAATACCACTGCATATATAACCATTTTGGTTGAGAAAAATAGCAGTTAGGCAGTCAGATAAAAACGTAGTATCAGCTACGTAATAACAAGTTACTTAAACCCTGTGGTTCTGAACTGTGTTCTGCTTCAAGATGATTTTGTGTGATACAGAACTATAAAAAACACCTTGCCATCCTAAACCTGTCTGTTTTTCTTTATCAGCTTTTCTGTGATCCTGATGTGACTCCATGGACAGAAATCTCACCCTCAGCTTAATGACATGGAAAACTAAAAAGATATCCCCAAACACTGCTTTTCAAAAAGATTGCTTTATCAACTGAAATAAATTATAAATATTCCCCAAACTATTAGTATTTATTTGGAACAATGTCTCCACTCTTCCAATTGGCATACAGTCCACTTGCTCTTTCCATCTCCAAACAACATTAGTTAGAATTAATAAGTATTGGTTATGATCCAGCCTATTAACTTAGCAAGATCGATCCATAGGGTGTTTTATAGCTTGTTAAAATTTTATTAGCTAACGCAGATCATCAGTAAAAACTGTTTAATTGGCTAATTGCTACAGCTGTTTCTGTCAGCAATGCTTGTGACTCTTTCCATGTATACAATAATGTCTACTCCTGAAAAGCCTGACATTCATCTTTACAGGAGACTCTCTTACTGCAGTTTGATATTATGTGAAAACAAAGAAGGTTTTCCTCTTTTAACACCGTTTATGAAAACCCCTCGATTAGGTTAAAGCTTCGCACAGAGCAGTCTTTTATAAATATTTAGAAAATTAAAAAGATCTTTCGCTGTCTTTCGCTGCCTTGCTTTGATAAGCAGTGACCTTGGTTTGATTAGCAGCGCTATGCTGGACTGACTAGGGATTACTACTCCATCTCACAGTCTTTGTTCAAGCTGTATAGCAGCTGCTTCACAATCTCAACCCAGCTAAGCAAGTATTTGCACTAGAAAACATTTAGCAACTGATATTTGGCCAGCTGGAGTTAGAAGAATGATGATATTTCAGCATTATTATTAGCAGCACGTAGTTTTATTTGAATTCTATTTCAAGAGATAAAATTAAGTTTAACGCGCAGGAAGTTTTCATTTTCTCCATAAACAACTTGCTCTATCTGCTTGTAATATGAAGATTGTGTTTAAAAACATCAAGACTATATGTTTACTCACTGAAACAGCTCATAACTGCTATGTAAGAACAGTAGAATTCCATGCTGTACTGCAGATGTCTGTAAAAGCCTTATCAATTTTTCCTTTAAAATTTCTTTTTTCACTATTCTCACAGATTACCTAGGATATGTTTAAAACAATTTATCCCTTATTTAATACTGCTAGGCATGCCTGACATTGAAATTCTAAAACCCATCTTGTACATGGAATATTACTTTTCACTTTGCCTTCCAGTACTAACTTGACACAGCGCGCACAGAAATCCAGCAAAACTTCCTCTGCTTGTTGAACAACAACAGCAGTAGTTATGCAACAGAGAGCATCATCCCAGCAGACTATTAAATCTGCTTGCTAATTATACCTTAAGTGTTGATCAATGCTGGAACCGAATTAATGTATTACAAATACATGACATGTGTCTTAAGCTACAAATAAGTCTCTGGTCTTCTGAATAATGAAGTGAAAATTAAATTTAACCACAGTTCAACTGGGTAATTACATATTAAAATAATAGCTTATGCTACTAAAGCCTGAGTGCTTGTAAAGCTTGTATGAGCTTATCAAGTCATAAAAAACTAGGGTACCTGCAATTCATACTACTCTTTTTAGAGAACTGCACATACTGTTGTAGCTCAATGCCCCTAATATGTATGAATCTGACTTTTAACTGTGATCTAGAATTTTTTACCATTGAAAAGGTCATCTTTAAACGTATTTATACAGCAGTCTAAGGAAAGAGAAGAAAAGATGTTAACAATTAGCCATAAAATTAGCATTACAGCTATAATTTATAGATCAAAAAAATAAAAAACCTCACTTCTTAATGCTCAACTGCCTTTTCTACTCCAGACCCACTCCTACTCTCACTTGTTGTCTGGTTGTCTTCCTGAATTATGAAGATCCTTTCACATAATAACTATTCATGAAGTAGGAAGAGAATACTGTCTACACTTCATTAGATTTTGAGAGAATTCACATTTCTGAATCTTGGCTTGAGATAAACAGAAACTCTCGAGGTTCCTATGAAATGTGATGGGGGCTGGAGGTAATTCATACCATGCATGGTACCAATGGCATGTAGTAATCTTACAGCTTTTTGGACATCCTGGCAAATCAACCTCATCTGTTCTTTCCAAGCAAAATAACTGAAAAAAGATATTGCATAAGAGAATTTTAACTAGTAATCAAAACAGATATTAAGATAAAATATATCCTGAAATAATAAAAAAGAAATCTTACAAATTTACACTGTAATTTGTTTTGTTGTTTTTTTCTGAGACAGAGCCACGAGGACATGACTGTTACGCACCATACTACAGATAATCTCAGAGCAAAGGCATGCAGCCACTGACAGCGTTGATTATATCACAGTCTCACACCTGCCCTTTTGGGGCAAAAACCCTGGAAGCTTTGTAGTTTCCAACATCTTCTATCAGGGAATGGGAACCTAAAAACGAGGACCCTGACAGATGGCATCTGGAGACAGAACAGCCAGCCTTATGGTATGTGTCAGAATCATGATTTTTATCAAGATTTGACTTTTAAGACAAAATCCTTAAGAGGAGCAGAGAAAATCTTCTTCTTAAGTAGCAGTCAACAAGTTTCAGGAAAGGCCATGCTGAATCTTTTCTAATACCATCTGTTAATACCAGATGAACATGCAAGCACTGTGTTTACACTGGCAGTCATCATTATGTTTGTTCAGTTGTATCTTGATAAACACCACAAGTTGGTTAGCAGACAGAAAACCTGCAGGGTAAGGAGTAGGTCTAGCTAGGCTGACTAAGAAAACCCATCTTAGAGACAACTTTTTGTACCATTGCAGGACTTAAAAGGCTACTGCTTAAGGCAAAGAAATAGAGGAACAAACAAGACTGGAAACTGGAGGGAAAAAAAACAGGCTATTATGTAGAAAATGATGCAACGAAATGCTGTCATGGATAGTTCCATGCTTTTTAGGAAAGACAGGCCAGTAAGGTGAGGTAGGTGGTGGAGTTGCTCTTCCTGTGAGAGAATAATGGGATGCATCAACATTTTCTTGTCATTCATTGAAAGACATATCTCATCTAAAACAACATGCAACTGTTTCATATCAAAGATGGTTGCTCATTTGAGTTTTCAGCAAGAATTTTATCCATTATAAGGTAATATATAGAGCATCCCCTCCTGACTAACCAACTGGAACTTGCAACAGCAAATCTCAAATTTAATGAATACAACACACTTGGCTGGTACCAAAAACACACACTGCAGTACAGTTCAGTATGGCTAGAGCAGAAGAAGAATCCATGCTTTCTGGAATATTATTTAGTTATTAAATCTTGATATAAGGAAGTCACATTTATTATTTTTGTTAGATATGGAAGCATAGCTTGAATAACTTAGAAGTTCATTACCACTACAGCTGGCTTCAGAAGTGAGAACTGTTTTGCAAATACTCAGTCCCTTACAACTCCAGCTACCTTCATTTGTATAAAAATTAGGTATGATATTTGGGTGCCAAACATTAACTAATTACAAAAGATTGTAGTGTGAGAAAAATCACTGACATCCCTGGCCATCAATAGAAAATGGCTAATTTCACCATGGTCTAAATCTCCCAATTAACCAGAACTTTATTACCCGTCCTCAGGATACAATGAACGCAATTCATTTCATCATCCTGATTTAAAGAAAAGATGAACTTTCATGATCTGGTTATAAAAACAACAGATCTCACGAGAATCAACAAGTTTGAATCAGTATTTTCAGTCTGTGGCACTGCAACACTTCATTAGAATGCAAAACCACATGCCTGCATCCATTCACTTAGCCAAAAAGAAAATAGTCAAGCTGGCATTTTTCAGTTCATCATTCCAAGACGCTTAGTACAGTGGGTAAGAAATGAAATTACATTGTACCGGTCATTATCCGTGCCCAAAATGTTTTTATTTGTCACACTCCAGCATTACTGAAATCCCTTTCAGCCTTAGAAAACCTTCATGTCCTACACAGTTCTCTTCAGTACCATCATCATTAAATGATCACAGCACAACTGTACTGCCATCAGCTTTGCAATGTAAATGTGCGCGCTGGAACATCACAGTCTTCACATCTAAATAAACATTACAGGGACTGGTGTTATTTGTTGCCTTTTTGAACCAAGGGAAGGATGGGGAACCCAACAACCTAACTTCATGCTCAGATGTCAAGTTTTAGTTGGTACACGAGTTCCACAAATTAAAGGAATTTGGGTTGGTTACAATTCCCTGTGCAAGCATATAATTAATAAAATGGGAATAAACCTTGCTGTACAATTTGTGCCAGCACTTGCTCTAATTTCCCAGACAGCTACAGCCTCATTACCTCCAGATTTGTGCATCTCATTATGATGCTGACACTCACACTTGTGTGATTAGCACTGAAATTACAGATTCATCCTGATTTAGTGTGGCCTTCATTGCTGTTAATTAGGCAACGAAATGTGGAAACTGTTACGGCATTTTAATTACCTGAAATGATGTAATGAGATTTGTATGCTTAAAAAAAGAAAAAGAAAAAAAACAGCTGATTGAGAGAAATTTAATACCTTGTTTTGCTGCTAGTTGAGAAAACCCATCCTGTCTGTATCTGCTATGTACAGTTTTGTTTGAAAAATGACAGATCAAAAAAATGCCTTTTTATTAAAGGGCATCAAAAGAATAAAAAGAAAGAAAACCATGAATAGAATAAAGACAAATGAATTAATCAACGTAAAAGTGACATTTTTCCACCAAAAAAGTGAGTTGTTTTCCCTATATGTTGCTTAGGTTACTATTTAGATTACTAATTATTTAAATATTTAAAATTCTCATAAAAAGTAATATTTTTCTCTTACAGAGAATACAGTTCCCTTTGTATTTCTGGAGTCACAGCACATCACCTTTTCCTTCCAGTGCCACATGCCCATTCAGACATTCTGCTATAAAGCAGAAATACCACTGGATTCAGTTCTGCTTTACTGGGGGCAAAATATGAATATCTGAAAAGATTATCTGATTCCTCTCCTTCCAGCTCCCCTGTACTTTTGATATCACAGTCACGTCCCTGAAAATTATTTTGGCACCACAAATATGATATTATTGAATTGAGTATCTGCCTGAGGAAGTAAATATGGAAAGAAAGAAAGAAAAGGAAAAAAAAAAACAAAAAAAAAAACCAGAACCCAAGACTGATAGGTTTAATATACAGAAATAAGCATGAGTTAATCCAGCAATTTTTCACTCTAAAGCCAGCTCCCCCAGAAGCATTTTACAAGAATAAGTACCACCATTTTTCAAACACTAGAGTTGCAAATATTAAGCAATCTCCTAAAGGCTACAAAAGTCAATAAGAAAATCATGAGCAGAGTCCAGTTCCTTGCTGAATTCATTAAACTACTAATCAAAGTCCGTTAAGAAGTAAGGGCAAGCAACACATATCCCTAATATAAGCAAGGAAATAATGTTGATGGAAGAAATGCAAATAAATGTGCATACACTGTGACACCACTGAAGCATTCTAAGCCTCCTGAAGAAGCAAAGAAAAATCTATGCACATGGCGTCTTCTTTTTTTCTCCTTGAAGATACTGCAGAGTTGCCTGTTCCAGTTAATTGCTGACATTCAGCCTCTCTATACATCATTTTCTGAACCTGAAAAAGTAGACAATATCTACCTGTTCTTACTATACATCATCCTTTTCCCCATGACCCTTAAGCATCACTGTACTTGACAGCCAACCTTTCCTTATTTGACCAACCATTTACACACCAATAGTTAAAAATGTCCATCTGGATGGACATTTTTATTTTACAGCCGTCATGGAACAGCAGAAGAGTTGGTACTGGCCCCACTAGGCCAGTGGACTGTCCCAGTCTGGTGCACATATTCCCAGTGAAATTGACAAAATTTCCTATGAATAGGATGATCTTTTTAGTGCACACACTTGAGCACAGCCAAATAATACACAGTGGTAAGAGACTCCCAAACGTGAAGTCAGACACATTGGAAGGTCTACCCTATAGCAGGAATGCTAAGTCATGGTCTGAATCAGTGACTGAGCACCTGGTGGGAAGGCAGGGCCAATGCAGGGGAGCTCAGGTGTGTGCAAGGTACCTGAGTGACAGGAAGGGGTGGAGCCAGGATCCATCCCTTCCCAGACCTCATTTAAGGGTTGGCAGTGGAGGCAAGAGGGTTCTGCTGGGGATCCCTGTGTACCTGAAGCCTTCTGAAGGTAGGCAGTTTCTTTTCTTTATTTCTGTGCTCACAGATGTTGTGTTTGAGTGAATCCTCACTTGCTGCAGCCTAGGACCTTGCTACTCTGTTGTCACTGCTGCACATTCCATTGTGTTACCTACCCTGACTGCTTTTAACAAACTAGCTAATAACGATGAAGCTCATTAAACTGAAAGCTGTGCTCTAGATAATGTATGAAGTATATTTTGCTCATAACTTTGTGTAGCTTTTCTCAATAGCTATGAAAGCAAACAGTTATTAAGTTATTCTACTTACTTAGCTCCCTGCCCATGTCCCCTTCTACTCTGTAGAGAATAAGTGAACTGCTGTTTCTCTGGCTAAAAATCACAAGACAGATGTCTAAACTGTAGAAGATGTTTCCCTCAGTAGCTTTGTGAACTAATAGCTTACAGATGACAGAACTGTGTCCATCTCTTGCAGTAGCTCATAAAACTGCAACTGTTCCGACATCAAATTTGATCCACTCTGTGGATGGCTCAAACAGAATCACATCACAGCACTCAACACAAGTAAAAATAACAGGAAACTGCGTGTATCAATCTGCACTGATACTGCACCTGAACACTGAAACAGGTCAAATCAAGCAATTACAAAGCAATCCACTTTTATGAATGGTTGTAAACAATAGCATTTGCCTCTGACCTTTCCCCAACCCTTCAACATCAAGGTTCAGTGCCACCAGTAAAACACTCTCATGAATGGCTAATAGAATAAATATCATCCCATCAGCCAGCATCCTGATACCCAGCTTATATCTCCTCAGGGAGGAAGGATGCCTAAAAACCTATTTCAAATTCTAGACATGCATGTACTGCCACTTGTTCCCAGCCCTAAGATGACTACAAAATCTTCTGCTGTATCTACACAATTTGCAGGTAAATAAATAAATGTGTTTAAAGCCTGTAATTTAAAAGGAAAACAGGAGCAGAAAAGATAGAGGTGCTGACGAAATGTAAAGTTAAGCATCAGTGTGTTGCTCAGGAGTTGTCAAGGCAGCTAAGAGGGCACACAGAATACTGACAGACTCCAGAAACTACAAGGATGCAGTACACAGATTCTTTGCAGATGGTAAGCAACATCCTTTGTACTTGTCTCCTGAGTCTTTTTATGAACAAAGTTAGAGGCTGACTTAAAAAAAAAAAAAAATCAACTTTTCTGACCATTTTTAGTGCTTAGCAATCATCTCAGACGTACCAGCAGTGAAAGCCACAATATCAGTATGCATGAAGCTTACACAGTTTCATGGCCACCAATGTTATTCAAGATGATGATCCACATATAAGAATTTGCCATCTCCTTGTAGACTACAAATCACCTGGTAAGGCAAGCTAACTGTGATTTTATAGAAGTTAAAATATTATGCCTTTATATGTATCATGTGGATCATGAGACAGAGATGTGAGTCAGTTATGCCTGTTGCAGTCCATCACAAGGATTATGCCCTTTCCATCTAGTACTGGTTCTTTGGCATTGCTCAAGGACCATGTGATTAACATCATTTAAGAAATGTTGACCCACCTTTCTCTGGATACTACTTCCAAAATGGTGTCACCTTGAAATAATACATAAAATGCCACATATACTTTCTACTAATAGTCACTGCCAAAGCAAGTATACTTACTAGCCAGTGTAATTAGCTGCATGTTTCTGAATGTCAGTTCCCCACGTAAGGCTGAGTGACAGATGGGGAACACTGAACTGGGCCACAAAAGTCTTTATGAATTGCAAAGACTAGCAAATCTCAGTAAGAAAATGCCCTGAAGTATATATTTGCAATTTCTCTGTTGTAAGAGGCTATTAGAAGTTATTTGTGTACCACAGCTAGAATGAGACAAAAATAGAAAACTTAAATAATCATCTATTACGAAGAATGAGCACTTAATGTAAAAATAATTGAAAATGAGCTTGTAAGCAGCCACTGGAAGGCTCGAGTTGCCTTAGCTCTAAAAATACACAATAATGCATTTGTTGGTTAGTGGCTCTAAAGGACATACAGCTAATCTGCATTAATTTATAAGCACTGCATGTGACTTGGTCACAGAAATAGCATAACTACATGCCTATATCAACTTGGCTTAGTAACAGAGCTGCTGGGAAGCAGAACAGAACTATTAGATCAGTGACAACTGCCAGCTTATGATTCAATCACCCATTAAACATCCCTGATGGAAACAGATCTTAGAGCCAAAGCTACAGGACTTATTTTGCCAGAAGTTGGAACATAAACATCTAAAGGACAAAAAACAGGTAGGAAGTAATTTTCTGCTTTCAGCTAGGCAAGAAACATTGCAGAGGCCTGCCAAGTAATCACATTCTGCAGTTTGTACACAAGTAGATCACCTAGTACTTACTTTAAAAATGAGTTCTCCTTCAGGTGAAGGAAAAGAGATTAAGAGGTACCACACAGTAAAGACTGGAAAAGGAAATAGAAAAGCAGCTAATACACAAATCATGACTATGACTCACTCTAAAGAAAGTGCCTACTATTTCAGCTAAAATGTAAGGCACCCTTAACTTTGTGGATTTTTTTTTTCCTGGCATTAAGGGTGTCTGATGTTCATTATAACACACGGATTCACTAGCACAGATCAGTCCCACAGTAAATTAAAATGTTCTGGGCAACTTGTGTAAATATAATTTGTCACCATCAATATGCTTCCAGGTTTGCCTAATATCTATAATGGTACATAAGAGTATGCATTCAACATGAACATTAGTCTGACAGTTGTTTAAATTAAAAGTATTACAGTTTTTAGGGATCTTTCCACTGCCCCAAACCTTTCAAAATAGATAAGGAATTATAATGCCCACTCATACATATATTAAGCAGACATGGCTCTCGAGGAAATAAACGACTTCAGATATAGTCTACGATAAGCAACCTATACTTTCATCAAATTATACTGCTCATTGTTTTGCTATCATGTTAAAGAACCTTTATAGTTGCACTAAAGTGCCACTTAAAGGATAGTTTGCTAGAAGGAGAAAGAAAATGACGCGGCCTTGTGATATTCAGGGGACAGAGCAAAATTAATCAGCATGTGTTGCCATCCGTACTATTTCCAAGAGTTCAAGCTATCTGGAGGTGAAAGAATATAAAATTAAAGCTGAACTGTGACTCAGTAGACAGGTCAGGAAAAATCTCCTTTCATTATTAGCTCATCTCTCTGCATAATACACCATGCGTAATGGAAGCCCTACCCACTGAAGTGGAAGCAGAAAAACACTTTGTTATAGAGCATATTCAGGAAGTAAGATGTGCTGTATCTTTTTAGGTGTGCTACTAGTATACACTACTCTTCATTGCAATTTAAAAGCTAAGTTATATATTACCACTGGTGCACTATTTCATTTGAAAAAAAGGGTGGAGGAGGAGCAAAACTCAAAAACCCATTAAATAGATGCATAGGATTTCATTGGCAACATTTCCCTAGTGTTGTTTTCATTGCAGCTGTGAAACTGTGGGTCACCTCTGCTGGTGCAGTCATCTTCCAGTTAGTCATGTAGATTTTCACTAGTGCAGCATGTAGACTCTTGTTCATTGCCGGTGAAAATGCAGAGCGAATGGTGGTCACTATGTTGAAAAATAGTATTTCATAGCTGGAAATTTGCTCTATAATAGTGTTATTGTGCTCTTTCTTTCTGTTGTAGTTTCCATGGAAATAAAAAGGAAACGTTACATTCTGAGCAGCCTACATATTTAGGATTCCTTCTGTTAATACAAGAGCTAACAAAACCAATTAACTCTGATTGTATCAGTAACAATCTCAGAATCAAAGCTGCGATAATAAAGTACATTTAGATCCAAAACTCATAAACTGGATAATGAAATTAAATTTCCATTTAGTGATCTAAATTGATTATGCATAGCAGTAGATTTGGCAGCACAACGAAGTTTGCAGGCTAAAGGATGTGTGTACTAATGAATGAGACATGGACTTTAATACCTCAATCTAGCAAAATCCTATCAGGTCCCTAATGACTTCTACATATGTTTCTTTTAAGGCATTTCCCCACTAATCACACTTTGTTCAACAAATATACTTTGAAATAGTAGCCAAATGACATAATTGCGGCTGATAATCATAGTTCTGCATAACAGATAGAGAAGTTCAACTTCTTTGAAAATACTGTTTTCCCTTTGTAGCAATGGTCTGAAGTGATCCAAAAGCATCATTTCATGCTTACTGTAGTATCCACGTAAAATGGAAATTTGTCTTTTATTTCACAGTAGCAGATGAATACACACAAATACATTGCTAATATAGGGTTGTTTGCTACTTGCTTTATGGATTTTAACTGGTATTCTCATCAAGCTTGAGCAAAAGCTATTTAATATGACTGATACAGAATGAATGTCATCTTACTCAAATTATTTTGCAGTACTTATTTTCATTAGAGGAGAAATCTCCTCAGGTCATAGGTAATAGAGATGTTTCATTTCCCCTCATACTCTGAACTCTACCTGGAATTAAACATAGTGCTTTAGTATCTGGATATATTTGAATCCGCTCAAACAGGATTTAATATTCTTCTGTAAATAGAGAAGTCTATGTTAATATATACTGGCACAGAACTCTTGCAAGTGTTATTAAATGGATGTGCAAAATATCATAAAATAATCACTGTATACATATATAGAAAATGTAACATCAAAATAAGTAGTACTATCCAGTAACTGCTTGTATTTTCCACCACGATGAAAGCCATTTTTAGTCAAATATAGTCCTGGGTTAGTAAATCTTATGCTAGTTCTGAAGGAAAAAGCACCCAAGAAGTCACTATATCAATTAAATGGAACAGAGCCAAATGAGGAACATACAAATAACTTCTGGAATAAGAGAAGTTAATTCTTTGGCATTAACTGGTCTTTTGGGGTTTCTAATAGGCTGAATCTAGTATACTATGGGATTTTAACATTGGCATGTTTTTAATGAGAGGTTAATGAATCTAATCTCTCATACTACAGTGAAACACAAGATTGGGATTCAGGGAATCAGCTCTGATAGTTTTTGGCTGTGTTCCAGTTGAGTTCACTTATTTATGAAGAAGTTTCCATCAGATGTTTCATTTCTTACTGAAACGTGAAGTGACTTGGGAAAGAACAGTCCCTGTGGTATAGAAGAGACTGTCAGCAGCCCAAGGAAAAGGCCACTTTAAAATTAAAATTCATTAACCTTAGCATCTGTCAGACAGAGTTTTGAAAAGGAGAAAAATAGGTGGGGAATATACTAGACAGAGACAAACAGAACTGCCACTCATTTACCTGCTTCCCTTCATTCTCTGAGAACTATCTATCTGCATCTGATAAGCAGAAATGATGAAATCTGGCTGAGTATTGTACTTCACTGACAACTCCCTGACCTACTGGGTATTTGAAAAAGATAGAAATACCCTTCCGTCTTCCTCTTCCTATTTATTTATTTTAACACCCAGAACTTCAACTTTTTTAAAATCCTTTCCCTAATGAATGTAAAATCCAGTAACAACTTGTAGTCTTGTAAAGTAGAGACCTTGTAGGAAAAACTAGGAAAACTAACTGAAAGATTATTTAGTGACAATGAAGCATCTACGCAGAACAAAATCACTACGGGTGAGACAGTGTAGTCTATTTGTGTTGTACGTTCTGCTGTGCTTAGAGTTCACATCTGTGTTTATTACACACTACTGCAATTCAAATAATGTATAGTAGAACATTAGAGAAACAATCTTTTCCTACCTTCAGAAGTCAACTTTTTTATAAAAAAAAATTCTGGTGGGATTTAAAGACGAGACTAATAAAAGAAACAATAAATTTCGTTTTCCATACAACAAGGACTAAGACCATTGCTGTCAATGCAAAAAAAAAAAAAAGATAAAGACAAAAGAAAAGAATGCATACCTGTTTCTCTCAAATCTACAGATTATTGGATAACTACCTAATATTACGTTTGTGTTTATCACACACACTTGTACCAGGGAATATCTCAAGTTGGAAAGGACACGCAAGGATCACTGAGTCCAATTCCTGGCTCCACACAGGGCTACCCAAAATTCAAACACTGTATCTGACAGTATTTTCCAAGTGCTCCTTGACCTCTGGAAGCTTGGGACCATGCCCACTGTCCTCTGGTGCAGAACCTTTCCCTAACACCTACCTGACCCTCCCTTGATGTGGCTCCATACTATTCCCTTGGGTCTGGCCACCAGCAAGCAGCAGCGCGCCTCCACTCCCCTTGTGAGAAGTTTTAGGCCTTAAGGCCTAGTTCCCAAATATGACAGTAATATTAGAACTAACAAAGGAAGTTTCTGAAGTCACCTGAAATGTGATTACAAACCTTCAGATAGGCTTGCATATTTGGGTTTCATTCTTGTCAGTTTAAATAGCATTAAGAAAGTAAGTTTACCTAACTAATTTCCAGTAGAGCATTACTTACTGTGTAACTTCAGAGCAAATATTTTTATCACCTTTTTGTGGCTGGGAGCAGTGTAAAACTAAATACTTTAGACAAATTAATGTACAGTCAATCCCACCAGTCAAGCCTAGGAATCTACCTAACATCCAAACCCCACTGTAATATTTCAAGCAAAACCACGTGCAAAGATTCACAATATGAGATGCACAGATAACATGATCTAACCCAACTAAATGCACGGTTTGCAAGTTTTCAAATTTCATTTAAATTAGTCCATGTGTCCAACAGGCACTGCAGAGAAAACCTGCACAGACAAGATGGCCAGCAGTGACAACATGAGTCATAAACCTTATTTCCTTAAGAAGTCAAGAAAAATAGAAATAATCAGGATCACTCAAGATATGAAATATATCAAATTAAAACCAATAATGCACTTAGCACACACTATAAATGTATAAAAAGACTAATTCACAAACACCTCAAAGCAAATAGAATTCTAACTTCAAGCAGTTCTCAAAATGATATCAATACTCATTGCTAGTTCAAAAATCAATTTCTAGTATCTCAATCTCTTCTAGCCTGGTCCTCAAAGCAGACTTTTTTTTTTTGTGGTTTAACAAATACTTGGAATTCATTTTTATACATTTTGTATTTCCTAGCAATACAAATCACAATTCTGTAAATTAACAGTGCCATAACTTGGGTAAATAAGTACATTTTATACAAGTTATTCAGCCACTCTTACTGCTTTTCAAATATTGTTGTATTTCTACTTTCCAACAGTGAATTATTAGCATTCCACTCTCACGCCTCTCTGCTTAGCTTCTTTTTAAGTTTATTCTTGCCTGGAATAAAGATATTTTTGAATCGATACAGGTTGCAGTGATCCAAAGTCCAGTAATACTTCAAATATTTGATTTATATTTCTAATTTATTTTTGTTTAACATGCTCTTTTGCCCTCCTCACCAGATCTTTGTATGAATTTCAAGTAAACCAGGTTTGCTCATTCATTATCTATTGGAGCTCAGTTTCCTTATGTGGGTTCGTAAACTTCTATTCTGGGCCCAGGGACATTTGTTTTAGTGATGCTTCAATGAGAGAAGAGTTTAAACTGTTCTGAAAGCAACACGGCCTTAACAGCCTGAAGTATTTTAATCTAGGAACTTTTTCATTCACACTATAAACTTGTAAAATATATGGAACTTATATTTTAAGAGATTCCATCCATAATTCTATGCTTCACCACTATCTGGGTAAGAGATCCTGTGTGGGTATGGTGAATTTTGCAAGAGATGAAAATATATATTTAAAGTTATACAGTAAAAGCTTGAAAGATTTTTAATGTGTAACTGAAAAAAATCATATGGTGTGTAAGCCTAAATAGAACAGCATGCTAGCATAACAAGATTTAGAGCACTGGTAACATTTGTTATCTGTTCCCAGCACAAAAAGCAGTCCATTGTAATAACTCTGGTACTGTTGCAAGACAGCATCCTATACTCTTGATTGACAAAGATCATTCTTCCTTGGACAGGCAACATTTAAAGCTGACACTGTCCACAAACAAACAGAGACAAATAACCTGGAATTTATGCAAATTCATTTCAAAGTAGGTGGAAATATAATATCTGCAGGCTGTCACTGAATATATATATTTTTGGTGCATCCTTCTATTAGAAAAGAAGGCACCAAAAAATGACTTTCCTTGTTTTACTATGATGGAGGAAAGTGCTGCCAGTTAATAAAGTGAAAGATATGAAAGTTTCAAATGTCTGCATTTTCAAATCACCCACATTTTTCAAAATCCAAATCAAGATCCCTCAAGGCACAATATTCCAGGATTATTTTAATAAAGGGAAAATAAAATACAACAGAAACTCCCTTGCTGAACTTCCGCATTCTCACTGCATTCTTTTAAAGGCAGTTAAAATGGTCCTAAAGGTTTCCTTCAACAGGCCATCAAAGAAGGCAGAACATCCTACAACTTCCCTTTGTTTATTCTTTCCAAGTATTCCTGGCATCCATAAAGTCTAGGGAACAGGAGGCAGAACTTTCTGTAGAGTTCTCCAGATCATTTTGCTGTTGCACAGCCAATTGCACACTAGGTGAAACCAGAACCAATGTTGGTAAGAAACATGTTTAGGAAGCAAAAATACGAATCATTTCTCATTAGTGTGACTTTTTTTTTTTTATCTTCCCTTCAATTGTGCAGCAAATCTGCTAGAGGTTTTGTTTGTTAGAAAAAATTGCCATTTTTTTAAACTGTCTAAACTGTCAAGTCTACTTTCTAATCAAGCAGTCTAGAGACAAAAGGAAAAAGATTCCATTCATGAAGATGGCCTTTAGCAATAAACTAAGGTAATGAGTCTGAAGGTGTAAGATACAAGTGAGGGTAAAGCAAGAGCCTTGAAGACAAACCAGAGGAATCAGGAATCAAGAATAGCAAGAGATCGTGCCTAGGATTTATAAAATAATTGGTTAAATGTATATGAAGGAAAAAGAAGGATAAGGTGTCCTTGCAAAATAAGCTGAAATTTGGGAAGAACAAAGGAAGGATAGGGGCTCCCTGTAAAACAAGCTAAAGAAAAAGCTGAGAAGAAGAGTTTTGATTGCAATGATCTGGTTAAACACGTTTATCTTGCAGGTATATGACAGGAGATGCTGGATTAGCACCTGAACGTAAATCTTGTTTGCTGGACAGAACAAAGAGTGACAGACTTTACAGGATTCAAAGATAGTCTGAGTTGGGCAAAACAACAAACTCAGAATCCAGGCTACAAAGCATATCTAAACAAAGGAAATGAAAGGGGTGCCTACTGGGGGGGTGAGTGCTGACAGGTGAACGGAGAAGAATGTGAATCCCGAGTACTTCAGGAAAGGGGTTGAGGTGTGTTGTGTTCGCTAGTGTTGGGGTATGAGGGCAAAAGAGAGACTGTGTCCCCAGTACTTTGAGAGACTCCACGAAGGTATGCCCCAATGGACTCTCCCTTTGTTTGACTAAAGGAAGCTGAAGGCTCCCCTCGTCCTTTTCAGGGATAAAGACGATGCCTCATGGAGCGTAAATTTTCCTAAGAGCATAAGAGTAAAAAACAAAACAAACAAAAAAACCAGAAAACAAAAGCACACACCACTTAAACTACTCCAGCGAGCATCCCAATATTTATTATATTGGTATCGTGCAGCGCATTATCTATATTCACCATTGCTCTAAGCAGTGTATCACAGATCTTTTAAGTGGCATCTTTTAAATTTTAGTTGCATAGCAGCTACAAAAGCACAAAATGCATATAAAAGTTAATTTCGAGTTGTTTCACACTCATAAAGATCTCAGTATTTTCCACAGTTCAAGGTATCGCTCTTATCTGCAATATTCCTAGAACTATACGCATTTGCTTTTCTGATAGTTCAAAATAAAGGGGAAAGAGATTAAACTAATTCCTAATTTTCACTGTAATGTCAATGGTAGAGATAAGAAAGAAAATAAAAATGAGCATTTTACTTCAATTTAAAATCTTGCCTTACATGACTGTATTCTTTACCTTCCAAAAACATAACCAGGAATTTTTATCTTACATTGGCCAAAAGAACATGGATCTCTGAATGAATGCCTGGCTGTTTTTAGTAAGCTTTCCTTTCATTTGCTGTCCAAACTCCTATGCTTTTCTAACCTTATTAATTCTAATTTTCTTTGGAGGAGATGGGGGTGGGTGTGGAACTTTGCTTCCCTGGTAGTGCACAATTATTTAGAAACATACTGATTGGTGATACAAATTTAGCAAGAATGCAAAGGAAATATCTATGCGTGTTCTCCTTAGATACCATACTGGGTTGTAGTCAGCACTGAAAGACACAGGTCACAGTTTGACAGCTCTAGAAAAGAAGAAATTTTGGAAGAGGAAAATCCCATGTTACCAGTCAGACTGCTATAGGCATAATTAGAAACTTTCAAAGGAAGTGCAAAGACAAGGTAGGCTCCCTACTTAGGAACGTAGCTTCAGGCAGTGGAGTTTGAAAGTTCTGATCTGAGATCAGAAATTCCCCTGAAATAGTAGATATATACTTTAGGATGGGATGAGGATTTGAAGCTGTAAGATATGCTAAAATCTATTAGTTTTTAAATTTATTCTTATAGTAACAATGGAAACAAAGATTTCAAGTTTAAAAACAAATCAAGCTCTGATAATAGGTTTATTATTCTGTGAAAAAGAAGTTTGCATACATCAGAAACTTTTCAAAAAAAATATTTCTTTTTTTATTTCATCTGAAGAAATAGTCCATTACTAAACTTCAGATACTAAAGAAATTAAAGCTGACAAAACAGTTTAATTGCAGACACTCTAAACTTAAGCAAGGAAGAAATGGAGCAGAAGATGATTACATCAGAATCCAAGAAAGACTCTGAACAGTGATCCAAATTTAAACAGCCGAGCAGAAAATACAACCTATATTGGTTAAATATTACTCTATGGTCTTCAAGCATACTTCAGACTATAGGAAGCTAAGGTTGTAATTATTATTTAAATAAGTAAATAAATAAGAACTTTGGAAGTAGCCTTGTTCTCTTATGATTTTAGCTCCTCTTTGGTATTAGAGTGTAATGATACCATATTGCTTCATTTGCTTCACACAGAATATACTAAAATAAGTGTTGAAACTCCAAAACCAGCTAACCAGCTTCCCATCAGAACCACGAGGACAAAAAGAATCTAAAATGTCAAATGAGAACCAATGAACGTGTAAGAGCAAAGACAGTCAGCTTAAGTTATGCTCATCGCTGAGAAGGGAATTTTAGTAAACTTGGTGAAAGTGAACAGGAAAAAGAAAAAAAAAAAAAAAGCAGCAGCTAAAAGACCACATAGTTTCCTATCCAAGAACAAGATTACTGAGAAGTCCTTCTGAACAAATTGTTTCTTCTGTTGCTACAGACTCCCTGCTGCTTTAATCTATCAACTAAGGCACCTGAAGATTTTAAGCTTATGTTCCTAACACACTCCCTTCTTTAGATATCTTTCCATCAGTACTAACACAACGTTACTTATTTTGGAAGACATTACTGTATGTAGTAAAACAAGAAATCAAACTTATTATGCAGCTTAATAATGACTGTTTCACAGCAGACTAATGGTAAATGGTTTTCTTGCAAACTATCAGTTTTACTATTTACTTTAGGCAAATTCATGTTTCAATATTAGACCCTTGTTTTAAAAAGAAAACAAAGCCCAAATACTTTAAAGAAACAAACAAGCAAATGGATTTTTCAATTTTTCTTAATGCCGTTGCTAAATAAATGCTGCCTGTCAGCTACAGAGCTCCAGGCGCAGCTTATGCTTAATATTACCTTTATGGATTTACTCAAGGATGACTCTGGGGGTATGGAGCAAGAAGAAAACACTTCATTTTTGTAGAGGTTTTCAGATCTGATTGAAATTTATTGATGGGGCTCTCTGTAAGCTTGACGCATTACTGCTAGTGGTGCAGGGCTTTTTTGTTTTGTCTGGGGATAAATCTAAGCTAAATACAATATTTCTCAAGCATCTTAGTTTCTCCTGACCTACATTCTAATTGATTTTCCTAAGATAAAGCTGGATTTTTTGGTTGAGATCTTCTGTCAGCTTTCTTTCATGTCTAGATCTTTGCAGATGTATTAAAAGAACAACTAAAATATACTTGAGATTAATCCTTTCTAAATCAGAAAAAGTATCACACACATACTGTTCTACCTGGACATGCTCTTAAAAGGAAGCACTCATGTCTTTCTTAATTCATTGTTCTAAAAATATTTTAATTTGTATCTTTGATATCCATTTTGCACATATGGATGTTTATACTACTAGTTTCCAGAATCAAAAGTGATAGTAATTGTGAGTGCTAAGTAATGTACCATTCATCTTTAACTATTTTACCTAGTCTCATGTGCTCTAACTTGTATTCCCAAGAAACAGATGAGTGAGAAAATGAGGACAGAAACAAAACCACGGTAAACTCAACTCTTGAGAATGCCTGGTCTTAATGTCAACAAAATGCAATTAAAAAATTATAGCAACCCCAGTGCAGAAGAAACTAGATTTTAAACTGACAACCAAGCAGCTGTCAAGGGGATATGGAACACCCTCCTCATATTTTTAACTGAACTAAAATAATTTTAACTGAATTAAATATCATTAACTGCAGATACTCTATGGTCCCCGGGATGTTTTTACCACATCATGTACTCATTCAATGGATAATGTGGGCTCAGGAACACCCACATTATTGCAGTGACAATATTACTGTCACAGGTTTGGTGATCAAAGGTCTTGCTGAGGATTGTTGTCTCATCCTTTTTTCTCCACACACACTCACAACTCAAGATGCTAAAATCTACGGCCAATTCCATAGATTGCTATCACCAATGCGAGACACAATTTTTCACTCATACTGTCCATATATTTCACTTCATACAGAGTTTTCTCAAACTGTCTACTGCCTCATTACTATAAAACAAGGAATACAGTGGAAGAACTATATCTAAATCCATTAAAACTAATTCAAAGCAGAGAAAGAACATGGAAAGTGACAGCTTCATTGACTTACATCTTTTCAGGTTTATAGCTTCAAGCGATCAGCATATTAAGCATATTAACCCACAACTCAGTTGGAACCAGCATAGGAAAATAAATTACTAGGACTCAAAGCCAGCAATTACCTAGACTACTGATGACTCAAGGAAGTTTTGCTTTTACTGAAACAGGAAAAAATTATCTTGTAAAACAGCAATATCTCTAAATTATGGTAAGTATAAGGAAACAGTAATGACGAGATGATCTCCTCCGGGTTGAATCGTTGTTGTGGATAATTCACTCTTGTACTGAAAATTGCAAGCATTGCCTGCCCCTACTGTCCCATCTATCCAGTATTTGAGGTAGGCAGATGTACTCTCTGGTTTTAGACTCCACTCCATGTTACCTCCCTCGCCTGATCCATGTCCTCAAACTCAAACAGGGCATGCACACACCTGCTCTAATCCTGGCAATACAGCTACCTTGAACCACTTATGAAACAAAATTCTGGAGAAATTTTCTTTCTGCTCTCTAACCACAGGGGCAGGTAAATAAAAAATGGCTGAAGTTATTTGTAAAAGTTGTGGTATATGGAGAGATACTAAGGTTTTCAAAGGCAGTTTCCTTCTGAAACAGATAACAAAAGCTACACTTCATTTAAATATGGAAATGACTACATTATATGGTAAGAAAGAAGCAACTACTCAGGAGATACAAATATATTTAGGGCATGATCTTGTAGATTTTATTCAGCTTCCGAATAGTGTATTTGTAATAAACTTTGTAATAGTACATATCTTTCTAAGAGGAAATTAAGTATCAGAGTCTACCTTAGTTTCCATCATGGCCACGAACAACACCATGTTCCAGTAGCATTTTGAAATACAACTCTCATAATTTTAGCATGCCAAGTCCAAAACTGATTTAGCAAAAATTTGTTACACAACAGTTCTAGACCCATTTTCCTAAAACAATCACAAAATAATCCAGTGGTGGGGAAAAAAGAAAATCACTTTCTACTTCCATGTACTAATAACATACAGAAATGTCTCAAGAAAATGTGAAGAAAATATTCATTGCACCTTTTACAGCTACTGAACGCTACCAGTAGAAACCTCATTCAATCACCCGCTGTATAACTCAAGTGTAAACAAGCTACTCACACAAATCAAAAGCTGTTAATGTTGTGGAACACACTTGCACTTCTATTATTTCAAAGGCTGGGGAGCTATATGCTTCATTATTATTTTCTGTAAGTATTACTTCAGGCCTATTCAGAACCTTACATATTTCACAGGCTGGCTCTTGACTCACTGAGTCCTTCCAACAGGAATTGGATCATTCTGTGCACTTTATTGCTGTGGTATCTACTTTGTCCACAATCATGCATAATAAACACACACATTTCTTCTTGCCCTCTGAAATAACCATGCAAAAAAAAAAAAAAAACAACAGAGAACCTTTAGAAATGTTTGTTGCTTTCCTTGTTGTGCTTTTTAAATAGAAATTCTTCCACCACATTATGCAAAAAGTAATCAATATTTTTTGTAACGTTAATGCTTGTGGTAATTCTGCTGTTTAAAAACTTATCAAAATGAAAAGAGGCACTTAGATTTTAAGATTTTGTACATCAATTTTTAGTGCAACTCTAACAACACTAACGCATCATGAAGCAGACTCAGTGCAAATGGATTGTTTTCTGGATAACACAACACAATACAACACACTAATTGTTAATGACTTTCAGTCCAGAGGAACAGTCAGTTCAACGAAAAATGCCCCAAATGTATTTTAAGTACTGGGTCACAAAACTACTGCTGTGCCACACTGCTTGACAATATACTCATAGGCAAACAATGAAGACAAACAGATCAGGAAAAAATATATAAATTAATTAATTAAAAAGAACTATGCTTTATCAGGATTTACCCTAAGATTCAGAGTTTTCTTTTTTTTTTAAATTGCCTACGTTTAGCAAATACTGTTCAATTGTCTCAGAAAATTGCCTCCATATAAATTGAACCATTAAAATTATTTGAGTTACTAAGAAAGTTCATCCTAACTCTTAAATCCACATTGATGATATTAAACTCATTTCAACAGGCCTCTAAAAAGGAGTTCAATATCAGAACTAATGTCTCAATGCACGAAGAAAGGCGAATATGGGAAATCTTCGCAGGGATTTGTGAGAAAACTGTTTACGAAGGTCAACCAGTACCTTTATTCAACACCTAACTTTGAGATGAAGGAGAAGATGCTTCAGAACAGCTACAATTACTGAACTATAACAGCAATAAGGAGGCTTTCCCTCAAACATACGGTGGTCAGGTTTTCTGTTTGTTCATTGGGGATTTTCATGCAGACAGGGAAGATCACAGACAATGATGCTGTTTTCTCCCGAGCATCCACTATGTCACTACACCACTTTCAGTACTAAGACAAATTTCTACTCCCTATCTGCACACTTTTGTCTTCCACTGCACTCTTTGTACATCACACTAGTTCCTTTCATGGAGATTCTTATGAATTTTCTCTTCATGCTCTACTTCTAGTATACAAAAAAGGAAGATGGCCAGTGGTCTCCTACAAGCGCTTAAATTCCACTATCCTTTGAAATGAAGGTATTTTCTGATAACAATGGCTCACAAAGGGAAAAAATTCAGTCACACATTCTGGGGCAAGTCTAGATTCCACGGAGGACAAAAAGTTGTCCTGAAGGACAAAGATCACATGTCTTGGTTTTAGTTCTGATTGCTTCCTTTGAATAGATTAATGTGAAACTTCGGAAATGAGGATTGCAAAATCCTCAGTGCAAAACAAATACAAATACTAAAGCTGCTTTCTATTCAAGGCTTAGAAGAAAAGCATGCCTGTTAAAAAAAAAATTAAAAAATAAAAAAATTAAAAATTTAAAAAAAACAACACCATGCTTGATATCAAACAGTACCCCTCCTTTAACAAAACACAGATGATCTCATCACTGTCGATTTTCTAGTAAAGAGAATACACAATCAGAGCCTGGCTCTATTCAAGCTATTCAGGTTGTTTTATAAACAAGCCCTTCCTTACAGTGTCTGCATTCAGAGACATATATTCCATTACTTCATTTTATTTACTTAAGTCAACTCGATTTTTTCTAATGGTCAGACGCAAACAACAAAGAACTGTTTCACCTAACCAAAACCAATGGGGAAAACAACATAAACATTAAAGAATAAAAAATAAAAAAAGTCTGAAAAAAATAAACAATGCATTTTTCTCATAAAAAAAAAAGTCAGAGATGTTTCCAATACAGAAATAAGACAGCGAGATCCAACCGTCTACAGTCAGCACCCCAGGCCATGCACCTCTAGGTTTCAAGGTGACCAATAAGCCTCATTCAAGCCGCCATCTGTTGGTCTGAAAAGAGAAGTACTTTGCAGGAACGTTTGGATTCTGAAGGCACAGAAATTTACTCCGCACGGTGTATTTAGCCAACTACGCAACTTCCTCTAGCCTAAATTGTATAAAGATGCTAATAATCTACAGGAGGCCCTTTTCACCACCCCAACTAATTTGCAATGGTATTGAATATGGGAAGTGTCTTCTGGGGACAGTCAACAACCGATAAAAATTAATAATTATCCTTTCAGCATTGAACACGATAGAGGATGGGTCAATTGGGAGTTAAGGGACTGATGGCAGAGCAATCTGGACACACAGATGGTGCTACTTGTTCTATGTTGTCTGTTAATCATCATATACTCAAAGACATCGAGTCAGTTTTAGAAGTGTTTTTAGATTCATCACTAGTGATCTCAGAAACCCAAATAAAGCTTTCAAAGCAATGAGTCTTTTTTACTTCACCATACATTGGGTGCATACACCCACATGCAAATCTGTAAATACAAATCCAATTTAACTCACAGTAAGGGCTTCTCATTCCTATTTGTTTGCTTTGGACAACAGAAGTATTTTTCTCAATTCCATCATGCTATCTTCTAATGGTTCAAATATGAGAGAGTAAAGAAATAATTATGATTTTGACATCATTTGCATATCTAAATATTGTCTGTAGCAATCAAATTTACTACTAAATAAGGATCATCAGAGAAAGAAAAGAGCACATTTTACAGCAATATGCTCAGCATTTAAATTCTACATCACGACAGACTTCTTGTTTTTTAACCAATACATATTCATCCATAACCAGCATGCCATAATACAATGTAACTTAAGATCTAATGACTTGTCTAATAAATACAAGCCACCTTTTTCACATTTTTAAATAAACAAGGAATGTGTTTTTATGTAAAAAAAATTGTGACAACTTGGTATATAAGTTAATCATAAAGGAAATGCTTGAACAGGTGACTGAGCACCTGATGGGAAGGCAGGGCCAACCCAGGGGAGCTCAGGTGTGTGCAATGTACCTGAGTGACCAGAAGGGGTGGAACCAGGATCCACCCCTTCCCAGACCTCATTTAAGGGGTGGCAGTAGAGGTAAGGGCATCTTGATGGAGATTCCTGTGTACTTGAGGTCTTCTGGAGGTAAGTATTTTCTTTATTTCTGTGTCTATGGCTGTTGATTTGAGCAAGTCCTTACCTGCTACAGCCTAGAATCTTGCTACTCTGCTGTCATTGTGCTTTCCATCATGTTACAGCTATGTTTACTACTTGGACAAGCTGACATATAATAATTTTACTTCATAAAATGTTCTAATTTATATGAATTAATTCACCTTTCATTCCTAAGGGGAGGAAGTGACTGGTGTGCCATGGAAGACACATATAACAGTATCACAGCAGAAACTTAATAGAATATATCCTTTGAAATACTCTTGAAGTATTTAGGCTGAAATACTCTTGAAGTATTTAGGCAGTTCTAATATAGGAATAACTTTTTTTCAATGCCAGGCCAACTCTAATTTCCTTCTATCATGCCACAGATCTGCTCTAGCACTGCAATTTAGGAAGGAGCTTAACAGTCTCTCCAATAAAGTGGAGATGTGTATAACAGATCAAGAGGATGTTCAGTCCCACAGGGCTAACTGGAACATCAGTTTATTTGAAATATTTGTAACTGCCTAAAGTTATATAAACTATGAGTAAAATAGATTAAATCAGGAAACAAAATCCTGATGCAAGGAGGTTGTAGAACTCCTGAGAGAATTACAGTATGAAGATAAATGTTGTAAAAGCCTTGAGAAGTTTGAAGGGCAAAAGCCTCCCTTGAATGTGTTTTTTCTTGCCTTCTGTAAGAAAATCATGAGTCTGTTGACCCAAATCTTCTTAAATTGCTGCTAAAAAATTACTGCTAATAAAAAAACAGTAATTCAGGGTAAAGAGTTCATCTCTAACTGTTTAGAAGTACTGCTTTTTATTACTTGCTATTTAGACAATGGAAGGCAGCCAATAAAATTCTCAGTAGAACTCAATGCTCTCACCTAGCTTGCTAGTCATCTTATTTTCCATCTCTAAATAGCACAATGCACTGTCAAATTAGTTTCTCCCTTGCTTCAACCGGCAATTTATTATATCTATTGTCTTAAGTGTTTAAAAATTAGCGTAAAAATCTCTATTCAGATTTCTTTAAATAAAAGCGAAGCACAGACAGCGTTGTCTCACAACAATGGAGTTATTCACGTATCTACTTTCAACAGCTACATCTGGAACAAAAGCCTCCTGAATGCAGAATATATTCTTAAGTTATCTACAGCCAGGTGGAACAGAGATGTATCTTTCCTCTTGTAGTGCTGTACAAAAAAGGACATAGTGTCTTTAACAGATAAAACTTTGCTCAATAATGAAGGCTGATTTATTAAACATAAGAAATACCATTGCTGAGTGACAGCCAATGATTTACACAGCTTCTAATTCCTGGCTAGTAACAAAGCTTATTAGCTCCCTTTTTGTCCAGGTCACAAAGGCAGTGTATTTTAGGTAGCATGGAAAGGACGATACCACTGCATCGCTGTCTAACCTCCAATCAGAAGGCTATGGATGTTATTGCAATTGATACACAATATCCCAGTGATTAAGACAGATTCTGAAAAGGTGATAGCTAAAGGGGTAAGAATTACAGGAAGCTGGAAGTTCCCAAGATTGAGGGGCTTGCTGACCTAATACAGGTTTTGAAAAACTCCTGCCTAAAGATTCCATGGGAAAGCTAAACAATATAAGCTTTGCGTGAGTGTGAAGAATTATTTATCCAAGATGTACACTTTTTGAGGTATAGGAGAAATACTGTCAGGTTGCAGTATCAGTAGATGACAGACTGCAACAAACTGATCATTAGAGGAGCAAGTCAGCCACATCAGCTGCCTATATTCTGAGAGGATTTTAATGTGGTGGTAAATTTTAATGTATCTTAGCACTTGAGACACCTGTTTCTTGATAGCCAGAGGGCAGTAAACATTGCCAGAAGCAGTAGAGGTGATACGACACAAGCATAGAAGCTTTATTCCAGTTTAGTATCTTGTACAAACTACATCACAACTAAATATACATAGGAATGAGGCTTCCCTGCAGCTAAACTGCAATGGTACTTGTTAGATTAAAGCATTAAAATGTGCTATAATCTCCAAGACAAATTCATTGTATTAACAAAGAGTGAGCTGGAGGTCAAAGATCAACACATAGTTATGGCAAAAATAAGCAGCAGTTCCTTCTGTAACAGCTCCCAAAGACAAGCTACGTTGTGCTGTCAAGAAAACAATTTCTCTCTATCATTTATTTCTGATATTTCTACATGCATGGGCACATAATACACACTATAAAAAGTAAAATGTATGTATGCAGAAAAAGGATATCATATGGGAACTTTGTGTAACTTTTCAGCTAAATAACCAAGTAGCTCTACTTTTAGATTGTATTCCGCAATAAAAAGCGCAGCTATAGAAATCCTACTGAAAATTATTTTATGAACTTAACAGTTTTAAAAAAAAAACACACGTATATTCAGGGAATTAAATCTGTCTGCATTCCAAGCCTCCTTCTATTACACTACTTTCTATCCTGAAGAAAAGCAAGAACAATGACACCAGCAGAGGTTTCTGCACTCTTTCTGAGTGGAATTCTATGTAGCATCCATACGTAATTTTAAAGATTGGCCCATTGAAGATCTATATGTGCAATAAATTTAATATGCAAAAACCTGGAGAAATGTCTATAATGACAAAGCTGATACCTCTGTTTAGCACTTATCTGTAGAAGTGTTTCATCTTTAGTTTTATTAATTGTCATTAAACTTAACATCACTATTACTGCAATGTATGAAGAGTGCCTTAAAGAAGCACAGACTGTAACATTTGCACTTTCTACAGGTCACGAATAACACCTGAATTACATTCACCACCAACAAGGTAGAAGCTCAGATTCACTAAGCAGCAAAGGTAAGAGATCAAGTCATCTGCTTCTACACCGGAAGTCTTTATTTTTTTTATGTAGTATGAAGCTGATAGGAAATAAGAAAATAGAAACATGCCTCAGCCGTGTTTAATTTAGAGACAAAAGAATACTTACATGAAATATTCTTAATGGAATAAGAAGGAAGCTTTTTTTGGAGATGATGATGGTCTCAGATAAGCTAAGCCCATTGTGGGGTTCCGTTGAACGCGATACTGATTGTTTTCAAAGACTCAAACACTAGAAATTGACACTTACAATTATCCTTTACCAATTAAGAGGCAGAAAGTTTATTTCACAGCAGTAACCCCTTTTTTCTCCCCTTTAATTGAGAAGCTTAGTCTACTTCAAAGCTGTTTTCATTGAACCTGTTTTGCTATTATATTCCGTAACATGTACAGCAAAGACTAATATCTAAGTGTGCATGCTCAAAATGTATTTCTGGAAAAACATAACTGATAAGCATTAATAGGAAGGGCAGTATCATGAAAACTAATATATGCCACGTATAAATTCAAAGTGATTTCTAAACTTTGACTCTGTCCAAACCATTGCTTCTGGTAGATGTATATAAAATGTCAGTGTCATGGTTTTCTAATAAGGAATATGTTAATGGAACCATTCTCCATATAAAACTGTTTCATACTAAGTACAAGTGCCCTACATGCAGCTTAACATGGTGCTTTTTTTATAAAAATGTAGTTAATCATAGATGACTATTAGCCAGGAGATTTTATTGGCTTTTAATTAATGACAAAAAAAATTAACTCCAGAATATAGCCCAGAGTAGTCTATAAAAGCACACTAGTGTGTAGTGGTGAAGTTTTCTTTTGAAAACTTCATTGCAAAAGCTGTTGTTCAGTAAACATCAAGATCCTATCATCTTGCTAGATAATGCAACATTTCTGCCTGCAAAAGTACAGCAAAGCTACATTAATTGTGCTGAGTTACAGTTTACAGTTACAACTGCAAACAAAAAAGCTTAGTATACTTACACTACTTATTTGTGCCTAACCACTACAACTAACTACAAAGAAGCCATACTGATACATATTCTGTATACTTTCCACTGTAGACGATTGCTTTGCTCCCCTCATGCTGTAATCTTTTCTTATTACCCAAAATTCAGACAATTCTGCAAGTAAAAAGAACTGTGTCTACAGGATTATAGCAGGAAAGTGGTCAAGGTAACATATGAAGACACTGGAGGCAAATAAAATGATCACAAAAATGTTTGTGTAACCAAAGGCATGGACATAAAAAGGTCCTAACCTTATACAGTCTATCCCTTAATATTTCAATGCCTAACTTTTTTTTTTTTTTTTTTTAAAAATTACATTGGTGTCATGCACTTAATAATGAATGAAAATTGTAACAGTGATCTCTTGTGCTTCAAGGCTTGGTTTTATTTTATAAATTAGTATCTGAAAAAGCCTGATTTATTTATTTTTTTTCCCCCTGCCAAATTTATACCAGTTTTATTGCTTTGCCTTCTGGCTTGATGCACTGCACCCTTACTGTATTTCTGTGAAGCCGCTTATTACACGTGGTTATTACCCAAAAGTAAAACAACCATTATCTTTGGAGAATCAATATAAAATTTCAGGCTGTCTTTCAAATATATCCCTTTATCTTCTTATGGATTTTTGTCTCCAGGTGGGCTTACTACAGCTTTTTCTACTCAAAAGAAATTTGGTGGCATATTGCTCTTTGAAACCATTATCAAATTTGAAAGTAATAGGCAACAACTTCAGGAACTGAGAGAAAAGAATCTGTAGGTCAACTAAATGAAACCCAAAGTGATACAGAGCACAAAAAAAAAAAATAAAGCAAATCACTAGGACAAAGATGACAAACCACGTTTCAACACAGATAGAGGAAGGAAAGAAAATTACGCAACCATTTTTCCCAACAATGTTCTAACAGAATACCTGTGTCATCTATCTGCACTTCTGCACAAGGAGTAGCATATCTTACTCACTAATCAGTGAACTTTTTCGTGTGTAGTTTGATCACTTTTGCCAACTCTATATTATTAACACATCCATACTTCTAAAGAAAAATGATTATAAATTCCCAAGTCTGAGAATATCCCACATAAAACCTATCCAGAGGAGGCTTACCTGGTACCGAGGATTGGCTCCCCCAAGGCTCCCAAAGCAGAATAGTCCATGCCATAAAAATTCAGCCCTAGAAGTATTTTATTTCTCCATTTTGAATCAGGATCCAATACTTGAACACAGGCTCGTACCCAGGGCAGTGGGGAATTTGGACCGGGTCTGTTGAGTCAGTAAAATAATCAAACAAGCTGTGAGAGAGCGTACATATTCACCCTTGATAACCTTTGCTTTTGGACTACTGTAATAGTAAAGAGAAAACTACTGAACGCAAGAAAACAGTGAAGATTAACCTACAGTCCTACGAAGGCTACATTTGTGTTCCTAGGCTTGAACTACTTACGCACAGAACATGCCTGCCCCACTCATTTTGGTCATTCATTTCTGAGGTGAAGAGACATGAAACTTTTTACAGGGGATTTCCTCCTAGCACATTTTTCTCTGTCATTGGGCTTGGCACAATGCCCACAGAACACTTCAAAAATCTGCAGAACTTCAGTTTTTTTCAATACTATCCCCATACTGTGTTACTAGCATAATACACTGGGATGAAATCTACCATTTACTTGTAGAAAGAACTATAAAAGCAATGACTGGTAAGCAATACAAGTTTCAATGACTGCCTAATGCTTGTATGCTACTTCAGCTTGAAGCCGTAACCAGGCAATTGCCTATTAACAGCAAAAAGCTACGTCGATGAAAAACAGTAGTACCGGAATACTCAGTGTAGTTGAGCTGTCCTATACACAGTATCAATTTCAGGCTAATTCTCTCCCTGTCTCATCAGGGAGGATAGCAACAAGTTTTACAGTAAAAATTAAATAACGTGAGAAAAGTAAAAGCATGTTCTAGTCTTATAAATATCAACATCAATTACTTTGTTGATTATCTGCCTCAAAGCCTTCACAGTAACAGAGACATTAGAACCATGCGCTAATACAGTGCAGGAATTTTGCCCTATGCATTATCTTGTATTTAATATGCTCAAACCAATCAAAGCTAATTCAAAAGAAAGAGATTTAAACTACTTCAAATCCTTTCACAGATTCTTTATTTCTTGGAAAATTTATTTCAAACACAATGGGTGTGTTAATTGGAGACTGCCTCCCTTGCACTTAAAGTACAAAAAAAACCAAACAGCTCCAAGCCAGATCTGAGTAGCTTAATGTAGCAGTGAAAGTATTAAGATGAAACTGTGCCATAATAGAGCTTGTGATTTTAATGTGTCATAAAGCATAATGAAGCTTCACTGTACAGGAAAGATGGCATCCTTCATATAGCGTGCATCTCTAAACACATCCAGGGCTCTAGATAGGTTTGAAAAGCCTATATGATAGTCCTTAGCATCTCATCTTCATAGATGTCAGATTTACATAGAGGAAAGCTACAATGGTTGCCTCCATGCTGCATATTCCATCAGTAGAGGGTAAAAAACCCAACTTTTTTAATTACTAATCCAAAACTTTAGTATCTGATACAGTTAATTTTCACAGAGTGGATAGTGTGTATTGTAAAAACCACAAACCTCACATTGTAGATTTCATAAGGGTGTAAATGGGAATCGGTTACTTCAGCTTTTTGTTTTTCTAGTGTTAGAGTCTTACCGTTGTGGAGTTGAGTAGTCATATGTCATGAGACTGAAGCTGTCTACTGCTGACGCCAACTGATCAAATTCTTTCTTTGTGAACATTCCTGGCTGGTTAGTCCTTTTAAAACAAATGAAAAAAAAAAAAGAGATTATTTTCACAACCTGGCTGACATCCCTGCCCACAGTGCACAGGTTGGAACTAGATGACCTTTAAGATCCCTTCAAACCACAATCACTCTGTGATTCTATGAAATTGAATGAACCAATTCTGCCCTCAGTTTGAGGAAATACCATGGTATACCATGGCACCCCATGGTATTCATCACACAAAGGTTTAGCTATGCTTTCAGTATACCATTGTATGACAACTGGAATGTTTAACCCCCTCTGCCTATTTTTTTCTTTTTTTTTTAATTAAAAAAAGAAAAAACCTTTTTCATCTATTACAAAATCTATCTTTGTGAGGTGAGAGGGTATCTTTGGCAGTTTTGGACTCTTAGAAACTCTTGACTTTCTTCAACCATCCAACTCAACCAATTACAGCACACAGGTTCTGAGTATGCTTCAAAGAGAATTCTACACATCAAACTAGCAGTGCACAAAAGGAAGCCTTAAGCAGGAAACACAAGGAAGCCTTAAGTGCATGACAAAGATGCAAGGATATTCATATCCTCATCCAGAGGGCTCTGAGGCACAGGTAGAAAGACTGACTGCACATTATCCTAAATAACCTGGGAAAGCATGGCTTGTAGGGGAACGCTACAAAGAAAAAAAGTAGTTTAACAGTTACAGACCCTGTAAGAATGCATGAGGTTACTCTTGAGAGCAGAGGGGAAGATACTGAAGAGTTCACAACTTCCCGGGGATATTACTTTACCTAGAAATTAGTAGATGACCCCTATCTAGACAAACTACAGATTAAAACCACTCACAGTCCAGCTCAAATGTGAAAACCAAAAAGATGCTCAGTAACAGATGTAAGGAATAAAATGAAAAAAAAAATTACTTTTTTGTCCCTTATCACTTTTGGATCGGTGTTTGAATTCTTCATCCAATGTTATGTGCTAAATGGATCATTAGAGCATAACACAATTCATTTATCAGTTTCAAAGGGGCATTTTACAAGGTAGTTAACAGAGTACAGGCTATGAAGTGGGGCAGAATAAATCATTTAACATATCTGTCATAAGTGAGCAAAGCATGAATGATATTTGCAAGTCAGGTCAGTGAATGAGACCAGATGCACTCTGGATTATGTAGCTCTAATTTGTACAAAGCATAGTGGCATTCTATCAGGTTCAGGTTTTCAGAACCAGTGATATACTTGTCATATTAAAAAGAAACCCCAACCCTTTCTTTCTGAGGCTTTAACAAATTAAAATAAATGTTCTCTTCTGAAACCCATTGGTGGACCATAATTTTTTTGATAGTTATCTGCTAGTGATTTGCTCCAACTGCAAGCTACAGCTGTTTTCCAAAATAAAGAAAATGAAGGACATTTTTGAAATAATGTCATGGCAACCTGGATGCCTGTAGGCGAAGCAATTCCCCAATGCAAACCCCAACAAAACACATTTTCAGTACACTGATTTTGATTACTTGTGACGGGAAAAGCATAAAAAGTAATTATAATGTGCATTAGATATTACAGTGAGTTAGGTTGCATTGTAGATTAAGCTGGGTAGTATTTTAATGAAACTTGGGTGTAGAGGGCAAGCAATGTATCCACTTTCCATATGAATCCTCAAGGAATGTGAAAAAATCAGGTTAAAATGGATACAGTTGTCGTTTTCTGCAAAGCAAGCTTGTCACCAAGCTACTTTAACTACAACGGAAATCCATCTGAGAAACAACGGCATAAATTTCCAACTTAGAACAAACCTGGCAGCAGGGAAGAGGCTTTGCCCTTTTACAGACAATATTTTAAAAAAAGTATCTAAGGACAAAAACAAGTACTTTTGCACAGCTATTATTCTTCTAATTTAAGGTTTTCCAATCATTCTGATAATTAGATTAATCCTAAACTCAAAGTTAGACATGTTCTACTGAGTACGTCATTGAGAAAACCTGCACAAAAAAAGTCAAGAAACTCTGCACAGAAAATAAAATGGTTGTCCATGAGAGTAAAAGTTTCTAATGTAACCCAAAAGTCTGTCATTCTCTCAAGAGCTAAATATTTCCATAATACTCAGTGAAGTGGCAGAGTCCATCAGCACTTCCTTAGAGTGCATAAGATACTTACTACAGATACATCATTGTCAGATGACTAAAACCTTGGTGATTTTTTCTGCTTACTATCAATGCAACACAAAGGAAAGACACAGAAGGCAGGTACACGAGTGTGATTGGCAGGAAAAACAGATGATCTACTGTATCTCAAAGTCTCCTTGCGTGGAATTAACCCTGACTTTCAAGCGCTTAGTTTTCTTTATCTTTTAGTTTACCTGAAGATAGCACTGGGTAAGATAGTGAATGTACAGGATAAGATAGTGAAGTTATGCACTAAATAATCTGCTGTGTGAAAAAACTGGTCCTGTTGGTCTACAAATATACTGAAACTATATAACAAATATTATAAATGTGAAACAGGCTCAAAAAGTAAATCTAAAGCAGAAAGGGGTATTCTTTATAATAGCTTATACTAATTCTTTCTTATTGCTATTCTAAGAGACAGGCACTTCATATACTGTTTGTGTTTTCCTACCTCAATATTTTAAGCAAATTTCATTCACTTTCCTTAACACTCTTCTCAGATGCAGTAGCGTTCTTGATTCTTACATCAACTGCTCAACACAGTTAACTAGGAAACTTAGTAACTGCTGACAATTAAACACCAGCTACTCAGGTTTGCAAGTGGCCATCTAATCTAGGCAAAATTTGCATGTACATGGGCTATAGCAATCACTCTGAGAGGAGAAATTTACCACAGAGCAGACTTTTACTGCACATTGGTTATTGCAGTAAAACAACAACAACAAGCCCCACGAGAAAACAACTGAAATCCCATATACTACTATTGAATGTGCAATAAATCATGTTTTTCACTTGAAGTCTGGACATAATATCCACCATACAGGACATAAGCTGAGGTGCTGGATGAACTTGCCTATCTTGCCTATCCTTTTCTAGGGAACCATATAGTTATTAAGAGAAAACAAGCACTCTAATTTTGGATAATATTTAATGTTTTTTAATTTTTAATTTAAATTTTTAATTTTTAATTTAAAACATAATGTTTAAGAAACAGAAACATTTCTAAGATGTGACGCGTACCAATTCTTGTTTGGACTACAACGGCTGCCCAAGACACATTATTAGCTTTGCTTTAAAGCAGTCAGTTTTCTGGAGAGGTAATACAGATTCCACCATGTGCTCCAAAGAAAATAATTTTCTTGGCTAAAATACTGATCTTCCTTTTCAAGCCTTGTTTCTACAACCATTCTTCCCATTTTTAACTAAGCCACTTTTCACTGGACTAAGAAGCTGTGGCGGTTTCACACTGACGGCCAGCTGAATTCTAACTCTCTTATTCCCCTTCCTCAAAATAAGAGAAGAAAATCGATCAAGGAGGCAGGGGGAAAGACTCACAAGTTGAGATAGGGACAACTTAATTGAAGAGGAGAAAAGAGAAAAAAAAAAAAAAAAAACAACAAGCAAAGGCCATGCAGAAGTAAAAAAAGAGAAAACAATTATTCTCTACTTCCCACTAGCAAGCAATGTTTAGCCATGTCCTGAGAACCAGAGCCTCAGTATGCATAATGATTTTCAAGAGGACAGGCATTTTTGTAATGAGAATCCTCCTTTTTCCCCTTTTCCAGCTTCAGTTTCTGAGTGTGACGTGTTATGGCATGGAATTAGACTCTTGGTCAGACTGCGTTAGCTGCCGCAGCCATGTCCCCTCCTTACCTCTCGCCCATCCCCAGAATCCAGGCTTTGGGGGTTTGGAGAGAATCTCAATGCTGTGCAAGCACTGCTCAGCAAGAGACCAAGCTTCCGTGGGACAGCTAGACACTGTTCTAACTAGAAATACAGAACTCAGGGTTATACAGAATGCTGCAGGGAAACTGAACTCCATCCCAGACAGACTTAGTATAGAAGCTCTTTTAAGGCTGTCCATTTTCATTTGTAATGTTTCTGAAACAGATTTCTGTTAGACAACACAGAAAGAGAGAAACAACTATTCCCATGAGCTCATAACTCTTATTTGCACGCATTCCCTCCAGTTTGTTAGCACCTCCTAATCACTCACTGTTCTGTGTATTAAAAAAAAATATGATAGCACAGTACGTAAATGTCAGAGACTTAGAAGAAATCTCATTTTTCTAGCCATTTCTCTATGCACAGCTTAGAATTCTACTGTCCCTTTTGATTATTCTATCCCTTCAAACGTAAGTGCAGGGTAGTTTGTATCATAGCTTAAGAATCTCCGTGACCTGCACTTTCCAAATAGCATATGGTCATTTGTTTCAAAATTCCCATTAGTGCTTTACTGATAAGTATTTCTATAGGGTTTTGACTTTGTCATCCTTCATATGCAAGACTGGAAAAAAATATTTCAACCATGCAAGCCATTTCATTTACTTTCAAATGAATCTACATTCTCAATTACTTCTTGTCTCACTATGATTACTCTCAAAATGAAATAAGATAAGAAAAAAAGGTCTTGTAACCGACTGCTATTCCCGGCAAGTTTGATCTGCATTCTTTTTTGGTTACCTCACCTTCTCCCTCTCTTATAAGGGAGAGTTTTTCTTTATCCTCATGTCTCTGAATAGTCCTTCAAGATGGAAAGCTGATTGATTTTCTATTTCCTCTATACATTTATTCCAGAAGTCATCTGCTCAGTAATGACTTAATTCTCCTGTTGTGCATAATTCTGTTTTCTCTGTAAACCAGCTGTTTGCAAATCTTCCCTTCTCTTCTCTTTCATCACCATAGATCTTATTAGCTTTCATAGCTCTTCACAGTTAGCTGCACTGAAGTATAATACTATTGCATTTTATGAACAGACCACTGAATTCAGTAAACGCATGATTACTGAATACAAACTCACTGGTTCTTTCTGCATCCAGCCTGTTCTACAGTAAACGTGAGAAAGAGCTAAATCTCTACTCTGTGGAGCGTGCAATTCTAGGCACTGATAATGTAGCAGTTAAATGAACAAACAATTTAAAATCCTAAACCATTTTCTTCTCAGTAGAGATCCTCTTGGCAGTTTTGTTACTAATCTTTATCATTTTAGCTTAACCAAAATCTTAGAAGGATGACAGCTCACTGAAGTAATTATCCACTATCAATATCTAAAAAAAGTTCTAGATGAATACTGGTTTCAACAGACATTTTGCAACTAGATTCAAGGATGTCTTATAAATGTTCCATTACAACACCCTCTCGCTGCTTGGTCTTGAGGAAATACATGCCTAATTCCATGAAGTGACAGGGATGTGGTTATAAAACTCTGTTCCTCTGTCCACTTCGTTTGAAACTGGTCAAATACTAAATAAGCTTCTGCAGAGGGATGAAGAACTGAACAGATAAAGCTTAGAGATACCTTGTTTTCTGTGAAATCGGGATAAAAATAGAATTAATCTGAACCTGCAATACTATTCGATGAAGCAGGCAAGTCAACAACGGGACCTTCATATGATACTCCTGTTCAGAGCCTTGAAGAGTAATTATAGATCTAATCCTTGCTGTCAGAAAAGAACGTGACCATACTGAACGATTAACCAAGAAGACAGATTCTCAGACAGATGAAAACAGATTTAATACATAGTAGGGGCTGAATTCCATGTAGCTGATAGGAGATTTTAAAATGCATGGTGTGATCTGACCTCTCTCCATCAGTAAGCACATCCTTGCAGACAATGTATCAAAGCTTTTATTCGGTTGCGCATTACTTGGTAAATATTTCAGAAAACGCACACAATTAGTATTCAAATACATACATTTGTAATACTGCATTTGTTCTTCTATAGTTCCCTTCTGAGGACAAAAATTCGCAAGAGATGAAGAAATCTAAACAATAATACACCCCAAATCTCAGTTAATTCAGAGCTTAAATACATTATCTTATTCTGAGGCCTACGCTTCCAGATCAATACGGCAAATCAGGGACTGTACAAAAAAACAAAGTTAGCTCATTGAACCACAGTGCTGAGGTACAGTCACTGCTGGAGAAACAACTAATAAATTCCAAGTTATTACAAAGCTCTTCCTTTGTTTATATTCTCTGTGCAAGTCCCATTTCTTGCAGAATAAAAAGAAAGAACAAAAAAAGGCAACTTCATAAAAGTGGTGCAACCACCAATGCTCACGTATGCTCTTCTGGTTGTGTTTTTTCATCTGGTGTCCTCTCAGAAGACTCTCCCAATTTCACACATGAAAAGACTTGGAAGAGATGGAGGGAAAGAAAAGCAGGAACTTCCTTGCCCTTCCAACCAAATCCCATCATCTTGATATCACCAAACCACATTCAGTTCCTATCATACCAAAGGCTGCCATACTGCTAATGAAGCCAGAGAAACTTCATCACAAGATATGAAAATTCTGAAAGCATGAGGAAATGGAAGATGGAAATGTGAACCATTAGCAGGACATTTCTAATGCGCTGGGACATCCTGAACATCAAGATAATTGTTTAAGTGCACCAAAGCACAAAATCACTATGTTAGCTGGAGACTGAGTTAGAGTCCAGATGTACAGGCTTCCAACAGAAGCTTATCTACAGTTGTTCATAGGAAAGACCTTAAGGGAGTTGAGTGCATTATGTCAGAAAATTCAAATTGAAACAACAGTGGAAAAACAAACATGGGGAAAAAAAAAAACAACACAAACAGTAAAATTAGTCTTTACTTTCAGGCTTGAATCTCTCCTCATCTTTTTATTGTTCTCAGGGACAATCATATTATTTTGGATATGTATTTGGGTGGAAGAGGGAATGTTTAAAATGTATCTAACATCCGAAAGGCAATAATTGCAAGTTCCTCTGTAGGAAACCACTAAGAATGAACACTACTAGCCAAAACCCAGCACTTTTCATTTTATTTATTTCATATATAGATACATAGGCAACCTTCAGGTTTATGAATTCTCTTCCTTTTCCTCTGGTTATAAAATGCCCAACAGCTACTACAGGAAAACCGAGCATTACACTGCCTGCAGTACAGATCTGAACAGGGAATTTATACTGACCTGCTTTTAGGGTCTAATTTATTGACAACATATGGCTTTTTAAACTTGGAATATATATATTTTAAGTGTGTAAATGGTTACAGTTAGTTTAGTAAATATAAACAAACAGGATTGGCAAACGAGCTTGTAAGAAGCAAAAGCACAAGTAACAGTTTTATTTTTTATTTATGCTCCTATTTTCTGGTTCAATTTCATAGAGATCTGTCACTTTACACCATCAGCTTTCAGTCAAAGAAAAGGGGGAAGGAATTCACCTCTTTAAATGAAAACTGATCATTTGTTATTACAAGCTTATCATTCTGGGGCAACATCATATAAACACCATGTGCATTTTAAAACAAAATTACTAACAGTTACAGCCTTCCTATTTGATGGATGCCATTACTGGTCCTATAGAAAACACTGTTTGAACAGCTAGCTGGAGTTGTCATGAGCACAAACATCACAGAAGGGATCAATGTTGTGAGAAAGAGGATTCTGCATCTCTTAATGTGACATTAATGTAATGAGATGATTTGGACATAAAACCTGTGATCCTACTATTATTTTACATAATTCCATATCTCCTCCTTGTTTTCTATGCATTTGTAATCTTTTGAGTTAATATTCCAGTGGTAAGCTAAGTTTTTTTTAATTATTTTGGACAGATCTCATCTAAGTTTCTGGTATCTCTTGCTACTGGAATCCAAAACCCTGTTGCAATTAAAGTGGGTAGTTTTGTCTATTCATCTGTTGAATTCACATTCCAGATTATAATTCAGCAGGGGTACAGAGTATTTGTGAACACAACTCATGTTTCCACATAGCAGTGAAAGTGTGAAAAAGCTGGTAGAACCCAAGACCGAACATTCACTCTTTAAACAACACATACAAACACTAGAACATTTTATGGTAAATGTCAGAGGTCCCATGCTGAAATTTTCAGATCAGATTTTTGAAAAATATGAGTGAATGGCTCCCAATTCAGGGCACAGGTTGTCCCTGCAGAAATGCATCAGGCTGAATTTTTTGATGCACAGACCAAATGGGTAAGTCTTTCAGATACAGATCATCAGTTGTCAGACTTCCCTGTTCAGTGTAAGAGTTGATTATCTCTGACAACAATCTCTGCTTGGACAAGACAACAAATGACTATAAATTACAAAACAAGCAGATCTGAGTTAAACATTAGGGATTAGGGAGAACCTTCTAATGGTGAGGGTAGTCTGGAAGCATTATGCTAACACTTGTTCACTGGTAGATTTTAAGAATTCATTCAATTAAATTCCCATCAGAAGTGACTTATAGTTTATTTTGCCTTAGAATAAGGCACCTTTCAACACCATTCCCTATTACACATACAGTAAATTCACAAAAAAAAAAAAAACCTTCAACCCTACTTACGTACTGCCTTCAGCTGCTGTAATAATTTCACAAAAGGAATTATAAAGTTAAGTTGCCTTCTGAGAACATAAAGACTCTGTCAGTTGTGCACCAGAAAAGTCACAACCTGAACAACAGAAACGAATTCATCCTAAAGACATAGGCATGATGTTCCGTGATGTTATCAGCATTCCCAACTTACTGTTCAGTTTTTCTTAATGGCAAGAATCTCTCTACTAAACTTTCATACTAGATCAGGATAGGCATCTGAACAACAGCAACAAATCTAGCCAGTTTGACAAGCAAGAAAACTGTTCACTGAGTGCCACAGATTCACAATACAAGAGCTGGGAGTGGTCACTTCACAAAATAAGAGAGCTTCACATCACTGGGGAACTGACTAACAAATAAAGACTTGCTGTATTTTGGTCAGGAAACGAAACAGGATTTGTGAACCAAATGGATTTTTTGCAGAACACTGAGGGCTGGCACTCTTCCTTAATATGCATATCCCATCCCAGCTGTTGCCTTTGCAATACTTCTCTCCAAATAGAGAGAAACACAGGATCTGTTCTTGCCATGGAATAGCCTACACAGTTTTCATGAAGCCAAACTAATTACCTGCGGCCCATCTGGTTTAAACCAGCAACAGAACTCAAGGAGACAAAACGTGCCAACAATAACTGGTCCTGAAAAGACAGCACGAAATCCTGTCAGACACCTAGGGACAAATGAGCCCGAAAACTGCTGTTCTTTCTTTCCACTGACAGATTCTTTCAGCTAGGGCTGAGGCATGCTGGCAGGCCAGTCTGCACTGCTTACACTGTATTTTTCACGACTTAAGAATTTGCATCTGAAATTTGTAATAAAATAAATTCATCAGTTCGACAAAAGTAGATATATCTGAATATCAAAGAAACAGATTGTATTTACGGTTTACATTTAAGGTATGTTAACTGTTCTTCTTCAGTATCATTTCTGTTACATTGCTTCAGCCTCTTCAGAGTCATTTATGCAAAAAATGAACATTCACCGTGTCACCATTTGGCTCTCCTAATTTCCAAACTATTCTAGTAACTTAAATGCCAGGGCTGAATGCCCAGGCAAGGCATGCTCCAATAGCAGAACATCACGCAAAACAAGCTTGTACCCTAGAGCATATGAACCTAATTTAAAAATTCTAACACACCAAATGTAGGCTTAATTCCTCCATGCAAAAATTAAAATGCTCATCTCCGCTGCCTAATTTTTTTTTTTTTTGGAAAGTTTTCCAACATCACTCTGAAATTTATGCAGTCATTGCTGGATGGCAGCTGGCTCAGAACTGACAGTGCTACAAACACCAGACATGGTAAGGAATACGTTCTTTTGTACCCACCCCTCTTTGACAAGTCATTAGTTGACCTACCGATTATTTTAATGACTCCAGTGAGAATTCAAAAGCTGATGCGTACAATTGTTACAACGCATAAGAGTACAATCAGACCTCAGTTGCATTAATTTTATATAGTGAAGCACAGTCTTTAAAAAGCCACTTACTTCTAAGTGTTCCTCTCACGTCCTTTCTAAATCTGAAAAAAATGCATCTAACCTTTCATAGCTGTAGTCGCAGCCATGCTGTACTGGAGCTGACAGCCCAACAAACAGTAGCAAAAACAGAGGAGTTGTCAGCAAAGAAAACACAGGTGTCCCTTAGAGCCATTAACAAGCATCCAGATTTATTGCAGCTAACAGAATCCAGGCTATAAAGAGATGCAACTGGCAGATCTTTACTTAAAGCCTCTGCATAGTAAAGAAACAAAACCCATGAGACCAATGCCGTTGATATAAAGTATGATTCAGTAGTGTTACTATCATTAGAAGAGATTATCAAACTTTTCCCAATAACAGTTACTCAGAAGTATTCATCAGTCATTTCCTATCTAGTTATTTGCTCTCCTCAATATAGACTCATATTTCAAGCTGTGTCTTGTCATCCAAGACACACGTACTTTACAAGTTCTCAAATATGCACTAAAAACTATTATTCCAGTCAGCTGGTCTAGACAGACCACTTAAGAGACATTTCTATGCCTTCTTCAGTGCTGAATTTTATGAACAGAACCTGATTTCAAAATCTCCATACATAACTGTACCCTCCATATTCCTGACAGTGCCATTTTCAGGATACTTACAGGAAGATTAACAACTACAGGAAAGATGGAAGACAGTGTGTTTATTATCTACTAGTGATAACAAATGGAAGACTGTGCTTAGCTACAAAAAAGTTTGCTTTCTACATTCCATTCTTTGTACATTACTTGCCCAAGTAAAGACACAGTCTATCTGCTCCAAATTCTGTGATTAGCAAAAACAAGCATAGGAGAGCAGCGCTGATGTACACACTAGCTAACCATAAGGAACTGCAAAAACAATTGCGTTTTATGCAACTTCACGTGTCAAACTGTAATGAAAAGTAAGGAAGAAAGGATATAAAAAGATCAGAAAGGCACGCTATTATTGATTCCAACAAGACTAGATTATTATGGCCAGGTTTGCCACAAGCATTAGTGTTCCACAACGTTAACTGTAGGTATTGGTGAAAGCAGAATCCTATTTAAAACACTCTACTTAACAAAACTGTTTTTCTACAGTATACTGTTATTTGACGTTACCAGTTTATTTCAAACTTCATCTGAAATGAGCAAGAGATTTCCTGCTGTTTTGATCCCTGATATTATCTACTTATCAAAACTTAAAGGATCTACATCCTGGCCCAAATAATCCTGGCCATCAACAGTATTAAAATTGTCAATTCTCATTTCACTCTAAAACAAAGACATCTTAGAAGCTACTCATAATTTAATCGAATTTGTTTACCATACATTATCATAAAATCACCCTGTTGTTTATGTGTACATTCTGCATCAGAATTACCACTTGCTAGGAAAACTCCTAAGGAAAATGGTGCATATACTGGAATAGTGAACACACCAACATGTCATTTCACAGACACAAAGTCAGGGCACGGCACTGAGTCTTCAGCAAATTCTAAATATGATGGATATTTAGTTAAAGAAAACACAAATTATTTGAATAATTACAAGTATCTACTCGTAGTCAACTTTTGAAAGATTAAAGCATCGATTTCCTTTAACACATATGCAAAACACTGGTTGATTGTGGCATCTACTGAGCTGGGCAACAGCAATGGTAGTAAGCAATTTTCTGTCATATACTCCTGTCATCTGACAAAGTATGCATGTATAAATTTGAAGCAAAGGAGAAAAGGAGCATGGCAGCACAAAGTAAAATAAAGGAGTAAGTTCTCTGTCTTGCTGCCAATCACTGCCAAGATGAAGAACGACAAAAATAAGCGGATTCCCACTGCAACCTGAAAAGCTCTGAACAGCAGAAACGAAGACTGAATAGATTCTGCTAAGTTTCATAGCACAACAGCTTTGGAAAGAAAGTGCTGAAGCCATTCAAGACAGCCACCTCTACAGTGCCTTTTTTTTTTTTTTTTTTCAGACAGAATAAATTTAATAGCTAAAATCTGAATTTTAGAGAAGTGGAAGTTTAGAGGTGGAAAATACTGACACGATATTTAAAGGAGCTTTAACTAACAGGGAGAGAGATTGTAGATTTTTCTACTCTTACATATTCAAATATGGACATCTAAAGTTAAGGATGCTTGCTGAATTTTGAATGAGAAGCACACATTATGTACAGATATTTGAAGAGAGAAGAGTGGTTCAGGTTCCTGTTGCTTTCAAATGAAAGCAGCTGCACTACTGCTGTGCATCTCATGAAGCCAATAAAGACAAACAGTTTGATGCAGACTATTTGCCAAGACTGCAGCAGTATTAACACATTCTTTTCTAAGTCTAGAATTCAAAAAAAAAAAAAAAAGGAAAATGAAAGGCTTGTTTAATTCAAGATTCAACTGCACATTATTTGTTCACAAGTAATAAGATAAGACTGTGGCACAGTAAAGAAGGATTTTGCAAACCCTTTAGAACAGGTGTTAAAACAGCTTTCTAGAACAGGAAATTGAAGAATCTGAGTATCAGAACTTCTGTTTTGGAGGATGTTTTGGCACAAATTGGAAATTCTTGTTTTCAGCCACCTCTGCTTCCAGCTGCTTAAATGCCTTTCATCAGTTCAGTTGTTCGGCTTTCTGTTAGAGTTCTGAGAGCAAATGTTTACTGTTTTAGCATTTACTTCTTGTGCATAACTGAAGAGATTACACTAAGTCTAACATAACTAAAGTAGCAATAATTTGAACTTTAGCAACAATATTTTAAAAAGCAGTTCTTGTCAAGATGCAAGTAGTTGTCCCTCCCTCAGATCCGTTGATGGCTTATACAAAAAACAATTCATACCATTATACAATGGTGGACCTTGGTACCAAGAACTTACGGGTCTGAGAGACAGCTGATTGCCACAACAAATGAAAAACATGAAGACATCCACTGATTCTGACCAGTTAGACTAGTGGTCTAAAGGAGGAAAACTGCTACATAAATATCCATTACAAACAGAAGAAAAGACAAATAAAATACTTCCCAGCTTCCCTAGAAAGGTTCTCGCTTCAATTCCTGCTCCAAAGGAAGAACCATTTTTTAATCCAGATAATGTCTACCTCCCTGAAGAAAGGTTAGGTATACTCCAACCTTTGCAGCTCTCATGCAATTGTGGAAGGATTTCATACAAAAAGAAAAAAAAAAAGACTAAATATTCACAGTAATGACTAACAAACTTGGAATAATTCTAACTAAGCAGCATGAAATGTAATAGGAATCTGCATTAAATGCCTCCCCCCCAGCACCATAGGAATAAAGAATGCTGTTTCAGAGCTACCAGAGATAGATAGTCTTTCCAGGTCAAAGAAACAGGAATTTAGAATCAATCCTGCCAACACTGCTCTCCTTCATCACTATTAAAAAATAAAATAAAATAAAATAAAATAAAATAAAATAAAATAAAATAAAATAAAATAAAATAAAATAAAATAAAATAAAATAAAATAAAATAAAATAAAATAAAAAGCAGCACAGAAGAATTCTAACCCTTTTCAGGAATGTCAACAGATCTAGTTTCTGTAACAATGAGTATACTATAACGAAGATTACCAACATAATACTGTGTGCCATTTGAACATAAAATACATTCTCTTTGATGCCTTAAATCAGAAGCACTTTCAGTCAGAAAAGAGGAAAACTGCCGAATCACAGTGAAGCACTGTCAAGGCTCTATAATCTCCCTAGTCTAAGTACAGCTATGAAGTAATGTCTTTTGAGATACTTTCAGTTTTTCTGAAAGTCTCTCATCTCATAATGCATATATAAAACAAAAATATCCTCTGCAAGCAACTTCTTGTTGCTTTTAAAAAATGAAGTGTGAAGAACACTTGGCCTTGGCATAATCCAAATCAGTTATCAAATTTTAAAACTTTAGACTGTTTGGCATGTAAAAAGTGCTTTTCATTAAAAGAGATCAAGCACAGCAAGAAGCAGGAGTTAAAAATCATGGCTGGGACATAGCTGAGAATTGAAGAGAAGCAGAAACACACTGAGATTCTGTGTTTCACATACGGATGTGGCAAATTGCTCAAAGCAGGAAGAAAACAGCCACATTATCTGCTAGAGACTCTTCCTATCATATGCATGTTGTGTCAATTTTAGATAAGTAATGAAATTCATATCGGGTTCTAAATTTAACAGCATGACCCTCTTCAGTGTTTTTGACATTGTTTTGGGAATGTTTCTCTGGTATTTTGCTTCGGGTTAAAAATTTTAATTGAGGATAAAAGCAAGCCCATAATGTCTCAAACTAAGAACAGAATGCCAAAGCCTTCAGCTCCCTTCATTCCTTTGCTGTTATCTGCCCCACCTACCTTTTTTAATCTTAACTAAAAGAAAAACTTCTTTAGATTTCTGGCTTGCCTCAAACTTTAGTAGGAAGGCTTAACAATGAAAGTTTTCAAAAAGTACCTACTAACAAAGACTAAGGTTAGCTTGAGTCTCAGGTGCATGGCCTGCACAAGGAACAACCCCGAGCTCAAGGGAAACAAGGGAAAGGTGTATTTGTGAATGCTTCCTTTGTTCCTGGGACAGAGGAAGGAGGTTACAGAGTGTATTCTTTCTTTCTTCTCCTGGTGGCTCAGCTCTTCTTCCTTCGTCAAAATGGGTACTTACAGGACATTTACTCTATCACCCAAACAAATTAATAGAAGTGTTGCTCTTAATTTCCTGCTTGTATGGCTGTGCATCACCTGATGCTTAGGTGTCCACAATCAAGTTCAAGATGAACATGGAGATCCCCAAATTTTTGCAAAGGTATTTCTACAGTATTTTGCCATCCAATACTACTCTTTTTCTACTGTGCAATCTGAGACTTCTTTATAAAACTAAGAGTATTTTTAATCATTTTCTTCCAAGCTTATATAAAGATCAATTTATCACTCATTTATACAATTCCTGTTGACATACTTGAAGACTTATGCCTCCTGATACTTTTCCATCTTCATAATACACTGCAGTTCTCCAAGCTCTCCTCAAATGAGACATCATCTATTTTTAAGCAATTTTTCTTTCTTTCCTCTAATCACTCCCATTTTTCTAAATCTTCCTTTAAAAATAGTACCCCAAACAGTTTTCCATGAGGCTTTCCAGCACTGAGAAGTGAAATATTTAACTTTTGTCACCCTGAAACCTCCCTGCTGGACTTGATAGAATTACTGACACACAAAGCTGCCTTCTGTTACTTCAGGCTTCCCGAACAATTGAATCAATCTATTTTTAAAATTGCATTCCATGTACTCTAAGCGTGATTGATACATTTGAAACTCCAAACACAAACAAAAGTAGTAATACAGTAGTCTGACACACTGCATCAGGAGCTGTAAACTCTTAACAGTAACACAGTTACCAGCACAAAAATGTAGCTTCATCCTACACTCAGAACATGACAAAACAGGTTGTTACAATCTTAAACGTGATCTTCCTTTATAAAGAAAAGAAAAAGCTGTCAGTGGTATGTCAAACAAATCAAAGGGTCTCCTGCATTTATTTCAGGTTTTACTCTTTGCTTGCAGATTCTATACAACTTCAAGGGAAAGAATGATCTGCTATTCAAGGAGTAGCAACTGTATTGTAAACTAAAGAAGGGATTTGTAAAAGGATATCCATCATGTAGGACATAAAGGACATAAACTGCTTATTGTAAGCATCTACATGCAAGAGCACAGTGTTATATTATTAAGTTCGTGATGCAGCCAATACCATTTTTATTGCTACTTTGTGCACAGGCTTCTACTTCAGCAGACAACAAAATTCTGAGAAAAGCCAACAATCCATAAAGGTGGAGTTATTTAACACAGCATTCAGCAGAAATAACAGCTTTTAATGACTTAACGTCCACAAAGCTGATCTTTAACACTGTTATGCTGTGTTTTATGTCTGTAATAAACTATAAATGCTAGAAGTGTCCTGGTTCATTCTAATTTCAGAATCCCTGTGAAGACAACATCCTATCTGAGGATCCTCAGACCTTTTGCCTGCCTTTACTTTTTCTCAGCTCAGCAACAAAAAAGGAGTATTACTAAAGGGGTTGCTGAACCTGAACGAGTATGTAACTGTCCATGTCTGGTTACATTCAGCTAATTTCAAAAGGCAAAGGGTTGTTAATCGAATTCTGAGCCTCACTTCTCAACTGTGGAAAAGTATCCCTAAAATATTATGAATTACAAAGTATAGAGAAGCAAAGAAAATCACTCAATATCTTTGAATTACAGTCTTCAGAAGACAGATGCAGCCAAATATCAAGTCTCGTTCATATTTCCCTTGTAATGACATATTTAAACTCAAGCTGATACCTATATTTATGTAGCTTTTTAAAACACTGATCGCTACCTGAAACAAAACAGCAACAACAACAACAACAAAAAAAACACAGCAAACAAACTACTCTAAAAAATAAAAATAAAAAAATAAAAACAAAGGGGCAGAAAAAGGAAATATTAGTACTACTAGCAAACCGAAAACCAGACTAGAACATAAAAAGTAGTTTCTTCCTACACAGCTACAATATTTGAAGAGGCTTGCAATATTAGCAATAAAAGCCTATCTAATCTCATGTTTAGAATCACACATTTAAGCCAGGAACTTTAACAAGCCCAGGATTAATCAGTGCAAACAGAGTTATCCTTCATCACCAATTATTCAGTGATCAAGGGCAAAACATACCTGGCAGCTCTTTGGTGTTCTAAATACAGCCCTCATACAGTTTCTACATGCATCCACATCCATGCATGCTAAAAGCAGCGACACTCTCTAACATTTTGAGACAATCTGTTGAAAGACAGGCTGGAAGTCTTCAGCAAACCATCTGCACTACCAACCATTTATGTAACACAGCAGCTCAAGCACCTTTCCTCAGTGGCACGCAATGACAAGACTCTCATCCCAAGGGTAGCAGAAGCAGAATGCACACACACGCACTGTCCATCACAGCTTTGGCTCCCACTTTCTCCCTTGCAAAAATGATGCAATTCCTGGACATCCAGTGGATGGAAACGTGAACCAACTGATGGTGTTTGCTGGTGAGGTAGCTCTGCGTGCACTCTCTGTGACAGCAAAGCTTCTTAGATTCCTGCCTCCCCATCAGCCTCTACACTCATTCCCACTTCTTCATTTATACTAGTGGAACTGTCTCTGGACAATGTTGGACAAATACATCTTAAAATGCTCTACAGAAACAGAAAAAACAATTGCTGTTTTTCCCCTGGTGTGTGGATTTCCTTTAGGTCAGAACATTTCAAAAGCCAACCAAAAGTCAAAGGCTTTGTATGATACTTGGTTATGCAAGCAAATTTCAGCCTGTGGACCTCTTAGTTTAAGCTGCTTGCAAAAAGTGCACCCAAGAAATTAAACAGCTGACCCAATATGTTTCCTTCCTGCACCATATAAGTGATCTCATGCACAACGATGCATCTTCCAGACAGCTTTTCCCGAAGCAAACCGGTATTTTTAGCTCTTAAAAGTGTCTCATTTCAGATAGTGTTTGCTGCCAGACTGCTTTGATCTTAATGCATATCAAAGGAGTATAAATTACAAATTCCTAAATAAACTGCTTACATTTAACTATGCACTCTCTTTAAATTTTAATCAGGGTAGAACACAAAAGAAATAATGTTTCGGCTCCTAGGATCCCAGCCGAGTAGGATATTCCACATGTCTCCTTTATCAGTCCTTTGCCAGCTGCTGAACTCTAAAATATCATTTGATTCTCGATGGTACTTATTTCTATGCCTTTTGCTGTCTTCTTGGTTAACAGTCTACAGTGATTCCAGCAAATAAAAGATATAGATGCAAATAAAAGATATAGATGCATTAAAGAATGCTTCAACCCTGTGTAAGCATTAAAATTCAAATCAAGACAAAAAATAAGATATTCAATACACAATGGGAAGCACATTTTAGTAGAAGCCTTCTTATCCTATGAATCAGGATTTCCAAACACAGCTACTGTCTAAAAAGTAAAGTAAGGCAGAAAAAAATAAATAAATCAGGATTCTTCTTACATTTATCATTAGATCCAACATATTTATGAGCTTCAAAGCAACCGTGAATTGTGTATATTTTAGTATGTTTCCATTACTGATGGATGTACTTTTGACTGCATGCCTACCCAAGAAGCTGAAGTGTTTATTACTAGTTAACACAGTACAAGGACATGAATGGAAGGCAAAGGTAGATGTCCTATATAACAGCATTAATCTAACAGAACATGACTAATTTATTCTCCTGGGCAGAAAGGTTTATGACTAAATCCCAGAAACACTGGGAATACATAAATAAACAAATTAATTTGTTTAGAGGAACAAGACCTTTCACTTCTCTCATAAAATCCATGATCGTTATTTTCCAGCCCAGGGAAACAGGAATACTTTTTCACAGATCAAAGCCATCTAGGAGCAGGAGAGTAATACAAGTTTCAGGTCAAAAACTGCACCTTTGATAGACAGCTGTTCCATCACTAACAGGGCAGTCCCAAATCCCAGTTCACAAAGGTTTTGGAACTGTGAACCCCCTACCCTGTCAATATTCAGCACAGCTGCAGGACTGGCAAAAGCAACAGGAGGTCCAAACCTCAGTGCAGTGTAGAGACTGCTAAGTAGCATGGAAAGATACAGTTACTGACAGAAAATTCTGACCAAAACAAAACGTGAACACAGACAGTTTATAGCAGCTTCAACTCTTGTTCCAGAATCTACAAAATTTAGACTGTGACTGTATCTAAATAGAATAGACTTGTGATTCTGGGTATGAGACTGAATTTGGTAATAGGTGTCACAATAAGCATTAATCTTCAGGTTTCTGCTGTTTCCACACACCCCCAAATGCAAAAAGGAGTGAATGCACCTTATTGTAACTACTGTTCTCAGCAATTACTTAAATTTTACCTCTGCATGCATTAGCATTTTTAATGCATTTTTCTGATCAAGTGATTGATATGGCATTTCAGAAAAAATGTTTTAAGTGTTCTCCTTTGCTTTATCTGTAACATTACAATTAACAGCAAAGTAAAATTGCTTTAAAAAGGAACTACTAGTATGAAATGCAGACCATAAGGCAGCAGCATGAAATACTAGAATAAATGACAGACAAGAGAGAAGACCTAGTTGTTTCTCATTATTTTTGATTTAAGCATGGCAGGAGAATCTCCAAGTATTTCTGTTACAAACTCTGAATGCTCATGTGACACAAAGGGGTAGTGGAAATGCCAAGTCACAGCCTGAACCAGTGACTGAGCACCTGGTGGGAAGGCAGGGCCAACCCAGGGGAGCTCAGGTGTGTGCAATGCACCTGAGTGACAGGAAGGGGAGGAGCCAGGATTCACCCCTTCCCAGCATTTAAGGGTTGGCAGTGAACATAAGGGGCTCTTGCTGGAAGTTCCTTCCTACCTGAGGTCTGCTGAAGGTAAGTGGTTTTTTCCTTTATTTCTGTGTTTATGGCTGTTGTTTTTCAGCAAGCCCTTACTTGCTGTAGTAGTCTAGGGCCTTGTTATTTCACTGTTGTTTCTGTGCTTTCCATTGTATTACACTACCCCATAGTTTTCCAGAAGAATCCACAAGAAATGAGCATTAATGCTTTGCCATTATTGCAAAGGTCCTCATGAACAGGGATTGTTTTTTCAGAATTTAGTTTCCATGTCTGTATTTTTAAAGGTGTCTTGAAGTTGTTGTGGTGCAGAGATTCAATATGAAGCATATTACTCTTCAGTTCACTGAGAGCCGTGCTGGGCCTTAATAGGGTAATTATCAAAATTGTAGTTCAGTTACTAGAACTTTATCTACAGTAGAAAGTTTTCATGGGAAAGCTGTTTGTGGATAATGAAGCTCTCAAGCATACTCTGAAGCAACCTGAATGACCCATCTAACTGTTCTTGATGGAGAAAGCCTACTTTCCTGATAGTCACAATTTTACCAGCTGCACAAATGGCTCTCAAAAGCCACAAGAAAACAGCAAGATAGTAAGGAACAAAGCACCTACCTGGCAGCTCTAATTACTTTCAACATGTAATGCCTCAAAAACGCCTTTTTCTAATATCCTGCATGATGTCATTTCTACCCCCTCCTCATTCTACTGTGCTGTCTAGAAGAGGTTCCACCTTAACGTGATTCAATAAAGAGAAGGGATACCATGTACAGGACTATAGTCCTGTAAATACTTTACTGATCTAGCAAGATTATGGTTCCAGGACTTTTCTTGGCCTGAGTTGGATTTAGTGTATGACAAGATCTGGTGCACTGCTGCATACCAAGCAGCCTCAGGGTTATAGGGTTGTATGTTCTGTTATGGGAAAGACTGGAGAAAATACAGAGTGTGGGAAGGAATAGGGAACAAGCAGTGTTATGTCCAGAGGGAAAAAATAAAAGATGATAAAATACACAGTGTAAAGATTCTGGTGCTTTTCACAGACTTGAATCTACTCTCTTAATGCCCTAGAAGCCCAGTATGTAGATGGTTCTATAGACTGTGTCACACAGTATGATGTGGACACCAGCACTGAGGAAGAAATGGGGCCTTTATTGACTGCTTCACCAATTCACACTGAATTAATTTTGTCTGCTTTTGTTGTAGTTTTCAACAGATCATTTATTCCTCTTTGCCCTTGAAAAACTAATGGGCAGCAGCATGTGGAGGCAAAGGGGTTTTACATTAAATCAGCTATTTTATTTGAATGGTGTAAAATATTTGTATTGTGCTACAGTGAAAAATAATACAGACATTCTCAAATTCATACTTTGTGACAATAAGCTTGATTAAGTGCAATCAGATTTCACCAAGCTATTGAAGAATGAGGTAACAGGCAGGTATTACTTTAAGCTTACTGTTCAGTGTAGCTAAAAAACATGTACCCTCTACTATGGACTTGGTTTGGAGAGATTACATGCTAACCTACAGCTGAGATGACATCAGAATGTAATGGTAATGCAAACTGATCTCAGCACGATGAGAGCTTTTTAGTCACTGACTACACAATGGCCAAATCTTTTCAGCAGGCAGCATTTAAGTTCTGCACAGATTCTGGTAATGCACCTTTTGACATGGAAGAGTATCCAAACATGAACAAATGTTACCAAGTAGTTCTGCTCATGGAAGGTTATTGGAAAACCTCCTGCTGAAGAAGTTTTATAGCCCAGACTTCAATTTGAAGTGACAGCACTGCAGCTTCATCACTCTGCTGATATTGTGAATCACTCCCTATCTACGTGGCTTCAGTTCTATCTGCTCACTCTTACATGGATATAATCACTGATCGATTATGTGAAACCCTGAAGGATGAGATGCAAATCTCATAAAATACAGAAATAAGCATTCCCAATAGCTTCCCAGAAATAGTACCACTAGAGATGTATAAACTGAAAAAAATATCTCAGCTTTACTATATGTCTCTTAAAGACAATGCAGAATCTTTCCTTAAAAGTGTAAAAATATCAAGAGGATCCAAATTCCTTTCACTCATAATGAAATTATATTCTCACTTTCAGCCAGCATATCTAAGCTTAGAAAGTAAATCTCTCTGCTATAAATACTGAAAGATATTAACTGAATACTGCTAGTGCACTGGAAGAGCATATCCACTGGCACACCTATCAGATACAAATCACTGCACAAATAACATGATAATTAGTAAGAAGATAATATTTAGAATTGCTCAATTCATTTTCTGTACATGTGAGCCACTAAGCCAAACCAAATAATTTTAGAAGAGACACAACCCTATTATAGGAGAAGAGCTCTGCCTCGCTTCCTTAAAGACAAGCATTATCTATCAAAGATGAAATTGTGCCCAGAGGCTCAGAAAGCCTTTTTTATGTGCTACTTTCATAATTCTTTTCACTCCTTGAGCAACAAGTCACTAAACTCCACAATTACTTCCTTCTTGTTCTCTTGGAGGTTCTCACCAGACATTATGGGTTAACACTGTAACAGGAAGTCCCCCTGCAAGTTATTTTGATATCAGAAGTTACAAGGTATTTATGACCACATCTGGTACTAAGGCTATTCAGTGCAGCATGAATCTAACAATCAAACTCAACCAACTGCTCACTCATTTAAGTAACACAGCTACAAATGAAGTTTTCAATTTTCTTTGTATCAAATAACAAAGTATTTTTTGTCACTTGCTGACTACAAAGGAATACTCACCCTGCTGCAACTGCTGGAGGTATGACAAGTGTGAGCTGTAGTTGTGCTTCATGCAGAGCTTCAGAAAGGTGAACAAGCAAGTGTATCAACTCCCTGAAATATAAACATACTATTACAGGGGCAGAAAACCAGTGTTACTGGTTGACAAAAGCAAGCTAACAAGTAACAGCAGAAATAATTGAATAGATGCAACAGGCAAGAGATCCAAACGCAGTTTCTATGAATGACTCTAACATAAAGGAAAAAGTATTTAGACAGACTGATCAAAGAAAGGTTTACCTTCTTACAAGACTAAAAACACCGAACTACTGGAGATAATCTTAGTTTATCGTAACCAGTGATCACTTTGGGGATGAAATGTTTTGTTTTTAATCCAATTATCCATTGTTGGCACATAGAAACAATATATGTTATCTGAGCAGGCTACCCGTTGGAGTCCTATTCAGTAAAAAAGTGTGAATCAATGGAAGAATGAAATACTGTTCTGAAACAAACAATTGTTGAATAGATTCAAGTTACCTCTGTGCTACTATACATAAGTCTGAGAATTTGTGAAGAGGCTTTCACAGAAAGGCATGCAGTCTTCAAGATATGACACCTGCTTTTAGAAACATTTCTGTTGCTGTTCTAAGTATTTTTATTTCTTAGCACATTTGTTTCCCAACACTTTGCAGTATAACCACAAATAAATGCCTGGAAGTGCCGTATCTGGTAGTATAATCTCCTATGTGCATCATTTAAAGGTTTTCACAAAAACTGATTTCCACATCCTAATTTCAATAGGAAAATGAGCTCCAAAATTTTCTTCACTTGACTGCTCTGAGCTTGTTTGCTTGCTTTCAAAAGGTGATGTTAATAGCAAATCCTCCAAAAGAGAATAGAAAATGAAGAACATTTAATGGTTACTTTTTTCTGAAGAGTCCAATGAGACCTTCAATTCACACCATAAATAAGGCTGACCAGCGTGCCGCCTTTAAGTCATTTGATTCCTCAGAACATCAACTTCTATACTTTCCCACCAGTAGAGATCCAAAAATGCAGACAGAATGATGTTAGCAGCGAATTGTAGATCTGTTCAGAGTTATGCTTAAACTTGAAATGAGTAAAAAGCAACTTCACAGTTCATTCCGGTAGATGGAAAGAGTTAGGTGATCTTCTGTGTATATCCTGCTCTAAGTTGTTTGCTCCGTTTACCAAAGGGGATTAGACCAGAACTTTCAGAAACTACTTCCAGTACTGCAATGCCCCTTCAAGGGAGTGTCATCCCAGAGATATGCTTCTAAAATCACTGATCTTCAGTTTAATCATCTATCATGGGAAAGATGCTTGACTTGCACAGTGTAGGCACTATTCAAAAGTAATCAAGAAGTTTTATTTTCACTGAAACAGATTTAGTGCCAGAAAACATCCTAAGGGTGCTACAAAATCCATTACTCTTAGATCCTAACAACAAAAAAAAGTTTTATCACTTTCCTGATACAATCAGTATTTTGTGGTTACAACCTGAGAGTTGGCTGTAGTGAACAAGTTCCTGCAGTGGGGACTCACAAGGTTGTAAAAATCAGCATTTAGTCCACCAGCAGCATGTACTTCTCCCATTGTTGTATTGGGGAAGAAAAGCTTTCCCTTCCATTTTTTTACCATAGGCATTCCACATAAAGAGTGTCACTATTCAGACAAACCAATTAAGCAGTGAAGAATCCTTTTCCAGAGAAAGCATTCAAAAAATTACAACACTAAGCTAAACGCTTTTTGACTCCTAGCATACATTTTACAGCCCCCACTCAATATAGTCTTACCAAAAAATATAATCAGTATTAAAACTAGCTAAGCCTTTTTTCCTACAGATTTGTCTCTTGGTCAAGTGACCTTTTAACTAATTATACTCGAAGTAGTATGAATGCACCCTTTCTTAGGTGACAGAGGAACTGCGTATAAAATAAACTTGATTGAAATCAGTTCCTCTGGTACTGAGATTGTCATGCTCTCTTCATCAGCGAGATCTCTCTTCTCTGAATCCCTTCGTTAACTTATGACCTCTGAACTGCACAAAATATTTTTTTACTAAATTGGAAAGATGTATTAGTGTAGGCAACCCTGGCATATAGCAATCCTGTAACTTCAAATGAAGGACAGGGATTTGTGGCCTGATATAAGGCGAGCAGGAAGTCTGAATTGCTGTCTTTTATTATGTAGCAAGCAGGAAGTATGCTCTAACTGAAAAACAAACCCCATCCAATAGCTTCCTCTCCCCCTAACAAATCTAAACAATAGAGCTTTGGCCAAAAAAAAAAAATTGTAATAATAATTAGCTTCAACTCGGACCAGGAATCTTAATTGTAGCAGATTATTTCTCAAGCAACCTAGGTGACCATCTACTCACTAACCTGTCAAGCTGGGTTTCACAGCCCTGAGAACTTTACTGCAGATCAGACAGGATTAATGGTTAATGGCTAAAGACTTCATTTTGGCTAACTTCCATTTGTCAGCCAAGACAGATTATATAGACCAAATGTGAGCTCTTGCCTCCTCCCCCAGACAGCAATAATGGAATGCTCATTGATTGTGTGCTACAAATTAAAACTTTACTGTGCCCCAGCAGTGCTTTCTAGTGTGCTATAATCCAATCTTTTCCCATATTGTCACTGGTAATTTTGAAAGGACTATTGACATTTTAAAAATTATAATGAGGTACGGGTAATTAGGAATAGGATCAGTCTTTCTGAAAAGCCTATGTTAAATATCTACCAGAGATTTCAACCTTGTCAATTTTCACTTCATAGTAGTAACTAAGACACTGGCAGCTTTAAGACCATCTTGAGCTAATTAAGGTCTACTTCCATGCTACACTATCAGGCCTTCTACCATCACTACTTTTTTGGAAGGTTAGTTTGTTTTTCTTGGTGGTGTTGGTTTAATTTCAAAGTATCTCGTCCCCTACAAAGAATGCAAATTTCCCCCACCCAAATTTGAGAGAATTATTTTTTCAGAGCTCCCTTTGTCCAGCATTCTCAGTCTATTGTGTTAGGGACATCTTGTAACAGTTTGCTTCAGTTACATAAAGGTGGGCTGTCACGCTGTCTGAAGGGCCTTGTAGAACACACTGCTATATCCTTCTCTTCAGTTACGTGACCCTTCAGGACTCTGCAACTTTCCAACTTCTGCCACTTTCTTTTATAAGTTAATAGTCAGTGCTCCCTGAAATTTATGCCTTGTCAAGAAAATTGGACAGAATAAAGCTGTCTACTTCAAGAAGAAATTGCTCTTTTGTGCCATTTCATTGCCTAGTTAATACCAGAAAACTGGAGTGAATTATGGCAAATCTTTGATTAATAGATTAATTTTTCAGGGACTAGCATGAAGGATAGAAGTGCCAGAAGAGGTTTCTGCTCCTATACTCCTACCAACATTAATAAGATGTCTGAAGGTCATCTTCTGCATGATGCCAAGTGCCTGCAGCATGTGGCAGGTGAAAAAAAAATGGTATTTTTCAGATTGATCCTGTGTGATGGCAGTGCCATCTGTCAGCTAACACCAGACAAAGCAGCATACTTTCACATAAACTATCAGATTCTGGTAAAAAAGGGATGAATGTGTCCACAGTGTGACTGAGGTGTCTGGGGGAAAAAGATAAAAATGAATCCACCTACGATATTAGCAAGAGACACTGTCCTGCCTGGCTGTAGAATTAAAACTGTGAAAGCAGAAGTCCTCCTGCTAGTTCACAATTTCTGCCATGTGCATTTCTAACCCAAAGTACCACACTTTAAATAACTGACTGATTTTACAACAGAACATTCCAAGTTTTAAATTAAAAAATAATAATTAAGAAGCAGGTTAGAACTGTAAGGGACAGTAAAATACATTAGAATTGAGGTATTATTTGCCTAGGAAATCTCAGCTGATTTAAGTTTTTGTTTAGAAACTGATTTCCTATATGTTAGAATCAAAGACATGGAACTGAATACTTTTTCACTGTGATTGTCAGCATGAGAGGAGAGAGCATCAGTTACATTTAATCTTTTATCTCACAAATTTGTCTTATGTCAGTAATCAGGAGCCTCTTGCAAACCACAGAAAAGTAGGTACCTACAGAGGGTACCTCAAAGCATCTGTACTGAGCTTTTATATGAGCCTGAACTGATCAGTGTACGGCTCCTACAGCGTAGGTCCACACAAACCTCAATACAATTAAAGTTCTCCAGATAGAATAGGTGGTATTTCAGCATGTGAATATAAGAACCTAATGCCATTTTATATATCCAAGGGCATATGAAGCATGTATGCAGAATTGATGTGAAAGACACAAGGCACCCAGGGGCCTCACACCCCAACAGTTAATAACAACACCTCAAATGGAGCATATACAATTGCTATTCTATAAAGGCTTTACATGTCTGAAGGTTGAATGGTCATCTTTGTGTTGACACCTGCCTGTTAATTGTTCCCAGCTCTTCTACTGTTAAGAAATGCTTCACTACTGATGTTTGTCACTTTGGAAAAACAGATAAGGATCTTGCGTGAATCGTGTTACAATACTGCCACACCGTGGGCTATAGAGGTCATGGCTCTACCCTTTCCTAGCAGGGACGAGCAAAGCAAAGAGCAGACCATTGCTTACTGATTTATCAGGACTATTTCTACTGTTACTCAAAAGGAAATGAACAGATCTCAAAATAAAAGCACTCAAGGTGTAGTAGAAACTTGCCAAGATCAAAACCAGTATTGAAGATTAAAAAAATGATAGTTTATAACCTTTGTTTATACTCAGGTTTTTCTACCAAACATCTGTCTTCAGACTGTTGGTTAGGACAATCCTGAAGTTTTGCTCACTGGCAGCCATGTCTAATCTAACATTACTGACTCGGAACATGAGGCAGTTACTGTTCTTCTCACTGAGAATCACCTTCTCTTCCCGTTCCTGTTTAGCAATAACTGAAAGACACTGAATATGTAGTAAGTGGTACTTCTATACTTTGCCTAAGTAGCATTCTGGCACTGAACGCTAGAGCAACTACACAGCAGTACCCTCCCCTCCTAGGGGGAGGGACAGTTCTTACCACAGGAGATGGGACAAGCACTGCTGACACATAAACTCAACCCAAAGTTAAATGAAAACACACTGTATACTTGTTTGCTGTTTGCGATATAGTACTTCATTGTTAGCTTGCTCATGTTGGCTTTCAGTGAACCTTAAAATTACAGTAATACAGTCTGTCTTGCATTTTATGTTAGCCTATAGAAAACATCAGTTTCACTGAATGACAGTAGTTAAACTGACCTCTTCACCCAACCTGTGGCTTGCAGTTACTATTTACTTAAAGCATTTTGTTGACTGCCTTAGTAAGAGAATGCAATAGATCTAGAGCTCAGTGCAGAGACCAATCATCGAGAACAGCCTGGCAAATTACCTAATTGTAAGAAAGAGCATCTCATTTATGGTTCATTCATTCCACTGTAAATGGTGGAGCCCCTGACAAGGCTACAAAGATTCAGCAGTTTCGTTCCTTTGTTCCTAAACTATTGATTTTAGAGGGAAATGATAGGAGTCCCTTAACAGCACACACTGTTCAGGAAATAACTATTACATACCACCAGGCAAAATCCTTTGCCCTAAACAGAATGACCCCGAGGAACGTTTTAGAAAGGTGAAAGTCTGTCCTAATTAAGTCCGTATTCTATAGAAATCTCTTCTAAGTTATTTTTCCCCAGACATTTAAAGCAATAGAGAGATGAAAGGAGTACTGTGTTTTAGGGAATGGATGTCTGAATTTCCTGAGGTCACTAATCCAAGATTTCCAGAATGCTGCACGGAATCAATCATTTCACCACATGTTCTGCCTTTTTCTCCTGAAGTTCAGAATCTGCTTTACCTACACTCTATCCAAGGCACTGAGGTAGCCAAGGTTTTTTGCTTAAGGAAAATAGATTAGAACATATCAGGAAACAGCTTAATACAGGTAAACCCTTTAGTTTTTACAAATGCAATAAATTCAGTCCCTGTGAAACTTCATAGTAGAGTAACCAAAAGGTAGATCAGCTACTCTGAAGTTTAAAAAACAGCAAAAACTGGAAGCCAGTTTCTCTGTAGGTCTGCTACAGGTTGGGGATTTTCACTCTAATTTCAGCACACATGAAATTTCAGCACATGTAAAGGACCTTGACATAAAGTCCTGGAAGATTTCCTAATTAACTCAAAGTCAGTGCTGTTTGTCCAGTAACACGTGCCCGTCAGTGTTACAATAAAGGCCAATGCCAGCACTGCAGTACATGTACAGCTGAGGTACTCTTCATCCATGTACAACAGTAACATCTTGCACAACTGAAATATAAGAGGGCAATGTAGTCTGCTAATTCCACTACAAATATCAATACGTAACCTTTGAGTTAATGCAGAATAGTTTTAAAGCTAGTGGAGCAATCTTCAGTTGACATAGAGTTAAGTGTATTTATTTATAGAAAGCAACAAATTCAAGTTAACACGGACTAATTAAACTTTAAAAAGATACTGTAAAAGAGGCTGTTTTGTAGTAATTTTATCCTGAAGACTTATACTTACGTTTGCTTTCGATTTCCCAGCTGACTCCAAACTTCAACTACAAAACCATCAAAGTTTTCATTCTATAAAAAGGAATTGACAACAAAATAGAGTTCATCACCAATGCTTATTCATCATGCTTGTAGAGATAATACAATATTGAAGTACACAATTACTTTAGCTGTTCTAGCAGTACTACAGATTGAGCATGCTTCATATTCTTACATCAATTTCATCTCAAATGCATCATTTTATGAAGAAGTCAAAGTGAAGCACAAATTATTTAACTAACGTGCAAAAGTTGAAGATCTCTATTAGTTATGCATGACCAACTCCTACTCTCACAGGATAAACCAGTATCAGATTGAGAAAAATGCAGCTATCAGTGAAAGATGGTTGTTAAGCAAATCAGTTGATACACATTTACATGTATATTGGAAAAAAGTCATGAGCTATTGAGTCTAAAGATGTAAATACTGAACTGGAAAAGGCATGATTCCAAACATCTCGAAAATTAATTTTTCGAGATCAAGGATATTGCTGGACTTGAGCACCCTTTCCTTAAGAGGTTAATTTTTACAGAGGACCTAAAATTGTTGTAGCAGTTACAAATTTTAAGAAGGTATTCAGTTTGACTCTTCATCTACCTTCCTCTAGAACACAGAAGATTTATTTTCATCCTAGAGCAAGGGTGAATATTCTTATTTTGACAGTAATTAGGCAGGTTTTCACAAAACAGTCACTAAGTTGAATGTCTCTAGGGTGCAGTTTATCTAGCCCTAGAGGCATTCCTCTAAAGCATTAAGCTGAGGGGATGCAAAAAAGTCTTAGTAAACAGTAACTGTTCCTTAAAGGAAACGCTCTCTTTCTCTCCCCGGACTCTTAACTATTTTATCAGACCTGAACAAAACTGTACAGTAACTGATATCTGGCAAGTAATTCTTGATACTAAAAGCAACTCATTGCCAAGCACACTGAGCTTGAACATATCTGTGTAATACAGAAAACAGCACTCATTGTACCCAAGATTGTTTTGCAGCCCCTAAAAGAACACCGCAATAACCGTTACCGGCTGTTTTGTTGCCTTTTTTCTTTTTTAAATAGAAATTTAAGAAATCACTCTGCTCACTAGGTGACCTACATGAGAAGTTTATTAGCTATCTGTTACTGCTTTGATGTTATCCAGCACATCAGTGGGCTGGAATTGGTTTTATCAATGAGAATTTATAACAGGGAGAACGGTGCAATTGCCCATAACAGGTTTAGGATAATCACACTTACATAGTCTCACTTTAGGCTTTCAGTTAACTGTACTTCAGTACTGCTGAAATTTGTACATTAAGGAATTGGACACATACTAGAATATACAATAGAGATTGATGCCTCATTCATATTTTGAACAGATTTTGTAGGATACAATACTGTGAATGAAATAATATACTTTATAAAACCATCCAGAACCAACTAGAAATCATCTCACACTGTTTCAAAAGTATTGTTGAAGTCTTTTTACCTTGGCTAGCAGAACCATACTCTTGGAAAGCTCTTCTATCTCATCTTCACTGCCAAAAACACTCTCAAAGTCATGGTAAGACCAGCCATCAAACAAAATCCTAGGCACTATTAAGCAAAGAAGACAATCAGTAGCAAAAATTTAAAAAATTACTGTCTGCATTAGAATATTTCTGTAAATACAGAATAGAAGTACAATTCTACAGAAGATACCAGCAGGGAAATCGCCAAGTGATATATCTCACAGCTAGGACTGTTGTGTTTTTTCACTCTAACTTTATCAGCACAGAGAAGTTGACACTATAGAACATTCTTCTTTGTTTTACAGTTAGTTAAACATGAATAGCTAACTGATGTCAGTTTTAAGAAAAGATGCATTCAACTGACAACTGAACTTCCACCTTGGGCACCAAAAGAACACCAAAATGAAACAGCAGTCCTTCTGTAAAGTGTGCCTCTCTTCTATCACAAGAATGGCAAGGTAGGAGAGTTCACCTCAAGTTCTAATTTAGCCTAATGGACACAGCCCCATATTCAGTCTTTTTCTCCTTTCAAGAGCCTATGACAGGTGCTTGAGAGTACTTCTCATCCTCTCTTTTCCCCTCTACCAACAACACATTTAAGACATTAAAAATGTCAGACAAGTCATGAATACTGCTGTTGGAACAGCCGAAAATCATGCATGCTGGAAATGCCAACAACTCATACAAAACTATGTTTAAGCCCCTTCTAACTATCAAGTACTTTAGAAGAGTCCAGGGAGATTTCAAGGGCTTTACCACCTGGCAGCTGAAGTAATTTAGAATATCTCACTGAGCATTCAATTATTCTACTTGTTTCACCACCTTCTGAAGCAAGAAGAGTTTCACTAGTTTCACAACCTGGACTTACTCCTGCGCCAGACAAAAGTAACAAGTTTAGCACAGTATTACCCCTGTAGCAATGTTCGCCATTATTGCTGAAGACACAAAAACACATTGTGGCAGATCTCTTAAGGTCTCCACTTCCAGGGCAGAAACAAGCAGAAACTCAGATTTTGACTCCTTTTCTCCTTTATATTGAAAAAAAAAAAAAAAAAAAAAAAAAGTGGAATCCCTGAGCAACAAGTTTGAAGGGTACCCTTCCAAAGAGGGCCCAGTGGCCACGGTTTTACTAAGAGACAAGATATTAAGGCAAAACATTAGGGCACCAACAGAATCTACACTTCAGTTGCTTACCTATCTAGAGTTAACTGCTTTTACTTTTCTTTTTGGACAACTCTTCTCACACAGCTATGCTAATCTCCCTTCTCTCCAATATACCTGGAACACAGTCTTTTGCTCTGCTAGCAGTAAAAGAAAGTTAAAAAAAAAAAAAAAACACAAAACACAGGCTCACCTATTTTGATGTTTTGGGAGTTTTTTCTGACGTCTTTCATCCAGCCTGTCAAACAGCACCAAGAAAACAGTTCTTAAAACATAAAACATATTTTGAAGCGTTCTTCAAATAACATAGCATAGTTTCATTTTATCAATTTTTCTGCTACATACTTACTAGCTCATAAGCAGTGCAGAGGAAACAGCCTCTGATACAGAATAACAGAAGCTATTCACCTCCACCATAGCATAACTAACATTTACAACAGTCTTGTAAGGCTCCTTTCCCAGCTCCTCCTCCTTGCAGCTTACAGTTCTCTTTCATTGTGGAAAATATCTAACTGCTTACTGAGAACAGCAGTTGTGTAGTCTCAAGAGGAATACCATTTTTTATTTCTTTTTTTTTTCAAGTTAATTGGGTTTTTTAATGTGGTTGTTTTTTAAAATTAAGACGGTACTTCCTAGTGCACCAACTACTCCCTCTTGGTAGTCACTGCATTAGAATTAATTTGTTAGTAGGCACTAACACAGTACTAACAATACTCCTTAAAGCTCTTTAAAATGGCATTTTACAGACAAACGCTTCTATCAAGTTGAAAATCAAACTAATTATTTAGTAAGAGCATGCCATATTCTGAATTCTGAGTCTGCTGCAAGTTCCTTGACAGTGGAGAAAATTCTCTTCAGATTAAATTCATTTTTCATTCCTAAAAGAAACTCATTCAAATGGGTATTTAGTTAGTTAGTTCGTTTGTTTGTTTGCAAGGGCAGAGGGAATAAAAACTGATAAATAACTGAACAGTGCAAACACAAAGGGACACTTCTGTCTGTACACACTCTTTGTCTCTTTCTTTTTAAAGGGACTCTGTAGATAGCCTGCTGTCTTTCTACTTATTATCTGGAGAGAAACTATGTGCATTTGTGGAAGCAGGTGTGAGCAGAAAAGTTCACTGTGTAAAAAACTTTCTGAAACTACTGGATGAAAGTACTTGACAATGAGAGTCGGTGGGAAAAATCCACACGCCTGTATTAACTACCCATCAGTTTGCAACAGGAATCCTATTTGTAACCAATACTCAAATGAAAAGTAAAACAAACCTTTATTTACATCATGGAGCCCAGTGAACTGGAACCTCTCCTTCCCTCTCCTTCTCACTTGTAACCAGACTGGTGAGATTAGTGTAAACTTATTTCCAAATATTTTAGCAATGTCATAGCCGTGGCTGTTCCACTTGAAAAAGAAAGGAGAGAAAAAGAAGTGAGAGAACAAGCAAGACACATAATCCACTTTGATTTTGATCAATAAGAACTCTTTAACACAAATGTAATCACTTTCATAGCTACATGAATGTCAAATCTTCAGTTTATGCAAATTCACCTAAACTGGAGGAATTAGCATTTAGATTTAACAGAGATTTGAATTCACAAGGTCTGCATTTATGTTCAACAGAAGTTTAGAAAGATGGAAGTTTATAGGGTACCTATTTCTCTTCTGAGCAGTGCAAAAACAAAGCAAGAAGCATTCTCTAAACAAACGTAAGTAACATTTATTATTCAAGAGAGGATGCTTTGAATAGTAAGACTGGATAGCAAGATACCAGTCTGACAGCAGCATAAAATTTTTACTATTTATTTTGAAGGTTCACATTGGTAGCTGCATAATGTGAGGATACTCAGTGGTATTCCTCATCTGAATTTGCAGCAGCTTTACATGGATCATTTAAGATAAAAAAAAAATAAAAAACAGCTGTTTTGCTGGTGAGAAAAACAGTATGACCTAGATATCCTACAAAAGATGGGTAGGAGAACAAGAGTTGGATACCACCTAAATCTCAAGATAGCTCTTAAATAATACTCTGAATGTTTGACTGCAGACTAGAAGTTCCCAATAGTATAAAAATATTTCATAACAAGGATGCAAGATTCCAGATGAGTACAGATTAGCACGTTCATTCAAAGCACCAACTTTATTTCATTCATTAACTCACGGGAGTAATATATCCCAGAACATCTCCTGAGAAGTGTCTTTCCTTTGTCTTCTTGGAGCAGTAGCTTCTATGTTCCAATATAATATCCTTTGCCTTTGGATCTGTAACTACTAGTCCCCGGTCCTGCACGTTTTTATCAGAATGCAGTGTCTGAGGGAAGACAACAGTTTTTGTAACCAGCTACTCTCAAGAGCAACAGGCCTCAAAAAGAAAACAACATTAAACTCTGAGTGCTCCTTTTAAATCACATGAAATAGTTTGATTTAAGAAGAAAATAAGAAAAAGCTTGGCAACCATTTGTCATCATCAGTTATCTTACTTTGTTTGCAAGGAAAAGAAAAAAAATCAAGTGATAACATTAAAAAACATCATTCACCACACCTGATGACTGGTACACTCATAACTTAAAAAGCAATTCTGAAAGAAGTTTTAAACTGCTGAACTACATTTTTAAGGTCAGGTGGAGGGTCTAGGACAATCCCTGGCCATTGGACACGTTTTGACATTAGGCACTTTCTAAACCACAGTCTAGCACAATTAAACATGAAAACAACACAAAAGCAGAAAAAAAGCATCTCTTAAATACTGTTTATGGCCAATCCTGAAAATCCAGACAAGATTTGTTTGAAATTCAACACCTAATCATTTGTAAAATTGAAAAAGCTAAAGATCCAGTTTATACCCCAATATGTTAGACTTGCATAAATTAGGATATTAGGTGGAATATCAAATTCCTGTCTTGCTAAACACAGCCACTTAATCTCAGTTGCTACAAATTCTACAGTACTTGACAACAGCCTTCGTACCAATTGTTGAGATCTGATCAGAACAGTGCCTTTATGTTTTCCTCTGCACTGCAGTCCCTGCTTTCTGGCTACTCCAAAACCAACAAAAGATGGTGAAGAGCTCTTAACCAGGATTTCAAAGAAAACTTTTAAACTGGACACATTTTAGGCTAAGTATATTGCATTGTGGCCACAGCTGAATTTCCCAGCACCTTTCTTATGGAAGTTCTGCTTGAACTACAACAGCACAGGCAGACCTAGCAGGAAGTCAGAAGGCTAATAAAGCCCACGCACTGAGAAATGGGCCTAGTGAGCACACAGAAACAGGGTAAGGCCAGTCTCAACAGTCTGTACTGCCATTGCACCTAGTAGTTCTAGCAGCATACTAGATTTTCTTCCTGGTAGACACTGAGCAGGTAATATATACAGTGAGAAGCACATCTGCATAATGAAGGATTACCTATAATTTAAAGGACAAGATTTTGAACATATCACTTGTCATCATTTTTATTTTTTAAGAGGGCTTAGCAACATGAAGTGCATATACTTGGTATATGCACTGGTAAATATACTTCCATTCACACCCTTTCTCCTGCACTGCTGTGCTCTCTTATACTTTTGAAAGAAAACAGGAAGGAAACAAGAACATGCTCAGCGAGTTAAGAGAGAGTTCAGTATGTTGAATCATCATCTCAAATTGCTATGACTTCTGCCTTCAAAGAAAACACTGGCTTGCAAGCTCTTCAAACTGTTCTTTCAGACCAGAGCTTTCCCATTGGCAATGCTGAGACCGTCTTCTCCCCCATCTGTAAATAACCTCTCTTGGCCAGCACTACTGCTCCCTCAACTCCCAGTACAGGGATGGAGATACATCTCCTTTACGTGCAGTAGGGAACAAAAAGTTCTTGTTTCTACAGCAATTTTATGCAGCTTCCACTGGAGGTGAAAGCTCCAGAAGTCTATGCTGTATTGGTTAAAGGAGTGAAGCATTTGTGACACAGAAAAAAAATGAGAGAAAGGACAATTTCATGTAGTTTCATTTGTGAGAATAAGCTTCAATGGAAATGTACAGTTGATTTCAACACTTTCTTGGGAAAGCAAGAGAATACCCTTACCATCTCTCAACGTTGAGTTACACCACTGCACACATTAAATAAGATGAGCATTTCAATTGTTTAGCTTACCTTTTCTTCCATTTTTTTCGTAGCAGCTTTCTTTGCATCTGTTTTTGACAAGGTGCCTTCTGCTAACCAGCAAATGACAGTTAAAGAAAGCGAAATACAAAGAAACCTCATGTTGTTTCTCCCAGTGTCAAGCTTTCCTTGCCCCAGAAATCTAAGGGTTCAAATCTCTGCAAACAGAAGAACACAATGGATTAAGACAAATTCAGTTTTCTTGGCTAAGAAACATCAATTCTTTGTCTCATCTTCTGCCCTACAGACTAAGACTTATTAATGCAGCTCTGTTTAACAATACCTTTGGCTGGGAAGCAATATAGCAGAGTACTTTACGAGATTCTTAGATGTATCACAGGGAAAGCTGGTGGGAAGCTTGCAGTTTTTCTTTTCAACAAGATACAGGTTAAATAAGGAACAGGAAAAAAAAAACAAAAAACCAGCCATGTGCTTATAGCTATATGCCTTTATTATAATGAGCAACAACTTGAATGAATTCACCAAGCCTGTGATAGAAAGAGAACTGAAAAGATCTCTGACATTTTGTTCCAGCTCCAAATACAAGTACTGAGAATTACTACGGAACAGTTCAATTCAGTGCTATTTATCTGTCACAACTTAGCTCTGTCAGAAGATTTTATTTAAAAAAATTGAGTAGAGGCAGAGAGACTGTTTTTCAGCCTTTCCCCATCCACGAGTTTCATTGGCTTTCCAGATGCAACAAGTGGATAAGATGAAGAAAGAATTACTGGCATTAGTGGGAGTAGAGGAAACTGAGGGAAGTAATGTGCTGCTAATTCTAGATGTCTATAGATCACAATGGGATTTTCTTTTGTGTATATAAATTGCTAAATTATAAATTGCTGCTTCTCACAATACTGAGATCCTAACAGAGAAGGAAAAAGGTTAGCTTTCCCATAACCATCTGAAGTTTTGTCAAACGTAACCCCTTGCTCTAAAACAAAACAAACCACATTTTTCTGTATGATTCTGAAGAACTAACTTTTCTGCCGCTCACTTTGAAGACTTACTAAATCATTTCTTCAAGCTGTATTTACAATACTTGTTCTGTTGGTAGCCATATGAGGTCAATCCTAGTAACACTGAGACGAGATTAACAAGATGTATTTGGACAAGGTTGGTTTAGCAGTGAGTTGCTGAAAAGACAAGAAAGAGATCTTGCAGGAGTTGGGCTTCCTGCACTAAAACGGAGGCAAGAATGTGACTAGCCAACAAAGCAGGAGAGTGTTGGCAGATAAAGTGCTTGAAAAAAGTACAATGTCACCAGCACCAGAGAACAGACAGCATCAAAGCCTTTGTGCACACAATTACTTGGAGACTTTAATCAAGTCTTAAAAAGAATGCAAAAATAAAAGCGGCAAATCTTCTGATATCTCTTCAATACAGAGGGCGAGGCAAAAGCTAAATTAGTGCACCACTTTACATTTCACTATCATTAGCAGTTAAGGTGTTTCTCTTCTTCTTTGCCTTCAAGGTCACTAGTACTCTTGTTTTCAACAGCCAAGAAGATTAGACAAAGGAAGCTGCTCTTGATAGCATCTACTCTGTTCCATCAAGCTTAGCAGAATCTATAAACTATTACAGACAGAAACAGTTGAGAGCCTGAACAGTCAATAGGAAATCTTAACAATTTAGAGAGGATATTGATTCTTCCAGAAGCTAGTATACATTGATTTGGAGGTGTTTGATTTCACTTTCAGAAGCAATTAGCCACAGCATTCACATTACTAGACGTTAGTGTTTAACAGCCAAAGCACACAAGTTTAAAAAACCACCACTGAACTCTGATTAGAAATCAAAACGTTTTCATTTCCTTGATCATATCTATCTGGTGATAGATATAGTAAGCCAACATCCATTCCTGGATCAATAGAAAGTGCAGAGTCTGTAGCAACATTTACTGCTAATGACACTCTAATATTGACTCTTAGTGGGAACCTTATTTTATTAACTTCTTCTTCATCAATGCAGTGGAATTGGCAGATCACAACCTGAACCAGTGGTTGAGCACCATGTGAGAAGGACTGGCTAAGCTAGGGAGCTCAGGTGCAATCAATGCACCTGAGTGACCGGAAGGGGTGGAGTCAGGTTCCACCCCTCCTCACACACTCATTTAACGGTTTGCAGACAAAGGAGCAGCATCTCTCTGGATGGAGATTATGCTCCTCTCAAGCTGTTACTGGTTACTGGAAGGAGTGAGTCAATTTTCCTTCTCTATTGCTTGCTATTGTTCCACAATGTCTGTATCCCATTTGAAGGCACTGACAACACTTTCTTTTGCGATACAAACAATATCAGCATAAACTAAGTACACAGCAACATTTCAGTAGCTAGAGATGAATAAATCAAGCTTTAAATGCTCTGTATGAAAACTACAAGCACAAATTTTACAAGCTTTGCAAAACTAGATGCCCACCAAGTCTTTCCTTCGGCAAGCCTCCCTTCTACATTTTATTATCCTCGCAATAATTAAAGCAAAGGGTCTCGTTTATTATCTGTTGTATTGCAACGTGCAAGGAAAATTGAGGTTTGAGATGTTTTTTTTGACACACTGGTCTGAGGCCCAAGCCAGGTGACAACCCTTGCTTCACGTGAGCCTCCACATGGAGGTAACACCGACAGATGTTTTAATGCTCTTTTATTTAAAAGACAGTCTGGCATAGACTTATATTGTCAAAAAGAAGCAATCTTGGAGGTTTGCACAGTAAGTAGAAACTGTCTTGGGCAACCTGAGCTAGCTGTGGACATCCCTGTTCAGTGTGAGGGAGTTGGACTAGATGACTTTCAATGGTCCCTTCAAACTCTAAGGATTTTATGAAACCAGAGCAAATGCTTATACGACACTTCTGAAAGAGGAAGCTGGCTTTTAACTGCTATTGTAGTAAACGTTTTGATAATGCAACTGGTTTAGTAAAGCAAGCCCAAGCTACAAATTGTTGAGGTGTGTGGTTTGGGCGGGGGAACAGTAAACCAAAGACAACAGGAGCTAAACTCAGAAGTGAAAATAAGCCTGTTTCTAAGATGCGTTAAAAAGCATTCCCTACTCTTCTAAGCCGCTCTATTTTAACACTAAAAATTGCCTCCCGTACGCTGGAGAGATACCAAAGCCTTATGCCAGAGCCCGCCTGCAGGCCAGCACAACCCTGCGGGCTTAGCCCGAGCATGCCCCGCAGCGCGGCCTACCTAGCCCGGGCCAGCCCCCGCGTGGCCAACAGGGTGCCCGTGCCGTCCGTATCACCGCATCCCAGCCACGGGGCAGGCCGACATACCCTGAAGGGACGGGACGCGGCACCGCCGCCCGCCTCTTTCTTTTCCTGACCTCCCTCCCCCGAGAGCAGCGCCGGCCTCGGCCACCACCTACCGCCCGCCGCCGCCTCGGAAATGGAGGCGGGCGGGGCCGCCCCTGCGCCTGATGGGAGGCGCTGAGGCGGCGGCGGGGAGCGGGTCGCGCCGTCATGGCGGCTCCTCGCCTGCCTCCTGCTCTGGGGGTGCGGGCTGCAGGCGTTAGTTGGGCTCTTACTGGGCTGCGGATAAAAACGATGGTATAGGCGAGGTCCTCTCGGACCTCTGTGTGCAGAGGGGGTCAGCAAGTGCCTGGTGTTGGAGGCATCGAGCAGCGGATGGGTGTTAACACGACTGAAAACGACAGCTTGTGTTTTAAATTGTGGCTCTTGCCTTCTGCTTTGATCTTTTACTGTGTTTCCACGTGCAGCGCGGCCGTGCTGCTCATATTTCCAGGGCAATGCAAATTTTGATGTAGCCCCGTTATTTCGTGGGCTGTGTATAGAGAATAAATACCCAACGTGAAGGCTTGATGAAAACAGTCGTGCTGGAAAAGCCAGCACATTTAGGCCCACCCTTCCCAGCAAAAGCCTCTCTAGACCTATTTTTTTGCCATAGTTAGAACCTGGTGCCACTTCCCAGAAGCAGAACTGAAAGATTTCCTCATCTTTCCTTTCTTTCCTTCTTGTGTAATTAAGATCTTCACAAACGTTATTCAGCACTGAATCGAAAAACAGAAGTGCTTTTCCTCTGAACACAAATCAGGGAACTAGATATGTGGCCCTTCTGGCAAGTGCCGAGTATACGTGCGTGTCCCTCGTACCTTAAATCACACAGATATAAATCGTTGCGAGGACCTCAGGAAGGAAATGGATGTTCACTTGCACGTTTGGGCCCACGCACTTGCAGACTAAAAAGCAGGAAAAAGGAATGCCACGTCTTGCTTTTTAGTACTGCTGAAATCACTTCAGCTTCCACTGCAGAAGTGGTTCTGTTTTGCTAATCTCTTGTGGCATTGCTTAACAGGCATGGATAAAACACTGCGTTTTCACAGCTAAACACTCACAAATTTAAGAGGTGCATACTTGCTGTACCCAGAGTCATTTACAGTCTGTGGGGTACTGACTTCTCTGTTGTTTTGTAAATTGCTGTTCGTCTCTCACAGGCGTTAAACATTTCCAGGATATGTTTCTCAACAGCAGGAAAGACAGAGATAAGGCAGGAGTATGAAAAATTAGGTTTGTTTCCAGCTACTCTGTAATGAAATCAGACATTTCCTGTATTGCATTCCTATTATGCTATCCTGTTGACTCTCTTGTTCCCTTGATGGGAAGGTTTGCTGCAGGTAGCTGGCACTGTGCATGCTGCCCCTGAGGGAATTGCAGGTTTTAGTTTCTTAACTCATAGATCTAAGGGTGCACACCCAGGTACTGGGAAGTCCCCTCAAAAGGCTGATAACGCTGCTAAGAAAACACAAAAAATAAGGGGATATTTGTTTTAATTCTGTGTTTTTCTGTATGTATGCTACTATTCCTTTAAAAGAGCACTGCCAGACACCTGGGGGAGAATAGAAACATGGTTCCTTCCTGGGGAGTGACTGCGTATTCAGCAAAGAAAGGTTTGGAAACAAAAATGGTTTCTCAGCAAGGAAATGAAGCCTATAGCTTCATTTGGAAGCCTGCAGCTTAAGAGAAAGATGACTAAGAGAAACAGCTAAGAAAACCTCCTACAGGCTAGAAGGAATGATGTAGAGCTTATTGCAACGCACAAAGTCTGTCAGATGGCTGTCAGCACTCAGGCAGCACACAGGAGGGCAAGGGCAGTTTGTTTGGAGACCCTTTATTCACCTTTATTTTTTCTTCTCCTCTCTCTTTGAGTTTATTATAAGCCTAAGTATTCTGTCTTACACTTCTGAGTTGCTCACTGTAAAGAAGAGATGTAGGCAAATCCATGCCTGAAAATTTAGACAGATTTAATGATAGTGGTGTTATCCTAACTCTGTGCTTCTTAATCTTAAAAGCAACACATCTGATATTCTGACGTGGCAGAAGGCGTGACTGATAAACCTGTGCTCCCCATCAATAGATAATGAACTTCAGACTTCTGGTGTCAGGTGGATTAACACAATTGAGCACACGTATAGGAGCCACAAATTCTGTTTTCTCTTTAGCTCATTTGCTTCCAGCATGGTCAGAATGACTGTGAGGAGGAGAAGAAAGCAGTAAGCGATGAAGTGAGGGACAAATCTGTCAAAAGTAACAAGGGGAAAAGAAGAATTTCCTTTTTGTATATAGAAATTCATTACAGAGGTAGAAAGAGCTGGCAACACAGCTCTGTACCACAGTGCGTGAATTCATATCCTAAGCACAAAGCTGTCCAAATTATTCTAGAGTGAGATTTTGGCAGGCACTCAGGTAGGGCTGAAGAGTAGCTGTAGGTGGCAGAATTGCTGTGGCAGTACTAAACAACACAGCATGGACTGTAAATCCTGCTGGCTGTTGGATGATTTCAGGTGTTGAAATTCCTCAAAATGATACGTAATCACGCTCAAAAATCAATCACATTTTGGCTTTAGAAACCAAATAGGAAGTGAAACTGTGCACAGCCCTTAAAGCTCCAGAGCAAGAGTCTGACTTAACTCTTTGACAATAAATTACCACTCAGCTCTAAGTTTCAGGCATAAAAGAAATGCGGTGGAAGCTGTAGTTCCTACAAACAGACACTCACCTTCTGAAACCAGGTGAGTCTTTGTACCAAATTGTGTTGAAATTCTGAAAAAAATCAAAGCAATTGATGGATAGCACAAGGAAGAGATAAACACCACGGATTTGTTGGCAAACAATTGTGCAGCAAAACATTTTGCATAATAGGAATTCTCTTGAGGCTACTGCCGCCTTAATGCTGATCTTACAGTCATTGGAAATCTCTTTAAAATGACAGTGTCTTGAGACAGATGAGTCTGGTTGCTCACAGACTGGTGTTCTGTAGCAAACTGGAACAGTTTCCTGATACATCAGCTAGTGTATTTGGAAAGTGTAGTGTAGTGTAGTGTAAACTCTGTGCTCTCCGACAACGCTTGGGTTCACCTCACAGAATTTAATTCTGTCAGGATGCATCTAGAGATCATTACAGGCTCTCTTTCATCTATCTGGCTATTTATTCACCTCGTATCTTCTCCCTGTCTTCTGTAATTGGCTAGTGAATTCTTGCTTAAGAGGAGCTGGTGCATACATACCTACACATTCACTGTAATTACACGAGTCTTTGTTGAGGCAAAAATAAGATGGAGTAAGAAAATGCATAGTAGAGACTCAAATGTCAGTAAAAGGAGGTGAACATAAAATAACTACATGACGCATAGTGTGTACTGAGTGAGTTTAAAATGAAAATTAAATACTGAAGAGCTCCAAAGGGGTTCTCCATTTGTGTGTTTACTCCACTTCTCAAGGAGAGTTTATAATTGATACTACCATAGCTGTTCAGCTAGCAGTGTTTAAGCTCCCTCTTTAAAGGTAGTTTTAAGCATGCCTGCACAACTTGCAGCTGCAGTGACTGGAATGCAGCCAGACAGGACTGATGCACTCGGCCTGTAGGTGTCACTCCGCTTTTCAAAGGTAGAAAGTAGTTCAGCATCTTATTTTGGCTAACTCGAACGCAGATATAGAAATAGGACAATTTTCTTCACGTGATACTCCATATGCAGAGGTTCTGTATCGACTGATTGTGCACAATTACTGTTAGTGTTCTAGATTTACCACGCTCAAGAAAAAAAAAATGGATACACTGATGACTACCAGATACTGTCATCATCTCCTTCTGACAGATACACAATGAGAAAGCACCAGCACTAAAATGTATCCTAAAAACACTCAGAAAAGACCCTTGAGAGATGACCTAAGCAATACACATAGCCATTACCAAAAAGTATTATGTGGTTCTCTCTAGATGAGGTTAAAGTGTATCATTTGGAGGCACTGAAGCTTTACAAATTAAAGATGCAAGCTTTAAATAAGGAACACAAAACCACAGGAACTAACTACCCAGGGAAACAGTGAAACTGGTGGTGTAAGACCAGGACTGTGTGCCTGCAGACAGGCAGATAATCTGCAGCTAAAATCTAGTTATGGTGCATAGTTCAAGCAAAAGATAAAATAAGATGAAATAGTAAAGTAAAATAAAACAAAATAAAAAATAAAATAAAATGGTTGGGTGAAAATAAACAGCTTGAAGAAAGCGAGAGAAAAGGAAATGATTGATTTCCAGTATTCCTTAATACTATATAAAAAAATAATAGAGCTCATTATAATCCATTAAGTGTGCTAACCATTAGTATTACGACTGAACCTCTCGACACACAAGTTGTTTAGGCAGACGAGACCAGTTTTGACACCCTTGGAATCTATTTGCAGCTGATGAGATTAATCACTCCATGCAGTCCAACCTCTTCGGCTCATTTAAGGAAGTTTAGCCTTCAAATGTTTCCCATCTCAAGAGGAGATGTGGAGTGGGACTGTGTTGCTCTGTACGGCCGTGGCCTCCAACAGAAACGTGTGGCTGCTGTGTTGCACACCTGCACGCCCTGGGAGCAAGAGGTGTAACGCAGAGCCGCACGTAATGCAGAGCAACTGTATTGCTCTCACGAGGGGCACGGGACATAGGATGGCTCTGCATTTACTTTTTGGGCTTGTGAAGGTGCAAAATGAGCGTGCAGGACTTGTGAAGGAGACCTCTTTGCTGCTTTTGGGACCTATTTGAGCGGGAGGAGCAAGGCGTGGCCTCTTTCAGTCTGCTGTGGGGAAAGCACGGTTCTACCTATCCTACCCTTCCCCTCATCTCACAAACAAGAGCCTAGATCAGCAGACTGCCCAAAGCTTACCCATGAAATGAAAGGCTGAATTTGTCATCCCTCTCCTTCTCCCTTAGAGGTCACATTCTCTGAGGCAGCGCTTGCGAAACCCAGTGCTCCTCCTTCAAAAATCATTGGAATTCTCGGTCGGGATGGCACGAGGAGACAGGGGTTAGGCCATCCCTGCCTCAGCCGCCCTACGTCGGGCTGAAGGACCTCCCGCCCGCGCCCGTTTGCCGTGACGGGGCGTTAAGGGCCCGGCGGCACCGCCGCGGGCGGGAAGGTGACCGGGAACGGCCGGGGGGCTGCGGGAGAGGGCAGGGCCGCTGCGGCGCTGCCTCCGCTCGGCAGGGGGCGCCAGAGCCTCGCCGGCCGCCGCCCGCGGGGGCGCGGGAGCCAGCCCGGCGCATGCGCGTTGCAGAGGCGGCGGCTGCAGCGGCCTGAGGAGCCCCGCGGGGAGAGCGGGCGGCGGCGGCGGCGGCGGCGGCAGTTGCGGTGGTTCGGCGTGTCGCTGGGCGGCCCTGATCGCGCGCCACGATGCCGGCGGTGTCGAAGGGCGATGGGATGCGAGGCCTGGCCGTCTTCATCTCCGATATCCGGAACTGTGAGTGGCGGCCGGGGCGCGGCGGGGCCTGGGCCGGGCAGGGCCGGCTGCCGCCGGGGGCTGTCGCGCATCGGGGCCGGGGCGTGCGCCCCTCATCCGCCTCCTCAGTCCCCTCCGCGGCGCCCATCCCTCCCCTCCCCCCCCCCCCCCGTCGCAGCGAGCTGCTCGCAGCGCTCTCCTCGCGAAATGGCGACGCGCCCCGGGGGGCGGCGGGAGATGGGGGGGGGGGGGTTGAGACAGGAGGCTTAACGATGCGGGAGCGGTGCGGGTTGTCTGTGTGTGCCTGGCTGCGCTTCGCGGCTTCCTTCTCCCCCAACGCCTCCGTTTGTTGGGGGTGAGGGGCGTCGGTGCCTGTGTTTACGCTTGGTTTCAGCCGCCTTTAAAATCGTGGTTTGGCGGAAGGCGGCTCTTGGGGTCTGCTTAATGAGAAAAGGGAGGAAGAGGGCTGCCGGTGTGGGGATGAGATGTCCTTGGGTAGGGCCCCTCTGCGGGGAGGAGGAGGAGGAGGCTGCTGCTCGGAGGAAGGGGGGGGGGTGTGAAGGCTGGAGGGTACTTGGCACCCTCCCCTGCCGTGGGAATGGCAGGTGAGAGCAGGTTAATATTAATCTGAGTCAGAGATCTAAGCGTGCAGCGTGGCGAGGATTGCCTGGGGAAGGGCTAAGGTCGCTGCGGTTGGTGTGATGAAACGGCTATATACGTGTTGTCCACCTGCGTGTCTCCAGACTACTTGAGGCTATTTGGAAAGGAACGGCCATAAGGTTTCCTCTGTAAAAGATGAAAGTGGATTTGGAGTCGGTTCAGTGCAAGTTACGGTGCTCGAAGTGGGCTCGTGTTGGGATAACCGAACCGGCTTGGAGAAGGCCCCGGCTTCAGAGAGCTCTGTGTTGGTGACTTTGGAATTATTCCAGGAGTAACAGAAAAGGCTGCAGAGCAAATCCAGCCAAGAACATGACACCTTCTAAACGTGTAGTTTCCTTCGACTAAATTAAGGTGATTTGGACTTACAGTCGTGTAAACAGGAACTTTGCATGTAAAATTCAAGGTCCCAGATCTTCTTAACAGCAGAGGTTTTTTCAGCGTTTTTTTCTGAACTGAGTTGTGCATCCTTTGTTTCTTTTATAATCCTTCTTCTGTACATGCGGAACATGTTCATCAGTTCGAGACAACTTCAATAGTCCTGAACTTTGGCTGGTTGACCTAGCTATTTTCTGGAGATCTGCCAGTGCATTATTGTATGCTAGCTCCATGTGTAACGTAGGTTCTCCCTGTCAAAGAATTTAAGACTTTGTCACTGCTACAAGTCCAGCGTATTGGGATGACTTCTTCTGTCCCTTTAGCTAGAAGCACTATACTTTTGTTCTTCACGTATATCTTAAGTCTTGAAGTTGGTTACCACATTCCTCTTTCCTTGTATTCCCTTCTTCTGCATTTCTCATAAAATGAGAGCAGCAGTCAAGCTCTGGGGTACCTGCCCTGTGTTTAAGGATGTGGAATAACAAGACTGGAGGTAGAAGGGTAGAACAGATTAACTACCGATTTCCCCACAGGCTTTCCTTTGGGTAAGCAGTTCAGGAATGATGGAACAACCCTCTCTCATCAGTTTGGATAACATACCATTCATGTTCCAAGCGTCTACCAGAGTAGCAAAGATGTGTAGCAGATGTATTCACAGTGTCTACAAAGAGTAGCAAACACGTTTGTGAAACAAATAAGGTGTTAACCCTTTATCTGTTTAAACAGACAGAGATGGTTCTGGATTGTTTTGTCTCTGTCCAGACAGCTATTTGTAGGCTGTAATTACTTTTGTATCTTTCTCATTTTCATAATGAAGAAGGTAAAGGTGTCTTCCAAATCTAAATAGTTGTGAAAGAGCTGATATTTCCCACCGTTGGGTGATCCGTGGTGGCTGTCCAATGGCACCTGAATCTTTTCTGTTAAAGGAGCTTGGGGTGTTGCCAGCTAACCACGGGCTGTTGTATCTAAGATTCCCAAATAAATTTAAGAGCGCTCTCCAGAAACTTTGTGCTTCACAAGCACTGGTATGGGCTTGAGCTCCATCTTTCCCTTTTCAGAGTACCTGTTTGTCAAGAACAAAAAGAAACAGCTACTCCCTGAATGGTCTTTTGACATGTAAATTAAGATAATGTTCCTGTCCTGGATGGGAGGGAAGCTGGACACCAAGTGCAGCTCTTAGCCTGTGTTCTACCCTGAAGAGCAGACCGAACAGCCGACACTTGTACTGATGTGAAAAATACCTGCTGGCAGCCTCAGTTTTGGTCTTATTTTTGGCTTTATTTGACTCGTTTATCCCTTTTGCAATACTGCCATATGTAACTGAAGTTTTAATTTGGCTACGCCCCCTTCAGATGATAAGTAATATAATTGTAAGACTCTTGCAGAAAGACTTCACACCGATAGGGAATTTGCATCGTTGTTGTTGCTGAATATTGTAAGTATCGATATACGTGAATTGTGCTCAGGTGGATGCAGAGCATGCATTTCCAAGGTAACAACATAAAACTTGTAGGGATACTTACCATAAATACAGAGCTTTTCACTTCAGAAATGCTTAATCATACATCGTTTTATTTCTTTCTTTTATTTATTTGGCATTTGTACCAACTGTGTCTGCTGCTCTAAGCAACACGTCATTCTCTTGCAGATCAGTAATTTAATTTACTTGTAAGTAATGGTGGTCTTGCCTATCCATTTTTACAAGTCTGTGACAGAGCTTCAAAAATGGTATTTGACAGCACTTTCTGGTTCTTAGAACACTAGCTGATTGCAAGAGAATAACAGCTAACACTCCCTGTCTGTATTTAACAGTTAAAAGTTGTCATTCCCATGTCAACTGAGCGTGTTTTTGGCTCCTGGGGTGTCTGGTTACCTGATAAACTTCTTGATCAATATGTTAAATGCGTGCAACTTTGAATGTGAGAATGATTTTCTACGTGTTTTTTTTTTTTAAGTCTACTTAAAGTAAACTGCTTTCTCAAGTCTGTAAAGTTTTGGTTTTTTTCTTCCCTTGAATTAAAATATAATGTTCATAGCGAAAATTATAAAGCATTTTTTGAGGAACAGAAGTTTCTTAATATGCTTTGACTTAATTCAGTTTCACAGAAGCTGGAGCGCTGACTGACTTTTTCAAATTGATAATTGTGTAAGAGGTATGAAGAACAAAACATTTTAAGTTTAAAACCTAAGTGTAGGAAAATGATTTCTGTTAGCTGCCCAGGGTCTTTTTTCAGGGCACCTTCTTGTTTTAGGCTGTGTATTTTGCATGTAGAGATCCTGGTGGAGAAAATGGACCTTTTAGGAAAAGTGAGAATAACCTGACAACTTTCTGGTAGACATATAGGCTTTTCTAGAAGCTGAATCAGGTGGACTGCTTTGTAACATATATGGAATATACAGTAAAAACACTTGTCACTGTCATGATGAAGCGCCTTAAGAGCTAAAACCCGTACAAGATCTGTGTCATATGGATACAAGCATATGAAATGCTTATTTTTAATTGAATTATGTTTCTTTTGTGCATATACTAGGAAGTTGTTAAAGTGGTCTTGCTAATGCAAGGTGGTGTTTTATAAGCACTCTTAGCTGTCTTTGCTAATGGAGCAGCTAGACACATCATCCCAAATCTGTTCTTTTTATAAGAATGGCTTTATGTTTGTCTGGTGATAAAATCCTGTGTCATCTGTCACTCAAGCAGTTCAGTTACAACAGCAGTATTATCTGCTGTTCACTCTAAAAACTAGGAGAACTTGCTTCTCTGTGTGGATCTTTTTTTTTTTTTTTTTTTTTTTTTCCTGGGGATGGTGGTGTAGAAATGTATTTAATACTATAATGGAAACTACTTCTGGAAACCCCATGCTCCACTGCGATATCAGAAGTCTGCTCTTAGGCAGATGAAATGTGTCTATATAGAGGTGAAAGCTTCTCCTGCTCCAGGACTGTAGAACAAAAGTTTCCCTTCCTGTTTTCAATAGCTGTCTTGCCTTTTCAGTATCACATTGGAAGCTGAACAGAAGGAAGAAGGATTCCTTTAGTTTTTCTATACCAAGATACTGTTCCTATCCCCTTGGGCTGTATTTGTTCTTTCCTTAAATAAATCCAAGCAGATATGTTAAACAAAGTTCTCTTTCTTCACATAGAAATCATTTCACTAATTCTAATTCTTACTAGTTGATAAGTGAGAGAAGAGGGAATCATAGATACAGGAGATAATTAAAAGATGAGAGCTAGGGTCTGTCACGTAACATCCAACTTCTCCATTAAGAGTCACTGGGATAGTATAATATCTGCTAAACTGGAACTCCTTTGGATAAATGTCTCCCATCGGAACTAGTAAGAGGAAGTTAAGGACTGTTGCAGGGAATATTGCATTGGCTGCATCATTTAATGAGCTCATATTGGATTATTTTGCTAAGGTTCCTGGAATAGTCCATTTTACACACAATGGTGTTCAACTGGGAGACTTAGAATAAGCCTTATGCTGTTCTTCTGTTATTTGAATGTGAACTGAAGTGGAAAAGAGTCCACAGTGACTTGTATTACTTCAGTGCAAATACTGCCTAACCCTGCTGAACGGAGTGTACTTGTATGATGTAAAAATGCTGTTCAAGAAAATGATATATGCAGTCAAAGGAGGAGGAAGAGCTGCTTTCCATAACAGCCTTATGTTGTACTTCTGCTTTTGCATATTGTCTTAGCTTAAAGTTTTCTTTTGATAGGAGTCAATCTCTTGCCAACTGAACTGCTAAATGGATGTTGCAGTTGTCATAAAGTGACTAAGATACGAACTTCCAGTAGGCTTTCACTTCATATGGGGGAATATCTTAATGGTTGACCCTACTACAGAGTGTTTTTCTCAACTTTTGATGCCCATTTAGACCAAAAAACCTATCCATGTTGAATGCTTAAGATAATTAAACTCATACTGAATTACAGCAACTAGAGCATCTGAATTGTAATGGGATTTGGAAGCTGCTGTTTTCTCCCTTGTATCCCCTTCCCTTTTCTTACAAGGACGAGGAGTCAGTAGATTACTGGATTACAGTAAAGCCTGTGACTTCCTGCTGTTTCATGAGTAGTGTTGTTATAGTGACAAACCAGCAACATACTGGAGAAAAAAGTAAGTTTTGTGCTTATTAGTCTGCTCCAAGTGCAACATATTAGAAACATGCAGTTCCGTGTTCTTAAATATGATCACTGTGTCTCTGATCTCTTTGACTAGCAATATATATCTGATCACAACAGGATGTCCCACAGCAGAACAGTTTTCATCGGTCTTTATGCCACTCCAGACTTGTTTTTCTGGAGGCTGGAGAGAAGGAAGGGAGAAGAGGCAGACACTTTTTCCTGTGATTGAATGTATCTTGTGAAAGAGTCATAGAATCATAGGGGCTGGAAGGGACCTCAAGAGATCATCGAGTCCAGCCCCCCTGCCAAAGCAGGTTCCCTACACCAGGTAAAGGTCAGCATCTATTCACATTGTTCTTCATGTCAGGATCACATCACTAAATCACTGAGCAAAAAGCTTCTTGTTCTGCAGCCTCAAACTGGTCAATTTTGGAAAAAAGAACTGGAACCATTCTAACATCTTGCAGGCGTACAGTATTTTTCAGTAGTCTTTGGATTAGGTGCACAGTGGGTTCGGTCTGTAAGCAGCAACACCAGCATCCTACTGAAGGTGTACTCCACTGGACCTGTAATTTGCAACTCTAGCATAGTACTTTTGCTAGTTTAGCCAAATGGAGGAATTTATACAGGTAGCTCACCTAAAGCCAGGCACACAGCAAACAGACCACGCCACTGCATTGCTGTGCAGCCTACCTCCTTTCAGCCCTCTCATCTGTGCTAAATAACCAGCTCTCTCAGAGATTACAGAGAGGTGGAGGATGGATTTGGTGTTTGATTTCACAAAGCTAATTTGTGCATGGGAATCTGCATGGGAAATGGCTAATCTATACTGTAGGGGTGTAATGTGACTGTCCTGCTGGCGGGTAAAAGTGATAATGTAATATACTGTATATAATAAAAGTAATTATGTACTACGATGTATGTGCAGGTACTGCAGAAACTCTTTCACAAATGCAACACAAGTATGTGTGCTGCTTAGTTTTGTGATTTTCCTTCGTGTGAGTATTTGCACTATTTTTGCCTTTGGAAGTGCTGGTGTTTGTGATGATTTTGTTCCCCCTCTTTTAACCAGCATCATTCTCTGTCCCCTGACAGAGCAGAGTTTAGAATACTGTGTAGTGTTAGCGTCATGCTGGTAACCATTTTTAGCGATAGGAAAGGCAAGCAGATAATCTAATTGCTTTAAGCTGTCTGAAGAGTGCTTGGATGATGAACGTAGAGAACTTGCTCTCTGCTTGGTCATGTATTCCCTCTCTTCTGCTGGCATTATCACTTATGGTAAAGCAGACTGGACTTACCACTTGGACACTAAATAAAGCAAGCTTGCTTTCAGCTATGTTGGCTCCCTACGTCTCCTGACCTGCAGCAGTAGCCAAAATGTGTGTGCTGGGGGAGAGCAGTGCCAAGGAACAGTCTGTAGTTGCTGTCTTTCAGGAAGAACAGCCTTGAAACAAACTGATTATGAGACTGCATCAGCATATTTTGCTATCTGCAGTTGGGCTGTGGAGTCTACCAAATAACTCACCAGTCAGCTCAGATGTTCCAAATGGAGAGGCTAATAAAAACCTGAGATAAGTTCTGAAGTTTGCAAAACAATGACAAGTTTCTAACTGTTAAGCTAGCTGACAACTCTGAAAGAACTTTAAAATGGAGAACTTGTTTTGAGCCAGAACTCTCTTGTTCTTCCTAAACAGATGCTTCTGGCCACCAGAGTTTGGAGTGAAAGAAGCTGCTGCTTTTAGCCTTGGTGGCATTTGTAGTACTGCTTTCCCACACAGAAAACGGGACTTGTTGTTTCAAGTCCTGTTCGGTAATTTAATGTGCTGTTGGACAAATGGTAGCGCCACAAATAGAAACTAGCATTACTACTTGCCTTTAAGAAGCAGAACAGAATGCTGGCAGGCTCTTTCTCATGCTAATAGAGACTCCTACCCAGCATGCTTTTTAGCTCTTCACCCTAATAATGGCGCATCTATAATCACAGGATAGTCAGATGGCCACGGGGCAATTAAGGCTACAAGGTAACACAGTGTAGCAGTTCTAACCTGTGCACTAATTTAACATCAATGAATAGTGGGTGAGCTTAATTATGCTGGCTGATGGCCATAAACTATCACAGCTAGGTGAGTTCTGGAAATATTTCAGCTTTTTTGAAGCAAGTCTTTTGCTGTAAATGTTGTCGATACACCTGTCCTTGCCTGCAGGAATCTACTCCATCCCGTGTTTGCATAGACTTGTATAGGACAAGTGCTTTGCTGCTCCTTTGGGAAATAAGCGTGTGGACTTGGTCAGAAATATACTACACTCTACTTGTTTGTTTATATAGAAGCTGAGAGCTTGTCACAGTTCTGTCTAATTGGGAGCGATGCATTTTGTGCATCAGACTTGACTTAGGCATTTTATAGTTAGCGCAGCAACAAGTTAATCCTGCTGGAGCAGATCACCATTTAAATGAGCCACAAGTAGCCCACTAATTCCAGTGCTGAAGTACTTGCTTAGTCTTGCAGTCCTGCCAAATTAGTATTATAGTGTGTCTAGAATGTTCAGGTGAATAGGCACAGCAATCCCTTTCCTGTAACCTTTCTGTTTTTTTCATTCTTCTGTAGATTTTAATGCAAAATACAGAGCTTAGACACATTGCTGATACTCATTCAGTACTGAAGCTTTGACTATTGCCTGGATTACGAAGAGGTTAAGGGTAGTAACTTATTCCCCAAAGAGCTGGCCGACTTTTGATGTTCAGTAGTCTATCTTTGTCAAACAAGATGGTAATTAAAGATAAGAGTAGAACACAGACTAAATTTACCTGGCCTAATGGAGGCAGCACGCAGTATAGTGGAGTCTGAAGCGTGGCAGTCTGCCAGATGTGAAGTCACTGCTTGCTGAGTGCCTTGGACCATGCTGTGGCTAAGTAGCTACTTAGGTACTCCTATTGGAGAAGACTGACAGAAGTCATACACAGTGGCTGTGTGTCTTCTACAGAACGGCTGGCCACAGCTTACTGACTTGAAGTCACCTCTTAATCACTTGCTATGAGTTTTTAACCTTAGTGATGCTAAGCTGGAAAAAGCCAGGAAAAATGAAAGTGAGAAAGATGTGGCCTGGATGTAATCTTGTGCCCTACCTGTCCTACCCAGCAGTTTATGTGAATTAGGTGACCTTCTTAAAGTCCCTCTAAATTGAATAGCTTGGCTACAGCATGTTGTGTTGGAATATATTTCTCAAAACTGCTTAACGGGCTGGAAATGAGACCTTGCAAGGAAATGTAAGCCTGTAGTTCTGCAGCATAGTTCTCTTCCAGCTGTCATCAGCAGTGGGCTTATCTTCATTTATGACCATTCTTGAGGATACTGAAGTATTTCTAGCAATGGCAACATCAAATATGTAGAAATTCTTCACAGAGTGCTACCATAGCTGAGTAATGAGGAAAACTTGTTGAACATTTTTCTTCAGCAGTGGGAATGAAGACCTGGCTTCCTTTTTAGTGGGAAGGAACACCTATCTAAAAACAATGCTTATTCTCATTTTTTTTTCTTTTCCTTGTACATGTGGCAAACAAAAGTTGTCTGCCACGGTGAGGCTGTATTGTGCAGTCATCTTTTCATGTGAGCAGTAAGTTCAGTTCAGTTAAGATTAGTGTGCTGTGTAGCTGTTGGAGGCTTGAAATGTGTTTCTAAAGGTATTTCACCTTAATTTTAACGATGTGCTGGTGCTGAGAGATCTTTTCCTTGACTCGGGAATGGCTGATGGTGGTATTCATTCATTGGCTTAAAAACTTAGGCCGTTTTAGTTGAACTTGAACAGTGCAAAACAACTTTAGAGGGACAAAAGCATACCTTTTAGTCTTGTTGTTATCTAAGGGCATTGCTGATGTTTATAACTCTGAAGGTGTCTTTTGGGACGGCTGTTAAGTGGTAGCTTTAAAAGAAAAAGCAGTTCCCATGTCTTCTTGCTACATTCCATAATGGCTCATTCTAGATGAGCCTGCAACACCCTGTTAAATGGAAATCCTAAGATGTTAAGTAATGTCTTCATTATTTCCAGATGCTTTATGGATGAAATCTCTTGTAATAAGAAGACAGTTTAGGACTTAATCATCCAACTCTGGTTTCCAGTATGTGGCGTTTTTATCACCAGCTGGTTGCTATGGTAGCCGTGTTTTGTCACACTCTCGGTGAGATTATGTAGTGCATTCAAAATAGAACAGCCTGAAGGAATTACTAAAAACAGGCTTGTTTTATGTTCCTATACTATGCAGGTTTATGACTTTTAGAGAAACTTAAGCATTCAGACTGAATTTGCTGTTTATGATGGGTCTTCCAGGCAGTGCACCGTTCCAGCTGTGTGCACAGGGGGTGGGATTTTGTTTAGTCTTTTGCTGAGGCTGCAATCCATTTCTGTCAAAGGATGCTGACTTCACAGATTCCTGAAGTGTTTTAGTCTAGCTTCCTCTAATGCTCTGTTACTTTTGTAGGACATAAAGAACTCAGTCTGTAGTGGCGACCAGTAATGCATGAGTATAATGGATAGAGAAGTCTTGGCGCTTGAAAAAGGAAAAGCTTTAATTTCATTTTATGTTAAGAAAAGCTGAATGAGACTTACGTACTTGTCATGCTTCTTCCCTCCCTCTCCATTGCAAACTTCACTGATTGTTACCACACACCTTGAGGTTAGAGAAACAGTTGCTTCAGAGTAAATATTCAATGGACCTTGCTTGCGGACATAGCCTAAAGATACAGAGCAAGGTCCCAGCTTCCGAACTTAATTCAGTACTCTACACCAGGTAGTGATGTCCCAGGCTGAAGTAGTGTTCTCTGACCTGTTTGTCTAGACAAACTACACAGTGTCTGGTCCCACTGGTAGCGCTTTAAAATGATGCGCCCCCTTCGCTTGGTAGAGGAGAAAATAAATCAGTATCTCCAGAAATTAAAACTTTATCCTCTGATTTTTGTTATACCAGAGCAGATGAAATGCTGAAAAGAAGGAAAGTGTTTTCAGGACTGAAATACAGATTGATTATAGCTTAGGAAACTTGGAAAGTTTTTAACTTTTTAAATTTACATTGACTCTTGCATCCTTTTGGCGTATCTTACAAAAGACTTGACTTTTGTCTAGTCTTGAATTCCTAATGCTGACGAGCATCTTAGATGTGAACACAGGAATATCTCCTGCATGTGAACAGGGCAAATGTTCTACTCCAATTAAGACAAATGGAAAATCTATGGTACAATATGCTTCTGGCTTTAGATTCTATCAGTTGTTGTCAATTTATACAGAGAATAGTGCTGCTGTTTTAAAACCTGCTTGTTACAGGTTGCCCAACTTGAATTTGAAGATGCCGTGTGCAGCATGAAACGCTGGTGAAAACTGGTTAAACTTCATGATCCAACTTCAGGAAGTGAGGGAGGTGAAGGAAGTGATATGTGATCTCTACCCTGTCAGTCCAGAAATGAATTGAGTTTCTAGGCCTAATTAAAATCAGGGCATATCTCCAGCTTTATCTGAAAAACAAGATGCATTTAGATAGCGAATACAGTTTATGATGCAGAACAGGTGTTGTGAATCCTTGAACTCGGAGAAGCTTCACCATGTTGTTAACAATAGATGGGCAGGCTTGTACAAGTAGTTTTTCAGGGCTGGGTGTGGGGGAAGGTGGTTTTCTTTTTGTTGTGCAGAGTGCCTGCCAAGGCTCCCAACACTTCAGTGACTCAGGTCTTTAAAACAATGTCAGATAATGAAAATGTTCATTTGAAGCCCATCTGTAAGCATTTTTGTTATAAAATGACAAGGCAAACTTCAGATGCTTGGATTTTTGGGCCTAACTTTGTGTGTGTGCGGTGCACTGGTCTTTCTGCATACTGCAAAATGCAGAAGTTGGTGTCTGTTTAGAAGTGTGTAATCTTAGTGGTTGTGGGTTGTTGTTGTTGTTGTTACTGTTATTTTAGCCTAAATCAAGAACTAAGAAATTAGAATGATTTATATTTGCTCTGGAAGTCCCTCTTTGCTATTATTAACCTGTCCTGAGTCACTTGTTTCCGTGAGCTACTTGATCAGTGTCCATCTGACCTGCTGCCAGATCATCTCTGGAATTGAAAAGGGCTGAGAAGCAGTTATTGGGTAGCACAGGAGGTCTGGACATGCAAGTGTGGTACAATGTTTAAATGCCACAAGTTATGCTGATGTGGAAGACAGGGATGAGATTGGGGATATCATAGTGTGCTGCTCCTGCTCTTCAAGCTTTGTCGTGTACCTTGCCTGCAGTGGCCAGTGTGGTGTGGGGAAAGTGATGTGTGAAACTGGGGCATCTGATCTCTGCCTCAGATAAGGTCGGATCACTTTCGTACAGAGACAGGAGACTTATTCACAGCCTTGTGGCTAAATACCTGCGACAGATGGTAAAGGAAGCAGCCTTTTCCTGCTGCCACGTGAGATGGTTTGGGAACTGCTGTAAAGTCTGATTGCATGCGGCTCTGAATTCGTATCTCAGCTAAATGAGCAGTTCTGCATTCCTAGAATGGGACTCATTTCCTTCTGCCTGACTCTGGCCAATAGAATACGATGCCTGAGCTGGATATTGCTCACTCAGACAGGAGATAACTGACTCAGACTGTTGTAGAATCTCAGTCGCCAGAAGCCAGAATGCTAGCAAGCAGTAAACATCTTTGGTTTGGACAGTGCAAGAATTACTTGAGATCACGCTGTTAAAATTGAAACAGCAGCTTATTTCTTTGTCCCTCTGAATTGGAATAGCACCTGAAAACCTAACATGTATCCTTAGAATCAGAAGTTGATACAAAATGTGAGTTGTTGAGAGTGTTAAGGTGTTAATCATGTCAGTGAGTTGCAGATGCTGTTTTCTCAAGTGACTTCCATGGCAGGTATCAGAGGTCTGGGAAACCTAAGTGTATATCCCCTCTTTCTGAGGTCTTTCAGTTTTTGGAGTAGTCATACTACTTCTTTTCCTTTTTAATGCCCATTATGATCATAAAGGTGTTCATTTTTAAAGTGGTTTGAATAACTGTTCAGTAGAGAGACAGACAGTAAATTGGTTCCTCCTCGAGTTGAGGGGTACCACAAGTTGCTTGGTCAGATGGCTGTGCTCAGACAAATCCTTAAGAGTGCTTGTCAACCTAGTAATCAAGGTATTTATGTGTTTGTTTCCCTCTTCATTTGACTCTAAGAATACAGGAACTGAGGTATTTATGGAAGTCGGTAATGAAGGCATCTCAGATTAACTCCATGTGACTTTTGTGCTGTCTGAAGTCTACACGTAAAACGTTGTGGAACGTGGCTGTGTTGTTAACTTCTTGGATTCTCATGTCAAGAGGTGCTGAAGCTGCCTCTGTGGTGCTTGCCTTCATCCGGTCCTAATGCTGCTTTGGGAAGAGAAAGTAGTAATTCCTCCTGGTGCTTGGATGTTCAAGCAGAGTGATTGAGTGGAAAGAACCTTGAGGTCCCACAGCTGTTTGAAACGTTGTATCCTGATGTCTGTTCTTTTGATTTCAGGCAAAAGTAAAGAAGCGGAGATAAAGAGAATAAATAAAGAGCTGGCAAACATCCGGTCAAAATTTAAAGGTAAGAGAACCGACCGTTCTGAACTACGCTGTTTTCTTTCCTCATTACATTTTTATGTGAATTTTTTTTATATGTTCAGATTTTTTTGTGTGTCAGCTGCAGACATAAGCAAAATTCTAGAGCGGGCTGTTAAAATAGCTGTTGAAAGTGTTCTCTTAAGTACAGAACTTCCTGACTGTCGTGTGACTCAGCCATAACAGAAGAAAATGAGCTACTGTTCGCAGACTTTCGAATGCTTTGCCACCCAGCCACGTGACCGCTCAGCCTGTTTTCTTGCAGAAAGCCACGAGTTTGAAAAAAAAAAACATGGGTGGGTGTAATTATTTTCAGTGAAGCAGAACATATTTAAGCATCCCTCCCACCCCCATCTGCTTAGGAAAGTAATGTATTAAACTCTCTTCTAGAAAAGTTAAGATAAAAATGCGTAGTTGCTGAGGCCGTGTTGACCACTCCCGTAAATAACAGCATCAAAGGTTATTCATACAAAACCAAGCATACACAATGATTAATTCCATCCTCATTACGTCCTAAGGCAGCATTTCACTTCTAAACCAATGCTGTAACTGTTTTCAAGTGGTTACTTTTGCGTGTGGCTTCAAATCTTACAGATTCTGCAGGGTGGTTGAAATTCTTCCGAATGAAATTTCAGCAGGAATGGCTATGGTAAACATTCTGTTTAAGGAGATATGGGGCTGTGTGCACCTAGATAAGGCGTTGCTGCTTTGAGGTTGTATGTATGGCTTCAGAACTTGCTGGCTTTGTGTTCAACATTTTTACCTTCGTTGTCTATCCTGACCTAGTCTAGTGTTTCTATCTGTAGTGCTTATTGCATTAACAAAGTCTGAAATAACTTTTCAGGCCTACATAGGGATCTGCTGATATTCTTTTAAGTGGTGCTTCTCTAAAGGGCTTATGGCAAAGTGAAATTAGTGGAAAGGTAAAAATAACACTAAATTTCTGTGACTGATTTATTAAACTCTAACTTCTTGAACTGTTTTTAGCTGAATTGAGTCACTTTATCTGCAAGACATGCTAACTGTGTTTAGTACAGATCTTGCTTGGAGATTAAGCTGCGTGGTGAGAATGCTATAATTTTATGCCTGCTTTTACTAGGTAATAAGGTCATGCATTTCTTAGTTGGAACAAAGAAAACCAAATGTGTTTGCTGCTCAATGCGAATGAAGGCAGTGTCTGCTGGAGTCGCTGAAGAGCAGACACTCATTTTGTTCTTGGATTGGATAATGGAATACTAAGCCGTAGAACAGACTGTGCCAGAGCAGTGGTCGTGGCCACATGCTGCCATATTTCAAGGAGCTTTTCCATAACACTTCAGTCATAGGGACTGGATTTTGGGTGGTCCTGTGTGGAGCCAGGAGCTGGACTCTACGGTCCTCATGTGTCCCTTCTAATTCAGGACATTCTGTGATTCTGTGGTACCTGCTTGGTGGCACGTAGAACAGGAGAAGTCATCTGGTTAATGAATTCTGGGAAAAGAAAGAGGAGGTTTCTATCAGCCCAATTCTCCATCCTTCCAGACTCCCTCTGAACGGTGGTACAAACCTTCTGGTGCCATTCCTTCCTGCTTTGTACCCTCTGCACCGTTTTGCCCCACCACTCAGGCCAGTAATGAAGATGTTAAATGGGACGGAACCCTAGTATTGACCCTTGTGGTCACTGCTAGTTCCTGGCCTCTAATTAGACTTCGTGTCACGGATCATTACCCTTGCAGCGAGTCTGAAAACATCAAAACACATTAAAAAAACAAACAAACTAAAATAAAAAAAGCATCAAATTCGTTTTTGAAGCTCCATCTCTTTTCTGCTATTGGATTATATTTACTCTTGGCTGTCTTCTTGAAACACAGCTAAACATGCTGTCATAAATGCAATAAGAAGTTACAGAAAGGTTTGTAATAGTTAAAGCTGTGTAAGCAGTGGGTTGCAGGAATATCGTCCAGTTCTTACTGTTTGGCTGTGGCCAAGTCCTGTTAACTAATCTTTAAAGGGAGCAGTTAATATCTCGCTTTCTGCTTACTAGCCCAACTCCTTAGCTTTGTACCTGACTTGGAAAGCTCTGATCGTATGTTCTGCTCTGCAGTTAACATAGTGCAGGGGGGAAATGATCACAGAACCTTCCAGCTGTGTAGAACCACGGATCAGGTGATGATCAAAGAGTTGTGGTACTGTCAGTAAAGCTGTGTAATAACTTCAGTTGGTGTGCATTATGTGTAACATCCTTAAAGCACAGTTTCAATAGTTCTGAATAAATGTCAGTATGCATTCAAGAGAATAACTTGAATGAAATATGACTTACCCTTCCCATTAAATGATCTTCATGTATACGCTGTTGACTTCAGATGTTGTTCAAATGCAGACAGTAATTTGACATTTCTGAAAGAAAACGAGACAAAAATGTCAAAATTTGGGTGGGTCTGAGTCTGGACAGCTCGTTGCAGTGTAACTGCTTGCAGCCTTGAGGCATGAGGAAGTGATTAGCTGCGTATCTTTCTGCTGCAGAAGTTCTATGTGGGCTTTGTGCAACACAGTTTTCCTTTGCAGATATGCACGTAAAAACAAACAGACCTTCATAATGTATTTTTTCTTAGTTCAACCGAGATCATTCAGTTTAACCCAATTCCTTTCTATATAGCACTGACTTGTTTTCTTTTAAACGCGTGTTGAGTGAGACAAATGTGTGATGGAGTCACTTATGATGGGATCCCTCACTAAATAATTATGGTGCACGTGGGGGCCCTGCGATAATTACTTGGCTGAAGATGCAGCTGTTAGGCTGGCTGTGTCCCTGTGACCAGGGAAAGGCCTGGCTGTAAGAAGCAAAGCTGGTAGTTGGCACCAGCATGCTCTTGCTTGAGCCCAGCCTAAGGGACTGCTGTCATTCCCTTTCTCTAGACTTTAATATACTACGTGTTATATTGCGGTGTCTACCCACCTGCCTCATGTAGCTAGCAAGATACTGTGAGTATATAAGTATTAATACTCCTGGTCTGTCAAAAAAAGTAGCTAGTAAGTCTGCTGCCCATTTTGTTTGGGTTAAGCTGCTATTTAAAATATCCTTGTGCTTAACAGGCTCGGCTAAGGTTGGAAAAGCTGGAAAAGCTCTGCTTTTCTTGAATCGGTGCAACATATGTCTTGGTGCTGGGCTTGGATCCGGCTTCTGTTCTGTTTGCTCAGAAGGAACCCAGAATCTCTGTACTTAAAGTGGCTCTGTCTCTTGTTTCAGCATGAGAAAACTGAGTTGCGAAGGTCAGTGTGTCCTTGACAGCTGCTTCAAATGCTTCTGCATTAACTAAGATAAGACATGTGCAGTATCACGAAACAACACCAGTGTAAGAAAGCAGAAATTGTAGTTGCATGAAGCAGAGAAAAAAATATTGTTTGTTCTGTATTCAGATTATAAGCTGATTTTGTTCCCAGGCTTGAGCCAAACTAGAAGCCTGACTATTAGAGTATTAATTTGTTAGTAAAGGAGATCTGCTTTCTTGAGAGGAAAATACCTAGTTTATTGATTTGTTGCTTAATTTTGGTCTCTTAAAGAAAAATATGTGTAATAGCAAAGATGCCCAAATATCAGGATAGTATTTCTGCAGATGGAGTTGTGTTTTCTGCTTGATTCAGAGCTGACATTGGAGCTTAGGTTTTTTTCTGGTTGCTTAATGAGTTTTGCATTAGAAGAGTAGCTCTTAGATGTGCTGCTACGTCTTAGTTTTGGCTTTTGCTGAACACAGTTTGTGGAGATAATTTTATATATTCATGTTTAAAAAAAAAAACAAAACACATATAAGTCAGTTGTTTTCCCAGTTTGGAGCAAGTCTTCTTATTGTCCCAGACTACACAGTAATCCACAGCAAGAAGTTCAGGAGAAGCCTCTAAATTCCATTTTAAGCAACCAAACCCTGTTAAACAGCTTTCTTGCCATGGTGTGTAAGTGATGTTCCATTATTTTCAGTTGGGTCTGGTGTTTGTCACTGTCTTAGACAAGAAGACGACAATCTGACAGTAAAGTAAGTATCTTCTCTGACAAAGTGAACTGTTGGAAGCAAAACCAGGCTTCAAATATCAGCTGGATTGTAAGGTTGCTCCAGTAGTACTGTTTTTGTGGCAGTACAGTAGCTAAATGCTGCTCTCTCATGGATTTGTATGCATTGTCAGTCACAAATGTTCAGCGTTCTGTTTTAGAGGCTTTGGACTGTACCACATGCATGGAAAGACAAAATTTGTCTCAACTTAAAGGTTAGGTACATTCATAAAAAAAACTGATGTTTTGACCTTTAGGCTGTGAGCACATCATATGCACAGACAGGTCACTGTGTAAAGTTACTTAGCTGAAGTAATGTAGAGAGAAAGCACATTAGAAGCAGGGGAATACTTCAGGATGTTATTCACTCTGTTTTATGTAAGCCACCATCGAGTTCTGAAAGTTTCTAGACTTGGAGACAGCAATGAGCTGTGAGGATGCTATTGGGACTGGACAGAGCTTCCCTGCTCTGTCTCCCAGAGGGACAGGGCTGAAGTGCTTTGCAGACCTGTCAGGCTGGTGGCACGCTCTGTAGCTGTGTAGCAAGGTGAGTAAAATTGAAAAGCACGTACTTTTGACTCGTGGTCCAAATCATGGACAAGAGGGCGCTGCCTCAGAAGCAAAAGGTCTTGTAATGCATTTGTGCCTTATTTCTGCCATTTCAGAAGGCTGCCTGAAGGAGATCTAGCAAACCAAACTGTGCAGGGAAAGCAAGTAGTCTTTGAAATGCCTCACTGTGCTCAAAACCTGCTGACGTGTTCTGGATCCTTCCTGTTTCTGCTGACTTGATTTGTAGTACTTACAAATGCATATGGAAGCATTTAAAAATAGGCTTAGTTGAAAGAAACGATTGTGTATTGCAATAAAGATAACAGAACATGCAAAACTTCCTTCTGCTTTTGTTTTTAGGATGTTTGCTTGGATCTGGGAGGGGCCGTACTATTTTAGCACGTACTTAAGCAGCCAGATTTGTTAGTGTTTAAAATAGAGTCTTTTAGCACAGTAAATACTTATTGTCTGGGATAGAACCAAATAGCTAACATTTCAATAAGAGTCCGAAGCAAAGCTTTCTTCAAAACGCTATTAGATTTAGAGTTTCTTTCAAGTAGAAAAAAAAATCATCGTGAAGCCTAGAGTCAAAACAGAAAGCAGCCCCAAAAAACACGGACATGGTTGCAGTCTGTGTGCACAGCCTCGTCGTGTTGCCTACTTCAGTGTGCCAGCATGGCTTTTCTCCATTCAGTAGCACTGTGTCACTTCAAACACTGATGTTAGCATTCGTTCCTTCACAAACTGTAAGGTTACCTTATAGCAGGGTTTTGGTAAGTGTGAAATGTGTGGCCGCTAGAGATGCTAACCTGGCTCTGCACCAGTAGGCGACAAGGAAGAAGGGGAAACTTCTGTACTATTAAGACTTCAGATTGTTTTTAGATTGTACGTTTAGCTGCGCCTTATATAAATCTCAAGTGATTTTTGTTATTCTTGTTTTAAGAGTGCAGCCTGGGGCTTTTTTTGGTAAGGGCAACAACTTGGGTATATCTTTTTTAAGCTTCTTGTTATGCAGTGCTATTCCGACTGAACTTGCCCATCACGAAGGAACGCACATTGATCTGACAGGAGTTATTCTGGGCCCAGAATGCGGAGGCTAAGGAGCTTATGTAGCCTTTTAGGCAGTAGCATCTAGCAAAATTCTGCTAACCTGACTAAGCTCTAGCTCTGCAGCTTGATTTAGTGAATGCTCCTTGACTTCCTGATATAGGACAGAGAGAGAGAGTTTTACAGAAAGCACTTTAAAAAATATTTTCTTTTGGAAAAACAGTGGCCTGCCTGATGAGCTGTGGGCTTCTACACTGCTTCTTGTAACTGGGCATGGAATAAAAAGCTTTAGAAGATCCTGCTAACAAGCTTCTACCATTCAGAAATACTACAGCATCAGTCCACACAGAATCATTAGGGTGGGAAAAGATGACTAAGATCATCTAGTCCAGCCATCACATAAAGGTGAAACCCATTCAGCATGTACTTTGTTTCTAAAAATGAAGCACTTGTGAGTGCTTTCGTTTTATAAACACCCTTAGTAAGAAGACATTCTAATGACAGCAGGAGAATTTGCACACTAGCTGACAATTTTATTTCATGGCTGTACTTTAAGATATAGCTGATGGCAAATGGGGTTAATATAGTACATAAACACTTTGATTCAGTGACCGCTCAGTTTTGTCATGGTTTCACCATTTTGCTTCCATTAGGAAGCTACACAAGCTACCCGTGTTCTGTGGCTGTTCTGTAATTCTCTTTTAATTAATTCTGAAGTCCAAATGATGATTGACTTGATTTTCCTGATGTGTTTCTGGTGACTGTTTCTGATAATTGCATGTTTTTAGCACAAAATGATGTCAATATCTTTAGTTGCGTTTAGGTCAGAGTTAAGTGTATCTTACTGTACAATGAATAAAAGCTCAAATAATAATTTAAATTATGAAATTAGAGTAGTGCAATCAATTAATCACTTACCTTTCAACTGAAACTATAAAAATATTTGGTGATTTACAGCTATCCTATTCTCGTGTGTGAGACAGTAGTTCTGAGATGATAAAACTCATCAGCCTGGTTGGTTGTCGTTTGTTGTTAACTGACTGCCAGTGCTAACGGTGCCAAAACTGCCATCTCCTGACTATTAACTGAATGATAAAAGGTTTTCTGTTTTACGTGGTAATACATGGTAAATCAAATGCCAGTCTTCATCACTGGATACGGTTGTGTCTTGTTACTGTATTTAAGTGTAGTATTAAGTATAGTATTTAAATGATACTTGTGTGGGTCCTTCTCCCTGGGGAGGAAGAAAAGCAGATATTGGAACCATATAGGCTTAACTGCTTTCCATTTCCCTGCTTTCCAGGTGACAAGGCTCTGGATGGTTACAGTAAGAAAAAATATGTCTGCAAGCTGCTTTTCATCTTTCTCCTGGGCCATGACATTGACTTTGGTCATATGGAGGCTGTAAACCTGCTCAGTTCCAATAGATACACAGAAAAACAAATTGTGAGTAAGAACGTTCCTATAAAGACAAGGCATTCTGTCTGATATCCTCCCTCAGCTGTGTAATCTGTAAGGGCTTTCCCCATCCCTCAAATGAAAGCCTTGGTTGGGGTTTAGCAGCGATTCTAAAATGTGAAAAGCTTTGTGCACCAAAGATTCGTATCTTGTTACAGTAAGTGACTTGAGAGCTGGTGCAGTAGTGCTTAAGTAAATGCCACAAATTGTAACAGCTTAAATGTGTACTCTGTGCAGGAAGGCTGTTTCTGTTTGGTCACTGCCTTGAGTCTTGCATTCAGATTGACAGAGACTTGTGAGAAATGTTAGCTCTTGCTAACAAACTATAATGCAAGCATGAGTTCCACTTGAAGTGCCATGTAGTGGTCACCCATTAAAACATGAACCAAAATAGGCATATAACTTTTAATTTTTGGGCTCTCCTTAATTTTTCTTAGATAATGTCCTCATTATCAAGTACTGGTGCCTAAACAATAAGCCAAATTCTTTTGCTGCCCCTTCAAATATTATCCCACTGAGACAGAATGATCTTTTGATTACATGCTGAAACAAAGTGATCTGCAGACCTTGAGCCTTCCACCTTTTGCCGAAAACCGATAAATAAGGGAAGCATCAAACTACTTTATCTGCACTTGATCTTTCTAGCCTTCACTCTGGTGTCTGTCCTAACGTTTGATGTTGGAGAACTGTGTCTCAAAGTATTGTGGCGTTAGCAGAAAACGTATCATGCTGGCTAACATAAATGTTCCTTTTTCCTGAAACACAGGGCTATCTCTTCATCTCTGTACTAGTGAACTCCAACAGTGAGCTGATTCGCTTAATAAACAATGCGATCAAGAACGACCTGGCCAGCCGCAACCCCACCTTCATGGGCCTAGCTCTGCACTGCATCGCTAACGTGGGTAGCCGGGAGATGGCGGAAGCGTTTGCTGGAGAAATTCCAAAGATACTTGTTGCTGGGTAGGTATGACGTGCCTCCTTCAGATACAGCGCTGGGCTCGGTTCAGTGGGAACAGCTGAGTCTGTGTTTCGAGCTACGCAGCCCTGTGCTTGCAGTATAAGTGGCAGAGGTCTCCCATAACTGTAAACGTTTTGGTGAACCCAGGGATGGAGTTGCTTGTGTAAGTGTACAAATACTACATGGGAAATTAATGCTGTCAACATCTTGAGTAGGTTTTTGTAGCTTTGCGTACTGATCAAGTATTTGTTCTGTATAAATGCACGGTAAGGAACGCTGAAATGTCTGCTTTACTTCCCTTATCTCTCTTGATGAAAAGAGAAATAAATGCAAATAAGTAGGGGCTTACACTACGAATTTGGTTATAAAAGCTTTTTTCAATGGACCTGTCTTCATAAGGAATGTGCTAATGTTCTGCAGAGTGAGTGAGTGTTCTTGCCTCCTCTGATGGCCTCATGAGCAGCAGTTCCTGTAACCACCACAGTCACAGCCACTCTAAATTTCATTTCTTACAGCTAAGAAATCTCTCACCGGACCTGGTAAATGTCTAAACTGTAGCTAACTAAACTTACTAGAGAGCTTGAGATTGCAGGACTTTTCTTTATTTCTTTTTTTTTTCTTTTTTTGGGAGGTTGAAACTTAAAACACTGTGCAAAGTCTAAGCTGTTGTCAAGAAGGATGCAATAAGTGATATCTCGTTGTGGCAAAATTCATGTGAGACACTTCTGAACTCTTGAGTTTGTTTTATAATACCACATTTGAACGATATTAACATTCTGCAGAGCTAAAGTTTAATATGGGCCAGAAAGAGAAGAACAAGCAGCCAGCATCTGCTGCTCACTGTAGGCCTAGTCTCATCAATGTAATGGGGAGAAATCTGTCCCGGAATTCTACCTTCCTCAGACTTGAAATTCCCTGTGTTAGGCATGTCTAGAGAAAATGCGCTCATCAATCGTAAACAGAGCTGAGCACTTTCAGTTGAATCTTGTTGGTACACTGGGCTTTTTATGCCCTAAGTCTTCAAGTCCTGAAGGATGTATGGAATGGTCTCATGGAAAATTGGTAACTTAAATAATGAGGAGACTGAACTTCTGTTGGGGATGTGGACACTCGTGAACATTTAACCAAGATGGCACAGTATAAACTGCCTCTTAAAACTTTCAGTGCTAATGCTCCATACTTGTTTTTCAGCTGTTGTAACACATGCAGTGTTCTTAAAAACAAAGACACTAATTCACTGTTCCGTGAAAGGAAGCTCGCTGAGCTAGAATAGTACTATGCACTGTGCTGCTCCTAAAAGAGTCGGTTCCTCTGCCAGCACTGTGGATGGCAAGGTGGATAGGCTTGTGGGTTGCACATCTGGTGACAGCCAGACAATCTGCATGCTGCCTGCTGGTAATGAAGCTGCTGAGTGCTGAGTAGGTAATGATTCATCTCTGGTACGCAGCACCTGCTGAGAGATCCAGCTTTGTTCACACGTGTAGTGTAATGGATGTGAACTGTTTGATTTTAGTCTGTTTGGAAGTTCATGATGTTCACTGAGATCTTGACTCAATGAGTTCTGATGGTGAACCTTCAGCTCTGATGAAAGGTTGTGAGATGTCTCCTTAAGTAACGAGATCGTTATAGGAGCTGCTAGACATGAGTAATGGTTGAGCACTTGAGTGATTAAACTTGCTGGATGAATTTCAGAACAAATACTGGTACACAGGGGGAACTTATTTAGCAAACTTCGGTTGAAAAGATGCTACCTCATGGAAACTGCTGAGCCTGTGCAAAGAGTAGCACAGTGCTAGCCTCTGAGTATTGCTGTGACTTTACTACGGGTTTAAAATATAGTGGTTCTCTTGCAGAGATACTATGGATAGTGTGAAGCAGAGTGCTGCCTTATGCTTGCTGCGTTTGTATAGAACTTCTCCTGACCTTGTCCCCATGGGAGACTGGACGTCCAGGGTGGTACATCTCCTCAATGACCAGCACTTGGTAAATCAGCTTAGTTATTCTCCTTTGTCCTACTCTGTGCATGAATTTATGAATTTATTTCTCCAAAGTCTCTCCACCAAGTGGGTTGCTGTTTTCTTAAGGTAGGGATAAAGAGATGGAAGAAAAGTTTGTTCTCTGTATATATTATTTTTTATTATAGCTTTACTTGCCTTAATTATTCCTGGCATGTACAAGAAATGGATTGCACGAGTTCTTCGTTTGCTCTGACTGTAAATTGTGAGCCTTATGATCCTGAGTCAGATGTATAGATGTAATACTGATTTTCTTAGGATTAAACAGGCACTAAAAATGCAAGGCCTGATTTAACAGTGCTTGGGTTTCACTTTGCTATCCATGTTGTCATTCTTATCCTGCTGGTTCGAAAAGAAAACCACTTGTTCTAGACAACAGACAACTTTTTTCTGTCTGATTAATTTAGAAGTCTATTTATACCTGTGCTTTGATTGCAATGGGAGCACTTTGGAAATGCTTTAGTCTTCAGTAATGTAAAATGTTTGTATTATACGAAGCCCTCTCTTGACATTCGGTTGCCAGAATGCTTTTCTGGATCATCTGTTACATCTGTTTTTGTTTTTTTTTCACTTATGCTTTGTTTAAGATGACAGTTTGCATCCAGGCTTTATTTTAGTGCAGCTCTCCGAATACGTTTTAGATGCATTATCTGAACACGAGACAGAGCTAATACAAAAAGCACATGAAATGCTCTGCAGGCATGACAGTATCATGGTGAAATTCCAATCCAGTTTTAAAGATGTGTAATTTGTCTAGATGTTTGTCAAATAAATGGCTTGTTAATATGGGTCTTTGTCATGGGGATTAACTCAGTTTTCTTTTCTATAAAAATTACTGCCAGTGAAAGGTAGTGTTAACAAGCAGCATCCTAAATAGTTATTAAGATGAATATGCGGTTTTGTTTTTCCTTCTAGGGTGTGGTTACTGCAGCTACAAGTCTGATCACAACTTTGGCACAGAAGAACCCAGAAGAGTTCAAAACTTCAGTCTCTTTGGCAGTGTCGAGATTAAGCAGAGTGAGTCCAATGACAGCTCTGATAATGACTTACGGTTGCCTAATTTATTCTGCTTTCTAGGTCAGATTATCTTACTGTTGCTTATTTATTCATCTCTCTAGGTCAGATTTATTTAATGTACCACCAAAACCAAGGATTATTTAGTTGTAGTTTGTACTAGCTCAGACAGTGTTTTAACATTTCTTGCTTAGCGGGACAGAAAGCTTAGCTTCCCAAACTTATTTTTTTTGTATAATTCTTGCTACACTGCAAATGCACGTATCAGAACTTGCTGTCTCCCAGCTTTGTATATTCTCAAGGATTCCCATGATGTAGTTGAGTTTTTAAATCATCTTTTTATGTTGCTGTAACACTAGGGAGTACTTAAGTAAAGGATTCTACAAATTTCTGCATGGAACTCTCAAAAATTACAGCCCGTGCTTCTAACTGTATTTAAGCTTCTTACAAGATGTCTTGTCTTTCTGTTCCTGCCTTTGAGCTGCCACTAGGCTAATATACATAAGTATTAGATATTCTGTAAATGCGAGTGGGGGATTAAGCAGGGGCAGGAAGTTCAGGGAGAGGAGCAGAGATATTTCTGTGTGGGTACAAAGTTTCCAAGTTAGCGTCTTCATGTTGGAAAACATGGTTACTGTTTTGTTTCAGTATGGTCTCTTAGAAAGCTTGCAAGGCGTGTGAAGACATTACTTCACAGCTGTGTTTTAAGCTTCAATTTATGTGTGGTTTTAGATGCAAAAGAAATTACTTACTGTTCAGAGAAATTTTCTCTTCAAATCTGAAGGTTCTATCTAATACTCAAAAGCAAAGGAAGTGCATGGCTCTTCTGTAATGGAGCAGCATGAGTTAAAATTTCCTTGAGCAAGGCTAATGCAAGACTCGTGTTAACCCTAGAATCAAAGGGAAATCCACAAGGAGGGGTACTCCCTCTGAAATCTAATTCTTGTTGCACTCTCTGTGCATAAAAACCTCTTCTGTGCAAGCCCTCAGTTCTTTGCTGTGGGGCATGAACAGGGATGAAGATATTAGTTCAGTTTGCTGTACATCTTCTGTTTGATGTTCTGAGTTCACCTATCAATGATCAGTCAAGTGTAACACTGGACTCTTCCTGTAGGAAGCCTAAATGTATGAAATGCTGAACCAAGGATGGTCAAGCTTCTAGTTAAACATTTTGATACTGTGAGATGATATCTTCATTCTTAAGAAAAGCAAGTCTGCTTTCAGGAAGAAACTCGGAATACTTTACAAGAAATTCAGCTTTACTTAAGAGAACCTGATGTTGTACTTGGTTGTATGACAATCTGCTGTTAAGCTACTTAATTAATCATTTTTGATGACATAATTTTGAAAGTCTCTGTCAAAAGTGACCCTGCAGTGTTCTTTAGCTGCTTATCATGATTGCTGATCACTTCAGTAGCTGAATTGGTATCTACTTATTTTACAGATTGTAACTTCTGCATCAACAGATCTTCAGGACTATACATACTATTTTGTTCCTGCTCCTTGGTTATCTGTGAAACTTCTGAGGCTCTTACAGTGCTATCCACCTCCAGGTAATGCACAAATCCCAAAAGTGGCCGTATCTTTGTGCAGTTTGTTACATTCCAAGAGCTAACGCGCTGTAGTGTGGCCGTTAGCTCAGAGTGCAAGCAGTGTTCTTTAAGACAAGGATATCGAAGGCTACACTTGTAAGTTTTTCAGATTTCTCTAAGCTGCCTGTTTTGTTGAACAACATGTTTTGTTGCTGTGTTTAGTTTTGAAGCGTCAAACACGTATGCAACACCCAGTAGCCATTTTAAACATACTTCAGTGCTATCGATGATATTAAAACCTTGAAATAAATCACAGTGCTGATCGCGTTTGGCTTTTCCTCTCACTCAATAGATAGCACATGGAATTTTTGATGTCTGTACACTGTGGTTGAGGGGGGGAGTGGGTGAACTGTTTAACGTTTTAGAATGCTTCAGTTTAATGCCTGGATTTAGCATGGTGGAAGGCCCTAGGTAGAGGTTAGGGTGTTGAGCAAAATGAAGTTGTCCAACGGCTTGTTCTTCTCCAGAAGACCCTGCGGTACGTGGTCGTCTCACAGAATGCCTAGAAACTATTCTTAACAAAGCACAGGAGCCACCAAAGTCAAAGAAAGTCCAACACTCAAATGCGAAGAATGCTGTGCTATTTGAGGCGATAAGCTTAATTATACATCATGACAGGTGAGCTGTGAAAACGGTTTTATTGCAGTATGACTTTTCTAAAAGAAAAACCATGGCTTTTGAGCATTGAACAGATTTTTACTAGATGGGGAGAAGCAGAATAAGAAGTCGCTTGCTAGGCTGGTGAACAACCACTGCTATGGGTTTGAAAGGAACTGTATCACTGACAGGATAGTTTATTATGGCTTTTCTTGCTGTTTTAGGAGCAGTATTTTGTGTGGAGCTCACCACTTTCATCCATTAGATACGATTTGTTTGCAGTTTCTGAATTTTCGTTTCACCAGCAGGACATTCTAGCAGACACCTTCTGAGGCACTTTAAGAAAAACTGCACTGCAGGAATAGTATTCTGTATTTGATGTTCTCAGATCTGTTGCTTTTAACCCTTTCACTTTCTCTCCTGTTCTGTGCAGTGAGCCAAATCTACTAGTCCGTGCCTGTAACCAGCTAGGTCAGTTCTTGCAGCACCGAGAAACTAATTTGCGTTACCTAGCACTGGAAAGCATGTGCACGCTTGCCAGCTCTGAATTCTCACATGAGGCTGTGAAAACACACATAGAAACTGTTATCAATGCACTAAAGGTAAATATTAAGTGTATGGTTGGTTTTCAGTCTCTTCTCCCACCCCTCGTGTCCCTTTCTTTTGCTGCTTTTTCCCTCCTCTCACCCCCAAAGCCCCTTATCCCTGGTTAGGCTAGCAATACTTGGGAATCAGAGGAGCTGTTTTCCTTGATTGTGCTGAGCTGGCAATAGCAGAGGTCAGCTTTAGTTTATTTCTTCAGTTTACTAGTGAATTGGATACTTGTAGCTGTGGCCCCTGTAACAGTATCCTCCTCAATCTGTAGAGTGAAGCTGAAACTTGAAATGGAGAATGCCGAGGAAGACTCTGTCCTGTTACTGTCTTGCTCGTATCACATATTTTACATTCACTGCAGTAGCTGATGGAGAGCAGTGAAGTAGATCAGCTTCCACTGGAGCATGTGCCATTTTCCAGAAGTCAGGAAACCAGAAAGATGAATTTTCAGGTCACGTTTATGTGAGAAAACAGACGTCAAGAGGAAGTCTAATTTGCATGTAGATTTACTTTTGCGGTTCAGTGTTTACGTGTGTTGTTTTCTTCCAAGCTCATACTGTAGATAGAATATTGGTACATTTGTCTAACCTTAAAATACATGTCTGTTTTAGCTGAGCTTCTATTGATTTGAGGCAAGCTTGACAGGCATTAACTGCCTGTTGGCCTGGTGACAGTTAGTCAATTTCTGCCAGTTAAAAGTTCATCAGTGGCCAGGAGTACCAATTAGCTGGTACACAGAAGACTCCAAACTCATTCACAGAAGTTCATTGTGCACATGGAAATCTTTGAAAATCTGACCGTGAATGATAATGTTTCATCTCTTCACTAAGTTGCACCTTTTCCAAACAAAGGTGAAATTACCTTGACCTTTTGTGGTGTGTCCTTCTGCAGACCGAAAGAGATGTGAGCGTACGGCAAAGAGCTGTAGATCTCCTGTACGCAATGTGTGACCGAAGCAATGCCCAACAGATTGTGGCTGAAATGCTGAATTACTTGGAGACTGCTGATTATTCCATTAGAGAAGAAATTGTGAGTTATTTCCTCCATTTTCTATATCTGACTTCGGTATCATTTCTTGATTGGGGTGCAGTTTGTGGTAAAAGTTCTTTGGCTGTGGTTTTGAAAACAAACTCAGAGGCCGTTAGTCTAACAGCAAAGGATGTTCTTCATTTAGGTTAAACTGATGGAGGAGGGAAGAAAAAGGTACTTGAAAATAAGGATTTTTAAAACCTAATTTTAGTTTCAGGGCGTTGCACGTAGAAAGTGAGGTGCCGATGTTTGTTTATCCATGTTTGAGTAGATGTAATCTTTAGATCTGAGGGTTACGTCCTTCTCAAGTCCACTGATCAGTAGCTTATAAAACTACTGTGATGTCTGCGTGTGGAATTGCAAACGGTGTTACATGCAGTCAGTGGCATTTCTGAAGTGGTAGCCAAGATCTGTGCTTGTGGTGGTGGTTATTTTGTTTAGATAAGGAATAAATTTTCTTGAAATGATCCTTTTATTTATTTATTTATCCAAGAAGTTTTTGGTTTTTTGGTCAGTGCTCTCTCCTGTGATGGCTTAATTGGTGATTTTGCAGCAAACAAAGCATTCAGAATATACAGCCGCAAATGCATCATACTCAAATGCGTTGCTGCAGAACTATTATGTACCTGGCAGCTGGTGCGTTCTGGCACAAAATCTTTGTTCATCTTTCGCCTTTGCCCTGGGAGCAGACGGGCTGGAGGGTGCATCTGAAACTGAGGCTCCTGTGCTACTGCGTGATATCACCGAATGTATCTAAAGTAAATCGTGACGTACAGGTTATAGTAGAAGCTAGTCAACCTTCTTGGTTCTTTCGTCTGTTCAGGTTCTGAAAGTTGCGATTCTAGCAGAGAAGTATGCAGTGGATTACACCTGGTATGTGGACACAATCTTGAACCTGATTCGTATTGCTGGTGACTACGTCAGTGAAGAAGTATGGTACCGAGTCATTCAGATTGTTATCAACAGGGATGATGTTCAAGGGTACGCGGCGAAGACTGTTTTTGAGGTGAGAATAATTGGATGGATTAGTAAGGGAATTATGTTACCCGGAAAATTTCTGAAATATAGTAAAAATGAAAGCTTTTTAGTGTTCTTTTTTTTTCCCCCCGAGTTTTCTGGATGCAGGAATCCAGACTGGGTCATAATTTGGTGATTCTTCTGGGAGCGTGTAACCATTTCCTGCTCTTATACAGCAGTAGGCTAGGGAACTAAACAAGGGAATGACAGATGGAAAAGAGTTTTTTCCTTTAATACAGTACAGATCAGTGACTATTAATGTGTTCCTGCAGGCCCTTCAAGCTCCAGCTTGCCATGAGAATCTTGTAAAAGTAGGTGGCTACATCTTGGGAGAATTTGGGAATCTGATAGCAGGTGATCCAAGATCAAGGTAAAATAACTTTTAATTTCATTGAAGTACTTAATAAAATAAAATATACCTATTTAATATCTCTAAAAGTCAGTTACCAAATGATTTGGCTCTTGATAGTAATACCACCGCAGTTATCACGTCAACAGAACCTGAACTAATTATTTTTCTTCCCCTCTTTCAAGCCCCCTCATCCAGTTCAACTTGCTACATTCCAAGTTTCATCTGTGTAGTGTTCCTACCCGAGCTCTGCTTCTGTCTACCTACATCAAGTTTGTGAACCTGTTTCCAGAAATCAAAACTACAATTCAAGATGTATTGCGTAGTGACAGTCAGCTGAAGAATGCTGATGTTGAGCTGCAGCAGAGAGCTGTGGAGTATTTGAGGCTCAGCACTATTGCCAGTACTGATATATTGGTAGGTATAGAACCTTTTTTAATTTTGCAGAACTCTTCAGCTATTTCTTCTCTCAGTAAGAAACCTTGACGAAACCTTAGCTGATTGCTCAGAAATCTTAATGCGCAATTAAAGATCTGTAACACGGATGCTGGTTCTTTTTAGCGTACGTAGTTCAGCTGTGCCCCTCTTTAATTTAAAACTAAAATCAAAAGTGTTACTTCTTTAATAAGATAAATGACTGCATTAATAAAAACATTCTAGGTTTTCAGAGATTTGATAAGCATTTCAAAGATTTACTGAATATTTATTGAATCCAGTTCTCCAGCCATCTCATTTCTTCCGCTTCCATTCGTCCACACAGTGATCCAGTTGTGTTCGTGTCTCGTAGCTTTGCAATTACTGAAAAGTTAATGTTGTCTCTGAGTGTGAGTGAAGGAAAGTAGCCTAGCCTAAAGATCCCTTGGCAGAGGCAGTGCATAAACTGGGACTAAACAGAATAGGAAATCCTCACTTAATCCTTATGGATTTTGATGCTCGTGTTAAACAGATGTAGGCTATTTCTAAAGATTTGTGAAATCTACTTGCATGCTGGTGGGCACATAACTCATAATGTTCTGTGTGGAATTCTTTTGTATCCAGAAATTCCAGGTGCTTTAACATGATGCTGCCAGATCTGACCAGAGTGTGTCACTCACTGCCTAGACAGCTAATAGACGTCTCGATCTAACTAGATCCTTGGGTAAATTGTGGTTTCAGGTCTTGGTGTAGGTCTGCTGTAGTGTTCTGCCCTCCCTCTTCATTTATTTATTATTAAATGTACTTTATCAAACAGGTAACATGTTCCTGTTGTTCTAAGTAACTGCTTTGGGAGGGCTTCAGAAAGTTTTAAATAATTTCTTTTGAAGGCAAGTCTTATCTACCACTGTGTACCAGACTACATACGTACTCATTTTTTATGTAGGTAATTATTTCTTCTTTTGCCCAAGTGTCTATTCAAAGACTGGGAAGTTGATTTGGCTTATTCTGTAAATATAATTAATATACTTTTTTTTTTTCCTGTGATAAGGCTACAGTGCTAGAAGAAATGCCTCCCTTTCCAGAGAGGGAATCTTCTATTTTGGCTAAACTCAAGAAGAAGAAAGGTCCAGGCACAGTTACTGACCTGGAAGAGATCAAAAAGGAGAGGAGCTCTGATATGAATGGAAGTGCTGAACCTGCCTCTGTCAATGCCAGTGCTGTTGTGAGTTTAAAATCTGTTCTTACTTCACTAACTCAGAGGGTGTGCAGGTGAGGAAGAACTGGTTTCCTTGGCTTTTTAGGGGCTTAAAGCAGCTTGTCTCAAATTTCAGACTGTGAATGTTTGCTGTACAGTAGTCCCTTCTTTGTTGTTATTTTGAGAAATGTTGCTGTAGTCTTAAAGTCGAAATTTCCTTGCTGGTGAAGCTGTAGTGAAGGTGAGGTGTTCGAAGTTCAAGTTACTCCTTTTAAAGTGCCTGCTGTTCTTCTATGTTGTCTAATATACCTACTTCTTAATCTTATTTGGGGTTACTGTTGATTTTATGAGAAGGGGACAGCACCTGACTGAATGTCCTTAAGTCAATAATCACTGTTTATTTGACGGTACTATTTCTGTTCAGTTATGGAACTCAAGTCTTCACTTTTTTTCTGTGCTGAAAAATTTCATTTTAATGTCAATTAAGGCTGGTAAAAGGAATGATTCCCGTGGCATAATACTTGTTGCTGTTCTAATTTACAGGTTATGCTTGTAAATACAGTTGAGAAGCAGTAGCATTTTAGCATGCCTCCTGCCTTACAGCTTACTCCTTTAACTCTTACAGTATGTAAGAGTATACATTCCAAATGAGTTATGTTTGAATGAACAGATATCTTTCCTGCAGAAACCATGCCAAACCTTCTTTATGTGCCAAACTGGCTGATGTATCTGCCATTTAAAATTGTGTTCTGCCTTATGAGCTTCGCTTTGATTTGCAGGAGCGTTAAGAAATTCTGCTGTGTTACCTTCATCACCAGTTTGGATGTCACCTTTGCTTGGATGCCTGCAGATGAACTCGGGAGTTCATCTCTTTGTTTTGAGTAGATCTTACTGATTGAGTTCTGAAAAAATTTAGCCAGGGGTTTTTCTGTTGTCCTGCATCGAAGTCAGTCTTTGGAGTATATGAAAACTTTGAGTTGGACTGTATTTGAATTAGGTCTGAAATGTTGTTCTCGCATCTCACGCTGAGGGTGCAAGTCATATCTGGCATAAAGCAGGGTGCTAATACCTGATGCATGAACACTATTTAACAATCGGTCTCTGCTTTGCTCTTGCACATGACTTGTGCACGTATGAAGCCTTTTTTTATTAACAGTGCATGATTCTGTCTCCCGGTCACTGGATTTGTTCTATTGGAGCAAATTTATGTATTTTTTAAGATCTGATCTCCACGTATCTTGTCTTCCCTAGTCTACTCCTTCTCCATCTGCGGATCTGCTGGGTCTGGGTGCAGCCCCTCTCACCAATTCAGCTCCCCCACCTTCCTCTAGTGGTAGCCTGCTGGTGGATGTATTTTCAGATTCAGCTTCTGCTGTTGCACCTCTTGCTCCTGGTTCTGATGACAACTTTGCAAGGTAATTAAGTCATCCTCTAAGGCATCTGGTGAAGCATTTGTCTACGGAAGCAGGATTAGATAAAGGAATACAAGCAATAAATAACTTCCGACTTTGTTCCGGTTTGTTGAATGCATTCCTGGTAGTAGCTGTGCATCAAGAGAGGTATTCTTGAACTTTGTGCTGGATGTGCTATCTTTATCGAATACCTCTGCTCACGAGATCTGAGTCTGTAGTAACCAACCTGAGAACGTTAGCTGCACAGTCTTGTCTAGCTTTCACGCTGGTTTTGCTTCTTTGTTAAGCTAAGCTGCCTGTGCATCTTAATGATACATCTTGAATTTGGGCGATGTCAGCCCTGATGCGTATCAGCTTAGGTTTGTCACGTTTCCATAAAGTATCCTTGCATCTACAGACTTATGGCAAACTGGTACTGCAGCGATAAGTTGGTTTATCTCTGGAGATACTGGTTCTCAGAATTTCAAGATATCGGACAAACAGGTGTAAAAAAAAAAAAAAAAAAAGAAAAAGGAAAGAAGCTTTTTTTTTCTTTTTTTGAGGGGATTTGATGCAAGTGTCTTCCTAACTACACTGCCAACTGTAGCATCAGGCAGAATGCATTATTAAGTCCTTTGATATTGACGGCCACTGTGCCTGTGCTCAAATGTTATTTTGCTAGAACACTGGAAACAAATATTATAAGATCACAGTATACCTTAAAAACTGTCGTTCTTTGCCCAAAGAACATGTTACTATTGCCAAGGACCAAACTTTGATGTGATGACAAAATCTGCAGTGTATCTTAATATGCGCTATATCGTTATTGAAACGGACCTGCCTGGACCATTGAGAAGTTCATCAAAATTTTATAGCAGACGATATACTGTTGCAGGTTTCCAGCGATTAAGATGTGATCCTGTATTTCTCTTGGAAGGCAGTAAGGGGTGTTCAGTTATGCTACACAATATTTGAAGAAGCAGTGCAAGCTTGTTGGAGCTTTTTTTTTTTTTTTTTTTTTTAATTAAGACCAGTAGCTTCATAAACAGCAGTTTCCTGAAAAGTTTTCTCTTTCTGCTGAAGAAAGCATAGCATTGCCCAACCCCTCAATCTGTCTGTCTGTAGGTGATGAAACACTTCTCTCATGCTATTGAGAAGTTGCCTTTTGCAGTTTCTTGCCACTTTTTAATGCTGTTGTCACTTCTGTTTCAAATCTGTTACTTGAGTAAGCCATTCTCTGTGTGCCCGTATATTCTTGCCTACATTTTAAATACTTGTGAGGATTGTAAGTGATATACTTGTAATTGATCGCACGGCTGTAGTTAGAAATGCCACTGATGTCGATGAGGTCTCTGCTTCCGAGCTCACACTCACAATAGCCGATATACATCTACATTTACAGTTTTGAACTAAATCTTTTTTACAGTCACCATTAACCATGTAAAAGGATTTTGTTAAGAGGTATAAACTTGAGGTACTGAGCACTTTCAGCCATCTCCTGTCTTCAGGAGGAATTGCTGGTTCCTTCCGATCAGGGAGGGGTGGGCTGGGGGAGAGAAGAGGGAGGGGGGGATCATTTAATGCCTAAATCCTTTCTAGGTGTAATGAGCTAGGGCAGCTAATTAATTTTTCATGCATTAAACTCAGCAGTGCCATTTCTGAGGAAGGAGGTAAAAGAAGTAACTAAGCACTAAGCTGTCTTTACTAACTCCTGCTGTCTCTGTCGCTGCCACCTTTCTTCCTTTGTGCTGCCTGAACTAGCCCTGACCTGGCTTCATCTGAGGTAGTTTCTGAGGAACCAGCTGATACTGTGCATGATGCTGATGAGCTTTTTCACAAGTAAGCAATACTAAAACCTTGCAAGGCTGGGCAACTTCAAGAATATAGTTACAAAGCGAAACTATAGTGTTAATACCAGCAGAAGTAGACAAACATACTGTCGAAGTTGTGACTAGAACACGTCTGTAGATGCTGTGTATATTATGACGTGCTGATGAGTAAATATACAGCTTAGAGCTGGCTTGTATGAGTCAGTGCTATCACCCGCTGCTTTAAAATAAGGCAATGCCAGTTGTATATTAAGCTTTGCAACTATTCAGAAAAAAAAAAAAAAGGAAAAAAAGGGTAAACTGTTCAAAGTACTCGTATTTGGAAGTATGTTTTAACTGCCTTGTATGACTAAGGCTAATGTTTGCTGACCACCTCTTCTACTTTAAGTGAAGGGTGACAGACACAAGGACTGAAAACACTGCAGAATGTGCTTCTCTCAAAATGACTGAAAAAAATACAACTCCCAAGTCGACATATACATGATACAGAAGTGATAAAAACGAGGAAACTCTTTTTTTCTTTCAGGTTGAAACAGTCAAAGCTACCAACTTTTGAATTCTGCACCAGCCTAATGAATTTCAGAAGTTGTCAAGAATATGAATAAGAAAAATCCTAGTCTGTTGCCTGGTCCTTTATAGTGTGTGTGCGTGTGTATGTGTAGCATATTGTGGCTTTCTTTGTAGTTTCTCAGGCATCCTATCAAGTAGAAATTTCAGTTATTTTAGTCTTCCACAAGTGATGATTTTGGTTGCAAAATGCATTTGTCTTTTTTAACTGCAGTTTTCTGCAAAGACCTCTCTTGCAGACTGATGCTCTCTAGGTTAACAACAATCTTCATCCTCTGTTTAAACCCTAATTTTGTCGTTCTAAAATTGTTTAATGTATCTTAATTTAAAACATATATGCTCTCTCTTCCTTTAGGTTTGTGTGTAAAAATAACGGAGTCCTCTTTGAAAATCAGTTGCTACAGATTGGATTGAAGTCCGAATTTCGACAGAACCTGGGTAAGTTTTCAGGCAGAGCGGCCGTCTGCGTTAATCAAGCGCAAAGCCAGTGTGGTGTTGGGGTCAGGATGTAGAGAGGGAATGTGATTTCAGGCCTAGCCTGTCTCGGAATCCTTGCTGTCTGTGTGTCCCTTACATCATGACCCTTACGGGTCGTTGTTTTCTTAAACTTCTCAGTTGTTCTGGTTGCTGAGAGAAAGTGGGAGCCTAAGAGCTTCTCAGTTCCAGTTCTTGCTGCCTGTTTGCAAGGCTGATACAGCCAGAGTTAAAAGGGACCGTTCTCCTGATTTGGTTTGGTTTGGTTTTTTGTTTTTATTTTATGGTAGTGCTTATTGTGGTAGTGTGATACACAATGCATGTCAGACATGTGTCTGTCGTAATAGATTAATGTACAGGGTACTGAAAACGTCTAGTGAAGACCTGGGAATAGAGCGCTGTCGTGACTTCTTCCATCTGTATCACTCCTGGTCCCATAACCACTTTTTAACGTAGAAAATGGCATTATCCAGTAACTGGATGACTTCCACTGATTATTTAAGTGCCCGTGCAACAGCTACTGCAGGAGAGGTCTCTTAGTTTGTTTTAATCTGTTCTTTTATTTTAAGCTGTGAATATCTTGGCAAGATAAACCATTTGTGGATTGTGCTTCATTAAAAAAAAAAATAATAATGATTTAAGGAATGGTAGAAAGTCAATGCATGAGATACCTGAAGCACAGGTAGTCCAGTGTGATTACATGTGATGTACCTACAGCTGCTGATGCCTCTGTTCTTTTGTTCCCAGGGCGTATGTTTATTTTCTATGGTAATAAGACATCAACACAGTTCTTGAATTTTACTCCAACAGTAATCTGCTCAGATGACCTTCAACCAAATATCCTTCAGTGCAGTACCGATTGCCTATTCTTTAGGTTTTGTGTTTTGTGCCGTGTGTGAGGATAACAAAGCTGCTGGATCAAGGGTGCTTGAACGTGAAGGAATAAGAACTTGCTGATGGCCTTCTGAAGTTTTTACGGAAATCTTGAGTAGAGATGGAAGATACTCTTCCTAAAACTCTGGTTGTAGAAATGTTTTGGGTTTAGTTATTTATTTATTTATTTCTGTGGAAATAAGAGGATATTATTCTGAGTAAGCATGTAATGTGACTCTAGCTTTCTCTGCTGTCAAGAAGTTGCTGAGGTACACGTGTGCTGTCCTGCATTGTCAGGTGACATCTGACTTGTGCTGTAGGTAGAGGAGTACATGTGCTCAAAGATGACAGTACTTGAAACTAAGCTTTTAATTTATAGCTTCTCCTTAATGCTCTGTATTGTAAACTGAAGATTTCTGAGAGAGTATTTAACCAGATTTGTTGGACTCAGCATCACTGTAATGTTCACATCAAAATGGGGTTTTTTGGTGGCTTTCATTGTAGAGTGAGTGCCTCTTTCTTAAGGAATTTTCCAACAACTGGGAATGATGGGAGTTATTGCTTCTGGACGTGTCAGTATGAAAAGAATATTTATAGCTTTACAAGAATGAAACTTTGAATTTTCAGAAGCATAGAGAGAACCAGCGGACACAAAGTTAATCCTTCCTTTAGTTTACCCATAACTTTTTTAAAAAATAGAAAATACTGTTCGTTTGGTGATCAGTTTCCTTAGCTACTTTTCATGCCTGAATCTTCAGACAAAACCTGTTGACCCCACAGTGGATGGAGGTGCACAGGTTCAACAGGTTGTGAACATTGAATGTGTGTCAGACTTCATGGAAGCTCCCATTCTGAACATTCAATTCAGGTAAAACCACAGTAGTTAAATGCTATTGATTTAACCAAATAAAGCACGATTCAGTCGTCACGGCTCTCTAACCGACGTGTAGGATATAGCCACACAAAGTCCGAAGCGATCTTGGGCTGATGATTTACCTGAATGTTTGATCTAACAAAACTTGAAGCTACTGGAGGAGGGAAGGAACACATTTCTAATAGTCTGATTAAAAAAAGACAAATCAACCAACCCCAAAAAACTCACAAAGAAGCAACCACTGATAAAAAAAAAATATCTGAAATGCTTCTGTTTCTGCTACGCACGTAAGCCAGCTGTCTTCGCAAACAATCTTGATGGCAAATATATGTAGAAATTTCTTCCTTCTGGAAATTAAGAACATTGTTGGGGAAAAAAAAAAAAAAAACAAAAAAAAAACAACAACAAAACCCCAGAATCTTTCTTTTGGGAAAGACTCGTGTTGCAGTCCTGCTTTCTGGCCTGCATTCTGTTATTCAATTCTTAACTGTTGCTAATCGGTGTGTGTATCTAGAGGGGCAGCAAACTATGTTGAAACAGGTTCTTACTACAGTGTCTGCCAACTCACTTTCATGTGCCATCTAACAGAGCAAACAAATCCATCCATCACTGGATTAACTCTGTGACTTAGAAGTAACATCATCTGATGGATTTTACTCATCAGACATTTGCATCTTTAAGGTCCTCCTCGATTGCTTGGTTAATTTAGGCTGAGGAACTGCTGGCAGTTTGTGCTGCACACACCGTGTTCTTTCTACTCTGTGTGCAGGTATGGTGGAACATTCCAGAATCTTTCAGTAAAATTACCCATCACACTGAATAAGTTTTTCCAGCCAACAGAGATGTCTTCTCAAGACTTTTTCCAGCGTTGGAAGCAGCTGAGCAAGTAAGACCTTTTCTGTATTTGCACTTGGGGGTTTTGTGGTAGACCAGGGAGAGTAAAAGGGTGTACTGTCAGTGTGGCTTGTGCGTGCTCAGTCTTGTGAGCTACTCGCTCCTCCAATAAAATGAGTTGCTGCTGAACAATCCTGTGTATACTACATGTTAAGAAATATTCATCTTGCCTTGTCTTGCAGTCCTAAACAAGAAGTACAGAACATCTTTAAAGCAAAGCACCCGATGGATGCAGAGATCACAAAAGCAAAGGTTGGTGGTAGCATAGTATCATGTAGTGTAAGAACAGTGGTAGAAGGAAGCTTTGTTCATTTTAGCTTATATGGCAATTGGATCATCGTGTCCACGTGTAACTGACCCGTGGCAGAGCTGAGCTGAGTGAACTGCTTCTCAGTGTGGCTTGAATTAAGTGTAGTCTTCTACAGCAGCTGGAAACTTGAAGCCACGTTTAAAACAGAAATCTAGTGCTTAAAACTGAACTGGAAAAAACTTGGTGCCTTAATTGTCACTAGGGTCACTTGTTAGCAAACCAGTGTAGCAGTAGCATTAGGCAAAGCAGATGCAGCTCTAGTGGTGGCAGAAGTGGCTTTGTCCAAAGGAGGAGAGATTTAAATTGAATCTTTCTAGTTTCTCAGTAATTTTCCAGAAGTCTTTTCATGTGCAGCTTAAAATCAAGCATAACTCCATCCCTTTAAAAATTTCTGTTGTACTAACGCTGACATTAAAGAGATATTCAATGTCTTGAATGCTTGAAACAAATTAGTTTGGTATTTTTGTCTTTTGTCCCCACGTGTAAATGTTCCGGATCTCTTTCATAGATTATTGGCTTTGGATCAGCCCTGCTTGAGGAAGTCGATCCCAATCCGGCTAACTTTGTTGGTGCTGGTATCATACACACAAAGACTACTCAGATTGGATGCTTGCTGCGCCTTGAACCCAACCTCCAGGCACAGGTATCTTTTCGTATCTACGGCATAAATACAAATTCTTGTCTGCACTAAACAGAAAAAAAAAACAAGGCAAAATCTGAAACTCCTTACGGAGTTTGTAGACAATATCTGTTGCAATTGCTAATTGTGACTGCAGGCTTTAGCGAGAAATGAGATTGCAGCAGCTGGTCCTGACTGGCTGGAAATGTTTAGTGCTATTCTTTTATGCACCTTGGACGAGGCTAAGTACAGCTCCCTTTGTCATTTAAGAAGAGTAAAAGAATGGTGAGGCTAATAAAAGAGGAAGAATGTCTGTAAAAGCATTTTGCTAGAGGTTTTATCAAATTTAAGTGAGGACTAAAATAAATTTGGGGTGTTGGTCTCCTGTTTTCCAAACACGTGATGGTAAAGAGTCTTTAGCCTTTTCCACAACGCTCAATTCTTTTAAAGGAGAGACAAATCTGGGACACATCGCCTTGTCATTAAAGGTCAGAAACATTAGAACAATGGTAGCTTTCCCAACAAGGGTTTGAAAGAGCTGAATTGCTCAGGGACTGCCTCCTTTCTGCATGTTTTAACACGAGGTCTTATCAAACCTAACAAGACAGGTAAATAGCAACTGGCTATCTTTCGCTAGTTGTTGGTGTATTAATTTAGTATGAATACCAAACTGTGTTTAAAAAAAATACGTATTTGTGTTCTTTTTCAGATGTACAGACTCACACTACGAACAAGTAAAGAAGCTGTATCTCAGAGATTATGTGAACTGCTGTCAGAACAGTTTTAATACTAACCGTGACAGTTTTTTGTTTTCCCATTTATATCATTGTCATCATACTGCAAATAAATGTCTTGTACATCACTGTCTGAGTACTGCAATGTTAACCAATACCAGCTCCCTGCCTTAATAGGACTCGCCCCTTGTTTGAAATTGTGAGTGAAATGTACAGTACAGGGAAGTGGCTTTTTACATTGAAATGGCTTTCAGAACGTTACGCAAAGCGTGGGAGGGCTGTCTTTGTGTTTCTTTTATTGCAGAGGTCCCACTTTTAAACTTGTTAAAGGGAAACTGATTTCAGTGTAGTACCCACAGGTTTCAACTGGAATGGCTAGGAACATTCAGCCTCGGTGCCTTTAACAGGTACTCCCTCTGCTCTGAGCTGAAAAAAAAAATTGCTGATGCTCAGTAGGGTCAATTCAGATATTAATATATTATCAGTGTAAAGTTAAACATTGCTTCGAGTGTTGTACTGGATGGGAAGGGCAGATTCCGAGGTGTGTCTGAACCTGATTTACGTGAATGCTTATGTTGACTGTCACCAGTTTTTGTTCTATTCGAGAAATGCCATAGATCCAGGGTCATAAAATATTAATCTTCTAATCCTTTACATCTTAACTGCTTTTTCATCTTTGGAAAGTGGACTGAGCACAAAAGCTGTTCTTAATCCTTCTGCTTATCTCAATTAACGAGGTGAGCTTCTCTGGTAGGTAGTGAATGAGTACGTGTTTGTTCAGGCAAACTTAAATATTCTGTTTTTTGGTTTTTTTTTGTTTTTTTTTTCTGCTACCTTTTATATTTAGCGAGTAGCAGTCCCAGTGGCATAGCTCACTGCAGAGAGTCTGGGTTCTCATCGGTGTGGTATTGTATAAAAGGAGAAGAGGGAAAAAATGGGCACTTGAAGGCTAAGGCGTGCACTTTGTAGACAAATATTTAATTTTAAACTATTTTTCCCCTGATGTACAATGCTAAAACTCGAGGGGCTGAATATCTGGTATCTGTAGAGTTTCCTGTCTGTCACTGGTGGTAAAAATATCCAACGTGGTGTGTAAGGCTTGTGTTGAGTCCGAGATGTGAAAGCTGTGTGTTCAGCTTATACAGACAGGGGCTTTTGCAACCAAAACCATTGTATCTTGTTCCGCATGTGCAAACTCTCTGCACAGCAAAGTGGGCGTAAGTTTGGCTCACACTGCTCAAGTCTTGAAATGCACCAAAGGCTGTTAAAACAAAGCAGGTGAGGTAGCAGTTAGGAACTGCGGGCAGATGTCAGTGAGCAGAAGTACAGGTCAGGATGAAGCAAGAGGTCAGCTGCTGCTGATGTGAGGAGTGAACCTCAGATCAACATTCCCTTACTTAAAGGAAGCCTAGGACTGTTGTCTTGCAGCTCATACGGCCAAATACTCCCTTGAAATAAGGGCTCTGGGTAATAGGGATGGTGATGAAAATCAGAATACTGCTTTGCACACAGGAGGGGACTGGATTCTACTTGGTTGACTACGGTTTGCTGTCTTGCAGTGCTTTGAGTTAAAAGGTTGGTTTGGTTGAAGGCTTATGATCATACTTGAGTACCAGAGAGCTGAGGAGCAAAGGTTCGGGTGTGGTGTGTGTGATTATGTTCTTTTGTGGGTTTGTTGTTTTTTTTTTCCCAGAAGTAGTTGGTAAATATGGAACTTACTGGCTGCAAAGTTGTCTGTAGACCTCATCTTTCTGAAAAACTTCTCTTGAACAATTGACCCTTCAGTGGCCTCTGGAGAATCTAATCAAGGCTCTCTGATCACAGATACTATTTTCTGAAAAATCTTCATAAGCATTTCCTGCAGTCACGTTGGTAGTTGGCAGAATAGTACCGGACTACCTTTGTATGTTGTCCTTCGGAGGCTGTGTGATCTTTATTAATCCTGCTATCTTAACCATGTTGTTGGCTACTGTGTTAAAAATCCGCTGTGCTGAACTAAGGGAGTCTTAGCAGAGACAGGGAGGAGCTTCTGTCATTTTTTTCCCCAATTCCTATTGTGCATCTGTTTCTCTGAATATGTTCTGTGCCCTTGTTAAAGGACATCTCGAGACACGCTGTACTATACTAGTTCACTTAGCTTTGGTTCCAGCTGTGCTAAAAATGTGCATTAAAAATATGGGTAGGAGGGGGGAAAGGGAAAGCGTCTTTTCAGTGGTGACTGTATTAAGCTTATGATTGTTCACGTTTTGTATTAGATGTCAGCTCAGTGAAGCCATGAGCAGAACAGTGAACAAATTAAGGATAAATACTTGATTTTTTTTCTTTTTTTTTTTTTTTGTGAATGATGGTTAACTTACCAAAGTGATGTATCCTTTCAAGCAGACAAAGTAATTTCTGCAGTAAACAGTGTTATTGTTTTCAAGTACAGTATTTTCAGGCATTGATGTGTGAAAATAACTGAATAGCAAAACAGGTAGCATTTGTTCATCCTTGACCTACACTCCAGTATGTAACATTTATGGTGATTGTCTTATTTGTATAAAACAAAGTTCTGTCAAATTAAGTGGAGAATTTTCATATAGAAGACTATATATTAGACTATATTCATCAGAAGAACATATTAAGATTAAATAAATGATTAGAACAGTAATCAGACTGTCCTTTCTTGTCTGGGGGAACGGGAATGTAAAGAATAATCACCCAGAATGGCTGTTTTATTCCAAATATAATGTTTTGGAACCACAACTGATGTGGGATGGTAAATTCTTTCCTACAAACTTCTGGTGGATTGCTTTGGTTCAGTCTTAACCTGGTCTGTGGATCTGAGTTCGGGTTTTTTGTGCAGTGTCTTTTTTGATGGTTTGTTGTTTTTGTTTTGTTTTGTTTTTCTGTCGTGTCATAAATATTCTACTGTGAAAATCTGATGTAGAATCTTTCTTCCTAAGCATCTGTATATTTAACAGTGGCTGAGATATGAACGCTAACAGTACACGTTAACAGTAAACTGATGCAACTCATCACGGAACTTCAGTGTAACTTGGAACAGCTGTTCTCTGGATTTCAGCTTGTTTGGAAACTGTGGCTCTTTCCTTGTTTCCATTCATTGCAAGGCATAAATAGCAACTTTGTGTCTCGTACATGGCTTTCCAGGTTACTCTGCTTGATCAAGGCCGTAAGCAGGAGGCTACAAAAGCACGCATCTGTTAGCACACCCAGGCAGGATTTGGAAAGAATTACTTGGATGTGAAAGATAGTACTTGAACTGTGAAATACTTCACTCAAACTTCTTTATGTTTGTATTTTGCTTCAGGCTCTTAGTACTTGTCTAAAACTCACTTAAAAAAAGGATTTACAACTCTTTCTCAATTTAATTGCAAACAGTAGTAAATATATATATATATTTACCTACTAGCACAAGTAGAAGTTGCTTGGGTGAACTACCTGTTTCCTGTTTGGTTTATTGTTTGGTGACTATTTTAATGCTTCAAAATGTAGTAGCCGATTGCCCTGCAAATTTCTCCTTTGCCCAAAAGCCACTGCTTGTCTGACATTTCTCAAAATGCCCCACACGAAGGGTGCAGAGAGGTACCCCCTCCCAGGGCAGTTTTGGCTTGTGTAGCATCTTGCAGTCTGACAGCAGCTGCCTCCAGAAGATAGCACAAGGGCTGCACTTGCTTTCAAAGGAGAGGCAGTGGCTTGCCTTGGTTGTCTCTCTTCTGCTTTGTTCATTAATGGGCTAATCCACAGGTTCAAGTGTAGCGAACCTAACAGCCTCTTTTCAGTTAAAATAATTGGTCAAACAGTGAGAAATAATTTAACAAATCCAATTCCTTCTACTTTATTTGAAAGTCAAAATTGTGTTATCGCACAGTGCACAGGTCAGTGCTTGGCCTCTAGTTAAATATTGCCCTTGAGCAAGGCTAGATGGTCTCTGACAGTCTTTGCTTCTAACCCATGCCCACTCTTCCCCTCAAGATTAGGAATAATTCATCATTCAGTTGACTTAATTGATGCTCCGGGCAGCTGTTCAGGAAGCTCCCCACAAGGCTAAGCTGCATGATCAGTACAGAAGAACTCCCAGCAGTGAGCAGTCGCCATGGAAGTATTAGGTTGTAATTAATGTTTAAAATAAAAAGATTTAAAATAAAACAAAAACAAAACACCACCTATATCTGAAGGTCTGGCTATTGTATGCAGCTGTCATAGCTGCAAACGCAGCCCCCAAACACAGTTATTTTCTTAGTGAGTCTTTTGCCAGGGTTATCTGGGTCTTCGCAGGGTAGTTGGAATTCCTCCTTACGGAGCTGAAGTGGCCTACAACAGCTGCATGCTGTGGTGACCACCATGTTCTCAACATTCAACCTGTTTGGAAGAGAGGGAGGATCAGGTAGGACTCGCATGCAGCCTTTCAGGTTTTGTTCAGGAATGGATTTTAGGACTTGGAACAGCCTTGTGCAAAAAGTGCAGAAGCAGCTCATCCACCTGGTTCTGTGCCACTGATCGCCACCGCAAAGTGGTGAAACAAGCAAGTCCTTTAGGGCATGCATGGAAAAGATATTTAGGTAAGAATATCTAAAAGAAATGTTGGTAGTCTGACTTGTTTTAAAATAATAGTAATAATAATAACCGCCTGCAAACCTGCAGTACTGACATACTTTGTTTAGAAGTGAGAAGACATTCCATGTTCACTCTTATGTCCGTGTGCTATTGTTCGGTACCGGTGCTCTTTCTAGTAAGCTGTCCCATACCCCAACACTGCATTGCTGGCTACAGATCACACCGATTTATCTCACTGAATTGTAAAGGGAGTGCTAGCTGACAAACACCACTACTCACATGCGCTAAAGAAGAGACAGCCTTGGCATTCTCACACTATAGAAGCTCTCTGGTATGCTTACTTGGTTGAAGATGGACACGATCCTTCGCATCGGCTCAGAGTGACGTTTGCAGAACAGCCTTTGTAAGTTATGTGTTCTTCATATTCAAGTTTTTTACAAAACTCTGCCAAACGTTAGAAAAGGACAACAAACATTTCTCTTAATAATGGAGTGTAAATACCATTAAAAAAAAAAATTCTCTGATGTAAACAAAAAGATATAAATGAAACAACGAGGTGGCTAATTTGCATGGAATTATTTCTGCTTCGCAAATGTGATGAGGGATGCGATGTACTTGAAAAATTCTTGGTTTGTGTTTTTTAATAATTTGTCTCTTTATAGGCATATTAGTTAATAATATCAGCTAAGCTTTTGGAACTTGAACACTTCTCTTTCATTTCCAAATTTAATGCATATTGCCACTTGGAGGGTTACGAAAACAAAGACCTTAAGACAACTCCTCTGCTTTAAACAACGTAATGCAGAAAGCTCGAAAGCAAAGATGCAGTCTATGTATACAACTGAATTAGCAAAGAGCATGTAATATCTCAAACAGAAAATATACTGAACTGTAAAATAAAATACAACAAGTGACAAGGAAATACTTTACCTTGTGGTACTGTTGATGGCCTAACAGAAGACAGGGAAGTTGAGAGTCCAGAAGTGACAGAAAGAGATGATGTGGTACGCGTGGTGGTTAATGTTGTTGTTCGAATAGAGGTCTGTTCAGCGGGTGGGATCTCTGTGGAAGCAGTAGTAGTGACACTGGGAGCAAACTTAACTGTAGTAGGTAATAGACTTGGGATCACAGCTGGAGAGGATTTGGTAGAGACAGCAGTAGGAAATGCTACTGAAAATGTTTCACCAGGCGGAGTAAAAGAAAATGTGGTGTTCTGTGTGGAAGACGAATATGTAGTGCTCTCAGAAGAGAGAAATGTGGAAGGAGAGGGGGTTGTGAGAGAAGGCTGTGGCATGGATGTTGGGGGCAAAGCAGAGAAGTGTGTGGATGGGGAAGGAGATGGCAGCCAGGTGCTGAGAGCACTGCTGGCGGCAGGGAATGTTGTTGTCAGCGGGACTTGTGGGCTGCTGGTGGGGATGGCCTCGCTGGATACAGAGGTCTTGGAGGTGCTGGTGGCAGCAGGCGTGGCAGTGGTCTTCTCAGTGATGCTGTATGGCACCACATGCAGCACAGTTGTCTTTTTGTGGGTGGGGGTTGCTGGAAAGAAAGCACAGATCGGTTGAAAGATTACAAGGAAAAGGAAAGGAGGTTGCTTGTTCCCAGACAGAAGCCCCAAGCTATGCGTGTAGGGCGGTAGGATCTTGCTGCACTGATTCTTGCTGGTCAAAAGGCAGGAATTGGCTACTGGTTCCTGCCCTTTCCCTCCCTAGAAAGGTGAGGTAAGAACAATTCCTCCAGCACCAGAAGAGGAATAGGTAGAAGGCTACGTATTCCTGGAAGAGGAAACTCTGCGTGTCTGCGTCCATCCAAGACACTGGCCCAGGGTGCTGACTGCCTGCTCCAACACAGGCACAGTGTTCTCTCATAGAGAATGGCCTCAAAAGAAGTTCCTCCTCAACCAGAATAACAGCACAGGCGCAGCGTCTCACCACAGACCTCAGGAGTGATAATGTTAAAACCGGGGCAAAGGAGAGGGACAGCAAAATGGTGTGTGCTGTACGGTAGGAACAAAGGGTGTGAATTTGGAGAGCAAACATGCCAGCTTGAAGAGGAGGAGGATACATACCAGTAAGAGAGGTGCTCAGTACTGCTGAAAATATTGTTGAGAAGGTGGAGGATGCTGACGATGGCACCGGGCTGGTTTTGGCTGTGGAAAATGCAGACGTAGGTGACTCTGTTGAAGCACTGGTTGATGGGGAAGGAGGCTTGGGCCTTCGTGGCGTAGGTGTGGACTTTGGTGTGGAAGTTGGGAGGGAGGTGGAGAGGAGTGTGGATGGAGCAGCAGATGGCAGCCTGGTGCTGAGGGTGCTGCTGGGAACAGGGGATGTTGTTGTCAGTAGCACTTCTGGGCTGCTGGTGGGGCTGGCCTCAGTGGAGATGGAGGTCATAGAGGTGCTGGTGGCAGACACAGTGGGAGTAGTCTTCTCTGTGGTGACTGGGGGCACAATGTGTGGCACAGTAGTCACTCTGTGGGTGGAGGCTGCAAGAAGAAAGCACAGCTCAGTTGAGAGTGGCAGGGCAAGAAAAATGGCAAAGGAGATGGGCTGTTCCCTTGGAGAACCTTTTGCCCCCATTCAGCCATTTACTTAGTCCCCCTCTGTCTTAACAGGCAAGACAACTGAAAGTCAAGAAGAGAAAAACTCAAGCACTGCAAAACAAACAGTGAAAGGACTGAAGAAACATACACGAAACAAGCACCCTTGTGATGGAAAGGCAATCACTCACTACCTCCCACCAGCAACGTGCGGATCAGCAAGTGCTCAGGGGATGGCTTCCTTGGAAAAGCTCAGTGCTCTCTTTATTGCTCATCATGCCATTTTGTATTGTAAAATACCTCCTAGGACAGGTGGTAGCAGTTGCGAAAGCTGTGAAATGCCTTTTCCACCTACTGGACAGGTGAGGAAAGAGCAGAGAATGGCTCAATACTGTGCCAGCATGGCTCAGAAAGAGCTGAAGCACTGCTGTACTACCAGCACTGACGATCACGAAGCAGAACATCAGTCTAACTGCTGCTAGGAGGAAAATAAGTTCTATCCCAACTCAAACCAAGGAACAGACCCAGCACCTCAACATATGTCCCAGGAATGACAACGACAAAAGCAGAGGATAAGGAGGGTAATAAGAGTGTGGAGGGTGAACACTGCAAGGCTTGTGCTGCCAGGTAGGAAATAGAGGCAAGAACTGGGAAGAACGGACAGAACAGCAGCAAGAACCAGACGCAGACTTACAGAGATGCAATGTGCTTAGCTCTGTCAAGGACACCATTGAAAAGGGGGAAAATGCAGATGATGGCAGCAGGCACTTATTCCTTGTGAAGGGTGTGGAGGAGGCACGTGTAGGCAACTCTGTTCGAGCACTGGTTGTCGTGAGAGAGGATTCGGGCCTTAGGTTCACAGGTGTGGGCTTTGACATGAAGGTTGGGGGCAAGGTTTAGAAGAGCGTGGACAGAGCAGCAGTGGGTTCCAGGAGTGACAAGGCCAAAAGCAGCATGCAAGGAGGGTGAGAGCCAAAAGAAAAACCCTTGGGTGTGCTGTATGGTTGGAATGAAGGGTGAGAACTAGGCAGAACAGTAGGAAGGGCTAAGGGGAGACTTACAGGGTTGCGATGTGCTCAGTGCTGTTGAAGACACGGTTGAAAAGGGAGAAGATGCTGATGATGGCACCGGGCTGGTTTTGGCCGTGGAGAGTGTGGAGAAGACAGGTGCAGGTGACTCTGTTGGAGCACTGGTTGTCAGGGAAAAAGGCTTGGGCCTTAGGGTAGTAGGTGTGGGCTTTGGTGTGGAGGCTGGAAGCAAGGTGGAGAAGAGCATGGACGGAGCAGCAGATGGCAGCCTGGTGCTGAAAGCACTGCTGGGGGCAGGGAATGTCGTCGTCAGTGGGACTTCTGGGCTGCTGGTTGGGATGGCCTCGCTGGATACGGAAGTCCTGGAGGTGGCACTGGAAGTCATAGTGGGGATAGTTGTCTCCGTGATGATATGTGGCACAGTGTGTGGCACAGTTGTTGTTTTGTGGGTGGAGGTTGCTGGAAAGAAAGCACAGATCAGCTGAAGCTTAAAGAGTTGCTAAGTAAAGGGAAAGGAGTCCAGCTTTCCCCAGGCCAGGGATATGGGACAGTAAAGTAGGACTGTGCTGCATGGACCCACTGGGCAAGAGGCAGGAATGCGGCAGTTGTTCCTGTCGTTCCTCTCCTCATCCTGTTCCTCCCTCCCTAGGGAGGTGAGGTAAGAACAGTGTCTCAGGGCTGCCCTCCAGCACTGCAGCTACCTCCTCCTCTCCCTGGAAGAGGAAACTCTGCTGTGTCTGTGTCCATTCAAGATACTAGCACAGGGTACTGTCTGTCTGCCCCAACACAGGCAGGGAATCCTCTCATAGGGAAGGGACTCTAAGGAAGAAAAGAAGTTCCCAGCAGCACAGACCCAGCATCTCACCACAGATCCCAGGAGTGACAGTACTGGGCAAAGCAGGGGAACAATAAAGTGGTGTGTGATGAATGGCAGGAACAAAGGGTGAAAACTGGCAAGTGCAAACATACCAGCTTGAAGAGCAGGAGGAATACATACCAGGAAGCAATGTGCTTAGTGCTGTAGAGGATACAGCTGAGAAGGGGGAAGATGTAGATGATGGCAGCAGGCTGGTTTTGCCTGTGGACAGCGTGGAGAATGCAGTTGTAGGTGATTCTGTTGAAGCACTGGTTGTCAGGGAAGAGGGAGTGAGCCTTTGTGTTGTAGGTGTGGGCTCTGGAGTAGAGGTTGAGGGCGAAGTGGAGAAGAGAGTAGATGGGGCAGGAGTTGGCAGCTTGGTGCTGAGAGTGCTGCTGGGGGCAGGGGATGTTGCTAGTGGGGTTTCTGGGCTGCTGGTGGGGCTGGCTTCGCTGGAGGCAGAGGTCTTGGAGGTGCTGACGTGAGACATGGTGAGGGTGGTCTTCTCTGTGGTGACGTATGGCACCAAGTGCAGCAGAGTTGTCAGTTTGTGGGTGGCTGCTGGAAGGAAAGCAGAGGTATCAGGTGAAGGGTAACCAGGGAAAGAAAAGGAGGACAGCTATTCCCAGCCAGAAAATCCAGGTCAGGCAAATGGGCAATAACAGTAGACCTGTGCTGCCCTGACTCCTGCTGGTCATGAAGCAGGAATTTGCCAGGGGCTCCTGCCCTTTCTCTCTCCATATCCTGCTTCTTCCCACAAGAGTAAGAGAAGACTGTTCCAAATAGAAGCCCTACGGCACCTCAGCACCCTCTGCCTTTCCCCAAAAGCTGAGCCTTTCTGCACATTCCTGTACCCAGCCAAGACACTGGTAGATCGCACTGTATTCCTGTTTCATGATGCACAGGGCAGGCTCCAAGGATGAGACCTGTGCCCCAGCACAATAACCCCAGTACCTGGAGGGGACTGAATGCTGAGAGGGACAAAGAAAATGGAAACTCACGTTGACTTCACCCTGGATGGCTTCCAGGACCCTGCTCAGCCACTGGCTGAGTTCATCTCATGAGAAAGTAGGGAGAGAACTGGAAAGGCAAGAGGTGGAAAAGACTCAAAGAGTCAGAACGCAGGAGGTGAAATAACTGAAGAAAAAAAATGTACAGGAGAAATGAACACCCGAGTGATGCAAAGACAATTGCTCACACCTGTCACCAAGCACGCTGAGGTTACAGTAGCCTTTTGGCTCTTTTAAAAAGTCTCAACTCTGATCTTAATGCTGAGTATGAATTTGTATGGCATGGAATATCTCCTTGGACAGTTGGCAGCAGCTGTGAAAGCTGTACAGCTCGCACCATCTTGCCCACTCCTAGACCACAGACATGCCAGAGGGAGAAGCAGACTTGCTCATGATGTGTCAGCACACTTCAGAAAGATCTAAAGCATTACTGTGATATCAATGTTGTTTGGTCGAAAAGCTAAAGCAGAGCACAAGATGGACTTCAAAGAAGAAAAGCTCAATCTCTAAGGAGCAGAGGAAGAATCAAGACAATTCTTACACCTCATGTCCCATGAGTGATATTGTCAAAAGTAGCAGGTAAGGAGGGTGACAACCAAAGAGGGGTAACAACAGCATGGATTGTGCTGTGAGGTAGGAACGAAGAATGAGAACTGGGAAGAGCAGGCAGAGCAGTGGGATGGGCAGAAGGGAGACTTACTTGGATGCAATGTGCTCAGTGCTGTTGAGGACACAGTAGAGAAGGAAGATGGAGACAATGACAGAGGGCTGGTTTTGGCTGTGGAGGGTGTGGAGGATGCAGGTGTAGGCGACTCTATTGGAGCACTTGTCAGAGTAGAGGGCTTGGGCTTCAGCGAGGTAGGAGTGAGCTCTGGTGTGGAGGAGAGTGTGGATGGAGCAGCAGATGGCAGCCTTGAGCTGAGAGTGATGCTGGGAGCAGGGGATGCTGTTGTCTGTGAGACTTCCGGGCTGCTGGTGGGGCTGGCCTCGCTGGATACAGAGATCATGGACGTGCTAGTGGCCGATACAGTGGGAGTAGTCTTCTCTGTGGTGATTAGTGGCACAATGTGTGGTACAGTTGTCACTCTGTGGGTGGAGGCTGCAGGAGGAAAACAGAGGTCAGCTGAAGTGTAACAATTGAAGAGAAACAATGATAGCTGATAATTGGGCAGAGGACCTTGGCCAGGCACGTGAACAAGAAGGCAGAGCCATGCTACGCTGACTCTTCCTGGGCAAGGGGCAGAAAAGGGCCTAATTGTCTGCTAAGCCGTCACTCAGCCGTTAAATCCATCACAACCAGAACGGCAGCACACAGCTCCCTGTAAACCCCACAAAAATACCACCACCAGTGGGCAAAGGAGAATGACAACAATTAGGTGTGTACGGTACACCAGAAATGATGGGCAAAAACTGGGAAGAGAAGGCAGAGCAATGAGAAGGGCAGGAGGGAGACTTACTGGGATGTGATGTGCTCAGCGCTGTTGAGGAAACAGCTGAGAGTGTGGAAGATGCTGATGACAGCAGAGGACTTGTTTTGACAGTGGAGAGCGTGGAGGAAGCAGGTGTGGAAAACTCAGTTGGAGCTCTAGTCAGCAGCGAAGAGGGCTTGGGCCTTAGTGTTGTAGGTGTGGACTTTATCGTCGAGGTTGGAGGAGAGGAGGAGACTGTAGATGGGGTAGCAGATGGCAGCCAGGTGCTGAGAGCACTGCTGGGGGCAGGGAATGTTGTTGTCAGCGGGACTTCTGTGCTGCTGGTGGGGATGGCCTCGCTGGATACGGAGGTCTTGGAGGTGCTGGTGGCAGCAGGCGTGGCAGTGGTCTTCTCCGTGATGCTATATGGCACCACGTGCAGCACAGTTGTTGTTTCATGGGTGAAGGCTGCAGGAAAGAAAGCACTGGTTGTTTACAGGATTATAAGGGAAGAGAAAGGAAGTAGGCTGCTCCCATGCAGAAGCCCTGGGCTATAGAGAAGGGCAGCGAAGTATGATCTTGCTGCACCGACCCTTGCTGGGCAAGCAGCAGGAATTGGCCACTCGCTCCTGCTCTTTCACCCCCAGCAAGGTGACAGTACTAAAAGCACTACAAGGCACTGTCTGCCTGCTCCAACACAGGAAGGGAGTCCTCTCGAGGATGAAAAGAAGTTCCTCCCCAGCCAGAATTGCAGCACAGACCCAGCATCTCGCCACAGATGCTAGAAGTGACAATACTAAAACCAGTGGGCAAAGGAGGGGAACAACAAAGTGGTGTGTGATGAATGGTAGGAATCAAAGGCAAGATCTGGAAAGAGCAAATGCACCAGCTTGAAGAGCAGGAGGAATACATACAGGGAAGCATTGTACTTGGAGCTGTAGCAGATACAGTTGAGAATGTGGAAGATGCTGACGATGGCACCGGGCTGGTTTTGGCTGTGGAGAGTGTGGAGAATGCAGATGTAGGTGACTCTGTTGAAGCACTGGTTGTTAGGGAAGAGGGCTCGGGCCTTAGGGTTGTAGGTGTGGTCTTCAGTATGGAAGTTGGGAGGGAGGTGGAAAAGAGTATGGCTGGGGCAGCAGATGGCAGCCTGGTGCTGAGGGTGCTGCTGGGAACAGGGGATGTTGTTGTCAGTAGCACTTCTGGGCTGCTGGTGGGGCTGGCCTCAGTGGAGATGGAGGTCATAGAGGTGCTGGTGGCAGACACAGTGGGAGTAGTCTTCTCTGTGGTGACTGGGGGCACAATGTGTGGCACAGTAGTCACTTTGTGGGTGGAGGCTGCAAGAAGAAAGCACAGCTCAGTTGAGAGTGGCAGGGCAAGAAAAATGGCAAAGGAGATGAGCTGTTGCCATGGAAAAGTCTTAGGTCATGTATGTGGGCAATGAAATAAGACCATGCCACAACATCTCTCACTGGGTAAGGGGCAGAAACGGGCCAGTGGCTCTTGCCCCTTTCCCTCCCCATCCTTTTCCTCTCCAGAAAGTTGCAGCAAGGACAGCACCTCAGGGGTGCCCTCTGGCACCTCATTACCTTCTGTATCTCACTGGAAGAGGAGCTTTCCTGCACGTGCCTGACTCAGCCCAGACACAAGCTGACGGCACTGTCTACATGTGTCGAGCTGGGCGTGCCATGCTCCAAGGGAGAAACCACTGCTTCAGCTGAATTCCCCAAAATCCCTGATGAGAGAATGCTAAGAAGGCCAAAGAGAAGGGCAGCCTGTGGTGAAGATACCATAGCTGGCAGCTAAGCCTTCGCTCAGCTGCTCACTCCATCCAAACCAGTATACCATCACAAACACCAAAAGCAAAAATGCTACCACCAGTGGGCAAAGGAGAGTGACAACAAGTTGGAATATGCTGTACACCACAAATGAAGGACAAAATTTGGGAAGAGCAGGCAGAGCAACGAATAGAGCAGGAGGGAGACTTACCAGGATGTGATGTGCTCAGTGCTGTTGAGGACTCAATTGAGAAGGGAGAAGAAACAGATGATGGCAGTGGGCTGGTTTTGGCTGTAGAGGGTGTGGAGAATGCAGATGTAGGTGACTCTATTGGAGCACTGGTTGTCAGAGAAGAGGGCCTGGGCCTTAGTGTTGTAGGTGTGGGTTTTGGCACGGAGGTTGAGGTCGAGGTGAAGAGTGTGGATGGGGCAGCAGATGGCAGCCTGGTACTGAGGATGCTGCTGGGAACAGGGAATGTTGTTGTCAGTGGTGCTTCTGGGCTGCTGGTGGGGCTGGCTTCACTGGACATGGAGGTCTTGGAGGTGCTGGTGAAAGACGTGATGGGGGTGGTCTTCTCTGTGGTGAGAGGTGGCACAGTTGTCTTGGAGGCTGCCATTGGAAATCAGAGGTTGACTGGTTTTGTTACTATACACACTTAAGGCGAGTGACATGAGTATTTCTGATGTTAAAATCTCTGCATGAAGGTGCAGACAAGAACTGCAATATTGGGACCCACTAACAGCTTTTGCTTTAAATCAGAATGAATGAATGGGGTTATGGTGCCCAGTATCTCTCATCCCACCAACCTTCCCCCCATCATGGCAGGCTATTATTCATTTTGAGGGACACCCTTCATCAGTTTGTTTCTTACTGGTTATCTTGGAGTTTTTGAGAGGGGAAGAGGTATCTTTACTTATACTACCAGTAAGCTACTTGAACATGGATCATCTGTCTGTTTCATAGTGTGTTGAAAAGGGCTCCTGGGACAGCTGAGGCTACTGATGGAAGAGTCATTGACTGTTATCTCACTCCTGACCAGAGCACTCACCTGTTACTACTTTACTAGTTGTAGTCTTAGCTCTGGTTGGCTCCCTTGCTACAAAGAAAGTGATGAGAGAAAACAATGGTTGAGTCTTGGGAAGAATCCTTTGCGATGCATGTTGTGGCATCTCCTGAAAGGAGGCTGTCCTGGTCAGTACCACGAAGGCCTGGGCATGTGGAGCCCTATAGGTCTATGTGAGGGAAATGTATCCTGGAGTTTGATCACGCATTTTCTTGCCCACCCCTCCGCTGGCGATATTTTTGCACCCAGGATCAGCATCTGGTTTCTTTATCTGCATAGCAAGCAGGCAGCATTTGTTGGCCCACGTTTGCCATGGAATGTATCAGGGCTCAGGCATCCTTTGTATGGAGAGCATACTTGTATTCTCTCTCTCACCAGAAACTATCCCAGAGTTATGATCTTCCATTCTCACTGACTTCTATTCCCTTCGCTCTATTCCCACAGCACCATTACAAGATGGTGTGTGTGTTAACTGGTCTCCACCTGCTACTTCTTGGGCAGAAACTCAAACAAGTCTGTAGGGTGATAAAGCCCTGTGCCCCAGAAGCTAATACCTGAAGCAGCAAGGGAGAAGGCTGTAGTTAGGGGCAACGTGACTGCCTGAGTTTGAGTTCCATGGCAAGAGCAACAGGAATAGAAAATGAAAATCAAAAGTGAAACCTGTGGAATGTGACATTTAGAAGAGAAGGGTGGGAGCTGGAAGGAGCAGGCAGCAGCATTAATCAGGGCCAAAGGGAGTCTTACCTGGATGTGATGGTCTCAGCCGTGTTGAGGGCGGAGATGAGGGGGAAGAAACAGATACAGCTGAGGTGGCAGGTAAAGAGCTGGGACTCAGAGATATCCCTGTTGGTGGAACTTCTGGAGTGCTGGCCTCTGTGGAGACAAAGGTTGTGGAGATGCTGCTGGCCAGTGTCACAGGAGTGGTCTTCTCCGTGATGAGATGTGGCACAGTGTGTGGCGTGGCTGGTCTTTCATGGGTTACAGCTACTGGGAGGAAAACACAAGTCAATTGAAGATCATAGGATAAGAAAGGAAGGTGGAGAGAATGAAAAGATCCTAGGCATAAGACATGGACTGGGGCTAGGGCACAAAAGTCTTACTGAGCAGGAGAGAAGAAACGACCAGTGGCTTCTGCCTCGCCTTCCCCTTTCTACTTCTCCCTCAAAATTTGGGGTAAGAGCTGGGCCAATTCAGCACCCTCTGCCTCTTCCTGGACCTTCTGAGGGAAAAAGAGCCTCTCTAGATTCATGCATCTCCCTTAAATGCCCTCCAAGCTGGGCATGAGCACCCCATGAAAAACCTAGGTAGGTGAAACAGAGTCACACTCCAATGACAGCTCTCAGATCGTTCTTAGTCACCTAGTGAGACTTGTTGGTGCACAGTAGCTGCTTGAGTTCCCTCACTCTCTTTAAAGTAAGGAACAATAGCTATTCAATAATGCTTGATGTCTGGGAAGGTGCCTAATTAAAGTGCATCAGTATCAGACTAAGCTGATACTGTTGGCACAAGAAGACCTGGATGTATGCCCCAACAGCATGGCTGGGAGGTATGTGGACTGTGAGGGAGTGTGCAGGTGCCTTCTCACTAAAGCTGACTTCTCCCTGCATGCTGTCCCAGCCTCTGGTGTCAGTTGCTAGTCTAGGTATACAACAATAGAAGCTGTCATTGTTGATATACAGAGTACTTGACATCCCAAAGTGTCATTTCTTTTGTAATAGATAGGATTTATGTTTTCTGGAGATGTTGTCTAAGGAGAGTGCACATTTGTACGTTTGTGGGATTTTGAAAACTCACTTTGAAGCTCAGCCAGATTTTGCCTTAATCTACTTCCTTAGAGGAAATGAATGGGTGGAGAAAGGCCTCTAAAAGAAATGTCAGTTTGAAGATATTTTCAGATGTCCAATGCTTGCTACATTGGCAGGACACTGAAATTCTCACTTTCATTCCAATTCTTCAGTCATCATTTTTCTCTGTCACTAATTTGTGATTTCAAGACATCTAGTAAGAATGACTTTTTTTCTTGCACTTACCTACTGTTGTTAGTTCAGGCTCGCTGAAAGTTATAGTCTGAGATGTAGTATAAGGTAATGAGGTGGTTCTCATTTCTTTTTCGACAGTAGTCTCTAGGAGTGGTGTGGTGAAACTTATCTTTTCCGTCTCTGTTGAAGCAGTCGTTACTGAGGCAGGAGATACAGATTTTGGTTCAATGAAGATGGTTCTTTTTGCTGAGGTAGTTATGGAAGGTGTAGTAACTGTCGAGGTCATGCTTGGCATAGTAAAAATTGATGTTGTACGTTCTTTTGGAGTAAGGGTAAGGAATATAATGTGAGTAATCAATTTATGTAATAATTAAAATAGAAAGAAAAGAAAAAGCTACCCACATTCACAATATCTAGTTTTTGCCCTGGATCTTTTTAATGTTTTGGGTGTCATTGTTTGCAATTATGTTCCCATAATCTAAACTGCATCTTTTCCTACCAGTATTTGTTTTCTCTTACCTCATATCTTTCTTCTCATTTTGTACATCTTTTTCTACGATTTCCTATAATCATTCTTCATATACTATTGCTAAGAGTTATCTTTGTTGTCACTTATAAGAAAAAGCCCCTATGGGCTTCACCCAAATAACAATTTCATTGGCTAATCTTATATTCTGAATTAGCTGTCTATAATCTGTATTACAAAACTAAATAGCTAAAATGACTTTCCTCATCCCAGTTCTTGTCTTTCGAAGTGAGACCTCTTTCTACTTCTGATTTTTCTGACAGCCTGAGTCCAGGATGTCTTTTTAGTTGAAGTGCATGTTGGTGGAAAGTTGCATGCCATTATGAGTATCCACAAATCATACAGTCAGAAAATAATTTACACTGGAGAAGCCATCCTGCTGAGAGCAGGATCCTAGAACAGTAGTCTCTGCACCGATACCTCTGTGATCTTGTCTTGAAGCTTGCTTACGTTATTATTCAGACTTCTGAGACGGTGCTGTCTGAACATGACTGTGTTACTGAATCAGCTGTGGAATGGACGCTGAAACTGAACTCAGTGAGCTGAGCCGTCTCACTGCTTATAGAAGGTCCAATGCGCCTCTCAGATGAGTCACACAATTTATTTGGGTTGTGTTTCTAACCTGTCATCTATATCCTTTCTCTTTCCAGACACTTTCCATTCATACTTCTGAACATCTGGTTTACAAACTGCTTTCTGGAAGCCTACTTTACCTACTACTAGGTCTTTTGCTTGGATGCTGAGATAGCTTGCAATGCCTTCCTAGTGGAGTGATAGCTCAACTCTATATAGAATGTGTCTGATGTAATTTGTTTTAGACTGTAATACAACAACTTACCAGTTATTGACTTTATCGTGACAAGAGGTGATGATGAAGTTCTTGGAACTGTGATTTTTGAGGTTACTGTTGGATTTGTGGTCTCAGTTGGTACAGCAGATACAGAAAAAGTACCAGGTGATGTTGGTTGGGTAGCTGTGGGTAATGTGACTGCCGTAGAGCTTTTTGTTGCTTTAGGTTGTATTGCTGTTACTAAGAGAAAAAACAACAAAATCAGAGGATTATAATCTATTCTTCATAATCTATTAAAATATGCCTATGTAAATGGAAAAATATTTATTAAATGAAAAACTACTATCAGGAGTAACAACTGAAAATAACTCCTACCTTAATTTCAAATAAAATATTTAAGAAAAATTATTGATCTATTCCTTTATAGTTATTTGCAGTGAATACACTGAATAGGAATTCTTGCAGAAGCTTTGTTCAGAAAACCACCACTGTACCTTCTTCCCCATAACTCTCATTTTCATTAATGAAGTAATGTAATTCCTAACAAAGATCAGTATATACAGATTGCTTTCCTGGATCAGGCTACTGGGGGCTTGGTGGCACTTGGTCATGCATTTCCAAGGCCACTTTCTTAAACTGTCAGGTATTATAAAGCCAATCACCATTACAAATGGTAGTGAAAACTTTGTGTGATTTTGTTATCAGAGAAAAGACAGAAATCCTTATTCACTAAGAAAAAAAACCCAAAACATTACTAATATCTGCCTTGGTTTACTCAAATATTTCTGGGACGTTTCATGATAATTATGATACTTTTTGTTATTGCATCTTACACATTCATAACTGGTGATGCCATTATATCAAGCTAAAAATAAAGGATACTGCTTATCTCAGAAATGCATATCAGGACATACATCAGTGTGTAAGAACTTGTTCAGTAAACTACTTAGACTAACCTGTTGAAGGTGAAGAAATTTCAGGTGCAGCACTAACGCTTTCATATCCTGCGAGATAAAGGTGGAACAAGTTACATTTTTAAGTAGAATCATATTAAGAATATTCTAAATAAGGCAAATTTCAGATTGAAAGAACAATAAAGTCTTTGCAAAGGATTGTGCTAATTAGTGTGATAATCCCCAAAATGCTCGTTACTACATATCTTCAGTGGTAAGCTTCACATGGGAGTACTTAGACAACAATGAAGAACAGGAGCGTGTTTCTGCTGTCCTTCTTATGAATTTTATGCTTAAGAGCACTTCACTTTCCAGGGATAATGGAAATGTTTTTTGCGTGTGAATGAGATCACTAGCTGAGATTCTGGTTTCACAGGTAAGAATTCTGTTAAATGAAATAAACAAGTGTATTTAAGTTCTTTTAGTAATTTTACATCTGCATGAAAATCCAAACTGTGCAGCTGGAGTCCATCCACAACATTATTTACTGTGAAAGGTTTTCAGAGTAGGCCACCCTACGGTAATAAATTTTAAGTTAAAATAATTTAAAAAACCCTCAGAATTTAAAGAGAATTGCAAAGTAAAGTCCACTAGCTCAATCTACTCCTGTATAACGTTCTCTTAGTTGAAGAAAGCACTGAATATGCCTGGGGCAGCACCTCACACAGATCAGATCAAGGAACTTCCAGGAGCATCCTTATTTTGAAGATTAGTCACAGAATGAATATAACTTTCCATCTTCCTGACTAAAATGAACTTCTTTATTGTGGAAGCCTTACCCTTACTTTAATTAATTATTTTCATTACTTTATTAATCAATCTAAGTTTTATGTACTAGCAGTACAACAATGAGATTATTTTGAAGAAAAGTTATACAGGGACGACCACTCATCATTAACGGAGAAATAATTGGGCACATACCTTCCTCACAAACACTCAAAGGTTTTAGTTACTGTAGAGAAAGAGGATGAGAGTACAGGGCTCTACTTACCACATGGCATGCATTTTTCTTTCTCATAGTCAAAATATTCATCATGAGAGCAGTTGTAACAGCCTGAAGAAAAGGAAAGACAAATTTGTTCTACATTTCTCAAAGAACAGTGTTTAACCTATACTACGTATGATCTAGAATCTTAAATTTCTGTTATTAAAAAATGGTATTTATTGTAACTTCATACATTCAGGTAAGCATCTCCAATATAATCCTCAGAAGGAACCACTTATGTAGTAAAATTTGGGGAGTTCTCCAACTATGTTTGTTTGTTCAACTGAACTAATACCGTTCTCTCCACATCTTTTCTTATGTAAGTAGAGGTAATTTCAATTCAGCACAGGTCGGAGGATTTCTCTTCAAGATAACTGGAGTTTGATGTAAAACTAGTTGTAGTACTGAACAGATCGCGCATTCAAAGCAGTAGAGGTAAGGTATAGAGAGCAAAACTGCTTTAAAGGAAACATCAATGAAAACATTACTAACTGTGGTATGACTGATGGGGGAAAAAACAGAAAATAATTGTTACTGCTTGGTGGTTTGAAATAGTATAACTTATTACCTTCAATGTTGACATATTTGTAGTATTGATTTGGACAATTACAAGGCCTGTAATGCCAGGTGCAGTTGATGTTGGAGCCATAGGAATAAGCTTCCCCACTTCCTGTTCTCTTGTGAGAATTGTAATACTCACAGTAGACAGCTGGAAATGGCAAAACCAGGAGAAAGGTCAGAATTTTTCAAAGAGAGAACATCATTTTCAAAGGACTAAAGGGAGGACAAAATCAGCAGTGTGAGTGGAAAAAAAAAATTGCCACTGAAATTAACAGTATCTCATGCCAATTGAAATTTGCTTTAGTGATGTCAGTCATTTTCTTTTTTTGTGAATTAACAGTGCAGGAATTTCCATAATTTTTTAATGCATAATACAGCGAATTCTGAAAAGAAACCATCAAAGCTGACAACTTCAGCATTGATTTATACCACCCTCGTTCTCTCTTTTCCTCTATGTATGGTGTCTGGGAGGCACTGACATTTTCCTGTTTCACAGTGTTCTAGCCAACACAGCTGCCTTTATTCCCTTGACATTCACATAGAAGATGAATTCATCGCAGCCAAAAACAACAGTTTTTTACAATTTCATATTTTTTCTGCTTACAAGCTGACTGTTCATCATACTTCGGCAGCAGAAAAAATAAACTGCCCTCTGTGGTTACTTTATTTTCTCTCTCATCATTCCACAGTAAAAACAGACATAATATTTTGTTTACTTTGCACAGAGGAAAAGTACAGAGTTGAAAACTCAGGTGACTGAAGTCAACTGTTTGTCCATAAAGAAAATGGAACCTAGAAGGCACGTATATAAGCAATTTCTTGTGTTGCTGTATTAATATACTCACGTTAACGACAACTGTCTCTTAAACAGGCTTAAAGAAATGTTAAAGAAACTTACGGCAAAATTCAGGAGTCCTCCAGTCAATGCAGATACCTTTATCTAAACATGCCATTGCATATACTGCGATGGCATCACACATGCATTCACAATCGCCTCCAATGTCACAACCACACGAGTCTCGGACACAGGCTTCATAATACGGCATACGATTCACCTGTGTGGGAAAATGAAGTAATGAATTGTCTGGGATTCTTTAGTGACTAATTTTTTCATTCTTTTTCAGAAGGTGTTTTTTTGTAGGTCCCTGTTAGTACATGAGAAAGTCAAGAGAATCTGTTCCATTGAAGTGAGAGTAACTAGTATTTGTCAAAGCAATCCCGCTTCAAAGAATTCTTTTTAATGAGAATGTAGGTATCTTCTTTGGAAGATAGACAACAGAGGCTGATGAGATTTTCCCAGATACATATGTTTAAATCCATATTGAACATACATTGAATCAGTTTAAAAAAGAAAATGATACAAAAAACAAAAACAAAAACAAAAACAAAAAACCGAAACAAAAAAAGACAAAACCCCATTCAGGCAGAAGTGCTTAAAGTAAACCACCTTTTGTGGCTATGCATGACCACTGCATTAGCCACGTCTGTCACTTGTGGTCACTTTCTGAAAATGCAGATTTTCCCTCAGAAAGCCTGGTTCTGGTAAGTCTTATGATACACAGTACACAATACAGGGCTTATGAGGATCAATACATGACTTAGGAAAATAGGCTCAGGGAACTGGGGGTGTTTAGAGAAAAGGAGGCTGAGGGGAAACCTCATTACTCTCTACAACTACCCAGAAGGAAGCTGCAGTGAGGAGAGTGCCAATTTCCTTTTTCAGGTAAGAAGTGATAGGATGCGAGGAAATGGTCTCAGGTTGCACCTGAGATTAGCTTGGATTAGCTTGGATGTTACAAAGAATTTCTTCATGGAGAGGGTAGTCAAATATTGGAACAGGCTGCCCAGGCAAGTAGTGAAGTTGCCATCGCTGGAGGGATTCAAGAGACATGTGGATGTAGCACTAAGGAACATGGTTTAGTGATGGGACATGGTAGGTTAGGTTGAGGGCTGGACTTGATGGTCTTGAAGATCTTTTCCAACCTCAACAGAATGGCTAATTTCAGATACTGAATTCTTCCTTTTTTCACTCCAGTACTTTTAACTAATCACTTCATGTTCATGTTTGAATTTTGGGCTTACAGAAGGGCTAGTAAAGTGTGAATTAGAAAGGATGAAGATTAAAATGAATGAGTGCCAGAAAATATTTTATATATATTTATATTTATATATTTATATATTTTATATATATTCTATTAGAAAATATTAAGGAAGAGGAAATCAAGTGCTGGAATGTGATCATTTTGTGAGAATACCTATAGAGAAGGCCTAATTAATTCTCACCTTATTGTGACAGGCAGAAAAGACTTGACTGTTAATGATGGAACATGTCTTTTCAGCCCAAGCTTTACGATAAGGGTTCTTGCTACAGGGGTCCACTACAAAGTATACATCCCCACAGAGAGGATTCTCTTTCCAAGAATTCACAAATTCCAGTTCATTTGATGCCACATACTTGCTTCGGGTTTCAAAATCATCTTTCATATTGCCATTATAGTTTCCACACAAACCACAGATAGTTTCCTGGATGAAACGAAAGTACTGTCAGTTGATTGCAACTACTTGCATTCCCTTTCAATTACTGGCATTTTTTCTTGCTTTAGTAGTGACTGTGACATCCAAATACTCTTGTATGTTCTTTGCAAATTGTGCATGAGGTCCTGTTCATCAGTGGATGTGTTTCTCCTCTCAAGTGTAATTTGTCATAATTTAAGAGACCAAATTCAACCAAAACATGCAGTGGTTGCATACAGCTCCAAAAATTCCTGTAGTGCCGAAGGGTAATCACATAAAAATCAGCTTTTAGTGAAAATATCTGTTGTTTTTGAGGTAATGATAAATAGAAAATGAATTGCTAGTAACCTCTGCTATCATACAGAGTCAAGACAACTGTCATTAAACTAGTAGGTAAATCTGAATTGAAGTACTGTTTACTGAAGAAGCTATTCTGCTATACCTGTGTTTCCCTGGAGATCTTGATGAAGAAGTTCATGTGCTTATTCCATACAAGAGTCATGTTGTATTTTCCTGGGATAATGATATCAAACATCAGGTGGAGAGCATTCTTTTTCACATTATACCTCACTTGAAGATTTTCCCCAGAAATAGAGAAGGTTTCATCTCGGAGTACAAAAGTCAAGTTCTGGAAGTGAAGTTGCACATACGTTATGATTATTTAAGTTTCTGGTTTTTTTTTTTGTTTGTTTGTTTTTTTTGCTTCCCATGACACATTGTTGCAGACCAGATACTGTGCTGCTATAGACCATCTTGTCATTTTTTATAGTAGCCAGAAACTTTGGAATAACTTACTGTCCACAGCAATGAAGATCTTCAAAGGTAAGCGAGTTTCCTTGGGCTGTCATTTTATCTTAAAATAATTGGCTTTTATTTCCTTTTTTTTTTTTTTAATTTAGATGCAAATCTTCATAGGAAATATTAGGAAAATATGCTGTTACAGTCTCACTGTTAGGTGTATTAGCACTCTGATTATTTTTATGTGTATATTACAGACATCTGTATGCAGCCACCAGAGTAGAAAAGATGTACTTTCATGTGTTAGAAATAACTGAAAAGTTGCAACATCAGTATATCACTTGGGCTCTTCCACTCTCTCGTACTCTCATGTGTACGTCAAAACATTGTTCTCATCATACACTAGTGTTTCAGTGTCTAGAGAATCAGTAAAAAGGTTTGCATGGAACATACACTTAAGAAACTGAGCTGATGAGCTGAAACTGGCAATAACGTAATGTGGCAAACATGTACTGCTTGCAGTGACTGTTCACTGGGGTAAAACCTCAGCTGTCCATCAACTTCTCTCTTATTACAACAAAAGATTCTAAGGTGAGAAGATACTACAGTGCATTAGTATTCAAATGCAGTTGAGAACTGCAGAACTTTAACTTATTTTGGAAGCTGTCAGACTGCAGTGGAAATGAGGATAACTGTTCACTGCTGTAATTTTACAGATATATCTCATGTAGTAAGATAGTAGAGATCTGGATGTATTTTGGACTGGCAAATACTACCTTGGAGTAAGAGAAATGTGGTGTTGTTTTGTAGATCATCCATCATAACAATTCCTTGTTTTTAGTCAGCTGCATTTTTGACTGAGTTTGGGAGAAAAAATAACTGCCTTATGACAGAGTGGGTAAAGTTTAAAATTTAATGACTTCTATATAAGCAAGAGGATGGAGGACTGAAACACTGACATAAGAACTGATAAAAATTATGCCATTTCCTAATAACACTGAAGCTCTATGCTAAGCACGGGCAAGACAAAGCTAACATTTCCAGAAGTAAATCAAGTATGGCCTTAAATGGCTATTCTCTTGAATAACAGTAAAATGAAGTTCTTACCCCAAGGTAAATGCTGATGGATCTAGAGCATGTAACGCCTGATTTCCCACAAATGACGTTCTCAGTAACAATTTTAAAAGAGGAAAGAGGTCTATTAACGTTGCAGCCATCCTAAAAACAAAACAAAACAAACAAAAAAAAACATATGCAAAAAAAAATCTAATAGACTCTGTGTCTGAAGTCTCCCAACTTACAAGCATGAAGAAGTACAGAAAGCTTAAACACATCATGACTGTAATTCTGTCTTTCAGTACAGTGGGCAATTTTATTTACTTTCAAATGAGAGATAGTCCACTGGTGGTTGTTAATAGATCCTAGAATATTTCATGGTTTTGGAACCATAGAACCATTCTATTCCTTGTAGAACCCTCATATTTTTAGTCAGAATGGAAAAAGTTACTACTTCAGTTACACTTAGTTATTTCATTGTTTTGGAAGGCAATAGTGATGACCTCTGATTCACTAGTCAAGTTGACATCACTTCACTGAAAGACACAGTTGACAGGTACAGAAGATGTACACATCAATGACTCTAAATGTTATTTAGACTGAAATTGGTTGCATGTGCATTAAAAATTTCATTTTGGGAACCGAACATTTTTTATTTTAAAATTTTAAGGATGTAGAAAATAAGAAAACACTTTTTGTGTTCGTTAAGATTCAAAGTGCTTTACTGGATATAGATGCACCCTAGGATATTTTCATCAGCCATTTCGAACAAAGTATTTCTCGATATTAAGATACAGCCAAAAGCATCAATGAGATGCAGTTTACCATAGCTAATATGTATTCACAGTTGCCATCAAACACAAAACGCTGTCCATCAAAAGTGGTGATGTGGCCTTCTCCATAAAGATTACATGTTGAGGAACATCTTGATTTCTGAGCACATTTCCATTTGCCTTTTCTGCAAGTGCTAAGAGTGAAAAGAGAAACCATGATCAGATTCCAAAGAAATACCACCTTAAGTTAATTCTTTTAACATGCATACATTTTTATATATACAACATTCATTTAATTGTCTGGTGCACACTGTGACCAAGCCTCATTTCATATAAGATCCGTAAATAAAAGCTATGGATTGCTGAGAAAATGAATCCACGATGAAGAAGATATCTTAAGTCTCTTTTGCTTTCCTGTCCACCGAAGAAGGGATACAAGCACATTTATTTTAGTTGTTGATGAGAACAGATGTCGCAGTTATGTATGTTTTGGGTGCTGGTGTTTTTAATTCTAGATTAGAAACCAGAAATTGAATAAAGTACTATGACAATGCAGATGAAGAGATGCAAGTAACCTTTTTGGGAGGCTGTTTTTATCTACAGAAAAGAAGGAAGACTGCCCTCATCTTTATTTAGGTGGAGCTGATAATCCTTGACCTTATGCAGTTTACAGTTAGATGCCCTAATGGATGCCCTTATTCCTTGGATACAGAGGTGGCATAAATATCCCTGAAGCCAATACAACTGACCATGACTCTTTCATTTATACATACATATTGTCATATTCGTGTGTACAAACATACTGACAAGTTTTTTAATTTCTCTTTACTTCCTCTATCCTTTGTCACTATACTCCTTCTGTTCAGCTTTTAGCTTTTGCTGCTTCATACTTTCCTGCCAGCTAAATGCTTTTGTTATATACCTGCACAAATTAGTGAAACTGAAGTTCAGCAGTGGAAAATGGTTTGACTCTTACCAGATTTCACATTCAGTTTGGATCTGTTCACCTTTTCCATATGAAAGGCCTCCATATTCACAAGGACACTCCTCAGCTGGAACACACCTGCCATCAAGATTTTCATAGAGCCCATCAGCACAGACACAGCCTGATTCACATTTAGTAGGAATCTGGCAAAGACCAACAGATTACAAAATGAAAAGGAACGTAAGATGCATTTTATCTTGTGTGCAATTCATATTAAGGGTGAATCTATACTCAGTTCTTTTTTTTATTTGATTTCAATGTTATGAATTCCCTCGTGCTAATATACTTGATCATTTTACTATTTACACTGAAATTATAAGATATACCTATTGTGTGAGATACTAAACATACTCGAAGACTCTGAGAAATGTCTATCATTGCTAACAATCTTTCAGACAGAGTGCAATATAAGCTTCTTTATTAAAAGGGTAGTCCATTACATTACAATTCCTTCAATCAGTCTGTTTCCTTAATATAAAGGGAAAAGAAAACTATGAAGATAGATCATAGTTAGTCCACCTAGCACTCTACAATTGCATGCACTCTACAATCTTCAACAGCAGATACCTTTGAAAGAATGGAATGGAAAGCATATACTACATGTTTTATGAGTTTCTAGTGACATGCAGCTTATAGAGTACTTGAGCCAGGGGTGATGGTCATATTTTATAATCTGTAATAGATTTTTAATTCTGTAACCCATTTAATTCAATTCCTTTATTAACATTTTTGAATGTGTGTACTTTTTTATTGACCACACTCTGTGGAAAGAAGACTGCTGTTCAGTCATATCTTGTTAGAAGAACTATCTCCTTTCATTTCACTAGAAGAAACTGAATTCTGCCCAGGATTCTCATGTTCTTCCTCTCCCACAGGATTAATACCACAGGGCTGTGAAACTTACACATTCAATTCCAGTAGCCAGCATCTGACAAGTAGGGGCACATGTAGCTCCGTACTTGTTTTCTAAAGCATCAGAACATGATATATATTTCTTAGGAGCTCTGCAGCTTTCTATGAGAAAGGATGAAAAACAAACATAGATTGTGAATTCACAATTTTATAGTGGAAAAGAACTTATTCAAAGTAAGCCACATCAGTCCCATACCTGCGGGATTTTGAAGTTTGCCGGTGCAACTTAGTCTTCCATTAACACAGTAGCTGGGGAAAAAAAAAAAAAAAGCAGTTATACAGTGCAATATTTTGGATTTGTGATCAAAATAACATCGATAAACAAACGTTGTAGCTATTGCTAAATAACCTCAATGCCTTCTCTGTTTCTTATGCTGCTCCAGCAGCAAGTAGGCTGGAGATGCATAAGGAGACACAGCTGGGACATCTGACCCCAAATGACTGTTCCAGAACACGTGAAATTGTGCTCAGCAATAGATCTGGAAGAAAGAAGGAAGAAGGGTGCTCATTTGGATATACGGCGCTCGTCCTCTCAAGTAATCAGAGAAAGCCCCGCTTTTCCTGGAAATGGCGAAACATCTGTGTGCTGAGAAGCAGTAAATGAATTCCATGTTTTGCTTTGTGCTCATCACTCCGCTTACAAAGTAAGTTTATTTTTGTTTATTAAAAACAAAGAAAGTTGTTACAGTGTCTTTATATTGACCTATGAATTTTCTTGCTTTTGCCCTTCTGTCTTCCTCATCCTGCTGAGGAGGAGTGAGAGGCTGTGTGGTGCTCAGCATCCTGCTGTGGCTGGCACATGAGAAAGAAACTTGAAGACACCTCTTCATTTCATATTTGTTCATCTTTAAATCTGATGCACTCACCAGGTTATCCCCCCGGTCAGTGTTGACTGATCAGGTAAGATGTACTTCCTATCTTCTAAATAGCACGGACAATGAGATTTACGAACGCATTCATTCTTGTGGTTCAGATACATCCCTTTAGGACAATGGCAGCCTTCAATTGGGATGTCAGTTGGATGACATTCTAGGGTTGGGTTGGAGAGTGATAAGCACGTCCTTTCACATGCCTGAGTGTTGTAGCTGAATGTTTGATTGCCAGTACAAGTAATGGCTGTAAAACAAGAGGAGAGTGTATGCTGAACTTCATTTCCTTCACTTTTTCCCTGTGAAAGATAACTAGTTCACAGTAATGGGCTGCATATATTCTGAAAATAACTTTAATCCTTAAGGCTAGCTATTGCTTTTTTTTTTTCCTGTGGATGTGCAGCTGCAGTAAACAATATTGCAGAGCACACCTTAATACCAGCCATGTGGCTGTTCGGAAGTTTTTGAAGGTTATATGCCATCTTATTGCCTCTCTGTATATCTTGGAATGAAATAATACAGGGGGAAATTTTGCAGAAATATTTTTACATGATTCTGAAAGTCATCAGTTCATGAGAATGCGGCTTTTATACCTGCTAGTTGGACTTCTCAAGCAACAAGTAGTTATTTTCTAATGGCTAATATAGTTCTAAAATACTGTCTCATTCTTCCTCAGTTTTTGTCACAGGTGAAGCAAACGTGGGCATTTTCTAGTAGATGTTCATGCATGCAATAACCTGATGGCAGAAACACACTGGTTCAGTTACTTACTGCAATTGTCCATGCTGTTTCTCCAGTTTTCAAGGATTAAACCCATTGAACTGCATGTTCGTGCATATGATCCCAGAGCAGAGCAAATATAAGGAAAGGTCTCTTCATAATTACAGGCTTGGTAGACACATCTCTGAAATCCAGCACAAGGGAACTATTCTGTTACTAGTGAGCAGGTATTTGGAAGTACTAAACGTGCCAACAAGTACTGAGATAAGTCAAGCAAAATACATATTACTGCATAACTAAAACAGATGAAAATGATCAGAGTAATTGCCTGATATACATGAATAAAATATGCTTAGTTTTGAAAAGATTCCATTTTTTCAGTGCTTTGCATTTTTAATTTTCAAAACATTTCATGGAAACTGGCAAATATAAGAAACTCAATTGTGAAGCAGGGAAAACCAATTCTTTATATTTTTTGAAAAGGAAAATTGCAGCATATACAAAAATATTTTCTCATTCTTAGAATTATAGAAAATCCTGAATTGGAAGGGACCCACAGGATCATGGAGTCCACCTCTTGGCCCTGCATAGGACCACCCCAGATTCAAGAAATATGTCTGAGAGTGTTGTTCATGTAATTTTACGGATATCATTGGTAGTACAGGGTCAAATAGACTTCCATTACAATGAGTTCTATTTTAAAAAGGAACATTAAGAAGCTTGTTTCTTAGCTCCTAATGCATTGATGACTCAAGTGAGTGGCACACTGTATATGAATTCAGTCTGATCCATCTTTGTACTTCCTCTGTGTTCCATGTATCTTAATTTCCTACCTTGTAGAAAGGAGTAGGGTTCACCACAGCATGGCATTTCTCAAACACTGTACCCTTCTTCGTCAGAATGGAACAATGAGTCTCAGCAGATATTTCTATGTAAAACAAAGTCATGGACATGAAATACCAGTGAAAGTTAGGGAAAGGAGGAGATTTTGTCCTGCCAGTTATAAATAGAGAGTTGGAAGGCATCACAAAGGCTGGCCTAGTCTATAACCCTGCCAAAGAAATACCAGAAATGCTTACATTTGCATAGACTAATGCTTGACTGACTATTGCTGTAGACCTCCAGTAATACAGATTTCTGAACACTCCAGGTAATCTGCTCAAATGCTTTGTTATCATAAAATTATTTAGGTTGGAGAAAACCTTCAAGATCGTGAAGTTCAACCATGAAATTATTATAAGCAGTTTTATGCCCAGAATTTAAAAATATATCTACTAGAAAATTTGAATATGTTGCAGATTGTATCTTATTCTTTCTAAAGTGGTGTGGAGGGCACTATTATTTCCATTTTAGCAGATTTAAGAACTACTAAATTTCCATTCATTTTTCTCTTGGTTAAATTCTCCCTTTTTAGTGTATTTTGTCCCCTTTCATAATTGATCACTTATTCTAGACCACAGGATATTCTTTTCAGCCTTCTCTGAACTCCCTCCCTACAGCTGGTACTGCTTATCTCAAACTGTAATTTTGCTTTCTAGCAGCAAAATAAGGCACGCTACTCTAGCTGAGATTTTGGCAATGATGGATTGAATAAAAGGACAACTTAATACGTCTTGCAACACAACCCTTTAGTTCAAATAGCTCATTTGGGCATCCTTTAATACCGCTAGCTTTAGGGACTTGAAAAGGTGAAACCTGGATTTTAGTTACATCACTGCTGAGTGATGGCCTAAGACATCCACAGACATTACAATTTCACTGGCAAAATCAACAAAAGCTCTCATTCGTCATCTCAATCCCAGATAAATTCTCACTAGATGTAGAATCTGGAAATCAGAAATATCATCTTAGTGACTGAATTTATGATTTTCAATCATCTCAGCCTATGGTTCTCTGAAATACTCTTTGGGCTTATGGAAGTGAGAGAGGAAGCTAGCTGGAGAGATCGGTAACAACAGGATCATCTACTTACTGTTCAGCTGACTCAAAGCACAAGGGTCAGTCTCTCTCTCCATAGCAGGAAGGCAATTTCCTGCCCTCCACGAATCTACAAACAGGGAAGCTGTTCCTTCAGTGATATCCATGCTAGTCATGAAGTCATCTGTAGTGTCTCCATTGTAATTACCACACAAACCTAACAACATCAGAAATGTGATTGATGAACATTAAAAAAGTGTACATAATGGTTTATGTTTCATTCTTTTACAATAGTGAGAAGTTCCAGATGGAGTGTCAATGAATACAAACTGGTCAAATAGCCAGAGAATCTTAATTATGTGTTAATATATGTCTCTGAGCTTCTCTCTGCCTTCTCAGGTTAAAATTATCCACTTACATTCAGTGATATCCATTCATATAAAATTTTTTTATCCTACTTCTGGAAAAGAAATGCATTTTCAATGGTTTCAAGGTAGATAAAAGAGAAAGGACCTGAAATACTTTTGAGTTGTATCTTTTCTTATGTATATAAATCTGTAATGATCAAGAATATACATTTAGACATTTTTAATGTCCAAAGCGTCTCTAATTCCCAACAGTTAACTAAAGCACAGGATATGCCTTTGCAGCTAAAGTTGCTGCACAGTGAAAATAGACATCTCCATCTGGTACTTATAAGCTGAGAAGTTTTTGTATTCACGAATGACTTATTGTGTGTACAGTGAAGGCACTTTATATTCAGAACTCTCCACATGCTACAAGTTGTAGTGACTACACAGGGTAATTCACTGGCCCTTCACTTTCTAATACAACACATACTGAAAAATACATATAAAAAACAGATCATAGAGTCATAGAACAGTTTGGATTGGAAGGAACCTTTAAAAATCATCTAGTTCCAATCCCCCTTCAATGAGCTGGGATACCTTTCTGTAGATTAAGTTACTCAAAATCACATCCAACCTGAACTTAAACACTTTCAGGGAGAAGGTATCCACAATCTCTGAGAAACCTGCTTCAGTACCTTAAACATCCTCAGAGCAAAGAGCTCTTTCTAATGCCTCATCTAAATCTACTCTTTTAGTTTTAAACCATTACCCCTTATCCTATGGCCACACACTCCGGCAATGTTTCTCCTCATCCTTTTTGTAGGTCCCCTTTATGTACTGGAAGGCTGTAATAAGGTCTCCCTATTCCCTTCTCTTTTTAAGCTAAACAATCTCAATTCTATTAGCCTCTCTTCAGAGGTAAGGTACTCCAGCCCTCATTTTAGTGGCCTTCCTCTGATCCTGCTTTAACAGGCTAGTACTGCTTTTTTGATGCAGCCCAGAAAACAACTGGCTTTGGCTGCAAGCGCACACTGCTGACTCACATTTAGCTTTTCACCCAAAAGTACTCATGAGTCCTCCTCTGCAGGTCTGCTCTCAATCCATCTGTCATTCAGTCTGTATTGATGTTTGGGATTGCCTTGACCCTGATGCAGGACCTTGCACTTGGCTTTGCTGAACTTCATGAGATTCATGTGTGCCCAATTCTAAACAACAGTATTGTATTTCACATGAAAAATGCCATCTATCAAATCCCATTGATGATTTTTAAAGTTATAACAGAAACATTCTTAGCATGTCTGTTTTCCAGTGCAGCTATATTTGTGTTTTTTTTTTCTTTGAATCCAGACTTAAAAGCTTAAAGACTGAGTACTAAACTTAAAGTACACTCTCTGAATTATCTCCTTCTCACAGGGACTAAATTTCTTACCTAGTGTTCTGCCTTGGAATTGTGAACTGACTTTCACATAGGCCTGGAACACAGGTGATGTTTGAACAACGAGTTCCAGACCAAACTCTGTATGCATTTGAATGAACATCGAGGACTGTCTGAAAATAGTGATGTCTCCTAAAAAAAGAAAAATGTTTAAAAATAGAGATATTGAAGCATAGGAATACAGTTGAAGTAGTGATTTTAAATGTCCTAGCATTCTGTCTACAGATCTTTTCCTTCCACATTCAAGTTCCCACAGAGGGGCAGATGCAGTGTAAAAGACTATAATTCTCCTATAAAATCTGTTGACTGTCACTAACAATAGTGACTGTAAAGATGTTGGGTTGTGTGATGTAAAATGGGCATTTAATATACATATGGATTTTACATATATTCTCTTTTCTTTACCTGATTTGTAAGGTAGCCGCTTAAGCTCATCGTCATCAGTAAGGAATTCATTCTGAGAAATCACAATTTTGTCCTGTATGAAAAGGACACAGAATCCAAAGTAAACTTTTGTACTGGTGGTATCTGTATTTTCTTTAATTTAAGCAACTGTATTCTTGATGACCTATATAACAGGAAAAGACTGATTCAAGCTTTTTTTCACATTCCATAATGTTTTCAGTCTTCATTTCAGAAATACTGTAATCTTCTGCACAGCACTCCTAACTTTGTGAATTGAGAAGACAACAAAGGTCTTTACTGTGTATACTTGCATAAAGTATCTGTTCCCCGTAATTTTTCTGCTCAAACTTAAAATATTTATTTTGCTAGCCTGATTACTGAAAAGCTAGATAGAACTTGTGGAGGGATTGCTTACCTTTGTAGACAGATAAATGATAGCACTAAGTGATGTCTCAGAATGAGAATAACCAGACTTTTCATAAATAGCCATTAGGGTTCCGTTGTGTGGCAGGCTGGAACTCTGGAGGAGAACAATGCAAAGGTACATCTCTTAGAGTAAAAATTATTTGTGAAATGAATGCATATCATTGGAAGACCTCAGCTTGTGTTCTAAGAGGAAACTGAAGACAGACTAGATGTATATCCATCTAATTTTGTGTGTTTCTAGATTTTAAAAAATTACCTTCATAAGAATGTAAGTACAAACTCCGTGAAACCTGTACGATCTAGAATCAAATGTGGTAACAAAGGAGCCTCCTTCCAATGAGCACCTTCCAGGGCAGGGCAAGTCTTTACAGTTCCATTGACCCATAGTACATTTACTGAGGAAAACAATAAATTCCGTGTGAGGTTATTCTCATACCAAGTCATTTCTTATCAGCAAAGATGATTTGATCCTCCGTGTGGAGGTTTTTCTGCAGCTGATCAGCTTGGTAAGTTGGTTGGTATATAAGATGTAACATATATAATGAAGAGAAGAAATGCCATGCAATTATTCTACAGTTAAAATAATTTCAAAATTAAAAAAATATTGTCTTATATAGTTATATTCTGTTAAAGAATTAAAGCATAGTTTTCAGGACTGATTTGGCAATTTGAACAGCTGAGACTGACAGAAAGAAATTGTAAATATTAGTTTTATATTAATTTTACCTCCATTTTATCAGAGAAGGTAAACAAAAAAAATGTTACTGCATTTGTATTTCTACAAGATGAATCATGAAATAAGACATGCACATGTTAATTTAATAAAAAACGCATCCATCCTCTAAAGAACCTGTTGCTACTCACCAAGTTCTACACGCTGCTTTCATTGTATCACCAGGAGCATATGTTTCCCCATTCAGTGTACACGGGCACTGCTCAATGTGAACACACGTTCGATTCTTTGAGATGTCATCAAGAACAGTTCCTGCCAGAGAAGACAAAAACCAGGAGTACTTTTTCATGTCTCTACTGAGCATGCCTTCCAAAACCAGATGTCAACAAGAAAGGTTCCTGCCAAAGATAAACATTATGAACACTTTTCCATATCTTTACTTAATACTAAAACTATTATGATTTGCTGTCTTCCAAAACTAGTTTGGGACTGATTTTCTTGCACAGCCACTACCTCTAGTTAGACATACAATGCACAGGACATTTTCCCTTAACCAAAATAAAACTGACTTTTTACAAGTGATAAATAACAGTTTGGCTACTTTGCTAAATGAAATTGCATATTATTTTCTTCATTTCAAATTTCAGTTTAATCCAAAGTAGCATTAAGCTTGAATGTAATCTTTTTCCATTTATCTTTCCTCTGGCACTTTAAAACTAGGTTGGGAATTGTGAAGGACAGATGCATTCTGCTTTCTAAGTCAGTTTTAAGTGTGTATTCCACAGCAAATTACTTTTGACTTCTATAAACTGCTGGTAATATTGATGTAAAAACCAACATCAGAGTAACCTGGGAAAATATTTAAGTTCTGAAGTTTCAGGAAATGATGAAAACGGTTTTGTAGTTATAGTTTTTCAATTTTAAAGGAGTTTTATAAAATTCAAATATTGCAGAACTTCTCAGAGGTATACTACCTTTTGTTGGCACTGTGAAAGGCTAGATACCTGCTTAGCAGAGAAAATGAATTAAATCTTACTCTATTTATTACAGTACAGAAATACAAGAAAGCAGCTTATAATTATCCCATTACATGCTATAGCACTGTGAGGAAAATACTTTCTCAACCACCTTCTACCAAATAGTAACCAAGGATATTTAATGAGAGTGACTATTCAAGACTCCGGTTATATTCTGTTATATGAGAAATGGCAGTTTTAGCAGCACTACTGTTTCATTGTTTAAGAACACTACTTTGCTTGACTAAATCTACACCAGAATTATTTTTATGGATCATTTAGGATATGATGAGTAGAGAAATGATACCTTCTGGACAAAAGCAACCATAGGTACAGTGACTGGAACAGCCGTACTCAGGGTTGGAGCAGGTTTTAATACATGGAGAACCACATTCCTCATAGATTTGATTAGCAGAACATTTTCCCACAGCTGCAACAAACGGAAGTGCAAAGTGTTAAGGTTTGTAAAGTGTAAACAAAAGAATCTCTCATCTCCATCAGGGGATGGAGAATATCTTGTGAAAGCTAGCATTAATAGTCTCTTACCCTGCTTCAGTACGCAGCATGAAAACAGCTAAGACTCAGAGAAGACTGGGTTATTGTTCCTCTGTGATTATTAAGAATTAATATACAGTTCTGTGAATGTATATTGTGCCTTACTAATATTTATAAATTCCTCAGGGCATTTTGTAGACACTGATTATTTTGAAGGACTAAAATCAACTGAATACCAACCAAAAATAGAGTGGGTTAACAATTTATGTAAGAGAGATAATGTTGGAGAAGAAGAAAAATTACTTCAAAAAGAAGAGCAAATTAAAAGATTTTGGGCATAGTAATGCAAATTAGAAGAGAAAGTTTTCAGTAAGTATGAGGAAAGAATGAAAAAAATCTCATTGGTAAGCAGAAAAAAAAAGAAGAGCATTGCCAGTATATGTGAAGATCAAAAGAAGAACAAAAGAATACAGCACAAGAGATGGAGGTAGGGCAAAATGACACAAAGGCCTTGAAATTGAAAACGGAATTTCACTATTCTTATGCTAAAATCTAAATGGTAGCCAATGTCAAAAGTTTTTTTCAAGTTAACTGATTTTTTTCAAGAAGTAAAAAGAAGTATGTTCCCCTCAAAACGATTTATTTTTCTCAATTTGCTACCCATGTCGGAAATTAAATGCAATCTGCATGTATAAAACATCTGAACTTACAGCAGAAGTTTTCAGTCCTCCAGTTGAACACCACTTGATGGGACATAGCACATTGCCTTGAATACTCTGACAGTGTAGAGCAAGTACAATTCTTTTGTCCTGGCTCACTGCAATCCTGCATGTCAAGCTGACAACGAGTGACAAACCCATCCTTCGGAACACTGCAGGTTGGTGACACCAGGTTAAGCAGCTGAGAGCAGATTACAGCCTAAATAAGAACAGAAAATAAATAATCCTAGTAGTATTTTCCCAATCTGAAAACCAGAAAAGGAAATCTTTGGTAGCTGTGATTTTCTTGTTGGCTTTTTCTTCCCTCCTAAAGTTTAGTAATAGGTATTTGGCTTAAAATGCGTAAAACGCTCACAAACTGAAGGGAATACGTGACGTGTGGAATTAGTTCCACTCCTTCCTAAGTTGAAAAGTAGCCATTATTTCAGTGCCATTGATCTCCCTATGAATGGTTGAGAACATCACAGAGAGAATGTTGTCTCAGGGTGATTCAGTAGGGAGAAGAACACGTTCCTGGACAAATGCCACAATGTGGAGATATCAACATGGATTCCCCTTTCGGGATGCGTTTGGTATTTAATATGTTGTGTACTGAAGTATAACATTGCAAAGAGAATATAAAAAGCTTAAACCTTCCAGCCAACAGAAATTCTCCACCTAATCAAAATATTTTTTTCAGTGTGAATACAATATTTGCAAGTCTCTTCTTCACAAACTTATCTTTCTCACAGGACCCACAGAAACGCCTCTTCACTGTGGAAATTACAATTAGAGTTTCCCTGGTGAAACAAGATTCATTCCAAGAATTTTTTTTATTCCTACATCTGCAGATTCTAAGAAATGGAAACCCTTCTGTTCTTCGCTGCTACCAAGTGTCTGCCTTTGGTCAACTATATAAATATGAATACAAATTCATCACGTTTCAGGTATGATTTTCTTTGCATCTAGGACTGGAAATGATATCAACTGACAGTGGTTCATTCTATTGCGAATACTCTTATCTGGCAATATACTGAAAATTTTTATGAATATCTTCAGGCTTCTACAGCTTATAATTTCAAGAGGTTCGTTGTTCAGTACTAAGTTCATTAAAGCTCCATGAATTTCCTGTGATGAATTTTCAGAAGGCTGTGAGCTAACTGCTGGTAGATTTATATAAACGGTACAAATTCATACTCAAGAACCCCCGAGCCTTTTTCAAATTATATTTTGTTGCAAAGAACTCCTTTCTTTTTTCATGCTATATAGCTTTTAACATTATCCATTTTCATGAAAGTGGATTTTATGAAACCACTGCCTCTCTTTTGGTTGTTTCTACTTTTCCATCTCTATTAAAAATCTTACTGCAGAAAATCCAAGAAGTTTCTTACGTATTTTTTGTGAGGGATGGCAGGAATTGATATCTCCTCAGATAGGCAGATCTCTGATGGATCATCCATTTTTTGTAATGCAGCAAACTTGTACGTATCCAGCAATTTACCTGTAATTTAAAGGGTTATATTTTGTCAGGAAAAAGCCCCTGGATTCATTTAATTGTTGCTATGATGTAGTAAAATTCAGATTCTACTTTTTGACTGTAGAAGTTGCTATTAATACTCTTTTCCTGATAACAACTAGTTATTTTGCCTTCCACCTGCAATCTATTCAGTTAGTTTTATAACCTTGATCATTCCTATGGGCTACTACCTAATCTATTGCATCAAATACCTCACAAGATATCAGTTACTACTGTTTTTTTCTACCAGTGATTAAATCTTTTACCAGGTGCTAATTCATGCCTCCTCACTGTATTCTGCACTCTTATATTTTCCCCTGTATGTACAGTTATATTCATCAAAATCTAAAAAAAAATATTTTCAGAACTTACTTCTGTGCATGGAAAACTGCATTTGGAAATACTACTCTGAGATTAGTTTACTGTGCAATTTAGTGCCTCCACACTAGCCTTGTAGTTCAGATTAGCAGTTTGCTTCTTAAGCACTTCTTCCTATAATTGTTACCTGGCTCTATTTGGTTTGCATTGTGGATTGGCCTCGGTATACAGATTTAAAAAAACCACTAGAGTATGTGCTTTAGGTCCATAGGCAATGAGCTCCAGCTGCTCATGAATCAGTCCAACAGATCAAGTTAGAGTGAGTGAGAAGGGTGCTCCCTAAATCACAGAGTGGATGTCAAACCCTCAGCACCAATGAGTTTCTTCCCATTTCATCGTTATTGGACAAAATACTTGTTAATATTCTTGTCCACTATGTTCTTTTTATTACAGCCTCATTCCTGCTTCTGTCTAGTGTAGTCATTTCACTCACTTTGACTTGCTGTGAACCCTGACTGTTCTGAAAGGTTAGGTGAGAAAGTGTGATTCTCACTGCTTGTTTCTAAAATCTTAACATCTGTTTGAAGAACCTATAACATTATAGCCACTGCAAATCATTGTGCATGGCGTAATTGTATGGCAGGTTTGTTGGTGATGTATGGGAGTGCTCTACTCAACTCTAAAACTGAATGAGCAATGCAAATACAGAATTAAAAGTCTGCCTTGACTCAGTTTGATTAGATCTCCTTCCATGTGATTTGCAGTTAGATCTTACCTTCACTCACAAAGTCGTTTAGTTCATAGCCATCATAATTTCCACACATTCCACAGGTCTTCCCCATGTATTTTTTTTCAGTCAAAACCTAAAATAAAATTAAAGAAAACATATAAAAGAATCACCCAAACTGAAATTGTCTACAAAGTACTACTTTCTCAAACAAATTCAGTTCAAGAATCCAGCTAAAGGAGATCCTTCTCGTTACTGTCATTGACTTGACTGGATGAAGAGTTTTGAAAGCAGTAACTTCCTTTCCTTATCAGCATGTAGTGAGTGTTATGATTCTTTTTATTCAGTGAAAGAACAAGACTCTAAAACATTTGCAGTTAACTGAGGCAGGCTAATACTAAGGAGAGAAACAGAAAAGAAAGAGATGCTGTTTTGTCTTCTAACTTCACTGACAAACCATGAATTTCTGGATTCGTGCATTTCCTTATGAAATTCAGTCTTACAAGAAGAAAATCTACTTTCAGAGAGAGGTTATTTGTTCATTTATTGCTTTAGATAGTGAAGTGGTAACACTGCTTCTGATTACAATCAAGAAATCATTCTGAAATCTTAAGTCAAAGAAAATAATTGAACTGTATGTAAAATATGCACTGGAATATAGTGTATTTTCCTGGAAAGCATAGAATTCAAGAAAACATCCACAGATTTCAACATCGGTTTCTTCAGTTAACAACCAATGCTGGAACTGAAAGAAACGTGGGTATAAAAAGCAAGAAGGTTAACAGATAAAACAGGAAATAAATACCCAAATAGTAAGCTCATCCAAAGAGCACCTTTATTTGAAAACTGTCAATCCAGTTAAGTCAGTAATCATTTTATTTTCTGCTTCATGAGAACATTTTACTAACCATGAGGTAGTCCTCGTTGTTCCACATGACAACCAGTTCCATCTCCATCAGCTTGGCAACAAGACGAACACTGCGCCCGTAAGGTGCTATTTGTATTCCATTGCTGGCATAGGGCAACTTGATGACACTGTCATGTGAGAGAAGAGAAACTGAGTAGTCTGTTTAGATGTGTTACCTTCTATGATTTATTAGTTCATTTTTGACACAAAGTAGGCTACTTTGTTGAAACTGCTTCTTGCTTTCTTGAAATACTTTTTTTGTTTTCTCTCAGAATCTTACCCGACACTCCTGACAGAAATGCTGTCTTTTTCAACAATGATGACAGAAGGACCCAGCTCAATAATGATCCTTGCAATTTTTTTGTCCAGCCCACGGCGGAACTGAATGTTGAAGTCTGGACTGGATTCATCACATACAGTTGCAAAGATATAGTTGCAAGTCCCAGTGAAGTCATACTGATATTTATCAAAGGTTGAAAAATGCCCTCCGCCCCAGGTAGAACAGGAATCCTTGCTCAAAACTATAAATGAGAAAAATTGATTTAAGCCTACTTGTGGTACATCTGTTCATTCTGAATGCCATATCAAACATAAAGAACAGGAAAATCTACTACATTTCTACCCAGGTTAATAATGTGAACAACATTCTAGAGAAGTTTTTATGGCTTTAAAATTTTACTTCTACTGAAGAAATGAAAAAACAGTTGGATTAAGAACAGTACTCTTATTTAATGTAAGCAGGAGAGCTCCTTTGCTTTTTTTAGCTTCGGAAACACCATTCTATCTCCTTGGCTGATTTAAATGTTAACTACCTTATTCCAGTCTACTTAATCTGTTTGTAAAGGCAGCAACTTGCTACTGAAGAGATAACTTAGCATCCCAGATACAGTATTTATGGGGCTATCTATGCCTAGCTAAGTATCACGAATTCACTGCACAGTCAGATTGCTAGATATCCAAAGTCAGTCTTCAAAGCTCCACTTTTAAGACCCTACTTATATGAATCTGTGTTTGTGTGACATAGTTCAAGCCAACTTTGTAAATACAGGGAAAGTTATAATCACTGTTCATTTTTACTGATCACTATTTGGCTGAAAGGACAGATTTTAGGAGGTTAAAATGAATCATAAAAGAAGAGATACAACTCCAGCACTGGATGTTACAAACATTTCTATACCTACTTAGAGCATTTGAGCAGTCCCTCTGAAGTTGACAGAACTACTGAAGTAAGTGAAATCTGTCATTTGTTATTTATTTCCAGACTTACATCATTGCTTTTGTTGTTCAGTAATTTTGTTTGTGTCGTTTTATGAAGCTGAGGTATTTGAGAGTATAACTTAGAAGCAGAACTTAGGTAAGGTTAGCAAAGTCTGCCTGCAATTTATATTCCCTGTTTTAAAGCTGAAACATACTTCTTCTCTTTAGGAGTGATGCAATGTTTACAGAATACTGTTGTTTTTACTCGGGTAGAAAAAACTGTTTTCCAGTGAGCTGTTACCTGTTGACACAAAGTACTCCTCTTCCATACTTCTGGGCTGTCCAGAACGTCTAACTGGAAAATAGGAATCGGCTAATTGTTATCGTTGATCCTTCATGTCCAAGCCTAGCCGGTTCAATATTGTGCTTAACTGACAGTGACCAGAAAAGCCCAGCTTTTTCAGAGCATGCCAGGGAATGATTACGGTCAGAGTGCAATAGTTGTCCATTTCTATAAATACAGAATGCCTTCAGAATGCAGTTGATTTGGATTTATTTATATCTTATCAGAAAAAAAATAACATATGGGAGTGCGAATGATTCAGGAAAACTTAAAATCAGATGACAGATATTTGTCTTTTAAGTACAGTTTTTAATCAAGTGATGTCTAGGGAATTATGATATTATAAAGAAACAACTATATTGACTGTTCTAGCAGTACTTCTGATAACTAACCTTTTGTAGTAATTTGGAGAAGTAATGTCACTTTTTGTGCTTTTAGCAAGTACAACAGTATTTTAGCATCTTTTGTATTTCTTGCGCTCAGAAGGACTAGCACAAATTTGCAGTAAGTAGGCAGCTGGAGTCAACTTTGATTACAGAATAGGATGCATGCACACAGACTTTCTCAGCAGTTGAGGGAGAAATTCTGGGAAATTATCAGGACTGACTATAAGAATAAAGAAGAAATTCTGTTCTCACACCAAGTTTATGCACCAGGGAAACATAATCTATAAAATAATCTCATAGACTTAAATCTATACATACACAGCTTTCCCTCACTTCCTGGATTTTAGAAATGATTCAAAAGAATCAATTTCCTAAATTCTTAGATAATACTGAGGGGCAGTGATCTGCAGGAAGGAAAATCAAAAGGATCACAAAAACGAATTTCTAAATTTGGATCCCACCTTTTGAAAGCTACAGGAACTGCCCATAGCTCTTCTGTCCCTTGGCATCAAAAACACAGTTTGGTAGACAAAAGAATATTCGAGTGAATGTTAAACTTACCAAAGCCAGACAAAAAGCAATACCATGTTTTAATGGGCAAAACTCTTCATCTATAATTTCTAAGATTAATGCTTTAAAACCAATTCTTATTGAGGCAAGAACTTATTTTTAGTATGTGTTTTGTACCATGTCTCCTGCAGTATTGAACTGATGCTGAATATAGCCGTCTGTCAGAGCAGCAACATGAACACTAAATAACATGTCAGATACTTACTTCTTTGCAAGGTTTCTTTCTGTTTTTGGAGAAAAAAGTGGGACCAATAATTTCCCTCAAAAGCTGTAGGAGGAAAAAGACAATATAGTTCAATTATTCTACAGGCAAATTATTTTTATTATATTTATTTTAATTTATTTTTAAATGTTATACAAGCCAAAGTATGATCAGCACATATGAATGAATTGGGTCCTGACAACTATAGTAGAAAACCAAATATTTCTACTTGTCATAGAAATTCTTCTACGAATAATAAAATGTCCAAAGACTGCCAGAAATCCTATGTAATACGGGATTTCCTGTTCTTAAGCTTCAAATCCTTTCTTGTTAAAAAACATATGGGATAAATCTTTTTGCACATTTCTGAATTCTTAGTCCATCATGTGAGCAGACACAGTGGAGGGAACAGCCAAAACTGGGAAATTCTGGACAAAGTAATATCCCATGTGCTCCTTATAGCATCATGCTATTTGTAGCTGAGGAGTGAGAAATTCCCAGACCTAGCTGCTGCTTTAGCTGCTCTTGTTCAGGAAGAATGCTGAAAGCTGTTACCTGCTCCCTTTCACACAACTCTGACTTCACAGTTTGTATAGAAATACAAAGCCAAGGAACACATAGCAAATGAAGAGTATAGTATCGTTTCTTTTCTGACAGAGCCCCCCTTCACATACACAGCAGCACTGTGTTCTCATATGTACCCAAAGGTTCTCACTACTAGCAGCTCTCTTCCTGCCAAGGAAGTGAGTGTAAGATGCTGAAAAGGGCTTCTATGGGCGATCTATGAACACTAAGTCCTGCGCAGGTATACAAGCAGGGGATGCATGAAGCCAGCTTTTCATACAGTCAGTATCTGGACATAAATAACTAAAGAAAACTGAAAGAAAAAAAGACTCCTGAAGTTTTTCAGGTCCATTATTTCTTGGATGGTAGAAGCAAATGTCCTGTAGAAAACATACAGTTCTCTATTGTATCTTTAGGATCTTTTGCAACAGAGAAAATATGAAGGTATGCTATGACAAAAGGTTCTTTAGTCACAGAAAGCAGGCCAGGCCTGCCGACAATTTATATACTTCAGCTCTGTAAGATTCTATTTCCATACAGAAACAAAAATGGAGAGAAAAAAGCTCATACAGTGCTCACAAACTGTATCAGACTCTCCAGACAGTTCCACACTGCACTGCTGAACATGAGGTAGTATTTGTCACATGGTGTACACCATGCTGTTTCCTCTGTTCTTGCATGTTCCTAGTGAGCCATGCATTACAGCGAACACATCAAAAAGAGTGACAAAATGCATCTGCATGGCTATTGAACAGGCACTGTTTACATCTAGAATTGTGGCTATGTTTTTTTTATCACCTTGATTTTCATGTTTCCACTTCTTTTGTTATTGGTCTACTTTTTTATTATAATCCACTTTATTCTTGTTGGGTTAATAGTTCTGCAATTACTGAGTTTTAATCTCAAACTACAAGCAGTATATTCAAGGGATTTAAGAGTGTGTGAAATCAGAGGATATTTGATTTGTAGGAACCAAAAATATGACTAAAGCATTAATTTAAGTAAGAGTTAGCCTTAAAGTAAATGTAAATCAAAAAGTCCAAAATGGGCAAATATTTTAGATCAGAACAGACAGTTTACATAGCTTATTTGTTATCTTTTCAAACTTAAAGTTAGTAAGTCTAAGCAAGTGAAACAGTTACGAAATGTTACAAATACTCCAGGATTTATATTTACATTAAAAAAGAGGAAGAAGGTGATAATTATCCTGGACCACATGGGGTTATGTAAGGGTTGTATTAAAAATACCTAAGGCTGTGACACCACTTTAATATTTTGCTGATACAATGGTTATTAAAACAAACAGAATGCTTTTTGCTTACTATCTGCCAGTCTGTATCCTGTCAGATGAAACTATTAAAATAATTACAGTACAGTAATTATTCTAAACATTTACTTTATTTTTCTCACATTTAACTCTTTATCGGTAAAATTATCCTGGCAATTTTAGGAACTATTTCCAGCTAGCTATTCCAGCTAGATCCATTAGGGGAAGAATTGGAGTTCTTGCTATAATTTAATTCGTTCTGAATAGACAGGACTTGGATCTAGAGCTGGAAACACTGAACATCCTGCCTGTTTGCCAACACATCTTATCTCATGATTCAGATATTATTCCAAAAATTGTCAGATTTCAAAGCTTACTTAACAGAATGAAATCTTTTTTTCCCATGGTCTCAAACCTACCATGACATTTCACAGCCTAAATATGTTGCTACATCCCAAAACAAAAGGACTGCTTTGCTATTCTACATTCCACTTCCAGATTCTTATGCTTAAATTCAACAGATGTTCCATCCCACAAAACACAATCCCTTAAAGATGAAACCCTATCTATAGTTGCCAAGGTTATATAGAAATTTGTGGCCGTGTAGGGGCTGACAGTAATTTTCCAGTTGATAGTGAAGATTAATGTTTATAGTGATATATCTACTCACCAAATACAGGAAATCATGTATATTAAAATGTATAGGCACCTGCATTTGGGGTTAGAACCCATGATCTTGGTTACAACAGTGTTAATACAGTGAACAGAGTTAAACTTGATTTACAACAATATAAGTGAGATTAGAAATTCGCTCTAAGAGTCTACAAAAGAGTTGAGTAATTTTTTTTTATTTTTTTAGTTCCAGTGGTGCAGTTTAGGTCAGTGATTTAAGAGTAATATGTGCCCTCAAGCAATTAGAACTATATGATCTGTTAAATGCAGTAAATACAATACAGGAGAAATAAATTTAACTTGTTCAAACTAAAGTAAGTGAAGTATGCCTTTTAGCAGCTTGCAACATGTTCTTAAAATTAGAACTGTGACAACTGACAATTACTGAGAACCTATTGAAGAGATACAAAAAAAAATGACATTATCTTAGGCGATGTCAAACCATGGGTGATGTCATCTCATGCTCCATTGAAAATACAACAGGAAGAGGAATTAGTAAGGCAGAGTAGCTATAAAGTTGTTTGTCAAGTCTGTGTGAAAAATCACAGTCCATCATCTTATATTCAGATGGGTTAGATGAAAATTGAGCATTTTATAAGACCGAAGAATTATGCTGAGTGATATATGCAGGAACAGAGTCTTGTAAATAATCTGTTATAATTTGAATGTACTCCAATTCAGCATTCTTTCTAGGAGTTCGTTTAAAAAAAAGAAAGTCATCACATAGCACACACTTAAAGCTTTTTTGAAGTTTGTATAACAGCGGGAAAAGACTTTGAAAATTCTATACAATCTCTTTTTCAGGGCTTCCACATTGACATGAGTAGGACACAACACCAAGAACATCTGAAAGATGAAGGAACTCTGCAGCCTGGAAACAGAATGTAAGTCTATTAAGAAGTATTTCCCGTAGCTAGGGAGAATATAATTTTTGCATTTCATCCTAGTTTTACGTAACGGTCCAACAGATCGCTAACTACGTATAACAACTGAAAAGCTAGGAAAAAAACTATTTGTTATGTATTTATTAAATATACAGTTGCACTTAAACTCATGGTGAAGGAAAAGAATGTGTAATGTTTGATGCCCATGGGAAAGGAGAGAGCAAGGCTTGAATTGTACTGTTCAATATTACAATAGTTTCCTACTATTTGTCTCAATACATGCATGTTGTCCCTCAAATCATACATAGAGAGGAAAGTGGGCATTTTAGACTTACCAGCACATTGCAGACAACTGTAGAAGATGAGTAGCAGTGCTGTCAGAAACATGATGCATGCCCTAACCACAGATATTTTTCCAGTACCCTCCTCTGTTGCAAATGGGCAGTGCTGCTGCCACTTTCTAGGCTCACCTCTTCAAGCGTGGATGCTTTATATGCAGACTTCCAATGCCCTCCCTCATTCCCATGGCTGTCAGAAACTGTAGCAGCAAAGTACCCGCCAAACAGGATCTCCTCTTTATCAAGCTCAGCACACCTAAATGCCTTTTTGAAAGAAAAGAAAAAAGAGTACACAAACTATCTCCAGTGTGTTATCATTCTTACAAGGCTTTTACAATAATATCCATTTGTAATATCTCGATCACATTTAACTTCATTTACTGAACAAATTTGATATTATTCCTCAAAGCAATCGAGATCAACAATATGCAAGTTACGTCTGATAAGGAGAAGAACAATACTGGACCAGCACACATAGCAGAAGAAAGAAACACAGGAGTTTTGGAAGTGCTGGGAAGACGGCTTGGATATAAGATGACATAAATGAACAGAGATCTAGATCTTAGATTTATTTGTTTTTTTAATTAGTTCTTCTCTTATTAACTTTTATTCACTCTCCTTACTGATTCTACTCATCTCTGCATTGCGTGACTGTTCAAGTGGAATGATAAACTTGACCTCAGTAAAATGGGCTGCCCTTGGTAAAAGCACAGGAGTGACACTTCTTTCTTAAGCTTGTAGAGGATCTAAGAAGGCTCTAGAGTAGCATCTTAGCACTGCCAAGGGCAGAGAGCAATCTAAGTCATAGAACTGGGAAAGCCATTGCACTATGGTGTTCTAACAAATGACAAGTTCATCATCTTCACCAACATCCCAAAAGAGTATCACCTGTTCTACAATGCTTAAATCTCCCCACAGTAGAGCCGCAATGCTGAAGAGGCGGGATATGTTCACTTAACACTGACACCCCTGAGCTGGCAGAATACAGACATAGCTGTACTTGCTTGATCTTGTCATTTTTCTATAGCACAGTAATTAGTTTAGGAAAAAAATCGCTGAAGTTTCCCAATAAAATAGAAAAGGAACAGATTACCCTCTCCGATCTTTCAGCCTTTCCTGTTTCACCCATACAGTACTCAAAGTAACCCATTGGGTAACTCACTGGGTTTCAATTGTTATCATTTTGCTTAAAAAGTGGCTCCTCATCATGTTCTCATATTTACCCCTTCTAAGTAATGGGAAGATGTGCAGAAGAGACAGTAAAAATCCTTTAACCTAATTTCAGACCTGACTATATCCTTGATTAAAATAAAAATATTGTAACTCAAAGAGAGGTCTTTAATTCAAAATGAAGGTCTTCATTTTCTTCCTCTTCTCACCCTCTCCCCTTCTTCTTAACCTCCTTCCTTCTAACTGAAGGGTAAAATGTAAGGCTGCTGATAATAGAATTCTAACCCCAAACTCCAAAGTATCTGCTGAAAACCTTTTACATCTGCCTCATGACAAAACAAAGTAAATGAATAAATTAATGTAAATGAGAAAAAAACAAAACCAACCAACCAAACAAAAACCTGTTCAGTCAAAAATGACATTTAAGAAAGAATTTAATAACAAGTGCTTGGCAACATCTATATACTAATCGTAGCATATCCCATGATTCGACTGGACAGTGAACTTCTAGTCTTAAAAGCATTCACCTGTCAGACACAAGAATAATTTAATAACCTTTGACTCCGTGGCACCTAATGCATCCTTTTCTGGTTTACAGAACCTTTTCACAGATTTCACCTCACTACAGTTAAAATAATTGAGCTTTCAAAATTAAATGCAGTAATGAGAGAAAGATCTTTGTCTTCAATATTGAAATATTATATGCATCTTCTAGGGAGCTCTCTTTGGAAGTTCAGGAAGTTACAAGCAGCAGCTACAAGTATATTCGATCAGACAATTCAAAACTATGGGTCAAGAATAAAAAATGTGCTGTAGGAGTGTAGAAGGTGAGTAAATGCTCAGTAATCGGATTGCCATTCTACACGGAACAGCTTTGTAAAAAATACTTTCCCAGCTGTGGATACAGGAAAAGCTATTTTAGAGGCATTCATTCAATTTTGTGGTTTTGGTATTTCGTTTTGTTTTTCTAATGAGAGACTGACACCCTTAATTAATGTTTGTTTTGTTTCCATGTACTCGTTATAACTGATTTAGTAATCTCATAACTTCATAACATGCGAGCAGAGATGATGCTGGCCATACATATTGCTTGGTACACATTTCTCAGTAGTTAGCTACAGTTTACTTTCCAGCATGATGCATAATTCTGAAAGAATTCGAAATATCAAAATAATTTATGTTAAGCCAAAACTTACACAGATTGAAAGTAAAAACAATTTATATAAGTAACAGACTATTTTGCAAAGTACAAGTTCTGTAGGTACATCTACTTTTAGGATACTTCAATGCTTTTAAGATTCCCAAGAAAACATTCCACTCCTTTGTGCATCAGTTTAGCAACCCTAAATATGTCTGGATAAACAGCTATGCAATTTTATAAAGCATTAAGTCAAAATACAGCATTTTAATAGTCCTAGATCCCATTCATTAGATTCATTCATAGATTCCCAGTTCCTGGATGCTAATGGAATGTGGAATTAATGAAAAGGGTCATCTCGAGAAGTTTTTTGGTATAGGCTGTCTCGAGGTAACTCTATATTTCATATTATCACTGTTTAAGTAGACACATATTTGAATGTATCTGTTATAAATACAGATGTTTGAAATATTTCAGAGAAGGAACTGAATAAATAGAACTGTTGCATGAAATGCATTTTAGGTCAACTCTGCTGACTGAGGCAGAAACAGTAAAATCCTATTGGGAAAACAGACATTTAGATGATTGCATCTCTCATTAAAATTTTGCAAATTATTAATATAAAGAGAATTTTGTATTAACATAAACTAGAATTTTGTCCTGGACATGGACAACCAGAAAAAGAATTGAATACCCTTTTGTATGTGTATTGGTGGGAAAAGGTGGGACATTACTGACTACTCCACCACACTGGAAAGAGTTAGAAAGAAATATTTCTAGGCTGCAAAACATAATCACATATGACTGGTCTTAGAATATAAAAAACAAATTTCAAATGTAGCTTAAAGGGAAAAATACTGACAACATGGCAAACAGTGAATATCAGGTATTTTAGATATGATTCTTTGAACAAAGGCCAGAAAATTCAGTACTGTGAACTCATGACTGGAAAGAAAAGAGGAATGCAATGACTAGGCCAGGTTGTCAAGTGAGAATGAAATGACAAAGTATCATGTACTCTACCTGTTTTGTCTGCCTGTTCTTCCTTACTGTCTTGCACAAAACTAAGTCACGCTACTTCTTCTGTAGGCTTAGCTTATTGCACATCTCAGAGGCCCCTGTGTGCTTCTCCAAGAAGCTGGCAGGCACTCAAGCAGGCAGATGCTACATAGCCAGCTGACTGCACTTGCTGCCAAGATACTTTCCCAAGAAACTGACATTAAAATAGATAAATATTCAGATAATGTTCCAAAAGTGGTAAAAAAATACCTTTTTAACTGAGAAATAGTGACAAAAAAATTGTAATTATGTCCTTATCATCACCTTATGTTGCAGCCTCAGAATCCCCTAATAGTTGTGATGATTCTGTACGCTTTTCTGCCCTCATCTCTTCATGGTCTTCAGACACTTCAACAGACAAGTAGTATCTAGAAGTTCAGTATGATTGTGCCATCCAAGACTAAGCAATCCACCAATCCAATTTTTCACTTTCTGCTATCCTTCTGGTCACCAAAATCAAGATAATTCTTCTCCTTGTCATCTAGGCACTGTTGTTCTTAAAATAGATTATCTTCAAAAGAGATGAAATACATCACCCACAGACCAGAAGAAAAATGCCACTGAGTGGATTGTTAGGGCTGACATTCATCTGGTGCCTTCTTTATTGACTTCAGGTATTTGACTACAGATAGTTAGATGTTCGATTCGTATAACAATGCAAATTATGTTCTGTTGCAGTATACTGAGACACAGTGGCTAAGGGCCTTGTACAAAATTTCATTTCTTGCTTCAAAGTGCATACAGATCGAATTTGAATATAAACTGAAAGACACAGAGAACAGATAGGAAAAAAAAACAACTATCAGAGAGCGCTCTTTCACCTTTCCAAAAGTGCTTTTGAAAGGGCTTTTGTACTTGAACAATTGTAAAGTCAAGTCTTTCCCATATATTTGTTTAGAAAAAAGAAAGAAAAAAAAAAAAACAACAAAAAAAAACCAAACACTAGAAAATAATTTAAAACATTTGCTTCTAGAAGTGGTAAATACTTAATTAACTTGCACTTAACTTTTAATTATAATTTGTTTTAGGACAATGGCCTGAGACCTCCCCGTGTTGGCTTTATGCCTCTGGCATTCACTTCGATGAATATCTCCAGTGCTATAGCTGTGGGGACCTCAGCTTGTGTCATTCACTCTTAGTACACTGCCAGCATGAGAGGCTGAGAAAGCCTGCCACTCCCAAAGTTCTCCGAAGCATATCCGCAGCCCTGATGACAGACTTGGACAAAACATTTGAAGTGTTTCTGGAATAAAACACTTTGTGAGTGTGTGTGCGTGCATGGAACACAACAAAACAATAAAGCAAGGCCTGCCACGGTGAGAAAGTTTTCAGATAATGGTATCCTGTGCATAGGGATAGATAGATAGATAGAAGGCAAATTCCATTTTCTCTTATCACCTACACAGCTCCGCTACTCCTGAATTCTGTCTTGTTGACACTGTACTTGAACCGGTTTGAATTCTGACAACTGAAGCAGTGTGGGCTGGAGAGTTTGGTAACACCTCATTATGAAGTTGGGTCAGTTTAGTACTGACAGAAAAACACAGTATGAATGATGCAGCTGTGGAACGAGAAATTGCAACATTCCCCTCCAATTCTATAATTATGAAGAAAATCTCTGCAGAGTATCTTAAAGCCAAGTTTCTCTTCTAGTGATTAACTAGTCAGTGGATGAGGACTGGTTCTCACGTTTTCGTTTACTTCCAGTAGTGAAAATAAAGGCACTCCTTGCTATTTCGTGACTATTTGTAAGATCGCATATCAAAGTTCACAGACTGATTAGATTTTATAAGTCTTGGTGTGCACCTGTTTTTCTCAAAGAGAACACGCTGACATTAATTACATTTTTCTTCCTCTGGATTGTACTAGTACCGAGAATATTCTATCCTAAGACCAAAATTTGGGAAAGCGCAGGTAAATGTTTACTCCACTTTTAGGCTTCAGCAATTACTCTGTATTCCTTTTCGAAAGGAATCACAGACATAACTATGACTTATACATCAGAAAATCTGGGCATTTTGACTCCACACAACGACAGCTAAAGAACAGAAAAGCATTTAACACGAGAGCAGCTATGGATCAAATGTGTGTAGCTTAATTAGAACTCAGTTAATTACGTCACATGAAGAAGCAGCAGCTCAAATTCTCCAACCTACCAGCTTCATAATTGCTATACAGCTGCATTTGTAATTAATATTTAAACTGGATTTAGAAAAAAATGAATTTATTTGCCACTTGTTACATCACAGTCTTTAATAATTAATCTTTATTACCAGATATACAATGGAAAGTAAATATAGTGTGAACCAGGAATCCATGAAGTACAAGCCTTGACCTTTACTAGTGAGGAAGTAAAATTTCTATTTACACAAATATTAAGAGCTGGGAACAGCAAGTCAGTAGCAGTAACGTTTACATGTTTACACTGTCCTTTAATGTGTGTGCATTTTAGAACAGATAGTCTCCAACTGATGCTAATATATCTGATAATATCTTTAAGTGTATACATTTTGTTTACCAGTTACTAGATACAGTTTGACCTTTTCTGGTTTTTATGCATTTTGATTGACTTGTGGAGTAAGAAGGTATTCAGTTTGTCAAAGCTCTCTGAATGTTGAAACCATGTTAGAATAGATATGACTTATTTATTGGTGACTTCTAGCTCTTAGATTAGGAAACTTCTATCCAGTTCTAAAGAAATGAAGTTGGGGAGAGAACGAGATAAAGGTGAGGATGAAGAAGCGGGGAGGGATTAATGAAGGCTGCTTCCATACATAGTTTGAAGAACAAAGACCTATACTGCAATTGTTCTATGGCCAAAGAGCACTCACTACCTACGAAGAAAAGTAAAGCGATGCATGCACAGAAACGTATACTCTCTTGAAGAGAGAATGAACAACTTGCATCATTCTTACATCTCTCTGCTTTTGAATAGCACAAACATATCAGCTGGCAATTTGCATTCCAATTATTTATAGCTGCATAGCCCCTCAGTCCAGAGAGCTATGCCACGCCTCCTTCTGCAAGTTGATCATTTAATGTGTTAAGACATCACTGCATGGAGAGAGTACTGGCAGACATTTTCATGTAGAATAAACACGTCAGTATTATGAATTACACAAAATCTGTCAATTTTTTGTTCTTAGTTTTCACCTTAAGAAATGCTATAGATTCATATTTGAAAGCTCCAAGTATAATGTATATAATCTATATGCTATTATCAGTTGTGGTTACAGTAACAACAGTTTTTCCAGCGAGAAAGAAAAAAAAACCCCACCATCTGAAAACTCTCTGTAAGTAGATGCACATAATTTTCTAATACTATGAGATTCCTAAAAAGATTAAGTGTAATGAAGTATGACAAATCAGTTAGAAAGTGAGAACTAAGAAGAATAACTGCCTTGCTCTGGCAGTTTTAATTTTTAGTTCATTAGCTGAGTAAAATATATTACTGAACTGCTGCATTGTGCCATGTTGTCATATCTCTAATCCCTCAAACTTGAGATCATGGGTGTCTTGCATGCGTATGTACAGGGTAAATAGGAAGGAAATGTATTTCAAGGAGCTCAGGTAGGATCCAGACTTAATTATAGTCTAATTAGTTGTGAACAAACTGTTGGAATTAACTACGACTGATCTGCAGTTATTTTAACAATTTATTTCTTCTAGACTTGCCTTCATTTCAGGTACATGTTCCACCACTTCGTTTGACCCTAACTTCTCACTGTTTTCATTGTAAGAGCAAGGACAAGGAGGAATAACAAAAATATGTGTGTATTTTACATAATTAAAATACAATAGAAACAAAATATCTGCCAAATGTATTTTCTGGGGTGCAATGTGCTGATATTTTCCTAACAAGTCCAATCATTTATTGCTAAATACTTATTAAAGCTTACTGTATACATAAACAAATATACGCATGCCTGTGTGTATGCACATATCCATATTGGTCTTTTGGACTTCCCTGGCAAGTCCAGAATACTGTGTTGCAGTCTCGTTGGTGGCAACTACATAGAACTGAAAGCCTTTAACAATCTGAGTGCTTAATATGGCTTAAAGCAAGGGAATAAAATTCAGCGCCAGATTTTTGTTTCCATTTTGTATTGTATGATGTCAATAATTCCATCTCATTTAATGTCACAGTTGTTCCCAGCCCCGTGACTGCTGAGCAGTTTACAGTGTAGCTAACTTTGTTTCTCAAGAAACCAACAGCAGAATACTGTCTTTTTAAGAACATGTGGCATGAGAACTTGAAATTGCCTGTGGGAAATCTGGCAAGTTGAGCTGCTTCCATATTTACATACTTTTAATTAAACAAAACTAGTATTCTCATGTGTACAGGTATATTAAAGTCTGTGATAAAACTACCATGCACTTCAAAAATACTTCTCTATAAGTAAGTCTGTAAAGTAGCAGAAAAATGATTTCTGAATTGTTTCTACATTGTTTCTTTCTCCCCCTAAAAAAGAGTAAGAGGAACTTCAGCTTTTCTTTTATCATCTTTATCTATCTTCCACGTATTTCCAAGCAGAAGCCGGTTTATTTGAGCTCCTTTGATCTTACCTACCATGTTTACACATACTCTCACTAACTACTACAACCCTTCACTGTGTGTGTGGTGGACTGGGGCCTTTGTAAACATGTAGATTCAAAGGAATGTCATGTATTCCTCACCTCCACCAAGGAAGCTCGTATTTCTGGTTACTTTGTGGTTTAGCAGCCTCTGAATCTTCAGTAAACAAGCACTGTGATGTCAGATGTTTTATACAGAGTTAAAAAATGATATAAGGACTTACTTTGTTCGAGTTACGCTTTTTCCTCCTGCAAAAACCACAAATACACATACATGCAAGAGACTTTATTTTTGGAGCATCCTTTCTGTATTGTTAGGCTTCACATAGGAAGCTGGCTTTTGTGCACATCCTTGCTTTGAGGACTAAGCCAGATTTAGTTTCAAACAGCATATTCGACTTTGACAAATCACTGCTGCTCGCCTGTCTTCTGCCGCGTCACTTTCATAATCTTTTCTGAATTTCTTCCAGGAACACATCAAGAAACAAAACTATACATGTGCCAAGTTATGTCACTGAGACAAGAAAGATGCATGCCATATGGCTCTTTTCTCAGAGAACTGCTGTTCTATAAAGACCACTTGTCTTGGTTGCAGCCAAAACACCACAAAGCAGACCAACACTGCTGCATGTTAGAAGCGCACCTAGAGCCAGGCCAGGTACTGGGAGGAATCACTGCCTTTGTAGCACAGCAGGGGGGGCAAGGTACAGCCCAGACAGCTGGCTGAATGAGGCCGAGGGTTATTCTGTACCCTTCTTAGGAAGAAGGCCATAAAGCTGTTGGGAGTTGGCCAGAGGGCAGATGCTGCCTGGTGGCTGCTGAGCGTCAGTTGGCGAGACCGTGTATTGCTGGAAGGCTGTAGTGCTGCTGCTGAGCATTGGTTCGCTGGTGGGTGGCAAGGAATTATAATGCTCTGTGGTTGCATATATTGTTATCGTTGCATTTTTTTTTCCATTTACCACTTCCATTTTAGTCAGTAGTTTTTATTTCAAGCTATGAGTTCTCTTCCTCATCCCATTTGGGGGAATAGTGAACAAACATCTATGTTGTACTGAGTTGCCTGCTGGGTTAAATAAACCATATCATTATTAAACGTAATAGAAGTGATGAGGTCAAGGCCTTGCAGATTGTTTGACAAGCAGGAAGCATTACGGTAGGCCTTCTTGCCATCATATTTAATTGTGTCCTGGGTAAGTTTATTCTTCCCATAGGCTAGCTTATTGAAAAGAATACCAGGACTAGTTGGAAGAACATTGCTGATAATGACAGCCTTTTTCCAGAGCTTTCAACTGCCTCTTAGGAATAATAAATTCAGACAAGAGTCTGCTGAAGATAACGACTGGGACATGGAACAGGATTTGAAATTGTATGGGTAGGCAGCACAGATAACATAGGATATGTATGATGTACTAGATTGGTGAGGAGGTTTTACTTTATCTCAGAGCAAACAAGATAAACAATCTTGGCCATTCTCATGACAATATGTGCTCAAGACAATTGTTATTTATACAATCTTCCCTATGTCAAATAGGGAAACCACTGGACTGCTTGAAGGCATACTGCATGAAGGTTCTTTCTAATGTCCCATATAAAAACAGACTGCAGTTCTTGTTGGCAGGGATACAAATAAAAAGGTATCTCAGTAATGACATAAATATAATTCACCATTTTAGAATATCCTTTAATGCTTGAAGATTTGAACTATTTATTTCAGTGTTCTCCAATGTACACAAGTATAGCAACATACAAATAGAAGTTAACTCTGGGTTTTGGATTAAGTCAGTTACTTACATTACGAAAAAGTTGCTCTAGTATTCCACCACCTACTGAACACCAGAGTTCTAATGATATCAGTGCGAAGACAGGCAATTCAAAGATATCAAGAATTTTCTGAGGTATAATTCTATTCTTTCAAATGCGATAAGCTAAGATTTTGGTGATTATCTGTGATGCTTTGATATCTGATACTGAATCTGTTCTCAGCCTTACCTAGCTTGACAGGCCTGATGCACGTAAAGCCAAGAACACTGATGCTGACTGAACAGAAATATTAACAGTGAAAATACCTTAGTCATAGCTCTAGTAGCTTCTTTGAAGCTTGTGTGGAGTGAAACACACTCCCATTGAGTATGTCTCTCTCTTCCCAAGGACTACGTCAACTCTTCAGGCTGTGTCACCACGCTTTAGAACATTAGGCTAAATGGAGATAACTTACTGTGAGCTTATTTAAACACTGAAACACATTATGATCCCCACCTCACTTAAATTGAGTTTTTCTGGGGAAAAGAAAATAAAAATAAAAAAAATAAAAATAAAAAAATAAAAAATAAAAAAAAAATAAAAAATATAAAAAAAATAAAATAAAATAAAATAAAATAATAAAATAAAATGGGACTGCGACACTTGTTTCTCCACCCACAACACAGCCTTTCCCCTCAGGGCAAGTTGTCCTCCAGCAGACCTCCCTTGGCGCCCGCTATGCTCTAGGTAGTCCTCTCTGCCCTCCCACAGCTTTTACCTCAGAGGCTCGAGATGTCATGTCTGCTTCCCATTCTTCCCGAGGACAACTCTAAAGTCGTGCATTAGGGGGTTTCCTGACAGAAGTTCAGCGAAGCAGGCGCTCTGGGGCACGCCGGGCCTCCTCAGGCCCTGCCCGCGTTCAAGCGGCCCGCAGGGAAAGCCCGACCCCTGCGGAGCGGCGTCCGCGGGGCCGCGAGGCGGGAAAAGCCTTCTCTCCCTTTCTGACACCCGGACACTATAAAACAGGCTCAATTGCAGAAAAGAGCGCGAGATTTGTGCTTTTCCCCGCTGTATATTGACAAAAAAAAAAAAAAAAATTGGTTGGGGTCCATGGACTGACGTGGCTTGGTGGACATGTTGTGTGACTTGTATTTTTTTTTTTATTTTTCTCCCGTGGGAACTGCAGAAGGATCACGGGGGAAGCACGTAAAGGTTAGTCTTCAAATTTACCTTCCCTCCCCGTGCGCTGAGAGGATCGATGTTTGCCTCAAAAGGAGAGGAGCTGCCTGAACATGAATTTGTTTCCGCAGTCTCGTGGGGAAGTTGCTGACCGTGGGTGGGCGAGCAAGGCTCTCCCATCAGCTGGCAGAGGCAGCTGTGCTCTGGGCCTTCAGCTGCAGCTCGTTAGCTGCTTTCTAGATGCTTCCTCTGCAGTCAGTGGTTGCCATTTTGTGTGCACGTACCTGCACTGGCCTGTGTGAGCTGGGTGTCTCAGGCCACTGTTTATTTTCTCTGTCTATTGCGTGCTTTGCCACTGCCTGATGCGCTTCTGAAGTTCTGCTTTGCAAGCGTGATAACAGCCTGACTGAATGTAACAACACATTTTACCACAGTTGTTTTAAATTTGGTCGTGAATTATGAGAATTTCTCAAAAAAAAAAAAAAAAAAAAAGCCACTAAACTATTAAGCTCCATCGTCTAGTAATGTGTTACAGCTGTTTATAACCTGAAGGGCACTGCATCCTTTTTGTGAACAAAAGCCTCATCTGTTCTTGATTGTTCGGTTTATTTTGAGCCTAAGTCTTCTTTATTGGTAGCCTTCAATTTTGAAACGACTTGTTGTGGTATGTTACAGTAATTAAACTAAAGTGGAAAAGGTTATTTATATCGGTGCAGTTTATCAAACTGAACTCTGTTATGTGATGCCTGTATATATATATATATGTTTTGCCTGCTCAACCATTGGTTATCATTTTTCTTAAATTCTTTGCTGTAATTGATTCAAAAATTTCTATGCTTTTCTTTAAAATTGTTTTACCTATGTGGTGTCAAAAAAGCATCATTTGTAACTTAAATCAAGCATGTTATGATGCTATGTTCTCTTGAGCTCTAGGCCAATAATAGAAAATGAAATAATCTACGTTTTTGTTTTGTAGACTAGTCTACAGGGTAAACGTGTCTTGTATATCTATGCAGTTCAGGATTCTAAGTATGTTAATAAACTCTAGTGTCACCTTTATATCAAGAAATTCTATGTAATTGTAAGTGTTTACTCATAGGTAAGTGTCTAGGACTTCAGTTCCGCGATCGATATGTAGTATGTTTGCTCATTGCTAGCACTCCGTGAGTCACCATTTAGTATTTACATTCAGCGATGATATTAATCATGCTAGATTGTGATGTCTCTTCGAGTTCAGTTCAGCTTTCTTATGCTACTAGCCTAACAACCAAGTGTATCTCATCTTATACCTATTATTTGTCCGGAAAATGTATTTAGATTTCTGTAGCAGGTGTGGAGAGGGCATCTTTTGGTGGTACTTCTTTTGGGCAGTTGCTTGAATTGCTTATAGGAGAGCTTTCAGAGTAAAGGTGATGTCTGATATAAGAACTGATTAAAATAATGCTGTTTTTTTTTTAATTTATTTTATTTTAATACTCAGTAGATATTACTGGATCTGAGCTAGTTCCCCTCTTATATTTAAAAATAAAGGATGCTGTGTGTGTATGTAGAACATTACTCTATTTAATATTACTGGTTATCAGGTATTATCTGGCAACTAAATACTAGATTTTCCCTTTGAAGATTGTGGCTTGAAGTAACTTAGGTGGTTTGTAAGGATGGAAACGCTGTTTTTTCCTACAGCATTATAAGTAACTATATCCAGGGACCATTAAAAAAATCACTTCATTTTTGATGTGTGGAGGAACTTTCAGTATTTTATTCATACAGTCCTATCTATGTGTTATTGAATAATATCAGTCTTCTAAGATTGCCGTTAAGTTTGGATTTCATTTCAGAATGTCTCTTATTGATTCCTGTTCTCATAATTTTCACTTTTATTTCCTTCTTATTACAAATGCTAGAAGTAAAAGTAGTGGGTAAATAAAAATGTCCAAGAATCACAAAATGGCTGAGATGGGAAGGAACCTCGGGGGTCTATCTGTCCCAACCCCAAATCAAGCTCAGGCATCCAAGTACACCATGTTTGGGTGGCATCTGAATATCTCCAAGATGCTTTGCAGCCTCTGAGCAACTTGTCCCAGTGTTTGGTTGCCTGCACAGTGGATAAATGCTTTCAGAGGTTCACAGAGAATCTTCTATTTTTTTAGTTTGTGCCCACTGCCTTGTGACCTTGTTACTGGGAAGCACTGAGCAGAGCCTGGCTCCGTCCTCTTTGCACTCTTCCTTTGGGTGTTTATATACATTGATAAGATCTATACTGATTCATATCTTGTCTAGACTGAATAGTCTCAGCTCTCTCTGCCTTGTGGTGAGATGCTCTTAGTTATCTCTGTGACCCTTCATTGAGCTCTTCCAATGTGTAAATGCATCTCTAGTACTGAGGAGCCACTATTCATGAAGTGTTTTATTGGAGGTGAGGGAAAGTGATGCTGGCAACGCTCCTTCTAGTGCAGCACAGAGCGCTGTTAGCCATCTTAGCAAGAGCACATAACTGGGTCATGTTTGACTTTGGTCTCCACCAGGATTCCTGGATTGGTTTCTGCCTGTTTTAGCAGGGTGGCCTGTATCAGCAGAGGTTGTTCCTTCCCAAATTAAGGACTTTGCTTTTTGAACTTTATGAGATGCTCCTCATTTCTCCAAGAAGGCTGTCAGTGTTCCTCTAGATAGCAGCAGGGTTCTCTGGTGTATCAACCACTCTTCCAGTTTTGTGCTCTCTGCAAACTTGCCTGTGGGTACACTCTGTCCCATTGTCCAGATTATTAACGAAGGAGTTAAACAGCTTTTCCTGGAAACATCTCAGACAAAGCACCAAACACTTTCCCTCTATGTCAGGTATTCTGGCTGGTTTTAATTATTTAATATTATTTTGATTTGTTTGCGTATTTCCAGTCAATTGTATCTGTATTCTTCTTTAAGTATAGTAGAAGTAGTTCCTTAAATAGAGCAATTACAGTTGACTAGTAACTATTGGTTGCTTGAATAGTTGAAACTAGTTGCTTTATGCTTTCCCTTTGTTTTTGTTTATTTATTTGTGTTTTTTCTGGAAGGGCTGAAGTACTATGACATAGTAGTAATTTGCAGTATTTGTTCTGGAGTTGCACAAGGTGACTTCTGCTTAGAATAGGCTGTTGTTCAATCTCTATATATTCCCTTATATTTTGTTATTGACATCTGCTGCCACCTACCTGCTCCTTAGTACTTCCTAAGCAGCCTTTGATTAACACTGTTCTGTCAGTCGTGAGGAAGCTTACCTGATACTTTAGATTTCTTGTGCCATGCCACAAATGGGCATAGTGGAAGAGGAAAAGCAAGCGCAGGAGCTGCAGTCCTATGATGACTTTGTGGCAGGACACTTTGTTTCTCGGAGTACTCAGCCATTCACCAACGTAAACTGGCTACTTTCTTTGCGCAGAGTTGTAAAATAGAGAACTAGATATGGTCTTAATGTTTTTTTTTTTATTTGCCTTGAAAATCTCTTATCCCGAATGAGTGGCTGCTGTATCAACATCAAAAGCAGACTGATTAAAAAGCCATCTTCTTCCAGTGCCCTGCTTCTGTGCTGTTGTGCAGTCCGTGTAGCTTTTGTGGGTTTTTTTTTTTGTTTTCTTTTTTCTGTGCAGTCCTTTGTGAAGTCTGTGTGGGGGCACTGTAGATCAGTGGCCATTTCTCCTGAGAGAAATTATTTGCTGGTGGAAAGTAGTTCCTGCATCTTCATGTGTGGTAATAACTTTGAGGAAGTGTTGACCATTCTGAGATTTGTCCCTTCAGAGCTAAAGGAGGATTGGCAGCTGTACTGAATATATGTTTACAAATGGTAACCTGTCATCATGTTTGGAATCTGTTTATAACAAAAGTTGCAATCGTTAGAATACTGCACGATCTGTTAACTTGTATAAATGTGAAGGGTAGGATGGGAAGAATCAAATCTGATGGGTGCTGCTATCTCTGAAGAGTGCGTAATACTGTACTGATTCTTCTTTGAAAAAAACAAAGCCCTGAAATTGCCGGAGTAGGTCATCTGGCCTGTCAAGTAAGGAGTTAATTTGGGGAAAAAAATTATCTTTTGTTAAATGCAGAAAATGTTTTCAATGTAAAGGAGGAGGAGGAGGGAGATACTTTTACAGTCCTGGTCTGTTGAATTCGGGATAGATAAGTAATTGTAATGATACTTAGTTACACTTCAGATATACATTAACTCCCATGGTTGGGTGCTCTTCTGCATGAAAGGCTTGGATAGAATGTCTTATCCAGAAGCCTAGGGGAGTGCCATTCTGTGCCACTGTGATTCATGGGAAAGTGTTACATTTCCATTCCAAATTTCTGAAGATATAGATGATCACCTTCTAATCATATATATGTATTTTTTTTTTCTGTGATCGGAAGTCAATTGATTTGATAAATGGTTTCTTGCAGGCAGTATAGTAGCAAAACTTTCACTAGTCTGACTATAGGTAAAAGCTTTTCAGTTTCCCTCGCTGTGGTACCGGAAATCCGTTTTATCGTACAGAAAGTCCGTGTGCCTTGGCACGTCTGCAGTTCAAACTTGGTTGCCCACCCAGAACTCCCTATTGAAATCCTCAGGGAGACTTGGCTGCTTCTGCATACACTCTCCTGTCCGTTAATTGATTAATATTGCTTCATTTATAAAGTTCTGCAGCAGAAGTGACATTTGTATGGTTGCATTTGGATGGTGTTTGAAATATTGCGAAGTACTGAATGGCTGTCACATTTGACAGCACAGTTACAGCACTGCCCATATTTTATATGCCATTGTGAAAACCGATTTGGGAATTTCTGAGTTGGAAAGCCGAAAATTATTTTTCTTCCACCTACGTGCAAATTAATTATTGTGGGGAATAAAAAAAACGTGTCTCACTTCTGTCTTTGAAAACAACATATATTAGGCAAGCTCTACTGCTTCGTGGGAGCTGCTCCCTGGATTTACACAGGCTTAGCACAGCAGCATTTATCTGGTTGTGAATGTATATTTATGCATGTGAATACATTGTAGTTGGTGATGCAAGAACTGCAGAAATGTTGAGCGGTATGTTTCTGAGTACCAGTAAGCAATAGGCTGCTGTGCAGCTCGCTGGCTGCTGAAGAGCAGGTGTGCCTAATGGTTGGTGCTTGGATTGTTTTGAATTCCTGCTTGTAGGTGAATGAGGAAGTAGTCTGTAGAAATCTCATCACCAAATCATTGTCTTCAGTGAATTTACCTTATTTAGTGTGGATTTATCCATAATTAATCAGGTCATAAAAGAAACAGCTGGAAAAATATATATATTTTTTTCCATTTTGCCCTGATTACTTTGGAGAAAAGCAAATACTGAATTTCTGTTTAAGCTGGACCCAGAGTTTCGTGAGAAGGATGTAGCTCTGCAAGTCTCCTGCTGTGGGGATTGTCTGGGTAGGGAACTATTATTTTGCGGGAAAGGTGTGTGTGACTACTAGTAGAATATAGTTGTTAATTTGTTTGATTTGGAGTCAGAGAGTGCCTTGAAAAGCTGCTAGCAGACCTCTTTGTCTGGTTGAAAGAAAAACTGCAGACAAGTGATATTATTAAAGTAAACCATATTCGTGAACTAAGTTTCGTGTCTGTTTCTTCAGTGCCTGAAAAGTTTCTGTTACGGAGCAGCAAGGTGATTTTTACAGAGCTCAGCTAAAACCTCCTCTTGTGCCACTATAGTGGTTGTTAAGAGCTAATGAATACTTTGGAAAGAGTACCCAAATGACTGTCTTTTTCTTGTTACCTCACAAACACTGGACGACAATGCTATCATAGTGAATTTTTAAGGTGCTTGACTGAAAATCAAAGAAAAAAGAAAAATCAAAGTGTAATGCAATTTAGACAGAATGAAATGCATTTTAGACAGTTGGATAGTTCTGAGTAATGATGATCTGTGTACCTTTAATGTGTTGTACGCAGCATTGTATGGGGGTAAGTAGTTTCTGTGTTATTTTTTTCACAGTTTGAGCAAATCTTTCATGATATTTGGCTAGCTTCCAGAAACCTACTGTTAAACTTTAAATATCAGATCTTGTGTAGCTTTCTATTTGTTCATAAATTAAAGTGTTTGTTACAAGATGTGGGCTGCATTAAAAATGTCAGCTAGAAACAAGGCTTGGGTTTCGATAAAATATGCTCTTAGTTTGTGGGTGAATCATTTCTTTCTGTCATGTCAGGAGCTTAAAAGCAATAGCAGCTATCTGGTGTTGGTATTGAGACAGGTTTTTAACCTTGTCCTCATGTATTCTATTCCTTTAACAGTTAACAAATATTCTGTAATCTTGGAGTCCAATGTGATAAGATTCTTTACTTTTCCCCTTAGCCATCATTACCCTCTAGTCTGCAAAGTATGATTTAATGCAGAGAGAGGAGGGGAAAAAAGAAAAGAAAAAAAAAAAACTGTACATGTTTTCACAGTGATTATACACAGCAAGAGTTTATTCACAGATTCTAGAGTCTGAGTGAACATGCCCTGTGTGACAGGCTTTTGTAGAAAAAGGGAACTGCCTCTCCCTTGTCAAGAGATGCAGCAGATCCACAAATACCCCACATATTTGTCAGACCTTGAAATGCAGGTAAAAGCTTTTGCAAGAAATTCCCATGCACTGGCCAAAAAGCTATCCTATTACACCTAGGAGAGACAGGTCACAGATGTGCGTTAATATTTTTCGAATTGTGCCGTTTGTTCTTGAAATGGAAGGGGAGATATTTGTCTGAATTGAACAAGATGTTTTTTTATTTCCATTAAAACAGATAAAAAAATTCATTGTAGATAGTATTTCTAAGTAATAACACCATTCTGATATTTGTAACTGTTCATAGTCTAATAAAGCCTGTAATCCTCATCAGTGTAGTATTTTCTATGTGGTGACTGGAAGTTATAAAAAGAATGCAGGAAAAGACAGGATCGTTGTTATGCAGTTCTTATAACAACTCTTAATAGACAGTGAAATTACTGTTCATAATATTGAGCAATGCCAGGCGATCTGTTCTGAGACATGGAATAACTCTTTTTTAAATGATGGGAACATTTGGCATTTGCAGTTGCCAGACTGTAAGTATGTTGTCATCAGATAAATTCTTCTTTATGCTTGAATATTTTCTGCCCACTGAGTAACTTGTGACTGAAAGTAAATCTGTAGAACTCCAGTTTTCTCAAAGAAGTTTGTTAGAAATATAATCCTGGAGCTTCCTGGGACATCCGGGTGGTGAGAAGATCTCTGTACTGTACCCTGCTCACATTGTAGTTCAAAATTTTTAAACTATAAAAGCAGGAGTAATCCTGAAAACTTATTCTGGAAAGTGTACGTGTGTTATTATCATTAGAATGATTGTAATTCATGCATTTGGCAGCAGCTTAAACAGATTTTAAGTCCCAGTGAACTTCATGTAGCACCAGACCAGAGAAGATGATCAGCAAGTGAGTGTGACTATATTTCTGTTACTTCAGTTTCTGCAAAACAAGAAGTTCTAAACACCAACTCATCTCAGTGCTTAAAACTTGAAGCCAATATGCTGAAAGAGGAGTTTGCCTATAAGTTATTAACTTGTTCTGTTTTAATTAGTCCCAGTGCGATGTCTCTGACTTCTGCCTCTAGTGTGCCGGGGCAAGGAAGATGTGCAGCAGTATGCTACAGAGTTGTCTTTGTGTCACTGCCTTTCCATGTTCCTTTGAGATCAGCTGCATTGCTTTCTTTGACAGCTCACAACTAGAGTTATTACTGCATGCTCGTATTACTTCTGATTTTCTCTTATATTTTAATTACAGCATCATTGCATGATAGTAGAGCTCCCGCCCTTCTGGTATTTCCACCGTGTTGCTACTTCAGGAATGTCATGATTCCAAAAAGTAAAATCCCTGATAGTTTCCCTCGTAAGTAGCGGTTCTTTCTTATGTTGGAGCAAAGTCAGTCTTACCTTTAACAAGCACAGAAACATTGCAAAGGATTTTTGCAGTCAGCATTCATTGCTTTGATAGTGTGATGGCTCCTTTTTTCTTTCAGAGCCATGATACCCCAATATGTATCTGCCTACTATGTCAGGCAGAAGTAGAAACTTATTCCAGTCATTGTTTCCCCTGTGTATTTGGGACAAAAATGCATTTTATTAACTTAAATTCTGTAATTCTCGAGAAAACACTCCATATTAGATAATCAGTCACTAATCAGCTGCTACGTGGCAGTGAATCTGCATGACAAATGATTACACGGAGGAAGTGTCTTCAAATCTTAAATCTGGAAGCTTTGAAAGGCCATATTTGGAAGTCATCCTGTTAATAATATTACAAGGAGGTCTGTATAAACCAGCTTTTCCTAACGGTAGTACCCTGGAATAACATCCTGAGACAAGCTGTTTTCCGGCAATGGCAACAATTCCAGTGGTTCTGTGATTGTAGAACTGCAAACAATGCCAGGAGAGAGAGCTGGTTAATAAGTTACAGTGCCCTCGGGTTAGTTATTGTGAGTGACCTGGATCATGGTGTGTGCTGTACAATGTAGTAGTTCGTAGTGTCTTGTTTTGAGTGCCTTTTTGAAGAATATTGGATGCATGCAATCAAAAGCCAATGGGAAACCAACAGTCCACGTATATAACTGCAGAAAAGTAAATAGCAAACATTGAGAGGTCACGGGCTGTTTTATTGCTTGTTTTTTCTCCAGGATTCTGGAATTTTATCAGTACAGTTGGCTGACATAGGAGCTAATTAGAGGTCACAGAGGGCATGAGACTGGCATCTATCATCCTCCTAAGGGAACAAACTTGAGTCTGTATTCTTTCGTCTTGCACAAGAATATAGGGAGCAAATGATGATAAAGAGAGGCTGATGTTGCTGTTTGCAGATTTCCTGCCCTTTCTCCCTTTCCTTGGTCAATGAATTCCTACCAGAGAAAGGTCAGTTTCCTGTGTGATGTCTCTGTTTTTTCAGCCTCGCTGTAAGTTGGCAGTGAATTTTGACAGGATACTGCTGCTTAATGCTTATTCAAATAGTTTTATCTTTGGGATGCTGTATAAAGGTTGTCTGCCGCTTACGCTTTCCCACAGTGCAAGGGAGGAGAATGGTGGCAGTTTCACTGTTTACGTGTAGAAATGAAAATCTGAATTCTCTCTTCAGCTGGAGAGAGAGCTTCCTACAGAACTTTCTGGAAATGATACCTATAGGGGGGGAATTTACCTTTTCATTAGAAAAGCATTTAAAATATCCCAGTCAAGCTCCGCCTCTCCCTACTAATTGATTACATCTCCATATTTCTGATACAACTAATGCTCTGCTGAAGCTGAGGCTTCTGTCTGCAATGATGCTTTTGGTATTTGTCTTCTTCCAGCGAACCTTATATCCATCATTAATTATCACGTGCTCACTTGTTTCATGAGATGTAGATTGGAGGTGATGTAGCTGCTAGATATGAATGCTGGAGTGCATCAGCTGAGGGACGTTTATTAGCGGGCATGATGATGATGGGCTGATGGTTGGACTAGATTGTTTCTGGCCTTTATAGCCCTATGGGGGTGTTTGGCCTGGGTTCTGAGAGATTGGATGTCATACTGGGAAAAACATTCTTCTAAATTATATGGCTTAGGAATAAGGGTATAATTTCCAGCGTGCAGTGTATTTCCCCACATCAGTTTGTCTTTAAAAATGACATTCCCAGTCTGAGCTAATGGAAGGTGAATTAAAGCAGGTTAGCTTAAATGACAGTATAAAATGCAGAATTTAATGTGTAGATTATAATACCATATAAATTACTCTGTTTTACCTGCAGCTCTGTTAATCCAATTTATCCTGTCGCATAGCATCTATTCTTTGTTAGCAGGCAGTGAAATAATGGTGGGTGAAAAGCTGCCTATGGAGTGAACACAGTCACAGTGAGAAGCTGGAAGCAGCTGCTATGGCTAACACAGTGTCACAGTGAATCATTGAACTGCACAGAGCTAATCACAGTGAACCGCTGTGCTTATGAATTCCATATGAAGGTTCTTGAGGCACTGCTAGTTTTTTGTTTTTTTTTTTTTTTCATAAGAGCTGAAGGTCCCACCTCTTGCCTTCTCCACCTGTGCAGTGGGTCCAGTGAGTTTGCAGTCAGAAGCCAGGGTAGGGTGCTTGCAGGAGAATTTGCAGGTTTGTGAGCTGGGAGGCCCTTTGGGTTTTGAGAAACACTCCTTTAAGTAGCTCAGCTCTGGAGCCAGGGCGTCTGGGAAGGAGCTGCAGATAAACCTGTTCTGGTATGTGGAGACAGGTGGAGCTGATTGGTGGCTCAAGCACCGTTAGCCTGGAATTATCTTTAGACATCACAAATAACGTTTTCTCTCTATCCCAGTAGTGAATTGGTATCTCAGTGTGAGGAGGAAAAATGGGCCAGACAGAGTTCTGTCTTCTGAGGCATTATATTCTTCTGTCAACTGATGTTGCAGATGACGTCTTCATGTTACTGTCAAAACAGCTTTGTATTGGTCCTCCTCAGATATAAAGAGCTCATGAACTTCATACCGAATATAACTATGTCTTAGTGGTGGGTAAATGTTCTTCCCAGAATGAAGGAATTATTCCTAGCACGAAATATGCATTTTTAACTTTCCTTTCTTCTTTCTCAAGATTTGCTGTAATATTTCTAAGCAAAAGTAATAGCTAGTGCATAGTTCTAGTGGAGGAGTTCCAGATATCTGAGAAGATAATATATAAATGGATTTCATTGAAAATCTCTGTAGGAGTATGCTTATAAATACACATCTTGGCCTGTAAAGCAAGAAAGTTGTCTAGGAACTAGCTAGAATTGATTTACTGGCCCCGCATAATGTTGAGGTATAACAAGCAAAAAGCTTCAGTTCATCTGTGTGCATCCAGCTTTGGAAATCCATTTTCTTAGGTGAGTCCCTGCGGACTTATTCTTTATTATGTTGTCTCCCTCCCTGGAGATCTTTAAAAGCCTCCTGGACACGGCTCTGGGCAACTTGCTGTGGGTGGCCCTGCTCGAGCACGGTTTGGACCAGATAGGTCAGAGGGTCCTGCCCATCTCAATCATTCTGTGATTCCAGTTTCAAAATTATTTCAGTGTTGTAAAACAGAGAGCTCTCTGGTGGTTTGTATCATATCAAATTTAGATGTGAGCGTTAATATAAAATATTTTGCTTGAAAGTGTGAGTTGAAAGCATGGTTCTGCCACCTTCTTTTTGTTCGGTCTAGTGTGCAAGTTCATTTTTATTCTCTTTCAGGAGATTTCTCAGCTCCTGGTCTTCACAACTCTTTGACTGATTGAATCTGAATTTATGTGAATGGATCTAGAACAGAGTTGTCCAATGGTCATTTTAGGATGGTTTTGTGTATTTTTAAAGGCTTCAGTAATTGCTCTGATGGAGCTATAAGAAACCTAAATTGGTTAAATCTGAGATCATACAAGGTGTGCTGATCTTCCCTGGGTTCTGTTTTTGGATATGAAGGGCACTAAGAGAAAGCAATGTAGTTTTGGTGTTTAAGCAGTGCTGTGGAACAGCTTCTGAATAATGCTGGAACACAGTGAGGTTACGTCCTTGTCAAGATATCAATTATTCCCAGTGTTCAGCTTGGTCTTCCTATGTCATCGTTTCCAGGTACTGAGATGCGGGATAAAACATCTAAATTCTAAGAGCCTCAGGGAGGAGTGTCCACTGGTGTCAGTAAGTGTGACAGCTGTTGAAACTAAATGACAGGATGCAAAATGTATGGGGATGTGAATGAAATTAAGGACCTTTGAAAGGGTGCTAACTTATAGATAGCTTGTTTTTGTGTTTTTTTTTTTTTTTTTATTCTAACCGTTGGTTACAAGAGTAATTTAGGAGCATTGCCTCTGCTAAACTAAGCGTATTTCTTCCTTTTTTGCTGTTTTTCATTATGGACTGAATAGTGTGTCAGAGCTTCTCTAAAGTTTGCTTTATAGTAAAGAAAATAGAAGATAGCAGATCAATGGTTTTGCAGTGCTGGAGAAGTGTGGCTTTATGTACAATATGTCAATGGTATATTATTTAACAATTATAATACAATATATATATAGACAATTATACAGTGTACATATATTAATATGATGTTTTTACAGTATATTATTTAGTTGTAATGCAGACGACAACACCTGGAACACTTTAAAAAATCTCTAGCTACCAGCCAAGAGAAACCTTTGAGTTTCAGATTGAGCGGCAAACATCTTCAGCCTAAAATCTATGTTGTGTTTCCTCTGGAGTAGCAGAGCAATAAGTTTTTACTTAAGAAGTCCAAACCACTGAGACAATGAAGTTCATGTGTTATGACCAATTTTATACAACTGATTTCATTTCACTGATGCGCAGACATAAGCTGTTTTTTTACCGGAGTATCATTTTTTATTTCCAAAAATAATTTACTCTGCGTTTATAATAAAAGTTTCATACAGAGCCAAACTTCGGAGTTTCCAATTAAAATTAACCTATACTAGAAATTGTTTCATAGGATTATTCGTGAGTTACTGCGCAGTTTAACACCTGGTTCTAGAAATAGAATACTTGTTTTCAAATACTGTGATTAAGGTCCTGAGTGGATGTATTAAGAGGGGGAAAAAAATGTAGGAACAGTTTTTGTATGTGAAAATGACATAACTATTTTGTACCCGGACATGGATGTAAGTTTGGAATTACATGTGGTACTGTCTCTGTAAATTCCCTATCTGCATCTTGTTCACAGCCACCAGTTACCAGACCTTTGTTCTACCGTTAGGATGTGATTCAGTATTTTCAATATTTTCTTTTGACCTCGAGGTGTGGCCAGGTTGTGTGTAGTGCTATTTGTCTAGTGCTGTCCAGTGGGATACAAAAATAGCTCCTAAGGCAAAGGACTCTATTTTAAGCGAAAGGAAAAGTGCAAGAATAAGTATATAGTGGCCAGATTTTTTCTATTACAGGTATTTTTTTCTTGACTCGTTTTCCTAAAAAGAAGTAATGATGCCATCTACTGGCAGAGAACGGACTGCTGATGGGATCAGGTACTTTGCTGATGGAGCTTGCATGCTCTCTTGCTGTTTCCTGTCCCTTTTTCCTCTGTTTAAACCGTTGATCTCCGTCATAAATAGTACACTGAGCCAGTTATTTCTGTGTGCAGTTTGAGTTATCACAAGTTGTCAGAAAATGATGTTGACAAATGCTTTTCTTGCCAAGAACCTGTTGGCCTTGTAAAGGAATTCAGCAAAGCAATAATATTAAGTATGATCATGATTATTTAATTAGTATAATATTAGTACTAACACTAGTTTTAGTGGTACTACATTTTTTTTTTGCCTTGGAAAACTGTAGCAATAGAACAAGCTTGCACCTCTGTTACCCCTGTGTCTCAGTCCAGCGGTCTTTTTTGTCGTCAGCTGAAAAGCAGGTGGGATTTCCTGTCCCTCCTAACTTCAGTCAGAGGTCTCAGCAGTGTAGCTAAAGACAATGGGACCCTCAGACTCTGCTACTCTTTCTTTTATTATAAGAGAAATTTCTCTTGAAACTGACTTCATTCTAGTTTGAGGATACTGACAGATTTTGAATCCTTTCTGTCAAGCCACTGGCCCTTTTAAAAATGACTGTGGATTACACTCGTATCTTTTTTGTAAGTTTGGATTCATTTTAAAAATCCCATTTTTCTTGTTTCTAACTGTTAGCTCAGTACAATTTCTGGAATTGCAGGAAAAAAAAAGGTAAAAAACCTGCGCGTGCGGCAGAGTACTGCATCCTGTGAGGGACATCTGAAATTCTATTCTTGTTGCTGTTCTAACAGATGATCAGCTGAAGCTGGAAAAAGATGGAAGGAAGATTTATAAGAAAAGTGATTCGCTAAACAACCTTTCCTCTTTGTTTGAAGCAGATTTTATTATAACCTCATTCAGCTCCTGTGCACGCTGCTTTCTGAGCACTGTGTAAATGATATCGTTCCTCCTCTTTTCAGAAAGTGTTGATCGTGAGGACACAGAGAAAACTTCCCGTTTTGATCTTGCTTGCTTTTGTAGATTTTATGTAGGCCGTGGGATGTTGATGGTTGCGAGCCCTGGCCTTTAGGAGGCTGCCGGCATGCTTTTTCATGAGTAACCACAGAGGGGCACTGAAGAGCATGTGATGGTGCACTGTTCGCTCTTGAGAAGGAGCAGTGTTATGTTGATCGTCTTTACCAACTACAGGATAAAATTAGGTGTTTTGGTTGGAAATGGCATGTCAGACTTTTCTCCTCTGGATATACAAATGCTATATCTCAAGCTAAAATTACCAAGAAGTGCCTTTTTGTTGTTGTTGGGTATCAGATAATGTGGACTAGTGCAAGCAGTTGTTTGTCATAAGAATGAAATAATCATATTTGTCATTCTTCTCATGAACAAGGAAATGTTTGGATACACATATACTGGAAAGAAAGTAATAAATAAAGTATTAAATCTCCTATAGAAGTGAAAACATGATGAGAAGCAATGCTGAAACTGAAAGCTAATCCTCCTGGCACACTCCACACCCCCAGTCTGATTGAAAATGAGTCAGGCTTCTCTTTGCTTCTCTATCCGCTCAGTTTTCTAATAGCAGGATGAAAAAGGGGAGCTCCCACCATTAGGCCCAGGAGGAAGGTGGATGCTCTTTGGAGTAACAGGACCATGTATCACATTTTAAGCAGGAAGCTAAAGCATGTGTGCTTTACTTGAGGGAGGTGAATGAAAGGAGTTAGGTGAATGAAAAAAGAACAAATTAGAATTTGTGTGATGGGAGTGAGAGGACGAACAGAAAAGTGGATGACCCGAATCCTAGGACAGACTTTTCTTTTTCCTGTAACATAATTTTATTGTAAAATCTCTTTTATGCAAGTCAAAGTCACTTTTTTTTTTTGCATGTTCTTTATGGAGAACTGAGGTGAGAAAAATAAAAGCAATTAATTAAACCCTATCCGTGATCTTTCCGTGGTTTGACACAGTATGTTTTCAATGTGTTAGGTTGACATTGCAATGCACTCTGAACTATTACTGCAGCTGTAATCCTAGCACAGACAATACTCTTATTTTCACATGATTATTTTATGCTTATTCTTGTTTCTGCTCTCTCACCTTCTAAGCCGGCAGTGAAGTTTCTTTGGTTAGCGCTTTTCACTCAGTTGTTCACTTTGTTTTCCCATTCAAGCAGAGTTGAGCTCTTTGACTCTTATTATGAATTTTTAGGAAGGTTTGCACGAAGTCTAACAGTATTTACTTTTCTTTATGTATAGACGGAATCTTTCCAGTTTTAATTGTGGTAGTACTTACTAGAGTAGCAAATTTTCAGAAACGAATCCATAACTGATATCAGCAGAACATGTTGGTGCGTGTACTGCTCACCTAGATTTAGAAGACACTGCACTTCAGTAAAGGTATCCTTAGTATCATGCGCTTTGCTAAAATGGTGAGGGAAGTGGTTATTACCTACATGCAACACTTCAAAAAGTTATTTCTTGGCTGCACAAAACATGGACTGATTTTCTTCATTGGAAATGCTGAAATTGTTTGAATAAAGTAAGTTTAGAACTTAGTGAACTGCAACTTAGTGATCGTAAAATCATAGTATGGCTTAGGTTGGAGGGGACATTGAAGACCTCTCCTCCCATGTGCAGGGTCACTGACCACTATACCAGGCTGCCAAGGATCTGATCCAACCTGGTCTTGAGTGCTTCCAGAGGCGGGGCATTGTTTGTTGTGATGTTATAGAACGGCATTAGAATGTTGAAGATTATCTCTAAAATAGCACAAAGACCTCTAAAAGTTGTCAGTCCAACAAGTCCCACCTAAAATGCTGTGTTGTGCCTGAGGTGTCTAGCAGAATATGCTATATATCTAAAGATGTGTTAATATACATGCTTTCTAATCAGTGACTTCCCTTTAAGCTGCCTACGTGTTCTGTCTCCTTCCTCTGTACTGTATAAATCCAGGAACTAAGTGAACTCGCATTTAAACTTCCCAAAGAGGCTGGTATGTGTGGCATGCTCTGAACACACCTAACTCCTCCTCGCTGTGCAGTCAGGCTCAGGCCACCACAGGCTCTGAGAACTGTTATGTCTGCTGCTGCCTCAGAAGAATTAAAAATAAATCTTGAGAAAGTGTCATCATGACCAAAATTGCGGCCATCTGGAATGTGCGTGTGCATGTATCTATATGTGGGATATGTGTTCTTATGTGCACAAATATAGATTAACTATCTGAATTCCTTACCCTTTTAGCTGCAGCAGGAATGGAAGAATATACACAGGCATTTATATTGCAGTCAACAAAACACAGATTGTATATATTTGTCCATATCCTTCCATTCTTGATGAGGCTAAAAAGCTGTAAGGAAGTCAGACAGTAAACCAGACGGACAATAGGAAAGAGGGAGTCCAGTAATCTGGGAAGACAGGTGACTGAGCAGCACAGTGCTTGCATTGTTTATTGACTCCAACTACTCCTGGGGAGCTTAAGGTGATACACAGTATCTGCAAGTGCCTGACTGACTCTTTGAACTTGTCAACATTGTGGTTTGTGGAAAATCTGGGGGATAGTCTGCTCCTGCACCTTTAAGACTTCCTTCTTGACAAGCAACTAGCTGTCCTGGACCCCTTTACACTTTGAGACTGAATCTCAGGGGACTTCCCCCCTCCCCCCCCATATCCTGAACAATTCAAAGTTCACCTTCCAGAAGTCCAAGGTGTCAACTAAATAATACTGTTCTCTTCACATTTTCAAGTTCTGTTTTATAAGCATTCTTTTTGATTCACATTTTAATAGTCACTTCAGTATGATTATAACAAAATACACTGTGCAACAAAACATGTATGGCATTTTAACCTTGAGTCACAGTAAGAACTCATTGGTCTGCTCTATTACATGACATAATGTTTTCTTGTCAAGTGTTAGAACTGTCTTATAGTACAAGCAGAAGCAAATTTTTGGAGGAAATGGTTAGCAGAATCCTATATTCATGTAATTATGAGAAGGGCATTGTTTACAAAACTGGAACTCCCTTTCCTTGTACCAGGAACTTGCCATAAATCCCATCAGAAGCATGGAGACAGGTGCAAACTCCACATGTAGACGATGTTATGGTTGGTTTTTTTTTTTAATCTGCTGAGGCAAGCAGCTGTTGGTAGTTCTTGAGTTCCTCTCAGAACATGTATTGCTTTTTCCCCTCAGGACACTGGGTTTGGCAGTTACTTCAATAAGTGCCATTTTTACTCTGTGGCAAAAAAGAGTTTTCATTTTCATTATCTCAATATTACTACAGTGTTCCAAGAATTTTTAAATTGCTTCTTCTGAACTGTCAGTCTGAGTTTTTTCTGCACCAAGTGATCCAGTATCAGAGGTGCTTTTCTCTACAAAGAGAAAATGCAAATGAAAAATTGTTTACCAGTTGAGCTGTATGCCGCAGTTCTGGAAGGCAGAAATTCTTTGGTGAAGATAGAACTGAGGTGTCTGCTATGGTAACTGCAAGCAGCAAGCTGTGTACAACTGTAAGAATGTTGTCTGTGCACAAAGTTTGTTATTTTCCAGTTTTCACTGTTCTGAAAGTGAATGTGTGCATGCAATATGTGATATATTTTTTATTTATTTTTTTAATTGAAAAACCGTGTCAGTATTTAAGGAATAGAATAAGTTGTTACAGTTGTGTGCTTAAAAATCTTAATATAAAAAGCTTTATACAACTGTGGAAATCATATAATGCAGTCAGTACGAGTTCACGCTTCTTCGGTTCTTCTCAATGTGGTTTTTCTGGTGCACATTAACCACTGGCAGTAGTGGAAAAATATCCATGTTATTGCTACATTTGATTGTGATTTGAGTCACATGAATGCCTGCCGCCTACAAGAGCTAGAAAGAAAGCACCACATTCCTGTGCAGACCACTAAGGCCAATGTAATTTAACCCTAGCACCATTATGTAAGTTGGTTTTGAATTTCTGACCAAGATATGAAAAGGCTCTAAATCTCATTAACAATTATTAAGAAGATTAATGGTCTACAGTGACAGTAGTGTGCCAACCATGAGACCTGATTTGTGTGCATTCCTTTGCTTCCAACGTGCAGCCTTTCTAAGTATCCATCTTCTAACCTTTTCTCCGATCATGCTTACCTTTATGTGCAATCACTAGGAAAAATTGCTGTTCCTGCTAAGATTTCTTTTAGAACTGGGTGTGCGTGCAGTTTTAAGTGTGTTTGAGTTAATGTTCTTTTGCTTTGTCTTTAAGTTGTCATATAAAAAGAAAAGGCTAAGCTGTAAAGGTGTGCTCTATTTGATTATCTCCTGATCTCTAGTTCCTGTTCAACCATAGCTTTAAGAAACTGAAATCATTATAACACACTAGGAAGTGTGTGGTACGAATGGTTCCCAATTTGAGGAGTCTGTGTATGCATATAGAAGCGTTTGTAATTACTGCAAATTATATATATATTTTCAAATAATGGCCATCTTTTTGTTCGGTCATTTTCTTCACTTTTTGCTGAAGAATGTTAAGATTGTTTCTGGCAGTTCACTGCAATGAAGTTATCAACAAAACATGCTAGCTTTGGTGCTATCAAAGTATAGATGCTTGTTACACAGTTAAGAGTGCTATATGTTTAAGGTCGTAGTGACTGTATATACACAACACGATTAAAAGTAAGAGGTAAGAAAACTTTAACGCTTTCTCACACTTACTCAAAGCCTGTAGGTGCTAATAAGTGGAATATGAATTACTTCTGGAATTCAGAATGAATAGGACACCATACGGAGGTAGCTCTTGGAACTGGCACCATTTGAGTAATCTGCCGGTAGGTTTAAGGAAATAAAAAGTATTTTTCAGAAAGCAGGCATGTCAGTAAAGACCAGAGGCAATAAAAAGTGTGCGTCTCGGTGTTCAAATGAATTAGGCAATATCTTTCAATGACATTTTTGATTTCTTGACAGGAAAAACCAATATCTATACGATAAATAAAATACAGTTTTTTATTGACTTTTAAAATGACTTTTATTAGTTTCTTTTTTCAATAGCTCGAAATAACTTTTATGACGTAAGAAGGAACTAGTGCTAGCATCTATAAAAACTGTTGTGTACATAAGCAGCTTAGTTTGTGAAAAGGATACATTTACTAAGCATGTAAGCAGAGGTCAAAAGGCAAGTCTTGTCTGAGAAATGAAACTTGAAAAAGAAAGCTGCCAGGGTACCCACTAATTTCATAAAATCTCACTATGAAGGAATAGACAGGTGTAAACTGTTCTCAGTTTGGGAGTTTTGCTTAGCAGTACCTATGGGGTGAAGAGTGGCTTTTATTTCACAAGTCCAACCTTGGCAGAAAGTGCTAAATATTGGTGCATCTTTTCCTTCTTAGTGCGTTTTTCCGGTAACCCCAAAGAGAGATTCAGCCCTTTTTCTGTGCTGAGAGATAGATATCTAAAATTGAGTGGAAATCACGGTACTATAGTAGGCACAGAATCTGATCCTGCTTTAGGGAACATACTGTTACATGTTAGGGCTATGTTAATGTACTTTGGATTATATGTGTAACACGGAGAGGCAGAAGTAGAGGAGGGTTTCAGAGCAGAGAAAGTGGATGAGACAGAAAATATGTCTGCTTAAGTAGTGCACATGCACTACAGTTCAAATAACAGTTTGGAGCACTTCAGAAGAACTGCTGCTGCTTTTTCTCACACTTTTTTTTTTCTTTTTTTTTTCCCCACCCCTCCAGAGATGGTGAAAAACAAACTCTCCCTCTCACTCCTCCCCAACTACCTAAAAATAGGGCCAAAAATGATTTTTGGAAGTGATTTGATGAATAAACAAACTTTCTGTAAAGTGTTCATGTTACTCAGTGAATTCTCAGGCCAGCCTTTTTATGTTCACGATTAACAGTTTCTGCTTTTGTGGAGCATAGAAAAAAAGAAGTTAATTGTTGCTCATACATAGTTTTCTTATAACCTGCACATTACTTCTGAATACTTCTCCTGCATAACCTCTGCTTCATGACAGTGCTTTGTTTTTGTGATTTTTTTTTTTTGTTGTTGTTGAAAAATCTAGTCAAGCTGTGTCACTTGGCTGCAGACATTGATGATGTTTCCCAACTTGCTGAAAAAAAGCTTGATAAAAGGAGTATCTATCAAAATTTCCTTTGTTATATGAAGTACAGCTATCCTATTATATTACCTTATTTAGGTGTCTGCATACCTCACTACTTTTAATTGAAGGGCTGTGGGGATTGCATCATTTGAAATGTCAGTGAGAGAGTCCTTAAAGAGTGTTAAATTCCTTGGATGTTTGCAGTTTGTGATTCCTTAAGTGTGGGCGGTAGTGTTGTTGCTCTTGAATTGTCCTTCAGAAAGAATACTGTCTAGGTTATGATCATTGGTTCTTAAAGCCTTTGAGTGCATCGTGATGTGTAATGGCTTAGGTCCGATGAACTTTACTGTTTGACTTCAGATGAGATTTTGACTCAATGCGTCTGTCAGTGAGGAGTTACGTTTGATTCCAGCGGGTCAGAAAACAGCAGAAAACTATTGCCCGACCTGGGCTTTGTTTTCAGCACCACGGCCAGGGCCCAATGAAGGACCTGCATTACAAGCCCAACTGGAATTTAGAAAACAGTAGTGACAAAATTAAAAATACTTGTGCCATCCATGTTTTGCTGATTGTGCTTCCTTTCCCATAGAAGATGGTTGATTTTGGCTTTCCTGGATCTTACATCATATTACTGTTTGTTGTCTGTTTTTCTTCATTTGGATTATTGTCTTTAGCTAGTTTTCTTGACGAACAAACATGAAAAGTAGTGGTATATGTAGTGTCATGCTTCTTCGTTGTCATCCTCCTGATACTAGGCTGCAGCATCTTTGCTGTTACCTCTTCTGTAGTCTTAACAGACTGTAGGCCTTTTCTTCCTGATGTGAAAAAACACTCTCCTGCTCCCTTGGGAGCAGTGTTCCTCATTATCATTGTTCTTTCAACCTTTGTTCTACTGCTTCTGCTGCTGCTTAAACACAGACCTATCTCCATTCATGTTCATATCACTTAAGATTTTTTTTTTTTTTTTTAGCGCATCCTTACAGTTTCTCTTCAGATCATATGTCTTGAATTCTGAGAATGTATTAAAGGATAAGCTAGGTCTTTGCTGTCATCCGTAACCTTCAGCAGGCTTTTAGGTGGTGACTGGTGACTGAGTTGATATTTCTGTTTTGGTGGCAGGTGGTAAAGGTGGCAAAATTCATCTGTGTTGTTAATTTTGCTGCTCATGGTCAGCAGAAGCAAAGAAGCTGTGTGAACAAATTAAGTGTTGCAGATGTGACAGCTGGTCTGAAGCATTTTCTATGCTTCTGTGATACCTTTCAGGGACAGAGCCATCATATAAGCATCTCAGGAGTATTCAACAGGAGATGGTGTCTTTCATTGAGAGCGAGTTGTGCACATAATAAAACTTTTCCAAAGCTCAGTGCTTCTCTCTTGCTCATTGTAAATATGATTTTGATACGTATATCTTGTCCTGGTGTCATTACTTGGTGAATTAGTAACTTTGTGTCGGATGCATGACGATATACCTCTCCCTGTAAGTGTTCTTGGAGACTCATACTGTGATTTTAAACTGTACAACTGGACTGTCAGAACATGTGTGGATCTCAGCGTTACCTAGTTCTGGATGTCATTGCCTTTTAATGATACTACCCATACTCGCTGTCATTTAACGTGTAACAGGTGCACTTAGCAATGGAAAAAGTGGTGTAGAAGAAAAGTGGCTGTAGCTGTTCAGTCCATGAAATACATCTGAAACCATTTTCCTTATAATTGATTAACGTATCACCAGAATGTTACAAGGAAATTTTTTGACAGTTCAGGGAATGCATCCCATTCTGAGCTTTTTCTTTTCTACTTCTATAATATGCTTTGTAGAATGGGATGATTGTTATAGAAGGAAACCATTTAACACTTCAACAGTTACAGTTTCTTTCTTGATTTATTTATTTATTTATTTTGTCCTCTCTGGTTTCATTAAGTAGCAGTTTTCCTGCTTCTGGTTTAACAGAGCAGTATGTTACTGATTCTAATGACCTAAGATACTGACTGCTCCTCAAAGCCTCTATAAGCTTGCCTCATTATATCAAAGCTCATACCTTTTGTTACCATCTGTATCTGATTTCCTTTTGTTTGTTTCTAAGATGTTGTTTCTACTGTAGCGTTGTTTGTCCATGCTGGCTTTTGTTCTTCCTTTTAATCCTTTTTGGTCTGTTTTGATTCACGATAGTCATTTATTTTGTGCGTTTAATACAGTGCTTTCTAACAGTGTGATCAGGAGACTTCTTATTTTGTTAGTTTCCCTTGGGCATTTCCCACTTTTAAAGCTAAACATTGTGTTTTTTTTAAATAATAATCATAAAAAAAAATGTTGATGATATGATTAAAAATGACTCCTTGGCTCAAGACTACTGCTGTCTTAGTAACTGAACAAATTCCATCCCATTAGGATGAACCATAAACCTGTAATCTTTTCTTTGTCAACATCCTGAAGTAGTTATGCAGAATATGCATGGAGGGAACTTTTTGTATACCGTGTCTCTGTGAGATGTTACAGAGAAGAGAAGTTATGCAAACTAACTAGTGGTAGAACTGGTAGATCAGACTGTTTCTCCTGGAAATATGTCTGCAACTGTCAATGTTCAGGATCGTTTGCATGCTTTCACCAGAGTTTCCCTGGAGTCAAGAGCAGAGTTCCTGGGAATTACCATTGATTGCCACGTGTTTCTTGGCTTTGTGGTATTATGCAGTACTGAACAAACTCTCTTCATTCTTTTTTTCTCTTTTTTTTTTTTTTGTTTATTTTTTGTTATTTCTTTTCAAGTTTTGACTAATATTTTTAGGGCCATTTGTTTTTCAAGCAGATCCAGATATGAATTACTTGTAAGATTTTGTGAGAAGATGAATGAATGGTGGTAATGAAGAATTTGTAGGAATATTTTTCCATGTATTGACAATATTTAGGCATATAGTGACATATCTGTCTTGTATTAAATACGAATGCCTGTTTACAGATTATGTAGAAGGCTAGAAACTTCGTTTTCACTAAGTATCTTGGTTTCTGTTTTATCTTCCAGCTAATCAGATAAGAATGTTTATTCCTAAGTCTCATGTAGACTGTGCATACACCTAACTTGCTTACAGACCGTGACTCAGTAGCATACACTAATCTTCTGTTCACATCAGACTACTTTTATAGTTTTTAGATTTACTTTGCAAAATGGGAGTTACCAGATTGTATGATAGTTTTTCAGGATTCACACAGAGAGGATACACCTTCTTAGTCAATTAGTTAGCTTACTATGAAAGTAAATGCCAGAAGTTAAGCATCAATTATTTCCATGTTCATTCTGGTACACTTTGTTTACCAGCTTATTTTAACAAATTTATCTAACAGGATTTAAGATAAAATACAAGACTATACAAATAGTATTAAACTTTATAAAACCAATTTATACTAGTTAAAAATTACTGCCTGCACCGTTCATGCAGTGCATGGGATGTGGCGATAAGAACAAAGTTTGAAAAAATAAAGAATTGAGGATGGAATTTTGCTATCATGTGCCTGGATTCACAAAAATTTCTTCAGTGGGGTTGCTGAGAAAAGTTTACTCCTAAATGAATACAACATTGCCAGATTATTTTTCTTCTGATGATCGTTACAAGTATGATTTACGTGATATTTTATCAAAACAGTCTTCTTCAAGAAAAGAGAACAGGGACGGTTTCCAGCCAGCTTCACAGTGGACCCACCACAGGCCACAGCTGAGCCCAACAATGAGGTTGGTGTTGCCTCTGTGAAAATATTTTTAAGAAAATTTAAAATGCTGCGCAGCAGTGTGAGACAGATAGGAATGTGGAAAAAATGTGTGGGAAAATATCTTGCAGAGAAGAAGGAAAGGGAAGATATACTCCAGGCTCTGGAGCAGATGTTCTCCTGTAGTCTGCGGAAAGAGCCTCTTTGGAGCAGCCCATGTAGAAGACCATGTTGGGATTAGGTATCCACCCCGTCCCATGGGGAGTCCTATGCCTGAGTGGGTGGATATGCCCTGAAGAAAGCTGCAGCCTGTGGAAAGTAACCACGTTGAATCAGGCTCCTGACAAGGACTGCGAGCTGTGTGAAGGAGGCCATGCTGGAGCAGGTTTCTGGCAGGGGCTTCAAACTGGAGCACTTGGTGAATGAATGCAGTCTGTGGGAAACACCTGTACTGAAGCAAGGGAGAACTGTGAGGTGGAAAGATTGTCAGAGAGGAACTGACTGCCAGCCCCATTCTTCATCCCATCTATGACTCTCTTGATTAGGGAGGAGGTAGAAAATGAGGAGGGAAGAAGTGGAGTTTTGAAGGAAGGGGGCCGGTGTGGGATATTGTTTTTAGCTTTTGTTTTAGTTTCTTACCATTCTATTTTTATTTTTTAGTTGACTATTAATTAATTTTCCCTGGGTCAAGTCTGTTTTGCCCTTGACGCAGCAACTGATAAGAGATCTCTCTGTCTTTATTTGAAATTCATAAACTTTGCTGTCCTATTTCCTCCCCCTGCCTATCTGAAGGAAGGGAGTGAGAATGTTGCTGAGTGAGGGGTCTGGTAGCAAGCCAAGAGTATCCCACCACAGCAGAAGGAAGCTTTCTTATTATGTATTTGCCTGACTAGAGCAATGCTTGAAGTAATATTAATGAATTACTGTTCTTAACTGGAAGCTCTACTCCGGTCTGTCTTGGAAAAGTACACAGAAGGTATTACCATTTTTCTCCTGGACCTGCTTTTGATTTAGCATGTTTAAGCTGTTTGCAGTAGTCATCCTTATGGATTTGTTATGAAATATTATTTTGCTAAGATGATTTCAACATATTAAAACGTTGCTCCCCCTCCAAAAAAAAGAAAGTGTTCTTCAAACTACACAGGGAAAGATAATTTTACTGTATCTGCATATTCTCTTACTCACCTCACAACACATCAGCAGTCTGCTGTGGTGTATCCAACTAAGTCTTATTGCTCAGGCCAAGAGACAACTGTTAACTATTTTTTCTTTAAATCTTTGCATACACTTAGAAATATCTTTGATCTTAAACAATTTCCGCTTATATCCGTACCAAAGTTGCTGTTCCCAGGATGTGACCGTGGCTGTGTACCACATGTTTGGATGATCTGAGACAAGATCTCTGCTCACGGGTACATCCTTCTAATTTCTGCCACCCTCACAGCCTCTTTCCTTGTCTTTGGAACAATGAAACTCTTAAGTATTCTGTGGAATGTTGAAGAGTTCCAAAAATAGGAGGGAGCCCCAGAATTCAGAGATCTGAGTATTTTTACAAGAGATGTGAATATGAGACCCCCAGGACACATTCAGGTGTATCGCTCTTTTCTGAATGAGTAATTGGTGAGCTGAAGGATGAAAATAAGCTGTTTTGAAGAGACAGAACTGTTTTCTGAAAGACGGGAAACACCTATTGTAGAATAACAGAGTGATTTAGGTTGGAAGAGACCTCTGGAGATCGGCTGATCTAACTCTTCTGAGAGCAGGGTGCCCAGAACTATGTCCAGGTGACTTGTGAAGCTCCTCTCCAAAGAGGAGACTCCACATCTTTTCTGGGCAGCCTGTGCTGGTGCTCAGACATCTACACTATAAAGATTATGTTCTCGGAGAAGGTCATGTCTGTGAAAGTATTAGTTACGGTCCATAAGAAATAGCTAGAATTTGGACAAATCTGGACATAATTTTCTTTTTTCTTTACTTTGCTCTTGCAGCAACTTATTGAGGATACTGGATGAGTAAAGGTGATTTTGAACCTATGCTGTGGATTGCCTTAGTACTTCTGTGGTTCTGTGTCTCAGCTGCATGTTTAATTCTGTAGCTGTAAATACTGGGATAGGAGTTTTATGGAGTCATATATTAAAACTGTCGAGTATTCTGGTAGTCTAGATAGCAGTTCTGGGCTTCGATTTCTTTTTTTTCTTGCATATGTCTTGAAATTGAAATGGTATTGTTTTTTTTCCATATGTTTTTGTCCAGGCCTTCTGGCCTTTCCAAAATTTCAATGTAGGTAATCCTAGTAGGTGCAATACATCATTGGATGGCATGGAATTTCAGTCTCACTGCTGGCTTTTAATGGTGCAGACGATTGACTTCTGAGAAGTAACACTTAAAAAAACCCAAACAAACAAACAAAAAAAAACCACTAAAAAGAAGCATTAAGGAATGCAGAAAGGAAACTAAATGAATACCTTTGTCTTTTTGTTTGTTTTCTTATCCAATTCAAATTTTGCAAATGCAAGGAAAATAAATACAGAAAGTGGAAAATAATATGGAAGTGTTGGGTGGCCTAAGAAGTATTTTCCTTCAAAAGTTTCATTCGTTTGCTGTGAGAAAGGCTGCAGCTTTCAGTGTTCTTCAGTGTATACCTTTATATGCACCACGTTTCCGTGATACAATGCACTCTATTTACAGTATTGCCTTTGTGATGATTCAAAAGTTAATAAAATAACTTCATTAAATAAAAAAAAGTGCATAGCAGCTGGGAGGCTTGGATATGGATCAGATGCGTTCTTGCATTTGACGTAGCTTTTTTCCCTGACACGCAAGAGTAGGCACTATAAATTATGTAACTGCTTGTTTACATAATAAGTTGTTGAAGTTTACCCTAACTATAGCAAGTGTAGTCCATGGTAGCGGGAGGAGGAAGACTAAATATTCTTAGCTGAAATATTCATGCTGGTTGTCTCAAGTTTCCACAGCAACAGTCCTGTGAAACCATCACCGTAGTTGTACTGTTGCTCAAAGTACTGTTTACTTAAGCTGTTAATATTGGATTTTAAATTTATGAAACTCAGTGAGGTCCATGGAGGCATTAGCTAAGCCATTCATTGAGAATTTAGGAAGGTGTGAAAAGTTCATTAGCCAAATAATTAGGATGTGACATTTTGTGAAACATGAGAAAATACTGTAATTAGCAGACACTCAAGCTAATTTTTGGTGGGTCATTCAAAAATTCAAGTTTTGAAAGCTAAAAAGTAATTCATAGTAAATGCTGCCTTATAAGCTCTGTCCACGTACCACTGCAAAACTGAAGGGAAAAGAAAAGGGTTTTGCTCTTGTGGTTTTATTTGTGGCAGTAAAGTGAGATAGATTCCCTGTGATACCTGAAAATGAGAAGTAAATGCAAATTTACTTCAGTTCCGCTTCCAAATGTCATCAGGAATTTTGAGACAAGGAGATAGTAGGAACTATTGATGGAGGACAGTTAGAGTTACTGCGCAAGTTAATTTTTGTTTCTTTTTCAAATTCTTAATGTGAGACTTCATCCAGAGAGCACACAGGTTTTTGGTACACTTGCTTTGCAGAGAACATTTCCCAGCTTCTTTATGAGGTGTTTCCTGCGGGGGGGGGAGGGGGTGTGTGTGGAAAGGAGTTTCTTAAGAGGATGGCGGAAGAAAAATGCATATTTTGCCACTAATTTTCTCTCAAAGAGAAAGAAAATAAATGGTTAGGAAAAACCCACTCCACTGAGTCAAGATTTGCCAGTGAGAAAGGAATGAGGAGTGACGTTTGTTTTATGCCCTTTCTGTTTCATCCCATCGTGGCAACATCCAGTTCCCTGTAGTAAAACCCACAGATGCTGGAGTCAATGAGAACCATAGTAATCTTTTTAAAAATGCTCAAGTATTTTCCACGTGTACTGCAACAGAAGCTGTCCTGCTGAGAATTTTCCCATACAAACCTTTTTCTAGAAAGGAAGTGTTAGCAAGAAAGTTTACTAGTTGAGATTATTACTTACAACATCCTTTCCTAATCCTCAGTTGTTGTGTCTCATGTTTGTCTATATTTGTACTTATTTGAAGAGAATGCAAAATTTTGCAACCTTTGTCTCTAAAATAGAGGATGATTTACTGACTAAAAGAAGGAAGTATTACAAGTGGAAAATGAACATAATTTCTATGCTAAACCATTTGAGGAAGGTCATGTTAAAAAATTATACTCCAGCTAACATTAGGCAGATATCTTGCACAAATCTGTTTGTCTGAATATGAAGGAGTGGCAAGTACTCAAAGACTTGCTCGAGGACGCAACGAAGAAATTGGTGATAGTGCTGAGATTAGTCCGAGCAGACATCAAATACATTTGAATAAAAGTAAAATTGTTAATGGTATGATAGTGTCCCAGTAGGAGAGAGAAGTCAATCAAAATTATGTGGGTTTTATGCACATAGGAATCAGATTGTTAGCTGAATACATTAAGATGGGCATTCCATGTATTAGAATTGTTTGTAAAAATAGCAGCTAGCTGTCTGAGAGGGCCGTAAGCTGATTATGAGCTCATTTTTTTGTGCCTTGTTCTTAGTTTCTAGATAGAGACAAAACATTAACTTGCTAATTTTGGTGATTTTATATTAGTTGTACCTCCTTATAAAGACGTGCCCATTTCAAGTTGATGATTTGAGGTTAATCTGCTTGAAAATATATTGAATATATACGAATGAAAAGCATCTCTGTTACTTCTGCTTCATTGCATTAAGACTCTTTCACCTCTGTTCAGTATTCTGCTGCTTTTCTCTATTTTCTTTTCATAAAGGTGTACTGTAGGCATCTCTTTACTCATTATCTGACTGTATTTTGCCAGAGCTTTTTTCGGATGGTTGCTAGGGAATTTGGAACATGAGATACATGGAGTGTAGCGTATATTATGCAGTTGAGCAGGCATGTAGATGGCTGTGTGTGATCAGGTAAAATGCTGACAGGTTGCAGAATGAAATCCTGGAGCTCTTTCTGTTTTCCAGTAATGAAAGTCTTCATCATTACTTATGAAAAGCTTCTTGACAGCCTGTGATGAGCAACAAGTCAGGAATACAAAAGAAAAGACAGAACAATTTTAATAACTGTATATAATTGTAATGAATATGACTCCAGCAATATGTTCTATCTGCTAAGAAGGATGATGGTATTATGGGCTGCGTTAGGCAAAGTATCACTAGACGTTGAAAAGGTGATGCATCCCCTCTCCTTGACACCTGGAGTGTTGTGCCTTGTTCTGTTCTCCCATTACAAGAGCAAAGTGGACAGAGTTCAGTGCAGGGCCATCAAGACGCGAGCAGCATTTCTGTGAGGAGGGGCTGAGAAAGCTGGGGGTGATTAGTTTGGTGGAGGTTCAGGAGGTTTTCACTAGTGTCCATAAATATCTGACAGGAGGATGCAAAGCATGGAGTCAGTTTCTACTCAGTAGTGCCGCTACCAGGAGGAGAGGCAGTGGGCACAAACCGGCATTCCTCTGACCATCAGGAAGCACTTCTGTGTTGTGCAGTACTGGGGGACTGTCACAGTCAGAGGCTGAGGGTCTCCTCCTTGAAGATAATCGAGCCATCTGGACATGGTCGTGGACACTTTCCTCTGGGTGTCCCTGACTGAGCAAGAGTTGGACCGGATGGACCAACCCTGCTGACCTCTGATCCTTTAATTTCTGAGGGATTTGTACAGTGGTCGTTTTGTCATTGCTGTGACAAGACTGAAATGAGACTTCCTCTTGGTGTGTGTTAACCAATACAAGAAAACACAAAATTCACAAAAAGAGATTTGTTCTTCCTAGTACAATAAGCCTAACTTGGTCTTTTCTTTGTTTTTTGGTTTTTTTTTTTTTCACATATATGAAAACTTTAATTTTTTTTAGGTCACTCTTTCCTGCAGTGAATCCAAATGAACCACAATCTTCTGGGTTTCTTAATAACAAAAAGTATACTGCAAAATAAATTTCAACTTCAATTAAGATAAGCATTAAAACAGCTGTGCTGATGGAATGATTAGAAATACTGTCACAAAAGTTTAAGTGTAGAGAAGCTCTTGATACATTCGTGCAACTGTTACTCAGAAGACAGTTTTTTTTTTCATCTGTCCTTCTCCACCCACTGCTGTAACAAACATAATTGCCGTGCAGTATTCAGTGCTTTTAAGAAAACATTTGATATTGGTTTAGTAGCAGAGAATCCACGTAACATTTAAGGAAAGATGCTAACAGTAAAGCAGTTATCTTTGTTCCAAAATGGTTTGATTATTTTAGATTGTCAAGCAATTTATAGTGAAATACGGATGTGTATCTGTGCATTAACTGTAAGATTCTTCTTGATTAAAATTAGTAAAGCCACAAGTTGTGAGGTTGAGCATGACACAAAGCAAGCTATGACTGTGTACCTGAACTACTGACTGTTTCTGACAGGCAAATAAAGCAGCTGGTAGACAGGATCATTGCCTTTCTGGCAATAAGGAAATGAAAGCTATAGTTCAGGATATTTTCCAATGCTAGCAAGGGTATGAATACTTATGAATAGTGATGATAAGGAGCTATGCTCACTTCCCAGATAATCACAACTATGATGACCCGAGTATGTTTCTGTACAAGTGGGCTCACAAACACGCTTTTCTCTCTTGTTCTCCAATTTGGGGTGTTACAGTGAGCTAAGCTTCTTTATATATCAGAATAAGGGTCAATGCTGAAAAGTCTTCAGGGGGAAGGGGTGCTGTTCTGTCTGTGTAGCCCAAGATAGGATCATGCCCAGTGTACAGGCAGGCTGGAGTTGGGACAGAGAAAATCAGGCTCTAATATCTAGTACTGCTTGGCTATGAGGTGCTCTTCAAGGGCTTAAAACTATCCGTAGCACACACTAAAAAAGTGCGTCTTGCACTGTGCACAGAAATAAAACGCCGGTGTATGATGAATTGAGGGATGGTACATCTTTAGGGGAAAGATGATTACCTTTCACATTCCTCGGAAATGAATGAGGCTTGTTTCAGATGAGGAAGTGGCAAAGAAACCTGAAGAGGAAATAAGAAGTTTCCAATTTGTACCTGTGAGCATTACATATTCAATTTAATAGGAAAAGGGTCGGTTCTGCTGTGTAACTGCTGTTAAAGTTTCTGAAGGCTGTATATGAATTTAGTCTTAGAGACCTATTTTCTTCCGAGTCAACAGTAATTCCAGGCAGGACTTTATCTAGAAAAACATAGGGAGGAAAAGAAAAGCAGGGAATAAAATCTTTCAAATATAAAAATTTTGGTAAAACATTTCTGAACAGAGAGCTTTTGTGGTGTAAAAGAAAGAAAATTCCAAGATGGGATGCCTCTGATGTATCATGAGAAGTAAGATCTGATAAAGTAACCATCAGAGAGAGTTCTCTGTAGGCGGTGTTATTTCTTTCTTCTCTGAGTATTTAATTCTAAATGGCTCTGACTGTATTTATTTTTGTTTTTCATGAAGGAAAACCAGTTATATGTTCTACTAGTGATAGACTCTCACAGCAGAGAAGGGCAAATACTAAAATGCAATTAGGACCATAAAGTGAAAGATACTCTATGTGTGGGTGAGATAAGTGCAAATCTGCATCCTCAAGCAGGAAAAGTAGAAAGCCCAAAAGCTTTTGGTATGTATTGAGAGGAAAGAGGACAATGTTAGGAGTGGCTCTAGGCTGTCTGTGTGGTTAAAAACTGCAAAGAAAAAAGAAAACAACAGCTAAAAGCTATGCTTCCATGACAAAAAGGGTGTTCATAGTTAACTTGAGAAACCAAAAGTGCTAAGTGAAGAGTTTCCTTGTGTTTTCCAAAATACTAGAGAAGTTCTATTTACTTGTAATTTGAGCAGCAAAAGTAAGGAGCACTCAGAACAATTAAGAGGATTAGAGATGTAATGACACTGCAATGAGAAAATTCTGGTGAGAAAATAGAGTGTGGCCTGGGAGCTGTACAATGTGAACTGTTAGTGCTATATAACAACTGTACTGAAAGATCTGTTGAAATAATTTTACTGTGCCTCAGCGAGCCTGTGTTAAGTTTTCTGCAAAGAGTTGCAGAAACATCTCCTCTGAGGAATTTGTCAGAGCTAAATACAGTGCATATGGAATCTTCTGCTTCTGAAGCAAGGTTCCAAACTGGCACCTAGTTCTGTTTTCTGTTTTCTTCTGAGTTTTTCTCTGCATAAAGCGAAGCTGAGCCTGTAGCTTTTTGTGTGATTTGGTGAGGGACAGTAGACTGGAAATTTATCACTTACGAAGAAGGTAAGCAAGAACGAGTTGTCTGAAAATAAACCTGAATTCTCACTTGGTTTGAACAGCAACGTTGTCTAATTTTTCCCTTTTTTGTAGGGAGGGGAATGGTTTTACTGTAGCTTAACATGTTGTGAGAGCCTCTACAACTCTTCTTGATGTTTTCTGTTGCATCACAGCAGTGTTTGGTAGAACATCTCTTGTACTGTGAATTCCTTGAACTTTTCTTGACATCTCAGTTCAAGTTCATTTTGGGTACAGTGGTGACTTTGTGTTGTTTTCAAAGCCCCCTGGATCTTTATAAATGGAGTCCAACAGCTGTCTGCAAAATAATTTTACCGTGGGCTGCCTTGTAACTTTTATTTACAAGTGTTACTGTTGTCTACAAGGAACTTCATTAGAGTCATTTAATGCTTACAGAAATTATTGTGTTACGGTGACAGATGAAAGTCCTCTACCTTTGAAGCTGTTGTTTGAGGGTATCTCATTCTAAGCTTCGTTCAAGGGATTTCTTTTTTCAGTCTCTCCAGAATTCAGTTTGTTATCAGTATTACTGAAGTTTAAGCTTGGCATGAGCATTAGAAGGATTTAAAACCATAGCATCCTGTAGGAGAAAGAAACAGAGCAATAAAAAATTGTATGATCATTGAATCAATATTATACCATTTCCTCTATATTAAATTCCTTCATTTATTCTGAAAAATACCTATCTGTTTACTTCTTATCTTCTGTAAATAGCACACCTACTTTTTTTTACCCCTCCTCTTTCCTCCTCCCTTTGTATCTCCTCCCCTGTGATAGAATCAATTGCATCAGTGGATATTATATAAAGAAATGTTTTCAGTGGCATTCACAGTTCACCCACCTTAGCCGCCATGGGGCTAAGAGTTGCCAGCCTTTTTATGCTCTGGCTGGCCCTTTCCAGTACGAATGAAATAAGAAAAGGTAAGTTCTGGAAATAGTTTGGTGGTAGATCATCTCCTGGAAGTGAGAGAGGGGAGAATTAAAATATCAATATCATGGGAGGGAATGAATTTCAAAGCATTTCTTTTGCTGTTTTTTGTTCTCTGCTACCACAGTTGTTCTCTGCCCTACCTCCTGCAGAGGCCTGTGGTAATAGAAATTCTGTTTGCCCTCCAGAGGAGTTGTGGCACTTTCTTGGACTCATAATACTGTTTCCTATCTAGTGCACCTTGGATCAGAGAAGTTGTTAAATATTCCAAAGAGTTACTATTGCTAAACTATTACTGTGATTCATAATAAATTCATATGTTTGGCAAAGCAAACCAATGCACCAGCTTGTTAATGGTCAGAGGGTAAACTTCCTCAGCTCATGCAGGCAAGTTCCATCATCTCAAGTGAGGACTACTCCCAACAGTTTTTGTGGATGTCTTGTTTTCCTTTAGATATTCACATTTCTTCTGCTTAGTATGCAGATTCTTGATTAGACTGTGGAGTCACTGTGGGTATAATTGCAAATGGCTTCTCCTGTGTGCTGCAACGCTTAACTCTTCTTGACTCCAGCTCATTCATTTCTCTTTCCTGACTGTTTCTTTTTTATAACTTAACAGGAAGGACAAGAAACCATGGCCACTACGTCTGCAGCACCTGGGGGAACAACCATTTCAAAACTTTTGATGGAGATATCTATCAGTTTCCTGGCATGTGCGAGTATAATTTTGTTTCTGACTGCCAAGACTCTTACAGGGAGTTCTCTGTCCACATTCAACGTGCTCTGAACAGCAATAACCACCCTGAGATCCAGTATATCCTGATAACAGTCGCGGATTTCACAGTGTACCTCAAACCCAAACTGGCTGTTGTGGATGGGCGGATGTAAGTACCTTTAGTGTGATGGTACTAGGAAGATAAAAACGGGATTGATTCTTTTCACATCTGACTGTATACCATTTAAGATAGTGGCTAAAAGCATTTTGACAAACAAACAAATAAGAAACTTGAAATCCACCGTAAAAATGGCTTTGGGAAAGGGCTTTATTGTTAATGCTCATTTCTGCACAGGTATAAGCGATGATTTAAATGCAAGACAGGAAAAGGCTTTAGTGAATTTTATTTTTCTATTTGTGCAGGAAAGAAAATGCAGCTCATGAGCCAGATCTCACTGATGTGAAATGATGTACCTTCATTAGTTTTATGGTATCACCTTGTGTTTATGTTAGCAAATAGTCCGTCAAGCAAATCCTCAGAAGTAAAACCTTTTCTATGCAATCTTCTCTTATTTTCCTGGAAGTAGACATGTATTTTTCTGATATTGATAAGTGTTTCCTTGAAGTCCAGTAACCATTCTTCTTGCAATTATGGTAGAGTGTAGATCAAAGAAAGGAATTTCTTTGTGGCAATATGTATTGTGAAAAAGCTCCTCCTGTAGTATGGTCACACAGGGAATTAGTCTGACACCATCATTCATGTCAGGTTGTGTCTTAACCTAACCTTTCTCTGTGTCTATATATACGTAGACTGAAAGAAGTGAAGTAACTCATAGATTAAGACGTAGTTCTGCAGGATGAGAGTGAAAGAAAATGGATGCTAGTATGTCTTAGAGTAATTAAAAAGAACAATCTATTTTCAGTGTAGGACTGGATTTTGTCCAGACCTTGGTTTTTGATCTGAAACGTGAAATACACTGCAATGCAGAACTGTTCAAAATCAGATACAACGTTTTCCAGGCATCATACCAGAACACATAACAAAATGACATGAAGTTTTACCGAATGCATTCTTGTTCTCAGATCTTAAAAAGGAATCAACGAAAAATGTTTAGAAATCCTTTCTTGAGCCAGACCTCTTTTTATCTTAAGTATTGTTCATAAAACAATAGATCCTTTCTGAACAGAGGCTTGTAGAACCGGTTTTTGCTGTAAGCAGTATTTAGTTTATGTAGAACTTAATTTCCAAATTGCTCTTTAAATGGCATATGATCCATTGCTATATTAAAAAACAGCATTTCACACCACTGAAGCAAAATCTGTAAAGCGGATAAATTTATGAATTTGGCTTTTGGCACCTGAGCCACTGGTTAGTAGAATGTCCTAGTTTTAGAAGAAAGAGAGAGATTCCACTCTGTGATATCTGAGGTAAGAAGTTGCCCAATGTTTTATAATCCCTCTCTAAAACCACAATCTATTAAGGCCTCATTGTAAAGGATGGACAGTGCGGCCAACAGAAGAAATAATGGTCTCTGAGTTCCTGCCTAGTATTTATATGCACAAATGATTTGGCCACGTGAAAAATGCCTGAGGTAAACAGTTGGAAGTAACACAGTTATAGGTAATAAAGAGCTGAAATTCTCCCAGTCACACCACTAGTTACACAGAGATGTGCACAGATATATGAATCCTGGTAGACAATAATTGTACTGGCAAATGGGTAGAAAATGTACTGGTTATTTTGTCTGGGATCTAGGTACACTATTTTTGTTTCAACAGACTCCAGCTCTTTAGGTTTTATAGGTTAAGGCTGCCTGCCATAGTGCCTTTATTGCTGAATGAATTTCAGTGATGTGACTTGTGACATAGTGTACTGTAAAACAGGTAGGCAAGTATATGCGAGATGTCTCATGAGTTGATATATCAAACAAAACCATCTATACTCAGCCTTCTGCAAAATATCTTCTGTCACATTAACATGCCTTACTGTCACCATTAATAAGCTTGGTCCTGCCAACTGAAAACTACCGGGCTAACTACTGAAACAAAGTACTGAATTCCTCTTAACCTGCTCCTTTCTGTTCATATTTTTCTACCACTTTTGTTAGCAGTCCCCATATCTGTCTGTGCTTTTTGAATTCTCTCTTGAAGAGGATCTCTTTAAAGGAATATTCAATCCGTCTGGAATGATTGCCAGAGTTTTTAGTATAGAAAACTTTGATTTAGGCTGTTACTTCTTTGGTAAAAGTAAATGATTAATAAACATTTGTATGTCCTCTATTAACACCAAAATGATGGTGGATTTTCTTTTAATTAAATTAAAGACATCTGGCTCTCTTTTGTTTTTCTTCTTTATTTCTTAAAGATTTTGTGCTCTCAAGGATCCTTTTACCTCTAGTACTGTTTTACAACTTAAAGACAGTTATCTTTTCAAAAAGAAAGAGTGTTATATGTTTCACTAAAACAATACATCCTATGCAGGTAGGGTCAGAGTGGAATAATTTAGTTGGAAGGGTCCCACAGACCTGATCTAGTCTAACAGCCTAACTTCTTCAGGGGTAATAAGAAATTAAAGTATATTATTAGGGGTGTTGTCCACATGCCTCTTGAACGAAGACAGGCATAGGACCTATAAATGTGATAGAGCCTGGTTTTTCCATTCATTAGAGTATTTGGCATATAATAGACATTCAAGTAACTCTATATTTTTGTACTAATGCAAAGTCTGATTTTCTTCCTAGTGTCAAGACACCTTATTACAGCTCTGGTTTGCTCATTGAGAGCAATGACATTTATACCAAGGTTTATGCCAAAATAGGCCTAATTCTGATATGGAATCAGGAGGATGCGCTGATGGTATGTAAAATCCATTTATTTTCTATTAGCATTTCCTGTGTTTAACAGACCTCTATAGACTGAACAGAAGTAGAATTTCATGAACTGGACAGAGCTAGAGTGTTAGACTTACTCATCCAGCTGGTACTTATAGTATATATAATATTAAAACGGTAAAATTCCTGTCTGCAATGTGATAGAGTTTGTAGTGTGGGGTGCAGATGAACTTATTACTCAAAAGGAAGGCAGAAGTAGTTTTCTGAATAATAACTAATGCTTTTAATGTAGCACCCTCACAATCTGATCTTCATTTTCCTTCTTGTGTCTTTTATAAAAACTGCCATAGTTGCCATCATCTGCTTGCCTAATTTCCACATGGCTTAAATTTTATCGCAGCAATTAAGAAAAAAAAGGAAAAATAACTTAAATTTACAGAATGTTGTCCTTTTCATCTTTATCACCGTGATGTTTATAGTCATTATTAAAGCAAATGACCTTCAGACCTGTTTTTTTTATTTTTTTTTTATTTTTATTTCTTGTGTGTTACTTTTTTGCATCCAGTTATGTGTTTCTTAACTGTTACAAGCTAATTTGCAGTGAAGAAGCAACTTCGGGGAGAGTTTTGGATTTGCTATCACTTCTGTCATTTACCACCTTCCCTTTCAATTAAACATACTTAAATTAAACATTGTCTCCATGCTCCAGATAATTCTTTTTTTTTTTTTTTTTTCTACCTAGGTGGAGCTGGACAGCAAGTTTGGTAACCAGACATGTGGTCTTTGTGGGGATTACAATGGAATTCCAATCTACAATGAGTTTATTAGTGCAGGTGCGTCATACACTCTGTGTACTATGTATATGTATACTGTATGCTTTGTGACAGTTACCACAAAATACAGGCTCTTAAGCATTGTTTATAGGAGCATCACGGGGGGGGGGGGGCGGGGGGGCGGCATTTTATTTCAGGTATTTCTGTGTTTGTCACAGAGTGAACATTATGAGCCAGTGCTGCTTTCCTGATCTATGATTCTTCCAGTCCAGATACATCATCATCTCTTCTCTGCTGGCTTTCTTTTCTTGTTATGATGTTTAAACTGTTAAGTACGCTTAAAATAGACGTAATTCAGAACAGAGTTCCGTATCTTAGAGATGGAGTTTGTATCATACTAACTGTTCTCCTTTATCAGTAGAGTCTCAGGATTCAGATGTTCCTTGTCTATTTTTTGTTCTTAGCAAGGCCTCCTGTTAATTCTTTGTTTTTCTCACAGATGCAAGCTACAATTCAATTACGTATGGGAATTTACAGAAGATCAGCAAGCCCAATGATGAATGTGAAGACCCTGATGAAACTCAGGCTCTCCCAAGCTGTAATGAGCATGTGAGTAAGCATGTGAACTTCACTTTCATGGACACATGGAGGCATCCTTGCATCCTTGTGAGATGTTAGTGTGTGGAGAGATGGGAAGACTTTATACATTCTGGGGCAAATGATTTCTTCTTCCTTTCTTGTGTAAATGTAGTTCATCAGGAGGTTATAGCTTTTATTACCAGAAAAGGAAGTGTCTAAGAAGCTCAGGTGCTTACAAGTCGCTTAAATACTTTTACTCTTCCTTCCCAGCGTGATGAATGTGAGAAGTTGCTGACCTCCTCTGCATTTGCTGATTGTCAGTCACGCCTTAATCTGGAAACATACATCCAAGCCTGCATGCAGGACAAGTGTGCATGTAAAGGAAGTGAGGACGCCTTCTGCCTCTGCAGCACCATCTCTGAGTATTCTCGCCAGTGTTCGCATGCAGGTGGCCGGCCGGGTGAATGGAGGACAGAGAACTTTTGCTGTAAGCATCATTTTACAAATGAACAAATATTTCATTGGTGTAGCACTCTGAAACATTTAAATAAATCATTCTTTTACAAAGTTATGGGTATATACCATAAATTACATTCCAGTAGCTGAATAGACAGCATATCATGTTCTTTCCATTTTCTTCTATTACCTTTGCTATTAAGAAATCTTTTTCAGCTAGTAGAAATTACGCTCCCGTTAAAAAACTTGACATCTGATGCTGTAGGTGAGTAAGAGAGTTCATAAAAGGAGAAAGTGGAGGAAAAAAAAAAAAAAGCAACTGGAAAGTAATTCGGAAACAGTCAAATATTAAAAATACGTGGCAAAATAGAGCCTTGCTTGGGACACCACTTACGTGAAGTGAGTGGGTTATACGATCTGTGGTTTCTGATGAACGATGGACTTAACATTCAAAAAAATGAGATATCTTCCTCATTTTTTTTCCAGACAAGACATGTCCTAGCAACATGGTCTATCGAGAAAGCAGCTCACCCTGCATGGATACTTGCTCACACTTGGAAATCAGCAGCCTTTGTGAGGAACACTACATGGATGGTTGTTTCTGCCCTGAAGGCAAGTGTGTTTCCAGTTCTTGTGTGTTTATGTGTCTGCACTGTTTTTACTTGTCTTTAAAAGAAACAAACAAACAAAACAAAACAGGAACAAAACCAGGAGAACTATCAAGGGAGGTCATAATTAAGATATTAGATGAAGTCACATTATATTTTAAAAATTACTAGTGCTACTAATTATTTTAAATGAAATTCTAAGACATATTGTCAGTCTTAGAAAAAAAATTACAGTGACAGCCTGCAGTGAATGCCAGAAGGTCTGAAAACTTTGAACATGAAAATTTTTGAGATTGTTATTATATACTTTCTCATTTGTGTATAATTATGTAAACAGATTAACAGGTTTTCAAAGCTGGCTCAAAGTATTTTCCATGTGTCTTGTGTTACAAAAAAGTAGAAATGGTTTTCTTCGGCTTTGATAACCACAGCCTCTGTTTTCTGTGTCAAGCTGAGAGTGTCCCTAATCTCAGTATTTCTCCTCTGTGGAATCTCCTCTGTGGAAACTGCTGATTTCAGAAGGAACTGTAATAGTTTGCTGTTTTGCTTTACAGGAACTGTGTATGACGATATAACTGAAAATGGCTGCATACCTGTTAGCCAGTGCTACTGCAAACTCCATGGAAAGGGGTATTCACCTGGAGAAACCATTACCAATGAATGTGAAGAATGGTAAGGGTCACAGTCATCCTCCTTTCTTCAACTGCATATGGGTCTGTCCTTTTCAGACTTTCACTTAGCTGTTGATGATTTCCTGAAAACATTCTAAACGTATGTTACACATCTGTACAGCCTTTCTGAAAGATTTTCTTGTATCTATGGCATATGATGAGGGAAATCTTTATGAAGTGGTCAAAGTTTTAATTTTTAAATTAAAAAAAAAAACAAACTGATACAGCTTGCTGTTTGCTAGCTGTACAGATGCTTTCAGTGCTTTAAGTTCCTATAATATATACATGTATTTCTGGATTATTTTTTGTTTGTTTGTAGCACCTGTGATTCAGGAAGATGGACATGCAAAGATTTACCCTGTCCAGGCAGATGTTCAGTGGAAGGAGGTTCCCATATTACTACCTTTGATGGGAAGAAATACACCTTCCATGGAGACTGTTACTATGTGTTGGCCAAGGTACTGCGTACTGTAGAGCTTTTCTCTAAGCCATTAAATGTGTCTGTGCACTCATATGGAATAGCTGTGAATTGTTGCTTTATTCCATTTTTATGGGATGAGGGAAGCAAATGTTAAAAGCCTCACTGGAAAATTCAGGATGGGCTATTATTGCCCCATGGAAGGACTTGGGCACTTACTGCAGTGAGTGTCTTCCTTAGTCACTTAGCAGACTACATATGCTGTCATTTCACAGTGGAGTCTTTCATGTATAAAAAAAAATCAAGAGGCATACTGACTGCATGGATAGGTAGGCGACAGTTTCTGCAGTTCTCAGGATTGGAATGTCTTAGCCAGATCTGTTATAGATATTTCTGTGTCTGTGTGTCAGAGTTAGAAAGGGAAAAGAGCTGGGCAGCTATTTCATTCATTTGTCCCTAAAATATCTGGTGCATGTTTTCCAAAGATTTTGTTGAACCATTCCTTTTTTTTTTTTTCTTTGAAAGAGAGAGAGAGTTCATCTTACGAAACTAGTGCTAAAATTGAGGTTTTAATAGCTAAGTTCTATAGCAATGTCTATTGTAACCTTTTATTTTAGTCTTCATTTTGGAAATCATCTTGTGTGAGAGATATTTGATTGGACTAATGGATGTTTATTTCCCTGTGATTGTAGAGTACTGTGAATAATACTCATGCCCTCCTGGCAGAGCTGTCTCCTTGTGGCTCCACAGATGGACAGACCTGTTTGAAGACTGTTGTGCTGTTAGTAGATGACAAAAAAAATGTAAGCGTTGTTTGGGTTCTGCTGGGTGTTTTGAAAATTATCATACGTCTCAAGACTGTTCCAAAGTCATTCGAAAAGGGTGAATGACAGATCTCAGAGTGACTGATAAAAAAGATAAAGACTTCACCTCAGAAGTTCAAAAGAGGCCTCAGCTGAGCAAATGCTGAGTTTTAAATAAGCTAACATTTTCCTCTTTCTCTGCTCTCTGCCATGTCTCACAGTCTTCCAGGTTGGTGAGAAAGAGAGTACTATCCTTTCTCATCTCATGGTATCTTACTTTTCTTCAGGTTGATTTGGTAGATCTAATTGAGTCTTTTTCAGAAGACATCCAGGCTTTGAATGTTCATATAATCCAACCTATTTGAATATTTGTATTTAATTCACAAATAATGTAAATGAAAGTGACGGGAAATCTTCAGTGCTTTTCTACATTTCTGATTCATATTTACGTTAAGTCTCCGTAAGTATTATGTTTGGTTGCAGGAATACCTATACTATGTTTATACGCAATTTTACACACATAAATGTGATTTTTCTCTCATGTTTCAGGTCTTCCATGACCTTGCCAGCAAAATTAAGAAACCAGACCAAATCAGAAAAGCATTTTTTGTTCCCATGTGTACAAACCAGCATTTTATGATAAAGCTTAACAAACTGCTTTCTAACTGTGACAGAATCACACTAAACCATTACATTTACCATTACCATTGCTTTTATAGGAAACCAGAGCTAGCTCTGTATCCTGAAGACGCAATATTTTCTTCTACTTCTTCTACTAAGTGACCAAAGCTTTTAATAAATGACGATTCATTTTATTACTTGTTATATATTGTTTTAGACAGATGTAATCAAAACACTGAATGAGATGTACAAAATGTGCAAAATGTTTTCTCTTTTCTCTCCCCTCTTAAAAAGTTATTTTTTCTCTCAATTTCTGTTCTTCTCAATATCTGGAACCTCATCAGTTCCATTTGCTTTTATACAGGTGGTGGTTTTCAGATCAGATGGCAGTGTGTCACTGAATGAGATGACAGTGAATGTGCCTCATGTGTCAGGTAAGGATCACAGCCTTACATGTTATCATGCACCTGATTCTCCAGAGGAGGGTGAAATTTTTCAGAGCCAAAAGTTGGAGACAGGCATATGGAATTTGTTCAGATTTTGAAACAAGAAATAGATTTGGAATTATATTGAGGTAAATGTGATTTGATAGCTTCTACTGAGAATTTCATGGACAGATTGATTACATATGCAGGTGATGACTGGAAAAAAAAAAAAGTCCCTTCACATTCTTGATACAGCATGTAACTTGGGAAAGAGAAATTGTCATGGCTGAAACTTAAAGTGAATAAGTCAATTTCCCTAAAGAGAGGGGCATTTAAAATTTTCCAAGTCTGGATATAAGATGTGGGCATGTCTTGGCTCTCAGTGATGTTAAGGCTCAAGCTTCCATTTCCTCTCCATGCCTTTTTTGTCCATGGGCAGAAAGCCTGGCTGAAGGTAAGTGCTATATTAACCAAAGCAGGAAAGACAGATGTACTATCTCTTATCTTCCCTGTTAGCTAGGGATGCATCTTTTTAAATAATCAGTAGACATAGACACTTTCTGAATATGACTCATATGACCTAATTCAGAAGCCTTAGTTCTGGTGGGATGTAATTATCAAACAGCAGCTGCGAGGTACTGCAGTAATTTCTGAAGCAATGTGGAGCTTCTTCATTCTATCACGCTTTTTGGATATGCTCCTGCAGCACATTGACACAGCTAAGTATTAACTTACAGGACAGAGTCATGAATGCTTGTGTAAAATCAGTTACAACATCTTAGCTGCAAGTTTAGAGAAATTAAACCATTCTTGGCAATAAAATAGACTGTCTAATAAATAGGGCATATCATCGTAGACTTGCTATAGGAAATTATTTATCAGTAATTAGGAAATCCAGTTCCTCTACCGTGCTGATTTTAGATGTCAGTTCTAGTGATTATTCTATAATGGGTTGATTATGTTATGCTATTCATATAAAATATAAGAAAATCCACAGCATCATTTTGTTTTTCATCATGCTATAACCAGCTGAGGTACATTTGCATTTGATTTAACATCTGCTCATTCAGTTTCTCAGAGACGTTTATGCTGAGTCACAGACTGTCATTGCAACTTGTTCTGAGGCAGTGATGTTAATCTATACGCTGTCATCCTTTTACAATCTGAAAGCACTTCTTCATTTAGCAATATGAAAAAGGTAGCATGTGATCTAAATCCTGTGATTTTTTTGTAATCTTTAGGCTACTAAGTTAATAAAAACTGTTTCTTTCAGCAACCTGTGTGTGTTTACAGCACAGTTTATATTTTGTTTTTCAGCTAGCTTCTCAGTTTTCAAGCCGTCTTCCTACTACCTCATTGTACAAACTTCTTTTGGGCTTCAGCTGCAGATTCAGTTGTCTCCAGTCATGCAACTGTTTGTGACTGCGGATCAGTCAGTCCAAGACCTTCAAGGCAAGTGTCATCTGAAACAGGAAGCAAATTCATGCATTTCCACAGATGTTAAGTCATGTATTCTTTACTTGAGTACTAGTTAATTAATCTAATTAATAGATTTACATAATGGTTTGAGTTTGAAATGACTTTGAAGTTCATCGAGCTTCATCCTTCTGCTATGGCAGGGACGCATTCCCCTAGATCACATTGCCCAAAGCCCCAACCAACCTGGTATGACCACTTCTAGGAGTGGGAAATAAACAGCTTTTCTGGGCAACCTACTTCAGTGCCTCACGGCTCTCATGGTGAAGAATTTCTTCCTAATATCAGATTATGGGGGATGATCTCCTGAAATAAAGATATGGTCATGAAGGCTATTGACCTTTAAGATTTTAGATTTAAAATAGGTCTTCTAAACCTTCAGCACTTACAGTAAGCATCAACGTTAGGGTTGAGAAATCAGCTATATTTGCTTCTGTCTCCAGTGTTTATAATCAGTTGTCTCTTTGTATTGTAGAATGAGAATAAGGAATGTGTTTACTTTTTCAATAGGTCTTTGTGGAAATTTTAATGGAATGGAAGGTGATGACTTTAGAACAACCAATGGGTTGGTAGAAGCTACAGGAGCTGCCTTTGCTAACACATGGAAAGCTCAGTCCACCTGCACAGACCAAGCAGAAAAGCTGGAAGACCCCTGCAGTCTCAGCATTGAAAGTGGTAAGCATACTAATAAGACAAATTGTTGGCTCCTGACAGGAAGAGCTGCTGTATATTACTGCAGCTGGCATAGAAGACTTGTACTGTGGCACTGATGTACTTCAGCAGACTGCCAAACTAGTAATTCATTTATTTAAGTACATGTGCATATCAGCGCTGATTTAACATTAAATTGGGTTGAAAGTGTTGCTTGTGATTGGTGTGGAATGCTGAGATGGAAGACAGGGAAGCAAGGGCACTTTTTCTTTTTGTCTGCAAAAGCAGATTGTATATTGTAGTATTGTTTCTTCTTATGTTCAACTTGACGGTGACGGCCCCCAAATGAAAAGGGCTGTCACAGTTCTACGTAGGCAGTTTGTAGCAGTAAGATACAGTTTTTGATTTTATGATTGTGTCAACTGCTAGATGTCTGAATCTGAATCATAACATATAAGTACATATACAGTGACTGCATGTAGTTGCTCCGCTCCCCACAGTTCACAGTTCTCTCATCTGTATTGTTACACTGTGTTTATTGATGTAACAATATAACTAGACATAGTACAAGGAAGATAAAAGAATTTAGTTAATATAATTATGTAATATAATTTTTGTCTCTTATATATATTTTTTTTTTTGCAGCAAATTATGCTGAGCATTGGTGTTCTTTGCTGAAAAACTCAGAGGGACCTTTTGCAAGATGTCACTCAGTCATTGATCCTTCAGAATACTATAAGGTATTGTAATCTTCCAGTCTTCTTGGTACTGCTTTATTTCAGATGGATGATGCAGACATTTATCATGGCTCAAATATTTGAGACATTATTGAGTAGTGTGACCATAATAGCTGGTGAAGTTTTTGCGGAGGTTTGTCAAGCTGCATAGCGAACATCCAAAGTATCTCCTGTCATGAGATTCTCATGGAGTGCTCCTTTGATGAAAGTGTATTCTTCCTTTTATTTATTTATTTTTTTTATCTGGAAAGAAGATTCAACAGCTACAGGTATACACAGAAGTGTTCATGATGCTTACCTGGGCAAAAAGAAAAAAAAAGGGAAGAAATTCCTGTCTTTGCAACATTCTTAGAACCCCATCTGAGCTCAAGTTTTTTTGAATATCTTCATAGATCTGGTTAACAGTTTGCTGTTGTAATTTTTTAATTTTTTCTCTGCCTTTTTAAGTTGTAACTGAGAAAGGGTGATATCGAAATCCTTCATGGAAAGTGTTTTTAGGAGGCCAGCTACTTTATAAAGATTCAAGAGGCCTGGCTCTTTATTCTGAATGAAATGAAGCATCACTTTCAGTCTCTGGGCTTTGTTCATTCCTTCCATAATTCTCAGATCATGGGAATTAATAAAAATGGCAGCAGAGAAAGCGCACAGGATGTTTTATAGCAACCAAGTTGGAATACTCAATTGTTTTCCTGTGGTCTTTTTGACCCTTCCATTCCTTTTTCAGAGATGTAAATACGACACCTGCCTCTGCACGGACAGTGAGGAATGCTTGTGTGCTGCCCTGTCCTCTTATTCAAGGGCCTGTGCTTTCAAAGGGATCATACTGGGTGGCTGGAGGCAAAGTGTCTGCTGTAAGTAATGAAACTGTGATTCCTGTGAAATTAATTAGCCACCAGCAATGAACAGGATTTCTCTCTGTTTGGTTCTTAGTGATCTTGATGTTAAGGGATCTAGGGTATCTTAGAAACATCCTATGAAATTAAATTAGACAATGCTTGTAGTATTTATTAATTCATGTTATGTTCTTTATCTTTTATTTGTTTGTGACACGCATTTCAAATTGAGAAAGCACTATTTTTCATTTTCACCTTTCTCTACTCTAAATAGTGCTGCTTCCATCTTTGACTGAGTCCATCTGCAGGGATGTATTGTAACTTCTACATTGTCTTTGAATATCTGTGTCTTTGTCACTGTCTTTGCTTTTCATCACCAGTACAGTATTGGCAGGGATTGTCTTAATGTGCTCTGTCTCTGGTTGTCAGTGTGTGAAATAAATGGGTATGAAAGTAGCAACTGTTGGTAGCGGTTAAGAAGAAATCTTCAATGGATAAGCTAAATTAGACTAGTACTGTTTATGGGTTATGGTATTTTTGTACTTCGGTGAAATCAAAAGGAAGATTTTTACCATTATCATTACAGCCCAAGAAACCAAAATAGAAATATCAGGGTTTCCTTTCACTCCTTGTATCTGAGTTTACTTTTTTCTCCTTCAGCTGATGAAGTGTCTGCCTGCCCGGGAAATCAAATCTTCCTCTACAATCTTACAATGTGCCAACAAACCTGTCGTTCTATTGCTGATGGTGAAAAATACTGCTTGCAAGACTTTGCTCCTGTGGATGGCTGTGGCTGCCCAGATAATACGTACTTGGATAACGAAGACACATGTGTGCCTGTCTCCAAATGCCCTTGCTATTACAAGGGGTCGTACCTGGAACCTGGGGAATATGTTACAAAAGATGGAGAACGTTGGTATGTTTTATTGTATCTTCCTGTTTTTTGGGATAAAAGCCCTTGCTTTTTAAGTGTGAGCTATTTGGTAATAAGATTCATGATATCTTTGTGTTGAGCAAAATATCTTTTTGTTGCAATGTAATTTATTGTGTATCCATATTGAGGCTTTGATGTAAAGTATTTTCTGTTTACCGAGACATTGCAAAGCTCTGATTAATAGAATAGCATTCATTCCTTAAAACGTAACCTTTATGCATTATGACTAAGATCTCTCCACACCTTTCCTCCAAGTGAGAATTCATGACTGCACTCCAATAGAGTTCACCTTGAAATATCATCAGTTATGCAGATGTCTAATCTTTGCTTAGATTTAAATTGAAGACAGTGAGCTTACTTTTTTTTTTTAATTTGTCTTTCTTCACTTCTTTCCTAGTGTTTGCCGAAATGCGAAGGTCCAATGTACTTCAGTGACAATGAGAATGAAAAGTAAGTGACGTTCTGTAAAATAAGGAAAAAAAAGAAAGAAACAGACAACCCAAGCCCCCCAAACCCGAGACTGCACTTTCCTCTTGAATTCTCCATTTATTTATTTTGCTGGTTAGTTTTTTTTTCTCTTGCTGTGAAACAGTTGCATGTTTTTCACTTTGTTCTCTCTCCACAAGGATAGACATTACTTAGGGTTTGTGTCTTGATGTCTACCATCCTTCACATTTGTTTTGGCTTTTTTTAATTCACCTAAATCAACAATATACCTTTCAGGTATAACAGAATGTACTTCAAACAAAACCTACTTTGACTGCAACGCATTCCCAGGCTGGACTTCACAAACACCTGTGCAACTTCGCTGTGGTACTTCTCAAACTGATCTTGTAAGTATTCAGTTATTCTCCAGGCTGCATTTTCTTTATTCTGTATTTTATTAATGACACAGTGCAACATAGCATTTCAGAAGAAGCAATTGTAACTAACGCTTTTCATTTCCCTTTCTTTTCTTCCTTCTTCTTCCCCAATGATTTCAGTCTGCTACCAGTATCATTGCAATTCCACTCTTGTTTACCACCTTCTTTTTTTGTTTGCATTATGTTTATGTGGGAGTTTAGAAGAGATGTACCACCCAAGTGACATACAATTCAAATTCACCAATAAAAAAGAAAATGAAATACCTTAAGAACCTAGAAAGAAAGGCCTTATGAAACAATTTGTCATTGGACTGTTTCGTTATAAATATTTTTTGTACCAAAATGAAGATGTGAAAGAAAAATTTAGTGCTTTTCCCTGAAGGACCAATTTTTCTTTGTATTCCTTAGTATCAGGGTGAGTGTGTCTCAGGCTGCGTGTGCCCTGAAGGACTGTTTGATGATGGCAGAGGGGGCTGTGTTGAGGAAGAGGACTGCCCATGTATTCATAACAATGACTGGTATAACCATGGACAGAGCGTAACTGTGGACTGCAACACCTGGTATGTTGTTTTTTTTTCTGTATTTCTCTTCAAGAATATATTCCATGTAGTAAATTAATAGTCATACAGTAGCTATGATTGCTGCAAGTATAAAGTCTTTATTTTCAGGCATATTTTTTTTTTCTATTTGAAAAAATACAGATTGTATTGAGAATACTAGGGTAACTAGCAACTTCTGCTTTCGGTAGACATCTCTTATTAGGAAGACATATTCATATTTTAGACATAATCACTAACCGATCTAAAATATGTCAGAATCTAAAAAATGGGCCAGAGCTAGAAGTCATGTTATAAACTTAAAATAGGCTAAAGTATTTAATTTGATACAGAAGACACTAAGTAAAATCAAAACGAATATTGTGTACGTTATCGTGTATCAGGTACGTTCTGCAATTTTCTAAACAACACGCTGTCGTTGACATCTGAGAAGTCAACTCTTCCACTCTCTTCTAGTACCTGCCAGAAAGGTATCTGGAGCTGCACTCAAAACGTGTGCTATGGGACTTGCATGATATATGGAAGTGGCCATTACATCACCTTTGATGGAAAATTCTATGACTTTGATGGAAGTTGTGAATATGCGGCTACTCAGGTAATGCTCATGAGGACTGAACTGGAATCTTAAGAGTGCTTTTCGATTGCTTTGAAGACCTGTTTTCCTTTTTGATTTTGTTATTTCTTATTGGCTGTCATCACTGTTCCTGAGATGACTGCTGATTAGGCCAAGATAAATTCTGTATATTAGCATAGTCAAGTTATGTGACTGTTTTCTTCTTTTACAGGGTTCATAAATTGCATGTAAAAGGACTAGCTTATAGTGAGAGTTAACAGCTTATCATCATAATCTAGGTCAACATTTTGAGTTTACAAAGCAAAAATTTGAAGATACTTCCCTCATTTGATTTGTTGTACTGCTCGTTTCCCAAGTTTTGTCATACATGTGACTTTGCATATTACATACATGCAGACATGTATGTGTATCTGTTCATGCATCTATAAAAATACATGTATGTATGTACTAAAAATGTATATACTGTGGATATTTCGATGTTTCTAAGTTATTATCATTAAATTGAAATAAAGTTTAAATATTCTACTCAATCTTTTCTGCTTATTTGTTCATTTGTCCACAGGATTACTGTGGTGACAAAAATTCTGGTGGCTCATTCAGTATCATCACGGAGAACGTCCCTTGTGGAACAACAGGAGTCACCTGCTCAAAGGCCATTAAAATGTTTATAGGGGTGAGTAGTGAGCATTCAGTGAGTGTATATTCAAGTATTTCATAGAAAATAGTGCTCCAAATGTACAGAGATATAAAGCCAGATCCCTAAAGACAGCTATAATAGGCAAAGGTTAAAGACTATCAAAATAATGTGTAAAGCTCTAGATTCTCAGCTACTGAAGTCTGTTCAAGTTGTCTCAAATAAAGGTACTACACTGCTTTCTGTCATCCTTGAAAAAGTCGTCCAACAGACTTTGAGCTCTTAGTTTCAATCTGAGTTCTACTCTTGTGAGTATTTAATAATTTATTTCATTGTAAAAGTTATTATTTTTCTCATCTTTTTACCACTTAGAAAACAGAACTGAAGTTGGAGAACAAGGATTATAAAGAAATTCAGCGAGATGTTGGTGATGATGTGTATTACCAGAACAGGACAGTAGGTCTCTACCTTGTCATTGAGGCTAGCAATGGTGTGATGCTTATCTGGGATAAGAAGACCACTGTTTTCATCAAACTTACTCCTGATTATAAAGTAAGTTAGAATCTCTCTGTCTTTTTCTGAAACAGAAGTGTGAATGAGATAAGGGAATGTAGATAATCTTTTCTGACCGAGAATTTAATTCACAGATTAAATCTAATCTGCACACTGATGATTAGCTGATGTTCACTCCTTGATGGGATTCTACTAGAATTTCTTATACGACAGAAGATGCATAGCATATCATTGCAGTAAAGCTAAGTGTCTTAAGACATTCTGAGTTTGCAAATATTAAGAGCCAGGCATCCAGAGTAATTCATCGGGTTCTGAACTGACTTTGTACACACTCAGAAACCTGTATAGAATCTGAGCCCTGAGTGTAAACCAGACTTCCCATGCGATGTCTGGAGATGGGTTAGATTTCTGAAAATCTGCATGCTGAATTATGGACTACTATGTTCATTGTGCTAAATTAGGAGTTGCAAGGTTTTATAACAGGATCTTACTATTCCTTCAGAGAACTGGTGTGCCTTAATTAGTACTACCAACAATTCACTACTGCAGATAGGTTGTTAAATTCTTTCATTCAAGACGAATTAGCGCCTCTTTTTTGTTTCATGGATGAAGAAATGATGCTAGTTGCATAATGAAATTCTCTTAAGTTATTCATATAATAACTGAGAATAGAAAATAAATAATGGAAAATAAATACATTGTTCTCAGCTGAAAGAAGCTAAGCCACTCTTCAGTGTTCTAAGTGGAATGAAGCGACGCACAGAAATACAGTAGGTGCAGTTGGTTTCAGAGAAGGGAAACATGGCAGCTGATTAGTTTGCTGAGTACACAGTCAAATGAAAGCTTAATTTCTGCATAAATGATTTTCAAGTAAAGATGAAAATCTGTAATTTACACAGTCTGTTGTACTTCTTAATGTGAATGTTTTTCTTATTATGAGCGTCTGTTTCTCACTTCCATTATATATTTAATAGCCATCATTTACTTCTACAGGGGAAAGTGTGTGGTCTGTGTGGCAACTTTGATGACAAGTCCAACAATGACTTTACAAGCAGGAGTGGGCTGCAAGAGACAAGTGCTTTGACATTTGGGAATTCCTGGAAACAGTCATCTGTGTGTCCTGATGTCACAGAAGAGATTAAGCCCTGTGATCTGAAACCACATCGCAAGTCCTGGGCAGAGAAAGAGTGCAGCCTTATCCTGAGCGAAATCTTTAAAATTTGTCATTCCAAGGTTTGTAGATGGCAGTAATCTATGGAGTAACACAGGGCGTTTCTGTTACTGCAGGAAAAACTAGTTCATCAGAAATGAATGAGGAAGTAGTTAAGTAGACTTTGGCTAAATCTTCAGTATAACTAGAGGTGTCAGCACATTTCAGCTAGCCTTGACAAAGTAGTTTGAGTTACAAGTGCTATGAATTTGTCAGCAAAGGTGGCAGCCTCAACTGTAAGAGCTCATATTTATCACCATGTTTTTGCAGGTTAGCTTCATAAATCAGTTTGAGTAAGTATCTGTGCTGGAGTTGTACCATCTCTTGTAGAGAAAATGTCACAGCTATATATTCTGAGAGGTCTTGCAATCATCAGACCCATCTTCTGGCAGAATCGCATGCTTACTCAAAATGTGACTGCTAAAGAGACCGCTGTTCCTGTTAATATTCAAACCTCAGAAATGATTTACTTGGAAATAACTGACTGCAGTTTAGACAAGCTTAGCTATTAGTACTGTGGCCTAAATTGCCATAGCACCTCTCTATTTCTTCTTTCGTTCCTGAAGTATACCAATATTAACAACAGTTTGTTTTTATTTCATGGTGGAAAAGTCACGAAGGAATAGATTTTTCATTAACTTGTTTCTATATGAATTTCTTCAGGAGCTAAAGTCCAATCCAAATTTCTCCTTCTCCAGTCCCAAGCAAAAATGTTGAAATGTTTTGCTTATGTGTGACTGAATGAACTCCAAAAACTGACAACCACAAAATTATTTGCTTTGTATTTGCTATGGAGTGCACTTTTTTCTGAGACTTGTGGCTAGCAAAGCTTGCTGGATGGCAAAGACTTGACTTGCATTCATCCAACTTAGTATTGAGAGCAGTAGAATGGAGCTCTTTCAGAAGATGTGGTCATTAAAAAAAAACAAACAAAAACACCACATATTTTAACTTCAACAATTTATGAAGGTGTTATATTACTTTATACTAAATACATGAAGCAGTTTTTAGTCTATACTGTTCTCATTCTTGCTCAGCTCAGTTCCCACAGTCTTAAGAGACATCTCGGGCTTATTAGTTTGGAGATGAAGTGGGGCATCATTTCTTTTTCCAATAGGTGAACCCATCTCCTTTCTATGATGCCTGTGTTCATGATGCCTGCTCTTGTGACAGTGGTGGAGATTGTGAATGCTTCTGTTCTGCTGTTGCTGCGTATGCACAAGAATGTACCAAGGCTCAGGCCTGTGTTTTCTGGAGAAGTCCTGATATTTGCCGTGAGTAACAGCTAACCACAATTGTATCTTCCTGTGTGCTGTCAGGGACCCTGTTAAATAAATTATGAATACTTCAGGGCTGTGGTTGCTGTGCAACTTATTTTCACAGCGTTTCAGGGAACGATCAGAACTAGTAAATTTTTTTATAGCAATTCTGTTTTATTTAGCCTAATTTTTTTGGGAGTGATGGTGGTGTTAGGAGTTTTAAGGCTAGGTGTTAAGTGGTCCTTTTGTATTGCTTGATAATGGGTGGACTACAGCTTCTGTTATCTTTCTTCTCTTTTATTTTGACAAATTATTCAGAATTCAATTTTTTAAAAGTATATATAAGTACTCCTGTGTAGGCGAACCTCATCAGTATTGATTGTTTTAAGCAGTGTTCATTAGTAGTACTCATACCAGAAATTATAAAATAATGTAAAACATTATTTAAATTATATTTTCCTTCTCCCAGAAGTGTCAGAACTGCATTTTGAGATTCTAAATGCCAGGAAAGCCAATTCAATTGTAAAAATTTATTCTGGTTCAAAATTAAAGCACTAGTTCAAGCTTTCAAGAGTAAGAAGTTGGTGATACAGAAAAGTTCCTTCCTCTTTGTTGTATCCATAATATCTCATATGCTTGTTCTTGACCTACTGGAGGTGACTCAGGCCACATCATACAGCAAGATAGAGCTACTTTGAATACATACACTGCAAGAGATTTACAAATTTGCTAGTAGATAGGGGAAGAAAGCTCACAGAAGTTTACTCTTCATTTTAAATTTAAATGAATGCTAATTCTTGCTTTTTTGTGTGGTTTTAATCACCTCCTGCAGCTTAGGTGTTTAATATCAAAATGCTAGATTTTGTTCTCAAATTTTGACATGGTCTGTGTTTATGTGTAATAGAAGGAAATCCAAGTCCTGTACCTCAAGACAGTTTTTCAAGTTTAACTTGTAGATTAAATGTAACAGCTGTATTGTTAATCAACTTTCCTTTTTTATTATCAGCAATATTTTGTGACTACTATAATCCTCGTAACGAGTGTGAATGGCACTACGAGCCTTGTGGCAGCAATGTCATGACTTGCAGAATGATTTATAATGTGAGCACCAACTTTTCAGTTCCATACCTGGAAGGTAATAAATTCCTTGCTGTTACAGTCTTCTATTTCATAAAACTTTGTCAAAGTGCATTTGACAATTGTGGATTAGTCATTTAGCTCGACAAGATAAAGATATTCTTAATTCTGTTTTCTTGGATTTCTGTCTCCAGTCATAAATAAATTTTCATATAATTTAATTTATCGTTTATTAATATCAGTGTGATAGTTACATTGCTAACAGCCACAAAACTAAGTCTGTGCTTGGAGAATATTCTGAAACGTAGGATTAGTACACCATTACACCGTTTTTATGAGCTTTTCAAGATGTGGAAAACCTTTTACATGATAAAGAAGTTACCGGTGGTTGTTTCAAAATCTTAATATTATTTATATGCTTGATAACTGGAGAAGGATTTCATGTTATGGGAACTGCTATGGTCCAAAAATATGGCTAAGATTAGAAGTATTTTTTATTTTACTGAATAATAAAGTTGGAGAAAACAGGCATAGTTTTGTCCTTCACAGAAGGTTGGCTTTGTGATTTTTATCCTTGAACTGATGGTAAATATGTTAAAAAGCAGGAACTAAAATAAAAATGTAAAAAGAAAGCTGACCCTATAGTTTGAGATGGGTTGTATTGAAAAGGTTTAGAAAGAATCAGAAGAATCATTAGATAAAGAATCATTATATATCTAATTGCCTTTCCATCCAATTACCTTTCTAAATTATTATTTTATATTCATTGGAAATGTAGGGTAAGCTTACTTTTCTTAGAACATTTTTAGTACAGTCTTTCAGTGTGAAGTGACAGTGTAAGGAAGGCTTTGTGTAATTGTGATTCAAATTTTGATAGAGTTGGTTTGGAAGCAAGATGTAGCTTTTAGAAGTATTTGCACGAGAAATGCAATGAGGACTGAAAGAATGTACAGCTTTTGCAGATGGAGCTTGTGTCACTGGTTGAGGGGATGGAAAAATGCAGATAAATTTTCTGTTTGTGGTAGAGATTCCTGGTCTACTGATGACAGATCAAGAAGTTCTAGTATTCCATTAAATATAGTGAAAACTTGTTTGTTATTGAATGGATTTCCATATTTTTCACAAAGGGATTATTGATATAGTGATCACATTTTAATATCTGTAGAAAAAGCAGTATGTTAACGTTCTGATTTAACCTAGCAGGCAGTTCAGCATCACACAGTTGCTCATACACTGAACTGTTCCCAGTGGGGTGTAAGAAACAATTGGGGGAAAAAAAGTAGATCTTGTAGATGGAGATTAAAGCCTTTTACTAAGACAGAAAAGGAAGAGGGAAATAATAATAATGATATGTTTATACACACGTTTGTGTGTGCGTGTGTATGTGTGTATTACAAAATGAATGGTGCAAAGTGCAGTTTCTCACCAAACCCTGTCCCATACCCAGCCAGTCCCTGAGCAGTGGCAAACCTGCCCTGGCCAAATTTCCTCAGTTTTATAGCTTCACATGATCTCTATGGAATATCCCTTTGGCCAGTCCAGGTCATCTCTCCTAGTGTTCTTCCCTCCCAGCTTCTTGGGCATCACCAACCACTTCATTGGCAGGACAGTACAAGAAGCTTAAACATCCTGGGCTCTGTACAGCAGTGCTCAGCAACAACTAAAGTTGTCAACACTGTTTTTCTCCTAAAGGCAAAAATAGCATCATACTAGTGTATGAAGAAAATCTACTCTGTCCCAGCTGAAACCAGGATAGTTTCTTTGTGTTAAAATTACTAGTTGCCCACAGAATACAAAGGTTGCTGCAGTATTTTGAACTAAGAAAAAATATTTCTTAGTTTTCATGACTAAATTCTTATTTAGTTTTCTCAGAATAATCAATAAGTATTGCTTAAGTTTTAAAGTGGCTAAATGTCCAAGGATTCATTTCAGTTGGGAAGTTTTAATCTCTTTACCTATTCCTGATTGAGTGAGAATCATTTACTTTCAGAATGTATCCTGTCATTGAATTAGCTCATTATACTTCTTTTCACTCTGTATTCTGTGCTACTTGCCATCAACAGGTTGCTACCCCAGATGCCCTCACGAGAAGCCCATTTATAATGAAGAGACAAATGAATGTGTGGCTGCAGATGAATGTTGGTGTTACCACAATGGTAATCCTGTTATCATTGGTGGAGAAATACCAACGGAAGAGAACTGTATGAAATGGTATGTAAAAATGCAAATACATTTGAAGTAATTCAGGAATTAATTTATGTATGCTGAGTGCTTCATTTACTTTGCTGGGCCTCAAGTGTGTTTTTAGTAGGCAGAGATGCAACTTATTTGTATAGATTTTATAGAATATATATATTTTATAAAATATAATATATTCTATATTATATATATAAATCTGAGGAACAATGACTTTTATTTTAGATGAGATTTAATCTTAAGAAATGCCACTTCCACTACATACAGATTCGAAATTTTTCATCTATAGTTTTCCAGACCCATAATAATCCAAATTTCAGGATGACCATGCCTTTCTGATATGTCTGTTAGTAGAATCATTAAATATACTCTTGAAAGTGTCATAAATGATAACAATCATTTACAGTCAGAAACATATCCAGTAATATGAATGAAGACCAAGTGACAAAATGGTACACTTCTGTGCTCTTGGCTCTGCTAGCCATAAAATATCTGTAACATTTTAATTTTTGAAACTTTTGCTTTTAGTGTCTGTCGCCCCTCAGGATCCATTGAGTGTACACCAATTCCAGGTAAATCATGTTTTTAGATGTTGGTGGTTTTTTTTGTTTGTTAATTGAAAAAGCAGGTTAAGGGGAGGAGAAACCATGGAACCATTATATATCTACAAAGGCTTTCTGCCCAAAGAAATTTTAACAGCAATTTTGTTGAATCCTGGTGCTAGTACTACTTGTTCAATCTTTTAATCACACCCTGTAGTGTTTCTTCCAACGTTCTTTATCCAAACTTGTGGATTTCACTACAAGAGTTTGCACTCTTTGGATGTGTGATTTCATAGAAGAGTATCAGACAGTGAACTTCAGTTGCAGTTTCTCTCAAAGTATTTTTAAACCTGGTTTGTATGTCTGTTTTTCCAAGTCACTGTATACAGGGCTTTGTTGGATTTGTTTCCATTCCAATAAATATAAAGGTAAATCAGTGTGATGCTAGATCTAAGCTCTAATCTAAGCTCTCAAAGGGGCACGTGATACATCTGAAATATTTGTATCCCTGCCAAATCTGCATTTTTCTTTTTCCTTTATCTTTTACTTCTGTTTCGCTATAGTCCTATTCTGATAGTGTTAATAGAAAACATGCATGTTGAACTCCTTCTTGCAGGATGTCCTTGTGTCATTAATGGAACAAGTTATGATGTGGGAGCAACTGTTGCAACAATAACGAATGGTGACATATGCACAACATATGTCTGTGCAGAAAATGGATCTGTAATTTCTGGACTTACTTATCCTTGTCCATCAATTACTTCACCTTCAACCATTACAACCTCTCCTGGTACAAGTACTCTAACCACTACCACTGGGGGTAAGTTTTCAACAGAGATGTGCATCTAAAAAAAACTTTATTTAAGGAAAATACTTTAAAGATAGAATGTGCAAGAGTACAGATTTATCACAGTTGACAAAGCTAGAGTGATGCTTGCAAACAATTCTATTGCATTGCACTGAGGAAGATTTTGACACCGTAAGTTTATTTATCCCAGTGGAGGCAATTGTGACTAGTAATGCATAGAACTCTGTCTTTTTAGTATTCTGTGGAGGGTAGAAATTATTTCAGTAGTCACAGTAAAAATTGTAGTTAGGATGTTTAAAACTAATATTATATGTTTTTATAAAACTTGCAGATGATGCAGTAATTTTTTTTTTCTATTGCAGTTACCACAAGTCCTCCAGTAACTACAAGTAAGTCTTAAATATAAAAACTAGTTACCATAAAATATCAAAGGATGAGTAAATTAAAGGGTGGCCACTACTGAAAAACATTTTTAAAACAACAAAAACACATATTAAAAAAAAAAAGTGAAACCGCAAAAATGTGATAAGTATAAAGAAGTGGAAGACCTTTAGAGGCTCCAGATTGTTTGATGCAAAGCTTCTTGGTGAAGAAACATGGTGAGGAAATTGGTCATTGACCAGTTGTAGAATTCTTTTCTCTTGCAAAAATGGCAAATGGCAATGTAATTGTTTTAGTCCTTAATGGAGCTGAATGCAAAATCGAACTTTTCAGAATGTCTTCTGTGAGCTCTGGCACTGAACCTGGGTCTTTTCTTGCAGCTCCGTGCCTTGGATTAATCTGTGATTGGTCTGAGTGGTTTGATGTTAGTAACCCTGAAGAAGATGATGGTGACTACGAAACCTATGAAGAAATAAGAACTAAACATGGAGACAAAATATGTAAAGCTCCTGAAAATATTGAATGTAGGGCTAAAGGCAGTCCTGATAAAACCTTAGAGGAACTTGGCCAGAAAGTGGAGTGTAATGTTACATATGGACTCATTTGTAAAAATGAGGAGCAAGATGCAAGTATCTGGCGTCTTTGCTATAATTATGAAATCAGGGTAAACTGTTGTGAATGGCATGAAATTCCTTGTGAGCCTGCAAGTACACCAAGTCCAACACCAACTGCAACTTCAGTCACCACTGGAACAACTGTGCCCACTACTACAACCCAACAGTCGACGACAATTAGCACCATACCAACACCCACTGCAACCACAAGCAAGCCCACACCATCAGTAACTACACCAGAAACTTCAGCCTCCACAGGTATTTAGCAGACCAGTATTCTCTTTTCTTACCTTGCCATATGATGAATAATGGGCTGTGAGCTACTTAAAGCAGATATTGAGCAGGCATGAAGTCTTATTGTGCTGTTTTTGATCACTGTCCTTTTCCTGGAGAGAACGTTTTCAGGAAGACCCATTGTGTGAAATTAGAGTAGGCCTTGATTTGGTGTATTATCACTTTAGGCACTGTCTGTGCAGAACTGTGCAGAATTTCTTAATCTCACTTTCTGTCAGTAGTGATTCTTGTCTAGCTGTAGATCTAGGAGGAAAGGATTCCCATGGCAGCCTTTGCAGAATGGTTTCACCCTGCAAGATGCCACTTGCTGTGAACCTCTTCCTCAGGCTGCCATTGCACCACAGAGAGCTTACGTAAACTTCAGATAAAAACATATCCCTGTGCATACTTTGTTCCTTGACCACAGCTTCCTCTCTCAGTTCTTACTTTGCGAAATAGCAAGGTGTTATGAGATGGAAAGAACCACAGGGCTTTTTTTCTCCATCTTATCCACTGGTGGGTATTTTTTGTTTAGTGAGAAGCTCAGCAAAGCAATGTAACAGAGCTCTTCAGTAGAAATGGGTGTGTCTTAACCATGTCTGTGTTCTGATTTGACCCTAATCTGCTTTCTGGAACCAGGAAGGAAAGGCAAATAATACAGGCCTTTTCTGCAGTGAGACTGGGTTCAGTCAGCTGTAGATTTCTGGCATTTAAGTTCTACTGGTCAATGCCTGTTGTGTCCCATTCATAAATATGCTTGCATCTCTACCTGTTCTCTCTGTCACTGCTGTTCACTGTTATTCCTCTTGTTGATGTCTCGCAGTATCAACCACTGCTCCCACACCAACTCCATCAGAGTCTCTTCCCAGTACTACCACCACGACACCCTTCAGCAGCAGCAGCAGCAGCACCCAGGGAGCAACATCCACTCCAGCAGTTACAAGCACAGCCCTACCAACAATAGCAACCCAAACTCAGCCTCATCCACCTTCACTACCAAGTAATTCTTTGCTCTGTGTTGTCGTGTCTTACCTTGCTATGGGAGAAATTGTCTATTGGTGTCTTAATGTATGTCCTCACCATAATAGTCTGAAGAAAGCAGTTTATGCAGATTAAAAGAGGTCTCTAAAGCTCTAGGGTATTAAGCTGTCCATTTAGGACAGAAAGTGCACATTTCTGGTTGTCAATTCCTATTATTTGATTATCCTGAGTGCAAGGTTGTTTTTTATGGTGCTTCAACATGTAAACACATGGTGTGATGTGGCATTTTTTTTGGTGTGGCAGTGTCATTTTAGATGCCCTTAGGTAATGGCTTTTTTCCATTCCTTCTCTTGCATTAACTTGGGCTGTTCAACAGCTCACCTTCAGTTCTGGCTCTCTGAAGGCTGATTTTTCCCTGGCGGGGTCTGGGGAAAGATTTCAGCTAACAGCTTATCTTTAGCTTGGAGTGAGAGTCTAGGCAGCAAGGTTCTGCCAGAGTTGCTCTCCAGCTTTCCCCGTGCTACTGGGAAGCAGCTCAAGGTTTTGGCAGCAGTGTGCATCCAGTGCCTGCTTGCTTTGTGATGGTAATCCTTTCCTGTACTTGGATTTGCCCAGGTAATGTGCTTGGGAGCAGATGTGAGAGTTGTGAGAGTCCCTGCTGCTTGATCTTACTCTACCTCATACTCTACTTAGGCAAGTTCTTTGCATACAAGAAGCCCCAAACAGAATTGCTATGTTTATGATGGGGAGACACACATAGCTCAACAGTGCCTAAGTCCTGATATCATCCTAGAGTGCTCCGTAAGGCAGAGAAAGGGAGGTATGACCGTACTAATGATCTTTGTTGTGGCCAGGGTTGGCTGAGTAGGGCAGATGAGTAGCAGAGCCCAGGGTGCACCCTTGTGTGCAGTGGAGGCCCAGTAAACCACCAGTTAACTGTGCTTGGGACTAAGGCCAGTTATCTCTGTCTGCTCTGTTCCTAAATGTTACTCTTGTTGATGTTTCCCAGTAATAAACTGTGACTGCATCTGGACCGACTGGATCGACGTGAGTCAACCAAATATATCGGATGTGAATAGTGGAGACTATGAAACCTTTGACAAAATAAACAACTCCTCCTGGGTCTGCGTGAAAGCTGAGAATATTTCATGCAGAGCAAAGGATTACCCTAACATTTCCCTTGAAGAATTAGGGCAGAAAGTTGAATGCAATGTTAACACAGGGCTTATCTGTAACAATAAGGATCAAGAAAACAACAGCAATATTTCATACTGCCATAATTATGAAATCAGCATCTGCTGCATACCAAACAATCCAGAGTGTATACCAGGTACGGAATTTACCACGGCAGTCATCACTCCAGTGTCACAGTCAACCACTACAGCGATAGCATGGACATCAACTGTGTCAAGCACCACTGTTTCAACACCAACAACAACTGGATCTACTCCCAGTACCACCTCTGGCACGACACTCTCCAGCAGCACCAGTGGAAGCACTGTGAGCACCACGCCTGCTACTGTCCCACCCTCATCCAGCTTAACTCCTGTCAGCACATCCGCATCCACGCCAACACCCACTACCTCCCTAACACCTCCAACCACAACAACGGAAGGTAATTGTCTAGTCATGGTGTCACATGTTCCCTTGTGGAGGGAGAGATGAAGGTCTGCAAGCACGCGAACATAGGCTTTCTGAATGGGATGAGTGCTGGGAGTGGCTGCTGAAACTTAGTTGGATAAGAAAGTGCCTAAAGCTAGCCCTCAAGTTCTGTGCTTTGAGGAGAGTACAGTTTTCCCAGGAAGACAGTCTGTTATTCCGTCAAACTGCAAGTCCTATGAGAAGTTTATTAATCCAGTATCAGATTGTCTAAGCAGGGTATTTAGCTGATGGCAAGTGTTGCTTTTACAACTGGAAGATTTTGTCTTTTTGCAGGTGAGAAGACTCAAATTATGAGGTGTCTTGTGTAGAGCCATGTGCTTGTGTTTGTGACGGTTTTGTTTCAGCTGCTGTTAGTTCATTGCTTTTAGGACTTTCTGCCTCTTCTTCCTGAGAGTTAGTCCATATTCTTATGGTGCTGGCTGTGCTTCTCTGTCCACCGTGTGAAATGCTGAGGGAGCATAAGAAGTTCTTTCTAAGGCTCATTTGTCTGGATCATGAAACATTTCTTAGATGCTTGTTGAGAAGAATTTTGAAGGAGGCTGCCTACAGGCCAGTGACACGGTGACCTGAGAAGGATGGAAATGCAGTTGGAGATAATGGTGTTTCATGGATGAGGTATAGATCTGAGTTAGTGTGGTTGTATTGGAACCACGTAACAGGGAAAAAAAGATAGTTGTGGATGGACTGCTTCCCCTGATTTCCTGCAGAAGAAGCAGTTGTCTCTACCTGCAATATAGTGTGACAACAATAAAGAAGGAAGGAAGGTGCCGAACGATGAGGAGAGTAAATTAAGCAGGCTGAAGTGCTGCTGAGCTCTTCTCCGTGCAGACTTTTCACAGTGCATGCAGTGGTTAGCTGCAAAAATGGTCAAGGGTAAAGTGTTTGCATCTGTCCCCCATTAAAGCTGTTGGAAAGCTTAGTGTGTAATTGCTCATTGACACAAATTTTACAAATTAGGCTTTCTGCTTGACACATTTCTGATTTTCCTGGGCTTCTGGCAGTTGAGTTGGATGAACTGTAGGGGAAAATGAAGAGGAAATGCAGTTTGCCTTCTTGCAATGATGAATCCCTGTGTTTTCTCAGGTCCCACTCCGTCGAGCACCACGATCGTGACTGTGTCAAGCACCCCTGTCACACCATTAGCATCTGGGTCACCCTCCAGTACCACGTCTGGCACGACGGTCTCCAGCAGCACTGTGAGCAGCACCACGAGCACCACGCCTGTTACTGGCCCGCCCTCCTCCAGCCCAACCACTGTCAGCACATCCACACCCAGGCCAACGCCCACCACCTCGCTGACACCTCCAACCACAACTACGGAAGGTAACGTCTGGCCACGTTGTTATGTATTTCCTTGCTTGACATTCCTTGCTAGACATCTGTTGTTGTTTAGGTGCCCCAAGCTACTTCTCACGCATTCTGTTATTTCCTCTTTGAATGCATGGGTCTTCAGTGGAGAATGCTTCATTCATTTAAATTGTAAGGCCCTTCGAAATTATTTTGCCTTTTAGCCTGTTTCATCAAGCTTTGTGCAGAGAGGAATTCTTGCTCATTCTGCTTTGAGGTGCTCGAAGTATCTCAAATTGGGACCCAGGATTTCTTGCAGAAGGGAAGGGAGGTGTCTTCCTGGAACGGAGCGTGACAGGAACACCAGAAGAATATGGGAATGAACTGAGACTGCTGAGGGGATGCTGAGTTCTTGTTTTTTGATAGTTCAGGCAGTGCACTGGTTAGATGTAACGTTTTCCATTGTTGATGCGTTTGCTTCTGTCTGCCATGTAATCTGTTGGGATGCTTGGTGTGTAAATTGCTGAATGAGACAAATATTGCTTGCCTGGTGTATGAACTTCCTGGGTTTCTGTCAGTTGAGTTTGATGAACTGAATGGAAAAACGTGGACATGAAGAGGAAATGCAGTTTGCCTTCTTGCAATGATGAATCCCTGTGTTTTCTCAGGTCCCACTCCGTCGAGCACCCCTGTCACGCCCTCCTCCAGCCCAACCACTGTCAGCACATCCACACCCAGGCCAACGCCCACCACCTCGCTGACACCTCCAACCACAACTACGGAAGGTAACGTCTGGCCACGTTGTTCTATGTTTCCTTGTAGACATTCCTTGCTAAAAATACATTCTTATTTAGGTGCCCCAAGCAATTTTTCTAGGGTTTTGTTTTTCCCTGTGAGGAATTCATCTGTTCTGGGGAGAAAATGATTTAGTCGTTTAGGGCCCAGTATAAATTATTTTGTCCTTCAGCCCGCTACTACGCGCTTTGTTCAGACAGGAATTCTTGCTCATTCTGCTTTGAGGTGCTCCAAGTATCTCGCATTGTGCCCAAGGATATCTTGCGGAAGGGAAGGGAGGTCTCTTTGTTGAACTGAGCATGACAGCAGTAAACAAGGAAGGCACCAGAAGATTATGGGAATGAATTGAGATGGCTTAGGGGCTGCTGAGTTCTTGTCCTTGGGTTGTGTTTGCAGTGCGTGTAGTAGTTAGTTTTGTAATGTATTTCATTGATGATGTGTCCACTTCTGTCTCCCGAGAAAGCTGAAGGAGAGCTTGGTGTGTAATTGCTGAATGAGACACATATTGCTTTCCTGGTGTATGAACTTCCTGGGTTTCTGGCGGATGAGTTGGATGAAATGTAGGGGGAAATGAAGGTATGAAGAGGAAATGCAATGTTCCTGCTTGCAATGATGAATCCCTGTGTTTTCTCAGGTCCCACTCCGTTGAGCACCACGATTGTGACTGTGTCAAGCACCCCTGTCACACCAACAGCAACTGGGTCACCCTCCAGTACCACGTCTGGCACGACGGTCTCCAGCAGCACTGTGAGCAGCACCACAAGCACCACGCCTGTTACTGGCCCGCCCTCCTCCAGCCCAACCACTGTCAGCACATCCACACCCAGGCCAACGCCCACCACCTCGCTGACACCTCCAACCACAACTACGGAAGGTAACGTCTGGCCACGTTGTTCTATGTTTCCTTGCTCTCTTTCCCTGCTAGACATTCCTTTGTCGTGCAGGTGCCGTGTGTTTTACATCATGCTTTCTTTTTTTTCTCTGTGATGAGCAGGGATATCCTTTGTTGGTTTACTGGTTTGTTGGTTTACTCTACAGGGATCTACAGAAAATATTTCATCCTTTAGCTTAGCAGTATAAGCTTTGTTCGGACTCAAATTCTGTCTTTTACTGCTGTGTCATGCTGTCCTTCAGCTGGTGAGAGCATTCTATGTGGGAAGCCTGTTTTGAAATGGCATGGTGCTTACTTTTGTTTCCTTTTGGTTCCTGGTGCTTTTTAGCGATGGCTTTTCTGACCTTCTTGCCTTTATTCTTCTGCTTGTCCTCTGTGCTTTTCTGCCGTTGGCATGCCCTTTCTCTTCAAGAAATGCATGTTTTCCCTGGAGGATTTCATGGGTTAGTGTTCTGGTGGAGGCATGGCACTTAGCACTGTCAGTGACTGCACAATCCTCACGTTTGTTTTCACCTCTTGCTATTGAATGTAGAGTTCCTGCTTCTGATTGTTTATTTTTTCTGATGTCCATCTACAGTAGTCTGCACATTCCCCCCAGAGGACTGCATCTGGACAGGTTGGATTGATGTGAGTTACCCACAGTATGGCCCTGAGAATGGTGATGATGAGTCCTTTGAAACTATTAAGAATAAGATCCCTTCATGGAACTGTACAAAGGTTGAGAATGTTTCATGCAGAGCAGAGAAATTTCCAGACATTCCTATAGAAGATTTAGGGCAGAAAGTGGAGTGTGATGTCAACACAGGACTAATCTGTAAAAACAAGGATCAGGCCACAGTGGGAGTGGTGCCAATGTGCCTGAATTACCAGATCAAAGTCTGCTGTGCTCCTCCATTAAGTCCGGAGTGCACCACAGCTACCACAACTACCAAGACAGAGGAAACGAGCGCAACTGAGTCCCCCTCACCGACAACAAGCACTACTTTCACTCCGAGTGTGTCAAGCACCCCTGTCACACCAACAGCATCTGGGTCACCCTCCAGTACCACGTCTGGCACAACGGTCTCCAGCAGCACTGTGAGCAGCACCACAAGCACCACGCCTGTTACTGGCCCGCCCTCCTCCAGCCCAACCACTGTCAGCACATCCACACCCAGGCCAACGCTCACCACCTCGCTGACACCTCCAACCACAACTACGGAAGGTAACGTCTGGCCACGTTGTTATGTATTTCCTTGCTATCTTTCCCTGCTAGACATTCCTTTTTTTTGCCAGTACCCCAAGCCTGGTCTCAGGTATTCTTTTTTCCCTGAGAAGAATGCACCGGTGTTCTGCCGAAAGTCCTTTGTTTTTTCACTCTAGGGTTCTGCAGAAATGTTTTCACCCTTGAGCCCGCTACGACCAGCTTTTTGGAGACAGGCTTTCTTTCTGATTGTGCTTTGAGGTGCTTGAAGTACCTCATGGTGAACCTCACAATTTCCTGCAGAGGGTGCTTTGGTCATTCCTTGGAAGATACTGTGAGAACCGTAGGGCAGGAAGGAAGGTGTCCTATGGATGATGAGATTGAATTCAGTTAGCTGTAGTGCTGCTGAGTTTTTCTTTGTACGTATTTTTCACGGTACACACGGTGTTTAGCTGCAGCATTGGTCGTAGGATAAGTGTTTGCTTCTGTCTGCCATGCAATCTGTTGGCAAGCTTGGTGTGTAGTTGCTGATTGACACTAATATTAGCGAATGAGGCTGTCTGCATGCCTGGTGTTTGAACTTCCTGGGCTCCTGGTAGTAGAGTATGATGAACTGAAGGGAGAAATGAAGAGATGAAGAGGAAATGCAATGATCCTGCTTGCAATGATGAATCCCTGTCTTTTCTCAGGTCCCACTCCGTCTAGCACCACGATCGTGACTGTGTCAAGCACCCCTGTCACACCAACAGCATCTGGGTCACCCTCCAGTACCACGTCTGGCACGACGGTCTCCAGCAGCACTGTGAGCAGCACCACGAGCACCACGCCTGTTACTGGCCCGCCCTCCTCCAGCCCAACCACTGTCAGCACATCCACACCCAGGCCAACGCCCACCACCTCGCTGACACCTCCAACCACAACTACGGAAGGTAACGTCTGGCCACGTTGTTCTATGTTTCCTTGTAGACATTCCTTGCTAAAATACATTCTTATTTAGGTGCCCCAAGCAATTTTTCTAGGGTTTTGTTTTTCCCTGTGAGGAATTCATCTGTTCTGGGGAGAAAATGATTTAGTCGTTTAGGGCCCAGTATAAATTATTTTGTCCTTCAGCCCGCTACTACGCGCTTTGTTCAGACAGGAATTCTTGCTCATTCTGCTTTGAGGTGCTCCAAGTATCTCGCATTGTGCCCAAGGATATCTTGCGGAAGGGAAGGGAGGTCTCTTTGTTGAACTGAGCATGACAGCAGTAAACAAGGAAGGCCCCAGAAGATTATGGGAATGAATTGAGATGGCTGAGGGGCTGCTGAGTTCTTGTCCTTGGGTCGTGTTTGCAGTGCGTGTAGTAGTTAGCTTTGTAATGTATTTCATTGATGATGTGTCCGCTTCTGTCTCCCGAGAAAGCTGAAGGAGAGCTTGGTGTGTAATTGCTGAATGAGACACATATTGCTTTCCTGGTGTATGAACTTCCTGGGTTTCTGGCGGATGAGTTGGATGAAATGTAGGGGGAAATGAAGGTATGAAGAGGAAATGCAATGTTCCTGCTTGCAATGATGAATCCCTGTGTTTTCTCAGGTCCCACTCCGTCGAGCACCACGATTGTGACTGTGTCAAGCACCCCTGTCACACCAACAGCATCTGGGTCACCCTCCAGTACCACGTCTGGCACGACGGTCTCCAGCAGCACTGTGAGCAGCACCACGAGCACCACGCCTGTTACTGGCCCGCCCTCCTCCAGCCCAACCACTGTCAGCACATCCACACCCAGGCCAACGCCCACCACCTCGCTGACACCTCCAACCACAACTACGGAAGGTAACGTCTGGCCACGTTGTTATGTATTTCCTTGCTAGACATTCCTTGCTTGACATTTGTTGTTGTTTAGGTGCCCCAAGCTACTTCTCACGCATTCTGTTATTTCCTCTTTGAATGCATGGGTCTTCAGTGGAGAATGCTTCATTCATTTAAATTGTAAGGCCCTTCGAAATTATTTTGCCTTTTAGCCTGCTTCATCAAGCTTTGTGCAGGGAGGAATTCTAGCTCATTCTGCTTTGAGGTGCTCGAAGTATCTCAAATTGGGACCCAGGATTTCTTGCAGAAGGGAAGGGAGGTGTCTTCCTGGAACGGAGCGTGACAGGAGTGTACATGGAAAACACCAGAAGATTATGGGAATGAACTGAGACTGCTGAGGGGATGCTGAGTTCTTGTTTTTTGATAGTTCAGGCAGTGCACTGGTTAGATGTAACGTTTTTCATTGTTGATGCGTTTGCTTCTGTCTGCCATGTAATCTGTTGGGATGCTTGGTGTGTAAATTGCTGAATGAGGCAAATATTGCTTGCCTGGTGTATGAACTTCCTGGGTTTCTGTCGGTTGAGTTCGATGAACTGAATGGAAAAACGTGGACATGAAGAGGAAATGCAGTTTGCCTTCTTGCAATGATGAATCCCTGTGTTTTCTCAGGTCCCACTCCGTCGAGCACCCCTGTCACGCCCTCCTCCAGCCCAACCACTGTCAGCACATCCACACCCAGGCCAACGCCCACCACCTCGCTGACACGTCCAACCACAGGTACGGATGGTAACGTCTGGCCACGTTGTTCTATGTTTCCTTGCTCTCTTTCCCTGCTAGACATTCCTTTGTCGTGCAGGTGCCGTGTGTTTTGCATCATGCTTTCTTTTTTTCTCTGTGATGAGCAGGGATATCCTTTGTTGGTTTACTGGTTTGTTGGTTTACTCTACAGGGATCTGCAGAAAATATTTCATCCTTTAGCTTAGCAGTATAAGCTTTGTTCGGACTCAAATTCTGTCTTTTACTGCTGTGTCATGCTGTCCTTCAGCTGGTGAGAGCATTCTATGTGGGAAGCCTGTTTTGAAATGGCATGGTGCTTACTTTTGTTTCCTTTTGGTTCCTGGTGCTTTTTAGCGATGGCTTTTCTGACCTTCTTGCCTTTATTCTTCTGCTTGTCCTCTGTGCTTTTCTGCCGCTGGCATGCCCTTTCTCTTCAAGAAATGCATGTTTTCCCTGGAGGATTTCATGGGTTAGTGTTCTGGTGGAGGCATGGCACTTAGCACTGTCAGTGACTGCACAATCCTCACGTTTGTTTTCACCTCTTGCTATTGAATGTAGAGTTCCTGCTTCTGATTGTTTATTTTTTCTGATGTCCATCTACAGTAGTCTGCACATTCCCCCCAGAGGACTGCATCTGGACAGGTTGGATTGATGTGAGTTACCCACAGTATGGCCCTGAGAATGGTGATGATGAGTCCTTTGAAACTATTAAGAATAAGATCCCTTCATGGAACTGTACAAAGGTTGAGAATGTTTCATGCAGAGCAGAGAAATTTCCAGACATTCCTATAGAAGATTTAGGGCAGAAAGTGGAGTGTGATGTCAACACAGGACTAATCTGTAAAAACAAGGATCAGGCCACAGTGGGAGTGGTGCCAATGTGCCTGAATTACCAGATCAAAGTCTGCTGTGCTCCTCCATTAAGTCCGGAGTGCACCACAGCTACCACAACTACCAAGACAGAGGAAACGAGCGCAACTGAGTCCCCCTCACCGACAACAAGCACTACTTTCACTCCGAGTGTGTCAAGCACCCCTGTCACACCAACAGCATCTGGGTCACCCTCCAGTACCACGTCTGGCACAACGGTCTCCAGCAGCACTGTGAGCAGCACCACAAGCACCACGCCTGTTACTGGCCCGCCCTCCTCCAGCCCAACCACTGTCAGCACATCCACGCCCAGGCCAACGCTCACCACCTCGCTGACACCTCCAACCACAACTACGGAAGGTAACGTCTGGCCACGTTGTTATGTATTTCCTTGCTATCTTTCCCTGCTAGACATTCCTTTTTTTTGCCAGTACCCCAAGCCTGGTCTCAGGTATTCTTTTTTCCCTGAGAAGAATGCACCGGTGTTCTGCCGAAAGTCCTTTGTTTTTTCACTCTAGGGTTCTGCAGAAATGTTTTCACCCTTGAGCCCGCTACGACCAGCTTTTTGGAGACAGGCTTTCTTTCTGATTGTGCTTTGAGGTGCTTGAAGTACCTCATGGTGAACCTCACAATTTCCTGCAGAGGGTGCTTTGGTCATTCCTTGGAAGATAATGTGAGAACCGTAGAGCAGGAAGGAAGGTGTCCTAAGGATGATGAGATTGAATTCAGTTAGCTGTAGTGCTGCTGAGTTTTTCTTTGTACGTATTTTTCACGGTACACACAGTGTTTAGCTGCAGCATTGGTCGTAGGATAAGTGTTTGCTTCTGTCTGCCATGCAATCTGTTGGCAAGCTTGGTGTGTAGTTGCTGATTGACACTAATATTAGCGAATGAGGCTGTCTGCATGCCTGGTGTTTGAACTTCCTGGGCTCCTGGTAGTAGAGTATGATGAACTGAAGGGAGAAATGAAGAGATGAAGAGGAAATGCAATGATCCTGCTTGCAATGATGAATCCCTGTGTTTTCTCAGGTCCCACTCCGTCTAGCACCACGATCGTGACTGTGTCAAGCACCCCTGTCACACCAACAGCATCTGGGTCACCCTCCAGTACCACGTCTGGCACGACGGTCTCCAGCAGCACTGTGAGCAGCACCACGAGCACCACGCCTGTTACTGGCCCGCCCTCCTCCAGCCCAACCACTGTCAGCACATCCACACCCAGGCCAACGCCCACCACCTCGCTGACACCTCCAACCACAACTACGGAAGGTAACGTCTGGCCACGTTGTTATGTATTTCCTTGCTTGACATTCCTTGCTAGACATTTGTTGTTGTTTAGGTGCCCCAAGCTACTTCTCACGCATTCTGTTATTTCCTCTTTGAATGCATGGGTCTTCAGTGGAAAATGCTTCATTCATTTAAATTGTAAGGCCCTTCTAAACTATATTGTCTTTTGGCCTGTTTCATCAAGCTTTGTGCAGAGAGGAATTCTTGCTCATTCTGCTTTGAGGTGCTCAAAGTACCTCTGTTTTCGACCCAGGATTTCTTGCAGAAGGGGTGGGGAGGTCTCTTCCTGTAACAGAGAGTTTCAACAGTAAACAAGGAAGGCCCCAGAAGATTATGGGAATGAATTGAGATGGCTGAGGGGCTGCTGACTTCTTTGTATAGTTTAAGCAGTGCATGCAGTGGATAGCAGTGTAACATTTGTCATTGTTGAGAAGCTTGCATCTGTCTTCCAGGAAAGCTGAAGGAGAGCTTGGTGTGTAATTGCTGAATGAGATGCATATTGCTTTCCTGGTGTATGAACTTCCTGGGTTTCTGTCAGTTGAGTTTGATGAACTGAATGGAAAAACGTGGACATGAAGAGGAAATGCAGTTTGCCTTCTTGCAATGATGAATCCCTGTGTTTTCTCAGGTCCCACTCCGTCGAGCACCCCTGTCACGCCCTCCTCCAGCCCAACCACTGTCAGCACATCCACACCCAGGCCAACGCCCACCACCTCGCTGACACCTCCAACCACAACTACGGAAGGTAACGTCTGGCCACGTTGTTCTATGTTTCCTTGTAGACATTCCTTGCTAAAAATACATTCTTATTTAGGTGCCCCAAGCAATTTTTCTGGGGTTTTGTTTTTCCCTGTGAGGAATTCATCTGTTCTGGGGAGAAAATGATTTAGTCGTTTAGGGCCCAGTAGAAATTATTTTGTCCTTCAGCCCACTACTACGCGCTTTGTTCAGACAGGAATTCTTGCTCATTCTGCTTTGAGGTGCTCCAAGTATCTCGCATTGTGCCCAAGGATATCTTGCGGAAGGGAAGGGAGGTCTCTTTGTTGAACTGAGCATGACAGCAGTAAACAAGGAAGGCCCCAGAAGATTATGGGAATGAATTGAGATGGCTGAGGGGCTGCTGAGTTCTTGTCCTTGGGTCGTGTTTGCAGTGCGTGTAGTAGTTAGCTTTGTAATGTATTTCATTGATGATGTGTCCGCTTCTGTCTCCCGAGAAAGCTGAAGGAGAGCTTGGTGTGTAATTGCTGAATGAGACACATATTGCTTTCCTGGTGTATGTACTTCCTGGGTTTCTGTCAGTTGAGTTCGATGAACTGAATGGAAAAACGTGGACGTGAAGAGGAAATGCAGTTTGCCTTCTTGCAATGATGAATCCCTGTGTTTTCTCAGGTCCCACTCCGTCGAGCACCACGATTGTGACTGTGTCAAGCACCCCTGTCACACCAACAGCATCTGGGTCACCCTCCAGTACCACGTCTGGCACGACGGTCTCCAGCAGCACTGTGAGCAGCACCACGAGCACCACGCCTGTTACTGGCCCGCCCTCCTCCAGCCCAACCACTGTCAGCACATCCACACCCAGGCCAACGCCCACCACCTCGCTGACACCTCCAACCACAACTACGGAAGGTAACGTCTGGCCACGTTGTTCTATGTTTCCTTGTAGACATTCCTTGCTAAAAATACATTCTTATTTAGGTGCCCCAAGCAATTTTTCTGGGGTTTTGTTTTTCCCTGTGAGGAATTCATTTGTTCTGGGGAGAAAATGATTTAGTCGTTTAGGGCCCAGTAGAAATTATTTTGTCCTTCAGCCCGCTACTACGCGCTTTGTTCAGACAGGAATTCTTGCTCATTCTGCTTTGAGGTGCTCCAAGTATCTCGCATTGCGCCCAAGGATATCTTGCGGAAGGGAAGGGAGGTCTCTTTGTTGAACTGAGCATGACAGCAGTAAACAAGGAAGGCCCCAGAAGATTATGGGAATGAATTGAGATGGCTGAGGGGCTGCTGAGTTCTTGTCCTTGGGTCGTGTTTGCAGTGCGTGTAGTAGTTAGCTTTGTAATGTATTTCATTGATGATGTGTCCGCTTCTGTCTCCCGAGAAAGCTGAAGGAGTGCTTGGTGTGTAATTGCTGAATGAGACACATATTGCTTTCCTGGTGTATGTACTTCCTGGGTTTCTGTCAGTTGAGTTCGATGAACTGAATGGAAAAACGTGGACGTGAAGAGGAAATGCAGTTTGCCTTCTTGCAATGATGAATCCCTGTGTTTTCTCAGGTCCCACTCCGTCGAGCACCACGATCGTGACTGTGTCAAGCACCCCTGTCACACCAACAGCATCTGGGTCACCCTCCAGTACCACGTCTGGCACGACGGTCTCCAGCAGCACTGTGAGCAGCACCACGAGCACCACGCCTGTTACTGGCCCGCCCTCCTCCAGCCCAACCACTGTCAGCACATCCACACCCAGGCCAACGCCCACCACCTCGCTGACACCTCCAACCACAACTACAGAAGGTAACGTCTGGCCACGTTGTTATGTATTTCCTTGCTAGACATTCCTTGCTAGACATTTGTTGTTGTTTAGGTGCCCCAAGCTACTTCTCACGCATTCTGTTATTTCCTCTTTGAATGCATGGGTCTTCAGTGGAGAATGCTTCATTCATTTAAATTGTAAGGCCCTTCAAAATTATTTTGCCTTTTAGCCTGCTTCATCAAGCTTTGTGCAGGGAGGAATTCTAGCTCATTCTGCTTTGAGGTGCTCGAAGTATCTCAAATTGGGACCCAGGATTTCTTGCAGAAGGGAAGGGAGGTGTCTTCCTGGAACGGAGCGTGACAGGAGTGTACATGGAAAACACCAGAAGATTATGGGAATGAACTGAGACTGCTGAGGGGATGCTGAGTTCTTGTTTTTTGATAGTTCAGGCAGTGCACTGGTTAGATGTAACGTTTTTCATTGTTGATGCGTTTGCTTCTGTCTGCCATGTAATCTGTTGGGATGCTTGGTGTGTAAATTGCTGAATGAGGCAAATATTGCTTGCCTGGTGTATGAACTTCCTGGGTTTCTGTCAGTTGAGTTTGATGAACTGAATGGAAAAACGTGGACATGAAGAGGAAATGCAGTTTGCCTTCTTGCAATGATGAATCCCTGTGTTTTCTCAGGTCCCACTCCGTCGAGCACCCCTGTCACGCCCTCCTCCAGCCCAACCACTGTCAGCACATCCACACCCAGGCCAACGCCCACCACCTCGCTGACACCTCCAACCACAACTACGGAAGGTAACGTCTGGCCACGTTGTTCTATGTTTCCTTGTAGACATTCCTTGCTAAAAATACATTCTTATTTAGGTGCCCCAAGCAATTTTTCTGGGGTTTTGTTTTTCCCTGTGAGGAATTCATTTGTTCTGGGGAGAAAATGATTTAGTCGTTTAGGGCCCAGTATAAATTATTTTGTCCTTCAGCCCGCTACTACGCGCTTTGTTCAGACAGGAATTCTTGCTCATTCTGCTTTGAGGTGCTCCAAGTATCTCGCATTGTGCCCAAGGATATCTTGCGGAAGGGAAGGGAGGTCTCTTTGTTGAACTGAGCATGACAGCAGTAAACAAGGAAGGCCCCAGAAGATTATGGGAATGAATTGAGATGGCTGAGGGGCTGCTGAGTTCTTGTCCTTGGGTCGTGTTTGCAGTGCGTGTAGTAGTTAGCTTTGTAATGTATTTCATTGATGATGTGTCCGCTTCTGTCTCCCGAGAAAGCTGAAGGAGAGCTTGGTGTGTAATTGCTGAATGAGACACATATTGCTTTCCTGGTGTATGAACTTCCTGGGTTTCTGGCGGATGAGTTGGATGAAATGTAGGGGGAAATGAAGGTATGAAGAGGAAATGCAATGTTCCTGCTTGCAATGATGAATCCCTGTCTTTTCTCAGGTCCCACTCCGTCGAGCACCACGATTGTGACTGTGTCAAGCACCCCTGTCACACCAACAGCATCTGGGTCACCCTCCAGTACCACGTCTGGCACGACGGTCTCCAGCAGCACTGTGAGCAGCACCACGAGTACCACGCCTGTTACTGGCCCGCCCTCCTCCAGCCCAACCACTGTCAGCACATCCACACCCAGGCCAACGCCCACCACCTCGCTGACACCTCCAACCACAACTACGGAAGGTAACGTCTGGCCACGTTGTTATGTATTTCCTTGCTAGACATTCCTTGCTTGACATTTGTTGTTGTTTAGGTGCCCCAAGCTACTTCTCACGCATTCTGTTATTTCCTCTTTGAATGCATGGGTCTTCAGTGGAGAATGCTTCATTCATTTAAATTGTAAGGCCCTTCGAAATTATTTTGCCTTTTAGCCTGCTTCATCAAGCTTTGTGCAGGGAGGAATTCTAGCTCATTCTGCTTTGAGGTGCTCGAAGTATCTCAAATTGGGACCCAGGATTTCTTGCAGAAGGGAAGGGAGGTGTCTTCCTGGAACGGAGCGTGACAGGAGTGTACATGGAAAACACCAGAAGATTATGGGAATGAACTGAGACTGCTGAGGGGATGCTGAGTTCTTGTTTTTTGATAGTTCAGGCAGTGCACTGGTTAGATGTAACGTTTTTCATTGTTGATGCGTTTGCTTCTGTCTGCCATGTAATCTGTTGGGATGCTTGGTGTGTAAATTGCTGAATGAGGCAAATATTGCTTGCCTGGTGTATGAACTTCCTGGGTTTCTGTCAGTTGAGTTTGATGAACTGAATGGAAAAACGTGGACATGAAGAGGAAATGCAGTTTGCCTTCTTGCAATGATGAATCCCTGTGTTTTCTCAGGTCCCACTCCGTCGAGCACCCCTGTCACGCCCTCCTCCAGCCCAACCACTGTCAGCACATCCACACCCAGGCCAACGCCCACCACCTCGCTGACACCTCCAACCACAACTACGGAAGGTAACGTCTGGCCACGTTGTTCTATGTTTCCTTGTAGACATTCCTTGCTAAAAATACATTCTTATTTAGGTGCCTCAAGCAATTTTTCTGGGGTTTTGTTTTTCCCTGTGAGGAATTCATTTGTTCTGGGGAGAAAATGATTTAGTCGTTTAGGGCCCAGTAGAAATTATTTTGTCCTTCAGCCCGCTACTACGCGCTTTGTTCAGACAGGAATTCTTGCTCATTCTGCTTTGAGGTGCTCCAAGTATCTCGCATTGTGCCCAAGGATATCTTGCGGAAGGGAAGGGAGGTCTCTTTGTTGAACTGAGCATGACAGCAGTAAACAAGGAAGGCCCCAGAAGATTATGGGAATGAATTGAGATGGCTGAGGGGCTGCTGAGTTCTTGTCCTTGGGTCGTGTTTGCAGTGCGTGTAGTAGTTAGCTTTGTAATGTATTTCATTGATGATGTGTCCGCTTCTGTCTCCCGAGAAAGCTGAAGGAGAGCTTGGTGTGTAATTGCTGAATGAGACACATATTGCTTTCCTGGTGTATGAACTTCCTGGGTTTCTGGCGGATGAGTTGGATGAAATGTAGGGGGAAATGAAGGTATGAAGAGGAAATGCAATGTTCCTGCTTGCAATGATGAATCCCTGTGTTTTCTCAGGTCCCACTCCGTCGAGCACCACGATTGTGACTGTGTCAAGCACCCCTGTCACACCAACAGCATCTGGGTCACCCTCCAGTACCACGTCTGGCACGACGGTCTCCAGCAGCACTGTGAGCAGCACCACGAGTACCACGCCTGTTACTGGCCCGCCCTCCTCCAGCCCAACCACTGTCAGCACATCCACACCCAGGCCAACGCCCACCACCTCGCTGACACCTCCAACCACAACTACGGAAGGTAACGTCTGGCCACGTTGTTATGTATTTCCTTGCTAGACATTCCTTGCTAGACATTTGTTGTTGTTTAGGTGCCCCAAGCTACTTCTCACGCATTTTGTTATTTCCTCTTTGAATGCATGGGTCTTCAGTGGAGAATGCTTCATTCATTTAAATTGTAAGGCCCTTCGAAATTATTTTGCCTTTTAGCCTGCTTCATCAAGCTTTGTGCAGGGAGGAATTCTAGCTCATTCTGCTTTGAGGTGCTCGAAGTATCTCAAATTGGGACCCAGGATTTCTTGCAGAAGGGAAGGGAGGTGTCTTCCTGGAACGGAGCGTGACAGGAGTGTACATGGAAAACACCAGAAGATTATGGGAATGAACTGAGACTGCTGAGGGGATGCTGAGTTCTTGTTTTTTGATAGTTCAGGCAGTGCACTGGTTAGATGTAACGTTTTTCATTGTTGATGCGTTTGCTTCTATCTGCCATGTAATCTGTTGGGATGCTTGGTGTGTAAATTGCTGAATGAGGCAAATATTGCTTGCCTGGTGTATGAACTTCCTGGGTTTCTGTCAGTTGAGTTTGATGAACTGAATGGAAAAATTGGACATGAAGAGGAAATGCAGTTTGCCTTCTTGCAATGATGAATCCCTGTGTTTTCTCAGGTCCCACTCCGTCGAGCACCCCTGTCACGCCCTCCTCCAGCCCAACCACTGTCAGCACATCCACACCCAGGCCAACGCCCACCACCTCGCTGACACCTCCAACCACAACTACGGAAGGTAACGTCTGGCCACGTTGTTCTATGTTTCCTTGCTCTCTTTCCCTGCTAGACATTCCTTTGTCGTGCAGGTGCCGTGTGTTTTGCATCATGCTTTCTTTTTTTCTCTGTGATGAGCAGGGATATCCTTTGTTGGTTTACTGGTTTGTTGGTTTACTCTACAGGGATCTGCAGAAAATATTTCATCCTTTAGCTTAGCAGTATAAGCTTTGTTCGGACTCAAATTCTGTCTTTTACTGCTGTGTCATGCTGTCCTTCAGCTGGTGAGAGCATTCTATGTGGGAAGCCTGTTTTGAAATGGCATGGTGCTTACTTTTGTTTCCTTTTGGTTCCTGGTGCTTTTTAGCGATGGCTTTTCTGACCTTCTTGCCTTTATTCTTCTGCTTGTCCTCTGTGCTTTTCTGCCGCTGGCATGCCCTTTCTCTTCAAGAAATGCATGTTTTCCCTGGAGGATTTCATGGGTTAGTGTTCTGGTGGAGGCATGGCACTTAGCACTGTCAGTGACTGCACAATCCTCACGTTTGTTTTCACCTCTTGCTATTGAATGTAGAGTTCCTGCTTCTGATTGTTTATTTTTTCTGATGTCCATCTACAGTAGTCTGCACATTCCCCCCAGAGGACTGCATCTGGACAGGTTGGATTGATGTGAGTTACCCACAGTATGGCCCTGAGAATGGTGATGATGAGTCCTTTGAAACTATTAAGAATAAGATCCCTTCATGGAACTGTACAAAGGTTGAGAATGTTTCATGCAGAGCAGAGAAATTTCCAGACATTCCTATAGAAGATTTAGGGCAGAAAGTGGAGTGTGATGTCAACACAGGACTAATCTGTAAAAACAAGGATCAGGCCACAGTGGGAGTGGTGCCAATGTGCCTGAATTACCAGATCAAAGTCTGCTGTGCTCCTCCATTAAGTCCGGAGTGCACCACAGCTACCACAACTACCAAGACAGAGGAAACGAGCGCAACTGAGTCCCCCTCACCGACAACAAGCACTACTTTCACTCCGAGTGTGTCAAGCACCCCTGTCACACCAACAGCATCTGGGTCACCCTCCAGTACCACGTCTGGCACAACGGTCTCCAGCAGCACTGTGAGCAGCACCACAAGCACCACGCCTGTTACTGGCCCGCCCTCTTCCAGCCCAACCACTGTCAGCACATCCACGCCCAGGCCAACGCTCACCACCTCGCTGACACCTCCAACCACAACTACGGAAGGTAACGTCTGGCCACGTTGTTATGTATTTCCTTGCTATCTTTCCCTGCTAGACATTCCTTTTTTTTGCCAGTACCCCAAGCCTGGTCTCAGGTATTCTTTTTTCCCTGAGAAGAATGCACCGGTGTTCTGCCGAAAGTCCTTTGTTTTTTCACTCTAGGGTTCTGCAGAAATGTTTTCACCCTTGAGCCCGCTACAACCAGCTTTTTGGAGACAGGCTTTCTTTCTGATTGTGCTTTGAGGTGCTTGAAGTACCTCATGGTGAACCTCACAATTTCCTGCAGAGGGTGCTTTGGTCATTCCTTGGAAGATAATGTGAGAACCGTAGAGCAGGAAGGAAGTTGTCCTATGGACGATGAGATTGAATTCAGTTAGCTGTAGTGCTGCTGAGTTTTTCTTTGTACGTATTTTTCACGGTACACACAGTGTTTAGCTGCAGCATTGGTCGTAGGATAAGTGTTTGCTTCTGTCTGCCATGCAATCTGTTGGCAAGCTTGGTGTGTAGTTGCTGATTGACACTAATATTAGCGAATGAGGCTGTCTGCATGCCTGGTGTTTGAACTTCCTGGGCTCCTGGTAGTAGAGTATGATGAACTGAAGGGAGAAATGAAGAGATGAAGAGGAAATGCAATGATCCTGCTTGCAATGATGAATCCCTGTCTTTTCTCAGGTCCCACTCCGTCGAGCACCACGATTGTGACTGTGTCAAGCACCCCTGTCACACCAACAGCATCTGGGTCACCCTCCAGTACCACGTCTGGCACGACGGTCTCCAGCAGCACTGTGAGCAGCACCACGAGCACCACGCCTGTTACTGGCCCGCCCTCCTCCAGCCCAACCACTGTCAGCACATCCACACCCAGGCCAACGCCCACCACCTCGCTGACACCTCCAACCACAACTACGGAAGGTAACGTCTGGCCACGTTGTTATGTATTTCCTTGCTTGACATTCCTTGCTAGACATTTGTTGTTGTTTAGGTGCCCCAAGCTACTTCTCACGCATTCTGTTATTTCCTCTTTGAATGCATGGGTCTTCAGTGGAAAATGCTTCATTCATTTAAATTGTAAGGCCCTTCTAAATTATATTGTCTTTTGGCCTGTTTCATCAAGCTTTGTGCAGAGAGGAATTCTTGCTCATTCTGCTTTGAGGTGCTCAAAGTACCTCTGTTTTCGACCCAGGATTTCTTGCAGAAGGGGTGGGGAGGTCTCTTCCTGTAACAGAGAGTTTCAACAGTAAACAAGGAAGGCCCCAGAAGATTATGGGAATGAATTGAGATGGCTGAGGGGCTGCTGACTTCTTTGTATAGTTTAAGCAGTGCATGCAGTGGATAGCAGTGTAACATTTGTCATTGTTGAGAAGCTTGCATCTGTCTTCCAGGAAAGCTGAAGGAGAGCTTGGTGTGTAATTGCTGAATGAGACGCATATTGCTTTCCTGGTGTATGAACTTCCTGGGTTTCTGTCAGTTGAGTTTGATGAACTGAATGGAAAAACGTGGACATGAAGAGGAAATGCAGTTTGCCTTCTTGCAATGATGAATCCCTGTGTTTTCTCAGGTCCCACTCCGTCGAGCACCCCTGTCACGCCCTCCTCCAGCCCAACCACTGTCAGCACATCCACACCCAGGCCAACGCCCACCACCTCGCTGACACCTCCAACCACAACTACGGAAGGTAACGTCTGGCCACGTTGTTCTATGTTTCCTTGTAGACATTCCTTGCTAAAAATACATTCTTATTTAGGTGCCCCAAGCAATTTTTCTAGGGTTTTGTTTTTCCCTGTGAGGAATTCATCTGTTCTGGGGAGAAAATGATTTAGTCGTTTAGGGCCCAGTAGAAATTATTTTGTCCTTCAGCCCACTACTACGCGCTTTGTTCAGACAGGAATTCTTGCTCATTCTGCTTTGAGGTGCTGCAAGTATCTCGCATTGCGCCCAAGGATATCTTGCGGAAGGGAAGGGAGGTCTCTTTGTTGAACTGAGCATGACAGCAGTAAACAAGGAAGGCCCCAGAAGATTATGGGAATGAATTGAGATGGCTGAGGGGCTGCTGAGTTCTTGTCCTTGGGTCGTGTTTGCAGTGCGTGTAGTAGTTAGCTTTGTAATGTATTTCATTGATGATGTGTCCGCTTCTGTCTCCCGAGAAAGCTGAAGGAGTGCTTGGTGTGTAATTGCTGAATGAGACACATATTGCTTTCCTGGTGTATGAACTTCCTGGGTTTCTGGCGGATGAGTTGGATGAAATGTAGGGGGAAATGAAGGTATGAAGAGGAAATGCAATGTTCCTGCTTGCAATGATGAATCCCTGTCTTTTCTCAGGTCCCACTCCGTCGAGCACCACGATTGTGACTGTGTCAAGCACCCCTGTCACACCAACAGCATCTGGGTCACCCTCCAGTACCACGTCTGGCACGACGGTCTCCAGCAGCACTGTGAGCAGCACCACGAGCACCACGCCTGTTACTGGCCCGCCCTCCTCCAGCCCAACCACTGTCAGCACATCCACACCCAGGCCAACGCCCACCACCTCGCTGACACCTCCAACCACAACTACGGAAGGTAACGTCTGGCCACGTTGTTATGTATTTCCTTGCTAGACATTCCTTGCTAGACCTTTGTTGTTGTTTAGGTGCCCCAAGCTACTTCTCACGCATTCTGTTATTTCCTCTTTGAATGCATGGGTCTTCGGTGGAGAATGCTTCATTCATTTAAATTGTAAGGCCCTTCGAAATTATTTTGCCTTTTAGCCTGCTTCATCAAGCTTTGTGCAGGGAGGAATTCTAGCTCATTCTGCTTTGAGGTGCTCGAAGTATCTCAAATTGGGACCCAGGATTTCTTGCAGAAGGGAAGGGAGGTGTCTTCCTGGAACGGAGCGTGACAGATGTGTGCATGGAAAACACCAGAAGATTATGGGAATGAACTGAGACTGCTGAGGGGATGCTGAGTTCTTGTTTTTTGATAGTTCAGGCAGTGCACTGGTTAGATGTAACGTTTTTCATTGTTGATGCGTTTGCTTCTGTCTGCCATGTAATCTGTTGGGATGCTTGGTGTGTAAATTGCTGAATGAGGCAAATATTGCTTGCCTGGTGTATGAACTTCCTGGGTTTCTGTCGGTTGAGTTCGATGAACTGAATGGAAAAACGTGGACATGAAGAGGAAATGCAGTTTGCCTTCTTGCAATGATGAATCCCTGTGTTTTCTCAGGTCCCACTCCGTCGAGCACCCCTGTCACGCCCTCCTCCAGCCCAACCACTGTCAGCACATCCACACCCAGGCCAACGCTCACCACCTCGCTGACACCTCCAACCACAACTACGGAAGGTAACGTCTGGCCACGTTGTTATGTATTTCCTTGCTATCTTTCCCTGCTAGACATTCCTTTTTTTTGCCAGTACCCCAAGCCTGGTCTCTGGTATTCTTTTTTCCCTGAGAAGAATGCACCGGTGTTCTGCCGAAAGTCCTTTGTTTTTTCACTCTAGGGTTCTGCAGAAATGTTTTCACCCTTGAGCCCGCTATAACCAGCTTTTTGGAGACAGGCTTTCTTTCTGATTGTGCTTTGAGGTGCTTGAAGTACCTCATGGTGAACCTCACAATTTCCTGCAGAGGGTGCTTTGGTCATTCCTTGGAAGATACTGTGAGAACCGTAGGGCAGGAAGGAAGGTGTCCTAAGGATGATGAGATTGAATTCAGTTAGCTGTAGTGCTGCTGAGTTTTTCTTTGTACGTATTTTTCACGGTACACACGGTGTTTAGCTGCAGCATTGGTCGTAGGATAAGTGTTTGCTTCTGTCTGCCATGCAATCTGTTGGCAAGCTTGGTGTGTAGTTGCTGATTGACACTAATATTAGCGAATGAGGCTTCTGCATGCCTGGTGTTTGAACTTCCTGGGCTCCTGGTAGTAGAGTATGATGAACTGAAGGGAGAAATGAAGAGATGAAGAGGAAATGCAATGATCCTGCTTGCAATGATGAATCCCTGTCTTTTCTCAGGTCCCACTCCGTCTAGCACCACGATCGTGACTGTGTCAAGCACCCCTGTCACACCAACAGCATCTGGGTCACCCTCCAGTACCACGTCTGGCACGACGGTCTCCAGCAGCACTGTGAGCAGCACCACGAGCACCACGCCTGTTACTGGCCCGCCCTCCTCCAGCCCAACCACTGTCAGCACATCCACACCCAGGCCAACGCCCACCACCTCGCTGACACCTCCAACCACAACTACGGAAGGTAACGTCTGGCCACGTTGTTATGTATTTCCTTGCTTGACATTCCTTGCTAGACATTTGTTGTTGTTTAGGTGCCCCAAGCTACTTCTCACGCATTCTGTTATTTCCTCTTTGAATGCATGGGTCTTCAGTGGAAAATGCTTCATTCATTTAAATTGTAAGGCCCTTCGAAATTATATTGTCTTTTGGCCTGTTTCATCAAGCTTTGTGCAGAGAGGAATTCTTGCTCATTCTGCTTTGAGGTGCTCAAAGTACCTCTGTTTTCGACCCAGGATTTCTTGCAGAAGGGGTGGGGAGGTCTCTTCCTGTAACAGAGAGTTTCAACAGTAAACAAGGAAGGCCCCAGAAGATTATGGGAATGAATTGAGAAGGCTGAGGGGCTGCTGACTTCTTTGTATAGTTTAAGCAGTGCATGCAGTGGATAGCAGTGTAACATTTGTCATTGTTGAGAAGCTTGCATCTGTCTTCCAGGAAAGCTGAAGGAGAGCTTGGTGTGTAATTGCTGAATGAGATGCATATTGCTTTCCTGGTGTATGAACTTCCTGGGTTTCTGTCAGTTGAGTTTGATGAACTGAATGGAAAAACGTGGACATGAAGAGGAAATGCAGTTTGCCTTCTTGCAATGATGAATCCCTGTGTTTTCTCAGGTCCCACTCCGTCGAGCACCCCTGTCACGCCCTCCTCCAGCCCAACCACTGTCAGCACATCCACACCCAGGCCAACGCCCACCACCTCGCTGACACCTCCAACCACAACTACGGAAGGTAACGTCTGGCCACGTTGTTCTATGTTTCCTTGTAGACATTCCTTGCTAAAAATACATTCTTATTTAGGTGCCCCAAGCAATTTTTCTAGGGTTTTGTTTTTCCCTGTGAGGAATTCATCTGTTCTGGGGAGAAAATGATTTAGTCGTTTAGGGCCCAGTAGAAATTATTTTGTCCTTCAGCCCGCTACTACGCGCTTTGTTCAGACAGGAATTCTTGCTCATTCTGCTTTGAGGTGCTCCAAGTATCTCGCATTGTGCCCAAGGATATCTTGCGGAAGGGAAGGGAGGTCTCTTTGTTGAACTGAGCATGACAGCAGTAAACAAGGAAGGCCCCAGAAGATTATGGGAATGAATTGAGATGGCTGAGGGGCTGCTGAGTTCTTGTCCTTGGGTCGTGTTTGCAGTGCGTGTAGTAGTTAGCTTTGTAATGTATTTCATTGATGATGTGTCCGCTTCTGTCTCCCGAGAAAGCTGAAGGAGAGCTTGGTGTGTAATTGCTGAATGAGACACATATTGCTTTCCTGGTGTATGTACTTCCTGGGTTTCTGTCAGTTGAGTACGATGAACTGAATGGAAAAACGTGGACGTGAAGAGGAAATGCAGTTTGCCTTCTTGCAATGATGAATCCCTGTGTTTTCTCAGGTCCCACTCCGTCGAGCACCACGATTGTGACTGTGTCAAGCACCCCTGTCACACCAACAGCATCTGGGTCACCCTCCAGTACCACGTCTGGCACGACGGTCTCCAGCAGCACTGTGAGCAGCACCACGAGCACCACGCCTGTTACTGGCCCGCCCTCCTCCAGCCCAACCACTGTCAGCACATCCACACCCAGGCCAACGCCCACCACCTCGCTGACACCTCCAACCACAACTACGGAAGGTAACGTCTGGCCACGTTGTTCTATGTTTCCTTGTAGACATTCCTTGCTAAAAATACATTCTTATTTAGGTGCCCCAAGCAATTTTTCTGGGGTTTTGTTTTTCCCTGTGAGGAATTCATTTGTTCTGGGGAGAAAATGATTTAGTCGTTTAGGGCCCAGTAGAAATTATTTTGTCCTTCAGCCCGCTACTACGCGCTTTGTTCAGACAGGAATTCTTGCTCATTCTGCTTTGAGGTGCTCCAAGTATCTCGCATTGTGCCCAAGGATATCTTGCGGAAGGGAAGGGAGGTCTCTTTGTTGAACTGAGCATGACAGCAGTAAACAAGGAAGGCCCCAGAAGATTATGGGAATGAATTGAGATGGCTGAGGGGCTGCTGAGTTCTTGTCCTTGGGTCGTGTTTGCAGTGCGTGTAGTAGTTAGCTTTGTAATGTATTTCATTGATGATGTGTCCGCTTCTGTCTCCCGAGAAAGCTGAAGGAGAGCTTGGTGTGTAATTGCTGAATGAGACACATATTGCTTTCCTGGTGTATGTACTTCCTGGGTTTCTGTCAGTTGAGTTCGATGAACTGAATGGAAAAACGTGGACGTGAAGAGGAAATGCAGTTTGCCTTCTTGCAATGATGAATCCCTGTGTTTTCTCAGGTCCCACTCCGTCGAGCACCACGATTGTGACTGTGTCAAGCACCCCTGTCACACCAACAGCATCTGGGTCACCCTCCAGTACCACGTCTGGCACGACGGTCTCCAGCAGCACTGTGAGCAGCACCACGAGCACCACGCCTGTTACTGGCCCGCCCTCCTCCAGCCCAACCACTGTCAGCACATCCACACCCAGGCCAACGCCCACCACCTCGCTGACACCTCCAACCACAACTACGGAAGGTAACGTCTGGCCACGTTGTTATGTATTTCCTTGCTAGACATTCCTTGCTAGACATTTGTTGTTGTTTAGGTGCCCCAAGCTACTTCTCACGCATTCTGTTGTTTCCTCTTTGAATGCATGGGTCTTCAGTGGAAAATGCTTCATTCATTTAAATTGTAAGGCCCTTCGAAATTATTTTGCCTTTTAGCCTGCTTCATCAAGCTTTGTGCAGGGAGGAATTCTAGCTCATTCTGCTTTGAGGTGCTCGAAGTATCTCAAATTGGGACCCAGGATTTCTTGCAGAAGGGAAGGGAGGTGTCTTCCTGGAACGGAGCGTGACAGGAGTGTACATGGAAAACACCAGAAGATTATGGGAATGAACTGAGACTGCTGAGGGGATGCTGAGTTCTTGTTTTTTGATAGTTCAGGCAGTGCACTGGTTAGATGTAACGTTTTTCATTGTTGATGCGTTTGCTTCTATCTGCCATGTAATCTGTTGGGATGCTTGGTGTGTAAATTGCTGAATGAGGCAAATATTGCTTGCCTGGTGTATGAACTTCCTGGGTTTCTGTCAGTTGAGTTTGATGAACTGAATGGAAAAACGTGGACATGAAGAGGAAATGCAGTTTGCCTTCTTGCAATGATGAATCCCTGTGTTTTCTCAGGTCCCACTCCGTCGAGCACCCCTGTCACGCCCTCCTCCAGCCCAACCACTGTCAGCACATCCACACCCAGGCCAACGCCCACCACCTCGCTGACACCTCCAACCACAACTACGGAAGGTAACGTCTGGCCACGTTGTTCTATGTTTCCTTGTAGACATTCCTTGCTAAAAATACATTCTTATTTAGGTGCCCCAAGCAATTTTTCTGGGGTTTTGTTTTTCCCTGTGAGGAATTCATTTGTTCTGGGGAGAAAATGATTTAGTCGTTTAGGGCCCAGTAGAAATTATTTTGTCCTTCAGCCCGCTACTACGCGCTTTGTTCAGACAGGAATTCTTGCTCATTCTGCTTTGAGGTGCTCCAAGTATCTCGCATTGTGCCCAAGGATATCTTGCGGAAGGGAAGGGAGGTCTCTTTGTTGAACTGAGCATGACAGCAGTAAACAAGGAAGGCCCCAGAAGATTATGGGAATGAATTGAGATGGCTGAGGGGCTGCTGAGTTCTTGTCCTTGGGTCGTGTTTGCAGTGCGTGTAGTAGTTAGCTTTGTAATGTATTTCATTGATGATGTGTCCGCTTCTGTCTCCCGAGAAAGCTGAAGGAAAGCTTGGTGTGTAATTGCTGAATGAGACACATATTGCTTTCCTGGTGTATGTACTTCCTGGGTTTCTGTCAGTTGAGTTCGATGAACTGAATGGAAAAACGTGGACGTGAAGAGGAAATGCAGTTTGCCTTCTTGCAATGATGAATCCCTGTGTTTTCTCAGGTCCCACTCCGTCGAGCACCACGATTGTGACTGTGTCAAGCACCCCTGTCACACCAACAGCATCTGGGTCACCCTCCAGTACCACGTCTGGCACGACGGTCTCCAGCAGCACTGTGAGCAGCACCACGAGCACCACGCCTGTTACTGGCCCGCCCTCCTCCAGCCCAACCACTGTCAGCACATCCACACCCAGGCCAACGCCCACCACCTCGCTGACACCTCCAACCACAACTACGGAAGGTAACGTCTGGCCACGTTGTTATGTATTTCCTTGCTAGACATTCCTTGCTAGACATTTGTTGTTGTTTAGGTGCCCCAAGCTACTTCTCACGCATTCTGTTGTTTCCTCTTTGAATGCATGGGTCTTCAGTGGAAAATGCTTCATTCATTTAAATTGTAAGGCCCTTCGAAATTATTTTGCCTTTTAGCCTGCTTCATCAAGCTTTGTGCAGGGAGGAATTCTAGCTCATTCTGCTTTGAGGTGCTCGAAGTATCTCAAATTGGGACCCAGGATTTCTTGCAGAAGGGAAGGGAGGTGTCTTCCTGGAACGGAGCGTGACAGGAGTGTACATGGAAAACACCAGAAGATTATGGGAATGAACTGAGACTGCTGAGGGGATGCTGAGTTCTTGTTTTTTGATAGTTCAGGCAGTGCACTGGTTAGATGTAACGTTTTTCATTGTTGATGCGTTTGCTTCTATCTGCCATGTAATCTGTTGGGATGCTTGGTGTGTAAATTGCTGAATGAGGCAAATATTGCTTGCCTGGTGTATGAACTTCCTGGGTTTCTGTCAGTTGAGTTTGATGAACTGAATGGAAAAACGTGGACATGAAGAGGAAATGCAGTTTGCCTTCTTGCAATGATGAATCCCTGTGTTTTCTCAGGTCCCACTCCGTCGAGCACCCCTGTCACGCCCTCCTCCAGCCCAACCACTGTCAGCACATCCACACCCAGGCCAACGCCCACCACCTCGCTGACACCTCCAACCACAACTACGGAAGGTAACGTCTGGCCACGTTGTTCTATGTTTCCTTGTAGACATTCCTTGCTAAAAATACATTCTTATTTAGGTGCCCCAAGCAATTTTTCTGGGGTTTTGTTTTTCCCTGTGAGGAATTCATTTGTTCTGGGGAGAAAATGATTTAGTCGTTTAGGGCCCAGTAGAAATTATTTTGTCCTTCAGCCCGCTACTACGCGCTTTGTTCAGACAGGAATTCTTGCTCATTCTGCTTTGAGGTGCTCCAAGTATCTCGCATTGTGCCCAAGGATATCTTGCGGAAGGGAAGGGAGGTCTCTTTGTTGAACTGAGCATGACAGCAGTAAACAAGGAAGGCCCCAGAAGATTATGGGAATGAATTGAGATGGCTGAGGGGCTGCTGAGTTCTTGTCCTTGGGTCGTGTTTGCAGTGCGTGTAGTAGTTAGCTTTGTAATGTATTTCATTGATGATGTGTCCGCTTCTGTCTCCCGAGAAAGCTGAAGGAGTGCTTGGTGTGTAATTGCTGAATGAGACACATATTGCTTTCCTGGTGTATGAACTTCCTGGGTTTCTGGCGGATGAGTTGGATGAAATGTAGGGGGAAATGAAGGTATGAAGAGGAAATGCAATGTTCCTGCTTGCAATGATGAATCCCTGTGTTTTCTCAGGTCCCACTCCGTCGAGCACCACGATTGTGACTGTGTCAAGCACCCCTGTCACACCAACAGCATCTGGGTCACCCTCCAGTACCACGTCTGGCACGACGGTCTCCAGCAGCACTGTGAGCAGCACCACGAGCACCACGCCTGTTACTGGCCCGCCCTCCTCCAGCCCAACCACTGTCAGCACATCCACACCCAGGCCAACGCCCACCACCTCGCTGACACCTCCAACCACAACTACGGAAGGTAACGTCTGGCCACGTTGTTATGTATTTCCTTGCTAGACATTCCTTGCTAGACATTTGTTGTTGTTTAGGTGCCCCAAGCTACTTCTCACGCATTCTGTTGTTTCCTCTTTGAATGCATAGGTCTTCAGTGGAAAATGCTTCATTCATTTAAATTGTAAGGCCCTTCGAAATTATTTTGCCTTTTAGCCTGCTTCATCAAGCTTTGTGCAGGGAGGAATTCTAGCTCATTCTGCTTTGAGGTGCTCGAAGTATCTCAAATTGGGACCCAGGATTTCTTGCAGAAGGGAAGGGAGGTGTCTTCCTGGAACGGAGCGTGACAGGAGTGTACATGGAAAACACCAGAAGATTATGGGAATGAACTGAGACTGCTGAGGGGATGCTGAGTTCTTGTTTTTTGATAGTTCAGGCAGTGCACTGGTTAGATGTAACGTTTTTCATTGTTGATGCGTTTGCTTCTATCTGCCATGTAATCTGTTGGGATGCTTGGTGTGTAAATTGCTGAATGAGGCAAATATTGCTTGCCTGGTGTATGAACTTCCTGGGTTTCTGTCAGTTGAGTTTGATGAACTGAATGGAAAAACGTGGACATGAAGAGGAAATGCAGTTTGCCTTCTTGCAATGATGAATCCCTGTGTTTTCTCAGGTCCCACTCCGTCGAGCACCCCTGTCACGCCCTCCTCCAGCCCAACCACTGTCAGCACATCCACACCCAGGCCAACGCTCACCACCTCGCTGACACCTCCAACCACAACTACGGAAGGTAACGTCTGGCCACGTTGTTATGTATTTCCTTGCTATCTTTCCCTGCTAGACATTCCTTTTTTTTGCCAGTACCCCAAGCCTGGTCTCTGGTATTCTTTTTTCCCTGAGAAGAATGCACCGGTGTTCTGCCGAAAGTCCTTTGTTTTTTCACTCTAGGGTTCTGCAGAAATGTTTTCACCCTTGAGCCCGCTACGACCAGCTTTTTGGAGACAGGCTTTCTTTCTGATTGTGCTTTGAGGTGCTTGAAGTACCTCATGGTGAACCTCACAATTTCCTGCAGAGGGTGCTTTGGTCATTCCTTGGAAGATACTGTGAGAACCGTAGGGCAGGAAGGAAGTTGTCCTATGGATGATGAGATTGAATTCAGTTAGCTGTAGTGCTGCTGAGTTTTTCTTTGTACGTATTTTTCACGGTACACACGGTGTTTAGCTGCAGCATTGGTCGTAGGATAAGTGTTTGCTTCTGTCTGCCATGCAATCTGTTGGCAAGCTTGGTGTGTAGTTGCTGATTGACACTAATATTAGCGAATGAGGCTGTCTGCATGCCTGGTGTTTGAACTTCCTGGGCTCCTGGTAGTAGAGTATGATGAACTGAAGGGAGAAATGAAGAGATGAAGAGGAAATGCAATGATCCTGCTTGCAATGATGAATCCCTGTCTTTTCTCAGGTCCCACTCCGTCTAGCACCACGATCGTGACTGTGTCAAGCACCCCTGTCACACCAACAGCATCTGGGTCACCCTCCAGTACCACGTCTGGCACGACGGTCTCCAGCAGCACTGTGAGCAGCACCACGAGCACCACGCCTGTTACTGGCCCGCCCTCCTCCAGCCCAACCACTGTCAGCACATCCACACCCAGGCCAACGCCCACCACCTCGCTGACACCTCCAACCACAACTACGGAAGGTAACGTCTGGCCACGTTGTTATGTATTTCCTTGCTAGACATTCCTTGCTAGACATTTGTTGTTGTTTAGGTGCCCCAAGCTACTTCTCACGCATTCTGTTATTTCCTCTTTGAATGCATGGGTCTTCAGTGGAAAATGCTTCATTCATTTAAATTGTAAGGCCCTTCGAAATTATATTGTCTTTTGGCCTGTTTCATCAAGCTTTGTGCAGAGAGGAATTCTTGCTCATTCTGCTTTGAGGTGCTCAAAGTACCTCTGTTTTCGACCCAGGATTTCTTGCAGAAGGGGTGGGGAGGTCTCTTCCTGTAACAGAGAGTTTCAACAGTAAACAAGGAAGGCCCCAGAAGATTATGGGAATGAATTGAGATGGCTGAGGGGCTGCTGACTTCTTTGTATAGTTTAAGCAGTGCATGCAGTGGATAGCAGTGTAACATTTGTCATTGTTGAGAAGCTTGCATCTGTCTTCCAGGAAAGCTGAAGGAGAGCTTGGTGTGTAATTGCTGAATGAGACGCATATTGCTTTCCTGGTGTATGAACTTCCTGGGTTTCTGTCAGTTGAGTTTGATGAACTGAATGGAAAAACGTGGACATGAAGAGGAAATGCAGTTTGCCTTCTTGCAATGATGAATCCCTGTGTTTTCTCAGGTCCCACTCCGTCGAGCACCCCTGTCACGCCCTCCTCCAGCCCAACCACTGTCAGCACATCCACACCCAGGCCAACGCTCACCACCTCGCTGACACCTCCAACCACAACTACGGAAGGTAACGTCTGGCCACGTTGTTATGTATTTCCTTGCTATCTTTCCCTGCTAGACATTCCTTTTTTTTGCCAGTACCCCAAGCCTGGTCTCTGGTATTCTTTTTTCCCTGAGAAGAATGCACCGGTGTTCTGCCGAAAGTCCTTTGTTTTTTCACTCTAGGGTTCTGCAGAAATGTTTTCACCCTTGAGCCCGCTACGACCAGCTTTTTGGAGACAGGCTTTCTTTCTGATTGTGCTTTGAGGTGCTTGAAGTACCTCATGGTGAACCTCACAATTTCCTGCAGAGGGTGCTTTGGTCATTCCTTGGAAGATACTGTGAGAACCGTAGGGCAGGAAGGAAGTTGTCCTATGGATGATGAGATTGAATTCAGTTAGCTGTAGTGCTGCTGAGTTTTTCTTTGTACGTATTTTTCACGGTACACACGGTGTTTAGCTGCAGCATTGGTCGTAGGATAAGTGTTTGCTTCTGTCTGCCATGCAATCTGTTGGCAAGCTTGGTGTGTAGTTGCTGATTGACACTAATATTAGCGAATGAGGCTGTCTGCATGCCTGGTGTTTGAACTTCCTGGGCTCCTGGTAGTAGAGTATGATGAACTGAAGGGAGAAATGAAGAGATGAAGAGGAAATGCAATGATCCTGCTTGCAATGATGAATCCCTGTCTTTTCTCAGGTCCCACTCCGTCTAGCACCACGATCGTGACTGTGTCAAGCACCCCTGTCACACCAACAGCATCTGGGTCACCCTCCAGTACCACGTCTGGCACGACGGTCTCCAGCAGCACTGTGAGCAGCACCACGAGCACCACGCCTGTTACTGGCCCGCCCTCCTCCAGCCCAACCACTGTCAGCACATCCACACCCAGGCCAACGCCCACCACCTCGCTGACACCTCCAACCACAACTACGGAAGGTAACGTCTGGCCACGTTGTTATGTATTTCCTTGCTAGACATTCCTTGCTAGACATTTGTTGTTGTTTAGGTGCCCCAAGCTACTTCTCACGCATTCTGTTATTTCCTCTTTGAATGCATGGGTCTTCAGTGGAAAATGCTTCATTCATTTAAATTGTAAGGCCCTTCGAAATTATATTGTCTTTTGGCCTGTTTCATCAAGCTTTGTGCAGAGAGGAATTCTTGCTCATTCTGCTTTGAGGTGCTCAAAGTACCTCTGTTTTCGACCCAGGATTTCTTGCAGAAGGGGTGGGGAGGTCTCTTCCTGTAACAGAGAGTTTCAACAGTAAACAAGGAAGGCCCCAGAAGATTATGGGAATGAATTGAGATGGCTGAGGGGCTGCTGACTTCTTTGTATAGTTTAAGCAGTGCATGCAGTGGATAGCAGTGTAACATTTGTCATTGTTGAGAAGCTTGCATCTGTCTTCCAGGAAAGCTGAAGGAGAGCTTGGTGTGTAATTGCTGAATGAGACGCATATTGCTTTCCTGGTGTATGAACTTCCTGGGTTTCTGTCAGTTGAGTTTGATGAACTGAATGGAAAAACGTGGACATGAAGAGGAAATGCAGTTTGCCTTCTTGCAATGATGAATCCCTGTGTTTTCTCAGGTCCCACTCCGTCGAGCACCCCTGTCACGCCCTCCTCCAGCCCAACCACTGTCAGCACATCCACACCCAGGCCAACGCTCACCACCTCGCTGACACCTCCAACCACAACTACGGAAGGTAACGTCTGGCCACGTTGTTATGTATTTCCTTGCTATCTTTCCCTGCTAGACATTCCTTTTTTTTGCCAGTACCCCAAGCCTGGTCTCTGGTATTCTTTTTTCCCTGAGAAGAATGCACCGGTGTTCTGCCGAAAGTCCTTTGTTTTTTCACTCTAGGGTTCTGCAGAAATGTTTTCACCCTTGAGCCCGCTACGACCAGCTTTTTGGAGACAGGCTTTCTTTCTGATTGTGCTTTGAGGTGCTTGAAGTACCTCATGGTGAACCTCACAATTTCCTGCAGAGGGTGCTTTGGTCATTCCTTGGAAGATACTGTGAGAACCGTAGGGCAGGAAGGAAGTTGTCCTATGGATGATGAGATTGAATTCAGTTAGCTGTAGTGCTGCTGAGTTTTTCTTTGTACGTATTTTTCACGGTACACACGGTGTTTAGCTGCAGCATTGGTCGTAGGATAAGTGTTTGCTTCTGTCTGCCATGCAATCTGTTGGCAAGCTTGGTGTGTAGTTGCTGATTGACACTAATATTAGCGAATGAGGCTGTCTGCATGCCTGGTGTTTGAACTTCCTGGGCTCCTGGTAGTAGAGTATGATGAACTGAAGGGAGAAATGAAGAGATGAAGAGGAAATGCAATGATCCTGCTTGCAATGATGAATCCCTGTCTTTTCTCAGGTCCCACTCCGTCTAGCACCACAATCGTGACTGTGTCAAGCACCCCTGTCACACCAACAGCATCTGGGTCACCCTCCAGTACCACGTCTGGCACGACGGTCTCCAGCAGCACTGTGAGCAGCACCACGAGCACCACGCCTGTTACTGGCCCGCCCTCCTCCAGCCCAACCACTGTCAGCACATCCACACCCAGGCCAACGCCCACCACCTCGCTGACACCTCCAACCACAACTACGGAAGGTAACGTCTGGCCACGTTGTTATGTATTTCCTTGCTAGACATTCCTTGCTAGACATTTGTTGTTGTTTAGGTGCCCCAAGCTACTTCTCACGCATTCTGTTATTTCCTCTTTGAATGCATGGGTCTTCAGTGGAAAATGCTTCATTCATTTAAATTGTAAGGCCCTTCGAAATTATATTGTCTTTTGGCCTGTTTCATCAAGCTTTGTGCAGAGAGGAATTCTTGCTCATTCTGCTTTGAGGTGCTCAAAGTACCTCTGTTTTCGACCCAGGATTTCTTGCAGAAGGGGTGGGGAGGTCTCTTCCTGTAACAGAGAGTTTCAACAGTAAACAAGGAAGGCCCCAGAAGATTATGGGAATGAATTGAGATGGCTGAGGGGCTGCTGACTTCTTTGTATAGTTTAAGCAGTGCATGCAGTGGATAGCAGTGTAACATTTGTCATTGTTGAGAAGCTTGCATCTGTCTTCCAGGAAAGCTGAAGGAGAGCTTGGTGTGTAATTGCTGAATGAGACGCATATTGCTTTCCTGGTGTATGAACTTCCTGGGTTTCTGTCAGTTGAGTTTGATGAACTGAATGGAAAAACGTGGACATGAAGAGGAAATGCAGTTTGCCTTCTTGCAATGATGAATCCCTGTGTTTTCTCAGGTCCCACTCCGTCGAGCACCCCTGTCACGCCCTCCTCCAGCCCAACCACTGTCAGCACATCCACACCCAGGCCAACGCCCACCACCTCGCTGACACCTCCAACCACAACTACGGAAGGTAACGTCTGGCCACGTTGTTCTATGTTTCCTTGTAGACATTCCTTGCTAAAAATACATTCTTATTTAGGTGCCCCAAGCAATTTTTCTAGGGTTTTGTTTTTCCCTGTGAGGAATTCATCTGTTCTGGGGAGAAAATGATTTAGTCGTTTAGGGCCCAGTAGAAATTATTTTGTCCTTCAGCCCGCTACTACGCGCTTTGTTCAGACAGGAATTCTTGCTCATTCTGCTTTGAGGTGCTCCAAGTATCTCGCATTGTGCCCAAGGATATCTTGCGGAAGGGAAGGGAGGTCTCTTTGTTGAACTGAGCATGACAGCAGTAAACAAGGAAGGCCCCAGAAGATTATGGGAATGAATTGAGATGGCTGAGGGGCTGCTGAGTTCTTGTCCTTGGGTCGTGTTTGCAGTGCGTGTAGTAGTTAGCTTTGTAATGTATTTCATTGATGATGTGTCCGCTTCTGTCTCCCGAGAAAGCTGAAGGAGAGCTTGGTGTGTAATTGCTGAATGAGACACATATTGCTTTCCTGGTGTATGTACTTCCTGGGTTTCTGTCAGTTGAGTTCGATGAACTGAATGGAAAAACGTGGACGTGAAGAGGAAATGCAGTTTGCCTTCTTGCAATGATGAATCCCTGTGTTTTCTCAGGTCCCACTCCGTCGAGCACCACGATTGTGACTGTGTCAAGCACCCCTGTCACACCAACAGCATCTGGGTCACCCTCCAGTACCACGTCTGGCACGACGGTCTCCAGCAGCACTGTGAGCAGCACCACGAGCACCACGCCTGTTACTGGCCCGCCCTCCTCCAGCCCAACCACTGTCAGCACATCCACACCCAGGCCAACGCCCACCACCTCGCTGACACCTCCAACCACAACTACGGAAGGTAACGTCTGGCCACGTTGTTATGTATTTCCTTGCTAGACATTCCTTGCTAGACATTTGTTGTTGTTTAGGTGCCCCAAGCTACTTCTCACGCATTCTGTTATTTCCTCTTTGAATGCATGGGTCTTCAGTGGAAAATGCTTCATTCATTTAAATTGTAAGGCCCTTCGAAATTATTTTGCCTTTTAGCCTGCTTCATCAAGCTTTGTGCAGGGAGGAATTCTAGCTCATTCTGCTTTGAGGTGCTCGAAGTATCTCAAATTGGGACCCAGGATTTCTTGCAGAAGGGAAGGGAGGTGTCTTCCTGGAACGGAGCGTGACAGGAGTGTACATGGAAAACACCAGAAGATTATGGGAATGAATTGAGACTGCTGAGGGGATGCTGAGTTCTTGTTTTTTGATAGTTCAGGCAGTGCACTGGTTAGATGTAACGTTTTTCATTGTTGATGCGTTTGCTTCTGTCTGCCATGTAATCTGTTGGGATGCTTGGTGTGTAAATTGCTGAATGAGGCAAATATTGCTTGCCTGGTGTATGAACTTCCTGGGTTTCTGTCAGTTGAGTTTGATGAACTGAATGGAAAAACGTGGACATGAAGAGGAAATGCAGTTTGCCTTCTTGCAATGATGAATCCCTGTGTTTTCTCAGGTCCCACTCCGTCGAGCACCCCTGTCACGCCCTCCTCCAGCCCAACCACTGTCAGCACATCCACACCCAGGCCAACGCTCACCACCTCGCTGACACCTCCAACCACAACTACGGAAGGTAACGTCTGGCCACGTTGTTATGTATTTCCTTGCTATCTTTCTCTGCTAGACATTCCTTTTTTTTGCCAGTACCCCAAGCCTGGTCTCAGGTATTCTTTTTTCCCTGAGAAGAATGCACCGGTGTTCTGCCGAAAATCCTTTGTTTTTTCACTCTAGGGTTCTGCAGAAATGTTTTCACCCTTGAGCCCGCTACGACCAGCTTTTTGGAGACAGGCTTTCTTTCTGATTGTGCTTTGAGGTGCTTGAAGTACCTCATGGTGAACCTCACAATTTCCTGCAGAGGGTGCTTTGGTCATTCCTTGGAAGATACTGTGAGAACCGTAGGGCAGGAAGGAAGGTGTCCTAAGGATGATGAGATTGAATTCAGTTAGCTGTAGTGCTGCTGAGTTTTTCTTTGTACGTATTTTTCACGGTACACACGGTGTTTAGCTGCAGCATTGGTCGTAGGATAAGTGTTTGCTTCTGTCTGCCATGCAATCTGTTGGCAAGCTTGGTGTGTAGTTGCTGATTGACACTAATATCAGCGAATGAGGCTGTCTGCATGCCTGGTGTTTGAACTTCCTGGGCTCCTGGTAGTAGAGTATGATGAACTGAAGGGAGAAATGAGGAGATGAAGAGGAAATGCAATGTTCCTGCTTGCCGTGATGAATCCCTGTCTTTTCTCAGGTCCCACTCCGTCGAGCACCACGATCGTGACTGTGTCAAGCACCCCTGTCACACCAACAGCATCTGGGTCACCCTCCAGTACCACGTCTGGCACGACGGTCTCCAGCAGCACTGTGAGCAGCACCACGAGCACCACGCCTGTTACTGGCCCGCCCTCCTCCAGCCCAACCACTGTCAGCACATCCACACCCAGGCCAACGCCCACCACCTCGCTGACACCTCCAACCACAACTACGGAAGGTAATGGCTGGCCACATTTTTTTTTCTTATGTTTCCTTCTAGTTTTTCCTTGCTAGACGTTCTCAAACCCTGATGTCCCAAGGTAATTTGCTTTCTTTGCTGTACTGTTTTCCCTTTTTGAGGGAGAGGTGTGTTCCTTTGGTGCCTGTCCATCAGCTTTCTGCATTGTTGGAGTCCCCGTCTAATTGCTCTACGTTCCTTAGATGAGCTGATTACCAAAACTTGTTTCCATTGTTTCTCTTTACGTAGTGTTTTTTTTTTTTCTTTTGATAGATTTTTTTATTCTTTGGCTCTACTTGTGGTAGAAATTTTTTTTTCTTATCTAGTCACAGCTTGTTTTCTTATGTATGTTTGTGTTTGCTTTGATCTGGTGTTATTTATTAGTAGTGCGCGGTCTTGTGCTTTAGCTGGAATGAGTATCTTCCTTGGCTAACTTGTTTTTCAAAGGCAGAGGACTGGTTTTCGTGGATTTTTTCTTTCATGTTCTCTTGGTTCATGGCTTTTTAGACCTGTAATTTTTTCCACAGCCTTTGTCTTGTATGCTGATGGTTATTCTCTTTCAGTCCTGTCTTCTTTCTCTCTGTTGTGTAAGAGAGCAAACCGATTTTCCTGGTTCTGGTCAGTTTGTATTACAGAGAATTGGTAACATGCTTGTTGACAGCAGTTCTGAGGGTTTTGCCTTAAGGTACATTGCTTGTGTACCTTTAGAGTAGGAAGCTTGTATTTGAGCTGGAGTTTACTGGCATGGCTTGGGCAGGTGTGAGAAAGTGGTTTTGAAGACCTGAGAGAAGTATGGAGCTGAGTTTGCTCTTTGTGCTTCTCAGTGTCCGTCGGACCAGTGTCTTGTGTTGAAAGCATTTGTGGATTATACAGGCCCCATGATTTCATGCACTGGGAATTGTTATCTCTCTGCTTTCACAATAATACACTCCACCTCCCTGACTCTTACCATTCTATCCATGTCACCTGGTTTTTGTTGTCTAGACTTGGTATTTTAGGCTCAGATGTCATTTTCTATGAGCACCCTTGCCTTGTGCTTTTTGTATGGCATTAGAGCAGGTACTAACTGTTTAACTGTTTGTTTTTTTAGGGACGTCTTCGTACAGCAGTACTATTCTTACAGGTTCTTCTAGCACCGAAGGTACAACCACTGTGGTGGAGAACTTTTCAACAGCTTCAGTTTCTACACCCATTAACACACAAACTGCAGGAGAATCCTCTCCATCATTGACTCCATCTGGCAGTATGTCACCACCTTCAGTTTCAACAGTCCCATCGACAGTCACAACATCTGGAACAACTCCTACAAAGTCTTTTACGACCACTTCAGGAACAACCTCTAGTTCTTTTAGTACTGTCACTACTACCACCGTTACCATACCTGGAATTGTTTCCTCTGGTTCAACTGGTACTTCTGGGACAACTCCGGCATCAAGTACAGTCACTGTTTCAGGAAGCTCTACGTATAGCACAGTTACTACACTCAGTACTTTAAGTTCAACTGCCAGTTCCGGCTTTAATTGTACTATTTCACCTAATGAAACTTACGCGGTTAGTGAATTTAATTTTGTGTATTTTTAACATTGTGCTTTGAAAAGAGTCTAGGTACATGTTTAGAGCGTGTGCATTAATCTGGATAGAAACTAACTGTCTGTTCTTTTGTTTGTTCCTGTTTTCTTGGGTATCAGCTTGACTTTCGGTAAACCTTTATTTTATAGTGTTTATAATGATAATAGTTATTCAGGGATGGGTAGTTTTAAAACATCTTTATTCAAGGTGTTAGTTTACAGCTCAGTCCTTCTCTTTCTCATCAGAAGCTTTTCTGAGGAGGAAACCAAGGGCTAAGAGGCACTAAACTCTCTTTGCTTATTTCTGCTTTTTATAGGTCCAGTGTGTGATGAGAAGTGTGTTGTATTTACAGTACAGCCCAATAAAACAGAGGGCTGAATTAAGTCTATCTCGGTTTAGTCTGATTGCAAGAGCTAACTTTGAAACAGATCACCAGATTTAATGAATTTTCACAGTTTTTCAGAAAGTTCTAGTTTTGCAGGGATAAAAATTGAGTGGCTGAGAAGATCAAGGAAGACAGAAAAAATGCTTACATTCACAATGCATTCATATAGTGATCTGATACGTTGCACCCCAAATTGTTGGTTTTCACTGTAGCTTCAGCAGACGGCTGTAGAACAGAGTTGATCATATCCTGTCTTTCCCTGTTGATCTAGAAAGGAAGAAAGTAGGTGATTAAATTAGATAATACATGTAACTTTTAAACAAATGAAACTGAAAAAAGCAATTCCCCTCTTTGTTTACTGGCTTAGCTGTTATAATTATTCATTTCACTCAGCAGCTTAGAACAAATCTAGCTTTCAGGCCTTAATGGTGCTGAATGCTGTTCTTTCCCAGTTTCAGACTTCTGTTGGGAAGATAATTGCCAATAAACATGTAGTGCTTTAAAACTTTTTAGGAGGTATTCAGCCATAAATGTTAATAGTCTGACTCAATCTCACTGCTTCATAAGGCTGCTTTTTTTTTTTTCTCTTATCTTTCCAAATACAGCCAGGTGATTCGTGGTGGCTGTGTAACTGCACCAAGGCTATATGTGTAGAAAACAATACTGTTGTGCTCATTCCAGTCATCTGTGAGCCTCCTCCTAAACCCACCTGTTCCAATGGGCTTGCTCCTGTGCAAGTCATCGATGATGATCAATGCTGTTGGCACTGGGAGTGTGATTGTATGTATAATACTTCATGGAATTCTTTATTTCCTGTAGGAACAGTACAAATTTAAAGAGCAGTGAAGTTTACTGGGGACAAACACTGTGCAAGATGTGCTCCTGAGACTTCCAGTGTTGGTTTGTTTAGAGTGCTTCACTGGTTCGTTTTGGCTAACTTGGGGGATTTTACTTTGATTTCCATCATTTCTATGCTACTGTCTTGCCTGTAGAACTATTTGTTCTCCTAAGGTAGGTTTTAAAAGTCCAGAAGCAGACATCTATAGGATACAAATCTCTGTATGTATTAGTTGTCTAGGCAGTCTGTAAAGGTATTTCTAGGGTGCGATTAATTCTATTTTCTGTTGTCATTCAGAAATAAGTTTGATAAACAGTCCCTGGATTTTTTTCTATTATTGATAAGTTCTAGGAAAGTGCTCATGTACTGACAGATATACATTAAATATTTAAACTCTTAAAGTTAGAGTAGATGAATCCCACACACACAGATTTTGTTTGGTCTGATCAGATTGTTATCTGATGTTATCAGAAGTAGCTAACATGGCTGTACGTTTTTTCAGGCTACTGCACTGGCTGGGGAGACCCACATTATTTGACTTTTGATGGATTGTACTACAGCTATCAAGGGAATTGCACGTATATTCTCGTGGAAGAGATTGATAAAAGAGTTGATAACTTTGGTGTCTACATTGACAACTACCATTGTGACACAAGGGATGTAGTTTCCTGTCCACGAGCACTCATTGTGAGACACGAGACTCAGGAAGTGCGCATTGTAACAGTGAAACCAAATACCTTGGAAGTAGAGGTACTGGAAAAAGTCACCTTTGACTTATTGACAGTAATATTAATAAACTATCAAGCTCATAATTACATTCACAGCATTAGGAGAAAATTGAATATTGAATGTGTATTTTAGGTTTTAATCCAGTTTGGTTTATTAACTAGTATTGCACTGAAGGAATGCTTTTCTGAATCTGAATACTGGGAAAAAAATTCAACAACTCCTTCCCTTTTTTATTACACATCTTTGCAGTGTGTTCTCTCTCACAGATGTGTAAACATGGATGAGCTGCTAAGAGTTAAGGTTATAAAAGGAATTTATTTAGTGTTAGAAAGGAAAAATTAGATTTTGAATGGGAGGATACGATGTAAAACTAGACACTGCAATTAAAGAACTGGGCTTAAGCATTTTAAAAAGCAATTCTTACTAGCTTTGATTGGTGTTACTTCTATATTTTTTCAGAGAAGAGTCTCTTATGTGTTTAATTGGTAAATATAATTCCCAGCTTTGGGGATTCAGAATTGAGTGAGAAGTGTCTAGACTACTGTCAAGTTTGTATTGAACATTACTGTGTAGGAGTATTACAAATTAGGTTGCAGTAAATGCACCACAAAAAAAGGTTAATAGTATCCTGGACTGCATTGGGCAGTACTCAGTGCCGTAGTCACCCTAATAAATCTGTAGAGCATTTAAATTCCAAAGTGTATTCTGATTTATTAATGGCTGATAGGATGTTTTTGGCTTGGAGAAGGCAAGTTTGACTTTCCAGTATCATATAAGGGAAAACAGGGACATTTCTTATAAACTAAACATCTTCACATTTTTATCTCCAATGCAAAGTAATGAACACAATAGTTTCCTAAAGTCAAATGAAATGTATGTCTCTTTTTTGTTTTCTTTTATTTACTAGGTGACTGTAAACAAACAGGCTGTGGCTTTGCCTTATAAGAAATTTGGCTTGAGAGTCTATCAGTCAGGCATAAATCGTGTAGTGGAAATTCCTGAACTTAAAGTGAATGTGACCTTCAATGGCTTATCGTTTTCTATCAGAATGCCCTACAGCCTGTTTGGAAACAACACTCAAGGGCAGTGTGGTAAGGCTTATTCTTATGCTTTTTTTTGTACTTTCAGAAAACTACGAACATGATAGTGCTGCTACATAGATGAGTGGCATTTTATAATGAATCTGTGAGTGAATTCTTTCTCCTTTATTTTAGGCACTTGCAATAACAACACAGCAGATGACTGCAGGTTGCCAAATGGAAATATTGCAGAAAGCTGTGAAACCATGGCAGATCATTGGCAAGTTGTTGATCCCTCCAAACCACAGTGTTCTCCAGGCTTAATTCCTACAAAAGCACCTAGCACAACAACAGGGCAGCCTTGCAAAGAATCTTCCCTCTGTGAGCTTCTTCGGGGAAGGTAGGCATCCCTCTGGTGTTTATCAGCATTTGATTTTCAAGATTAGTCACAATTTTGGGGTTCATTTATCAGTAAAAATGCTTCTAATTATTCTTCAGTCTCTTGTAGCTCTTTCTTGTCGTTGTTTCTTTTGCTGCTGTTACATGTCATCCTTTGCTGATATTTTTAACCCACAATCCTCTGGCTGCTACCTTAGCCTTAGTTCATGCTCTCATATTCTTTTGTGCTGTCTTCCACTCTCCTACTCTCTGGTCTTTGTCCATGTTCACTCAGCAGCAAAGAGAGACCAGCTGAAAAAAAACATCTTAGTTTTTTGAACCTAGTAATTTTGAAAAAGTAATTCAGATAAAATCTAGTTTAAGAAATAGCTGATTAGTACACTTCATAATATTAATGTAGCTCCTGGAGTGAAAATATTGGTGCCTGGGTGTTTCATAGCTGAGGGGGAGAATATTTTTAAAGTATGTTGGAAGGTTACAATCTAGTCAACTGTTAGTGGAAATCTGTCAGTAATAATCCTTTTTCACATCTCCTTAAGTGTCACTTTTTGCCACAGTATAACATGTTAAGCACATTGGAGAAGTTACGTATTATTCAAAAACTAATAATGGCATATGTTTCTGTTTTAGTGTGTTCGAGAAGTGCCATGATGTTGTTAAGCCTGACAGATACTATGCAGCTTGTGTTTTTGATAGCTGTACACTTCCCGACTTAGACCTGGAATGCTCAAGTCTGCAGATATATGCATCTGTCTGTGCTGATCAAAACGTCTGCATTGACTGGAGAAGTCATACCAATGGTGTTTGCTGTAAGTATTTGGGCATTTATCATGAACTGTTAGGGAATCTTATACTGAACTTACATTTCAGCTGTTTCAGTTCAAACCTCAGGAAGCTGGTGCTAGCAGCAGCAGCAGTAGCTGCTGAAGCATGTGAGGTGCCTGGGGGGCTTCTGAGGAGCTTTCTGACCCACTGTTTTGTGTAGAGGGGCTGGCTGGCACACAGCAGGTCTAATGAAAGGGCCAAGTGAGAGTGTGGGAACTCTGGCTGCCCCAGCTGTCAGTTCACAGGGATCTGCATAGAACCAGCTACTACAGAACTCCAGCAACCAGGACTTTCCAACAGTTAGTGGCATCTTTTGGGATGTCTGTCTTCTTACTGAACTGATATGCAAGTAGGAGATGCATAGGCAGTGGAACTGATATCATGTGCCCTGGGAAGAATACAGGGACAGTAGTTAGATGGAATCAGGAAAGCTAAGGGATAATTGGTGTTGAACGTAGCAAGGAATGTGAAGAGTAAGATGGACTTCTGGAAGTATTGCTTGTCAGAAAAGCCTCACTTTTCTCTGGTAATCACTCTTCCCACACCTCTCAACTCCTGGAACTGGAACGTACACAAGTCCATGAGACCTTATGAAGTATATTGCAAAGGAAATGGGCTGATGTAGTTGCTAAACCACACTATCTCAGATTTGAGAAGTCATGGTAGTTAGGGAAAGTACAAATGCCAGTCAGTGATATAGATAGTGGGACTGAGTGCACCCTCAGCAAGTTTGCAGGTGATCAGTCTGAGGGAAAGGATGCCATCCAGATGGACCCTAACATGCTTGAGCTCTGGACCTATGGGAGCCTCATAAAATTCATTGAGGCCAAGTGCAATATTCTGTACCTGGATCAGAACAGCCCCCAATATCAGAACAGACTAGGTAATGGAATACTGCATCTGGAGTACTGCATCCAGTCCTGGAGTGCCTTGTATGAGTGAGATACATGTCTGATAGAAGTGGATCCAGGGAAAGGCTGCAAAAATGATTGAAGGGTTGGAGCACCTCTTTTGTGAAGCGAGTGTGAGAGAACTGGGGTATTTATATACCAGTATTTTGCAGGTATTGGCAGATGACTCATTTATTTAGTGTAATCAAAGGAGAATGGGAGGGTAGGAATACATTCCCATTTGAGAACTTATACAAAAGAAACCCAAATTATGAAAAAAATTGTAATCAATACATTGTTTCCTGTCTTTATCTCCTTAAATATAAATGATGGTACTATGTCTCTGTGGCAAAATGGTATGAGTCTGATATCTGTTTAACCTCTTTGCTTCTCAAGATTGTCAAACATACATAGGCAAATGAGTAGTTAATGTTTAAGTTCTTGGCATAAGATCATGAGAACTTTGTATGATATTCTTACTGGGTACTTCCTCTTCTTTATTTTCCCATTCCAGCTTATGAATGTCCCAAACATAAAGAATACAGAGCATGTGGTCCTATTCAGGAGGCAACCTGCAAGTCAAGGTAAAGAATTCCTCCACTGTTAGTTACATCTCATAAAACTGTTCAGCCATATCTGAAGTATAGGTGGCCGAGAAAAATCAGCCAACCTCCTGTCATAACTGTCTTATTTGTTACCACTGTTATCTTGATCCTAAATATAGATGCTTGTCACAAACACTGACAACTTGTAAATCTCAGAAGTACCAATTATTTGCACTTTATTTTCAGTAAATGGTAATTCAGCTTAACCTTCCTATGTGTGCCTATGATAGTAAGTGTTTTCCTCTGAACATTTTGTCTCATACAGTCCACAAAATGGAACTTCGGTTAAACAAGTGGAAGGCTGTTTCTGTCCTAATGGTACAATGCTGTTTGATTCTGGTGTGGATGTCTGTGTAAACACCTGTGGTGAGTTTTACTACTTCAATTGGGTACTTATTTGTTTCCTATTTTGTTTTGTTCTGATGCATACAGCGTAGATCTGACTGTATATGATATTCATACAACATATAGTGAAGATGTCTACTGTTACCTGATTAGTAATGCAGATTTATTTTGATATTTTCACAGGCTGCGTTGGATTGGATATGATACCAAGAGAGGTACACTGCCATTTGCTTTTGTATTCTAAGACGAGGTTGGGTATGGGGAGAAGAAAGTAGTCTGCAGTTTTGTGGTTCCTCAGCTTTTCATTCCTGTTTTTACTTTTGTTCTTTTTAATTGGTAAATATGCAATCACTCACTTTATTTTCTGTAATAACAGTTTGGAGAAAAGTTTACAGCAGACTGCCAGGACTGTATTTGCCTGGAAGGTGGAAACGGTATTGTATGTGAGCCTCACAAGTGTACTGAACAAAATAAGAGGAGTTGTACTGGGGAAGGCTTCTACGAAGTCAGTGAAGTCAACTCTGAAGACCCCTGCTGTCCCATTTTCACTTGCAGTGAGTTAATGCTTTTTTTTTTTTTAATCCTTTCTCTATTTTTTTAGAAACAGAAAGGAAAATAACTAGTTTAGCATCAGAGACCTGAAATAGGGAGCCAAGAAATAATGTTTGTTTTTTTTGTTTTTCAAACAAAATTCAGCTAGATCATAGAACTCTCTGTGGCTGTATGGTTTTCATTTTGCAACAGTTGCCTACAATCTTGGAGGGAGAGAGAGAGAGAACTGTAGTAGTTATCCACTGTTTCTTTGCAAAGAATTGTGACACTTTCCTTACACTAGGTAATTATGTACTAGAAAAAAATATATAAACAAGTGCATTTTCTGATCCAGTGACTGGATTTACTAGGAAAAATGCATCCTCCATGTGTAACTTTTTTCTTTTGTGAGGGTCTGGAATATTCCCTAGCAATGAAATAGTGCTTAAATGGGAACTCCGAGAGATAACCTTTTCCTACCTGTGATATAATGTACTTTTTGTGTTATTCCTTTTTTTTTTTTTTCTTTTCAGAATGCAACACGAGTTTGTGCACATCTAAGCCCCCCAAGTGTACATTGGGATTTGAAGTTTACACTTACATTCCCAGGGATGAGTGCTGTCCTCAGTACCAGTGTGGTAAGTCCTTTGGAAATATATTTAAATGATTAGCATCATACATTACGTAATTTAATATTAGATTTAATGAAATTTTAATAATGAAAGCAGTAATAAATGCAGTCAGATTCCATTAGTTGGTTACTACAAACTTTGTTTACTGATACCATGATATTACAGCTGTGACATCTGATAGAGTTCATGCAGCTTTCCTGGTTATAGGTGCCTGTAAAAACAGCTACAGAATTACTGAGATTGTGGACTCAGCTTAACATAGCAAAATGTCCTTGTTAGTGTATCCAGGAGAGGGCAGATGGTTGATAATTGATACGGGAATCTTCCTGTAACTGTTACATTGACATTCTTGGCTAGGAACTGGACTGTGTATGTTGGATTAAATCCTCCTCCCATTTTCACGTTCAGTATTTGTTCTTGTACTTCATGTATGCCACATCTGCTACCAGAAATGTGGAATGACCAATGTATTTGAATGTGAGCATTGTTATTCACTGTGGAAGAAATGAGTGTGACTAGAGTTGGAGTAAGGACTTTTTTTTCTGTCATGTAACTGCCTCACTCCTTTCTTGTTAACAGTTCCCAAGAACGTTTGCGTACATCAGAGTGCTGAGTTCTTGGTGAGTTAATATTTCAACAGTCTTCTGAAAATGCTCAAAAGACCATTCAGCATACTTAGAAGTGCTATAAGGAAGTTTATCCAGTAGAAGCAGAATCTTAGAAATTTTCAGTTTTTTTCAGGGTTTTATCAGCTTAATAATGTTTCAATATTTTCTGAAAGGGTTGCTGTGAATAGAGAGTCGTTTTTAAATGTCAGTATCAGAGAGAGATTTGGCTTCAGAGTGAAGTGTTTATGCATTTTAAAAAGTCAGTCCATGCTTACTGTTAGCACTTTATGTTAATTTAAGACACTGCTTTCAGAAACAAAAAGATTTGTAAAGAAGGGTTATTCTGAACAAACATAGATCCCTAATAATTTCTTTAAGGTCTCGTGACTATTTCATTGCATATATTTATATAACTCCTTTGCTTTCAGTATCTCACTTTATCTTTGCTTTGTAGGACTTTAACAAAGACATGTGAAGTTTAATTCAACGTTAGTTATATTGTCTTCATAAACATCTAGACAAATATATTTCCAGTGTTGTTTATGATGGATTCCTATTCCATTGTTTGGTTTAGTGGTTTTTTGGGAATTAAAAATCGTCTGTCACTTGTTGTATCTCATTATTATATGAACCTTTGTTTCTTTAAATTTATAGCCTAATTCCTCAGTCTTCGTTGATAAGTGCCACAATTGCTTCTGCACTAATGAAGTTAACGTCAGCACTCAACTGAACGTCATCTCCTGTGAACATATTCCATGCAATGCATATTGTGAACCAGTAAGTGACAGATGTGAAACTAAGAAACAAATATAACACCCATGTACATAAAAACATTGTGATCAATGTGTTGCATGTGTTAGGTATGGGGACCTGAAAGCAAGAATACAACTAAATCATGGACACTGACTGTCCTTGAGTAATCTGTTTCGTGTAGCTTGACAGTGTAACCAGCAGTATCCAGTTAACCTTAGGAGGATTAGCTAAGAAATATCTGTAGCGTACTTAATGGAATTGGTACTTAGTTTTTAGTTATACTTAATGTTGTGTTTCTGCTGATTCCATCTGTAGCCTGCTTTTTTTTTTTTTTTTTTTTTTTTTTTAACTTTTGGTGGAGTCTAGCACAGAAATGCACAATTCTAGAGTATGCTTCAAGGCATAATCAGTTCATGGGTTACTGTGTTTTTACTTGTTTCTCCACAGTACATCTATCAGTGCTGTCATTTTTATCTAATTTTAACATCTAGGGATATGAACGGCAAGACGTAGAAGGTGAATGTTGTGGAAAATGTGTGCAGACAAAGTGTATCGTACATACATCACACGGTTCCAGTCTCATATTGAATGTAAGTGTGCTCTGCATGTTACCTCTCTACCAAATTTGTCAACTTCCTCTTTTCAAAGAGAAGGCTTTCCGTAACTTTGCAACTGAAATGTCAACAGCATACCTAGAGCAAAGACAATCTGCAATATTTTGGCCTGAAGGAAGTATTAATGAAATCAACTTTTCTGAAAGACTTTTTCTGGACTGCCAAGCCAGTAATATCATGGGAAGGTTTTTGCAGTTTTATTTTTTTTATTTAGTGGTGATTAGAAGCTTGAAATTTTCTCTGTTATTTAGTTTCTTTGTAGTGAAGAATGTTAGAAAACCCTGCGGATGAAACAATTTTATTGCCTGGATCTTTCCCCAGGCAAAATTCATGGTCACAATGACTTTGCTAGTATTGCTAATGTACTCTAAGTAGAGGGATTTTTCTTTTTCAAGGGAAATCCCATGTTAAACTGTGGATTCTCTCTACTTGTTGCATGCTGCAATGTACACAAAAATCTGTATTCAAAATTGCTGTTAACCTAAACATAATTGACGGAGAAACAATATGAAAGTCATTTTCAGAGAAGAGGAAGATTTGTCTGAGGTCCCTTCACCTTTTCTTATTACCTTTTGTATTTCATTTGCAGCCTGGAGAGTTTGTAAATGATCCTTACAACAACTGCACCATTTACAGTTGTACAAGTCTCAAGAACCAGCTTATCTCTTCCACATCTGAGATTACCTGTCCTGCATTCAATGAGGAGAGCTGCAAACCTGTAAGTTGATGTAGAAAACTATCCTCTACTCAATACATAAATTACTTCAGTTTAGATCAACCACCAAACTACCAATAATGTCTCAGTGACTCTGGTGATCATTCTGCGAAGTTTCTCTGTCTCAATGGCACATATTTCTGTTTCATCTAAGTGCAGACCTACAAACTGTATTTAATAAGATAGCTGGCTGAGAGTTTAAGGTTCTTCTGGTAACTCTCAGTGGTCAAAAAAACTGCTCAGAATTCAGATAAAAGTACTTGCTGATTATTTTGTGAGAGGTCATGCCCAAAAAAGAACCATGTTTTTTTGAATGTCACAGAAATACAAGCTGTCCAGTCAGTAGGCAGTAACACTATGTATAATACAAGTATAAAAAAGAAGTCTCTGAGAAAATATATTTTTAATTTTTTTGGAGTGATGGTTATTGTAGAGTTCCTTTGAAACTTCATCTGTTTTTCCACAGTCCTCAATAAATTGATAGATTTCAAGTCTGGTATAGACAGTTATGTTTGTTTATTCAGGTAAGTGCTAGAATATTAGCTAGTAATTTCTAGCCATTGAAGAATTGCTCTTCTCTGTTATTGGCCTAAAAACCTCTTTAATACAGGAAAGAAAATAATACCATTTTTCCTGTCTTTTTTTTTCTTCTAGGGAACTGTTACATTCTTACCTAATGGTTGTTGCAAAACCTGTAAGTATGTCAGTACACCTGAATTAACAATACAGGAAATGAATTTTCTTCTTCAATCAGCCCATTTTATTATTCAGAGTCTGATATGTTTGTATTTAAATAGGTGCACCTGTATTTATGCTTGTTACTGTAAGCATTCAGTGCCCAATCTGTCTGGGAAGGTTAAACTGAGGCAGAAAGACTGAACTTCAGGGAAAATACGGAGCTATTTCACTGGAAGTATTTGCTGATCTTTCCATTTAGGTGCACTTCTGGATAGCCCCACACCATGTTCTGTCCGTGAAAGAGAAGACTTTATCGTCTATAAGAACTGCCGTTCTCCAGAGAGAGTTGTCCTGACTGAATGTGAAGGAACATGTGGAACTTTCTCACTGTAAGTAAACTGACTGGACAATGAGATTTAAATTCTGCCACTGACATTGCTTATGTAAAAGGAGCAATAAATTGATGGACTGCAGAACAGAATACTTGAAACTATCAGCTCTCAAACTCAAGGCACAAAATAATGAAAATTCTGACTCAGCAGTTGATTCAGTTTAACAGAAAACAGAAAAGGTTAGTACACTGCATTGGGATTAAGACAGCTGTGGCAGGGTTCTATCTGTGTTAAGAGATGCCTTGTCTTTCGTTTGTGTCAGACTGTCTTGGATAGAAGTCACTGCAAGAGATCATGGATTATTTCCTGTAATGTCAGTGAGACCAGAGAGCAATCAGTCCTTCATAAGCTGAAAAGCTGCCTCTCAAGAGATAGCATATAGACATATACATTAACATATGAAATGAAATAGACACGTATCTTTTAAAGAAAGTTTCAAACATGCACAATTTTTATACGATAAAAAAGCGAGAAAACAAATGCCTTAGGAGTAGTATTGGTAGAGTAGTTTAATTATATGTTACTCTCTGCAAATCTGCAATAAAGGGGCTAGTGTGACACATGGTATAATGCTATTAAAACACGTTACAATAGGATAATTCCAAATCCCCAAATAAGCAGTCACTTGCTGCCTGTTGCTGCATATACCATTGGGTACCTCACATGAAAGAAAACTGGCCTTTACTCAAGATTGAGCCACAGTTAGCCAGAGAGGGTTTTATTAATATTTTCAAATACCTTACAGTCTTAGAGTCCTACTGGAGCTGCCTCTGCATGCAAGCATAAGAAAAGGATGGTTCTTGGCACAGTTTATGGGCTGATATTGACAGATTCTGCATGTTAGCATTGTTATTTGAAAAGATGATGGACACAATGCTGCAGAAAACATTTTTATTGTGAGATAGCAACAAAAGGAGCTGCTGGTTCCTCTTCGTGTTAACACTGCCTGTTTTGGAATATACGCTTTTATTCATCTGATAAAATTGTAGCTCTTGTAGCCCATTGATATGATACCATTGTAGGTGGCATTGTAGCCACAAGTCTTATGTAGTTTTCTTTCTCAGCTCAGGGCTGCACGTGCCCTTTGTTGTTTGATCCTGTGTGTTTAGCATCTCTCAGTGCTGGGATGATGAGAGGAATATAAGGAAACTGAACTCCTACAACTCATTGTGTTTCTTCAGTGGGACCTAGACTATAATAAGATATGTATTTTACAAGAAAATCTCATCCAAGTGCATCGAATTTTAAATTCATATTATTATAACTACTGCTCTGTCAGATGAGCTTAGGACTGTCCACCAGCCCCAAATATGGCTTTTTTGCATACAGAACCAAACGTCCCACAGGAGTCCTGTACCTGTCTTCACTCTCTCTTTTGTATGCTGGCTTCTAGCGCAAAGTGATGTTGCCTTTCTCCATCTTAACAGGTACTCTGTTGAGGCCAGTTCTATGGAGCACAGTTGTTCCTGCTGCAAGGAAGTAAAAACTAGCATGAAGGAAGTGGAACTGAAATGTCCCTCTGGAGACTCAATTAAACATAAGTATGTGTATGTGGAAAGCTGCGGCTGTCAGGACACTCAGTGTGTAACCTCAGAATCTAGTGAGTCTCAAAGCACAGAAGAAAGTGATGAGAGCACTCAAAATCACAGGAAAAGGGCCATCGGCTTTACATCAAAATGAAGCAGAAAAAATGCTAACAGCTCTCAATTAAAGGATCTATGCACCACACTGATCTTTCTTGACAGCTTTTGAACTTAGCTTTTCCCCACTACTTTATCCTGTACGTTCTCTGATTATTTTTAACAGTGCTCTATTTATTTGTGTACAGAAGTACAGTGAACTTTCCTCCAAGTTGCATACCCCTCTGGATCATTTTTTAATCAACTTATTTTCTCTGAATGATTAAAAGCACATTTAAAAAAAGCATGGGTTTTGTGCTTATTCATGTACTATCTAGATGAGCTTGAGTTTTAAAAGAGAAAGAAGGAAAGTGGTTTTTTTTCAAGTCAGAGGAAGTTTGTTGATGTATTTTTAAAACTTTTGCAATATCAATTTGGAACTCTCTAAAAACTGAACTATTCCCTGTCTGGAGGATCCTGTCTGGTGGGGTAAAAGTTGGTTATGACTGCTGAATCTGAAGAAGAATAAGAAGAATAATGCATCATAAAATTATTCAAATGACTCTGAGAAACTTTCACTCTAGTTTGGCACCAGGTCTCAGTTCATCACAGTTATGTATCTTCACAAAGATAATAGTTCTTTGGCTTTGAGAATATGAAACTCATTCACATTGAACTTCAAAGGATATATAATTAGTGCTTGTCAACGGTTTACCAGGCTGGATTGGCCCGGTTCCGTGACGATTGGTGTGGGGGACCCGCAGACCCACGCCCCAGGAAAGGGGAAGGGGGAAAGGGAAAAGGAAAAAAGGAGATGGGCCTAGAATCAAAGCAGCGGCAACGATCTGAGGAGGAAAGCTAATTTACTAAATAAGATATCAGAAAGCAAAATAACACAATATAATACAATATAATTGGAATTGAAGCTAATGAATCAAATAAAATGAGCAAGAGAGAGTGTCCGATAAACCGAAGGCCTTACGCTAACGCTGAAGGCGATACGGCAGCGAGCACCCACTGCTGAGTCGATCCTGAAGGAAAAAGAGTGTCCCGTGACCGCAGAGGGTTTTTATCTTTTCCCTCTGAGCGGAAAATACGTAAAAATGCAAAGCATCGCAAAGTCTTCTGGGGAATGTAGTTCTTCTCTTCTGAGACAGGTATACCCGGAAAATATCAATGATCTGTGGAGTTGGAGTATTAACTCTTTAACTCTTAATGCACTACATGTTGTTATGATGTGGAATACCAATACCAAAAATCATAAAACCATGACATTCCACCCCTTATTCCACATCATTACATCATGCTTGATACATATAGAAGAACAGTGATTAACATGCATTACATACACACACACACAACATATATATATATAGATGCATATACATGGAATTACTGACTGCACTCCCCCAACATCAAATTCCCTTGTGGTACACACTGAACATCCCCATTCTTCTGCATCACCCACCAAGTGGACCCCGGTCCCTGAGCAAAGACAGTTCCACGGAGAGGTTTGCCCTTTCCAGAAGCTGGAAGGACCCAAACCGCTTTTCCCAACATGTTCTTTATATGCACTACAGGGACTTTATCTCCCTCTACAGTAGGTAGAGAGCTGGATTGGGCAGGACCATCACGATTGATGGATCCTCGGGTGTTGACCAACCAGGTGGCTTCTGCCAAATGCTTCTCCCAGTGCTTAAATGTTCCGCCACCCATTGCTTTCAGCATGGTTTTTAACAACCCATTGTATCTTTCAATCTTACCAGAAGCTGGTGCGTGATAGGGGATATGATAAATCCATTCAATACCATGATCTTTGGCCCAATTATTCACAAGAGAATTTTTGAAATGAGTCCCATTATCTGACTCAATTCTTTCTGGAGTGCCATGTCGCCATAGGACTTGTTTCTCGAGACCAAGAATGGTGTTTCGGGCAGTAGCATGGGGTACTGCATACGTTTCAAGCCACCCAGTGGTTGCTTCCACCATGGTAAGCACGTAACACTTGCCATTGCGAGATCGTGGCAAGGTGATATAATCAACCTGCCACGCCTCCCCATATTTATATTTTTGCCATCGCCCTTCCCCCCAAAGAGGTTTCATCCTCTTGGCTTGTTTAATTGTGGCGCATGTATCACAGTCATGGATAACCTGTGCAATAGCGTCCATAGTTAAGTCCACCCCTCGGTCTCTAGCCCATTTATATGTTGCATCTCTTCCCTGATGGCCCGAGGTCTCATGGGCCCATCGAGCTAAAAATAATTCACTCTTATGTTGCCAGTCCAAGTCTACTTGAGCCATCTTAACTTTGGCAGCTCGATCTACCTGATGGTTATTCTGTTGTTCTTCAGTTGCCCGGCTTTTAGGAACATGAGCATCTACATGGCGCACCTTCACAACCAAATTCTTTACTCGGTCAGCAATATCTTTCCACAGTTCAGCAGCCCAAATAGGTTTACCCCTCCGTTGCCAGCCATTTTGTTCCCATTGCTGTAACCACCCCCATAAAGCATTTGCCACCATCCATGAGTCAGTGTAAAGATAAAGCGTTGGCCACCTCTCTCGTTCTGTTTCAGAAACACTGTGCCTCTCTGGGATAGTACTGAATAAGGTCTGATTGGCATAAGCCAGACTCCAAATAATTTGGGCCTCCTCAGATCTGTCTGAGCCGCAACATCCCCGTCTCAAATATCTGCTCAAGTTCTCAGGATCATGCAGGTGCTCAGGGAAAAGGTCCCAGTACGTTTTGAGCATTAAAAGGGAAAAAACAATGAAATGCAGCCGCTTTAAGAGCAGTTTAAAAAGCGAGAGCATTTTTTTTTCTTTTTACTAAAACAAGCTGGCAGCACCCAAAAAAGTTTACAAATATCCCAGAACAAATGGCAGTATGCCCAGACTTCAAGGTCGTGTTATGCCGTACAGTACCAGCAGTACAGATAAGCTTGCTAGCACGAGACAGAGATTCACTCTAAGAGTATGTCTCTGCCCGGCTAAGGCAGCTGCTTTGCCCCACGTTGGGCGCCAAAAATGTCAACGGTTTACCAGGCTGGATTGGCCCGGTTCCGTGACGATTGGTGTGGGGGACCCGCAGACCCACGCCCCAGGAAAGGGGAAGGGGGAAAGGGAAAAGGAAAAAAGGAGATGGGCCTAGAATCAAAGCAGCGGCAACGATCTGAGGAGGAAAGCTAATTTACTAAATAAGATATCAGAAAGCAAAATAACACAATATAATACAATATAATTGGAATTGAAGCTAATGAATCAAATAAAATGAGCAAGAGAGAGTGTCCGATAAACCGAAGGCCTTACGCTAACGCTGAAGGCGATACGGCAGCGAGCACCCACTGCTGAGTCGATCCTGAAGGAAAAAGAGTGTCCCGTGACCGCAGAGGGTTTTTATCTTTTCCCTCTGAGCGGAAAATACGTAAAAATGCAAAGCATCGCAAAGTCTTCTGGGGAATGTAGTTCTTCTCTTCTGAGACAGGTATACCCGGAAAATATCAATGATCTGTGGAGTTGGAGTATTAACTCTTTAACTCTTAATGCACTACATGTTGTTATGATGTGGAATACCAATACCAAAAATCATAAAACCATGACAGTGCTATAGTAGGAGGTCTTCAAATTTCCACCTTCACACAAAAGATATCCATATCTAGGCTTTCCCTAAAGGAAATGGAGCGACATAGCCATTTTCAACATTCATTCATCTTATACCAAAGGAGATTAACTGAACTGCATTCTGAAATGCCTGTTTATCTGATCTCATTACAAAGGTAGTTGAAGAGCATAAGCTGAGAACCAGACAGCTCTCTTGAAGACAGCTGAAGTACAATTAGAGTAACACATGCTTGCTGTGTGCAAACATTGCATTGTGTTATTTTTGCCTCTGTTGATGAACAGTAGTTGTCTTAACCTTCTGAGAGCTAAAAGTAACTCTTCTTGTGCCACCAACTTGAATACAAGCATCTTTGGTACCTGAAGTACTAGAACTGCTGACACCATTCTATGCTGCTATGACCCCTGCTGAATGTGTTACAGCTGGAAAAACAGAAATCAGTAGGGATGTACAGAAAATGAGACACTGGACATTTTGCATCCTCGGAATACTATCTTTATGGAGCTGGGGGGAAGTGATAGCTGATCTAAGAAGAAGGAAGTTTACTCACTTTAAGTAGCAGGCTCCAACTCTGATGAAGCCTGATTTCTTCTTCAGCGTGGGATTCTAAGGATTTCTGTTACTTGGTTCATTGTGAGATGTGACTGAGACTTTTCTCATGGGCATTTATCACTTCACTTTCTCTGCTGTCTAGCAGCTTCTGTGCTGGCAGTACATCCATTCTCTTCCTTGGGTTGTTTTAAGACCACTTGTTTTAAAATCTGATGATGTCTGGCTTCATTTTTGCAGCTCAGTATGGCTGGAGTCGGTCAGTAGCTTCTGGAGACAAGCAGATGCATGGCATGAGCAAATCTGTCTTGCTTCCTATGAAAAAGAGAAATTATTCCAACTCTGTAGTGTCATTTTAACGCCACTGCAGGGTTTTTTCTGTCCCTCTTAGTGATGGGCAAACTAGTTCTAATTACGGAAGTTAAAAGCTTCTGTGTAACCAGTATCACTGCAGATTTTGGCTTTGCCACTACAGGGCAGTGTAAGGCTAAGAATGAAAAATGACTTCAGGGACAAAAAAATCCTGCTGCCTACAACAGGGAGTTTGTATTTTACCAGGTAAATAGGTTTGCTTCTGAGAATATCAGATGCTGATATTTCCCCCACTGAACTTACGTACTTTTAGTAAGAATTAAAATAAATTCTTCTGGTAGGAATGTGCACAACATGGTGTTTTTTACAGTGCTTAGGAATTCAGCAGCCCCTTTGGTTTTGCTGCTGGGTCAGTGCTGCCTCTAAGCAGGTTCCCGAGAGCAGGCATTGTCAGAGAATTCTTACTTACAAGTGCTTTGCAGTTCCAGGTCAAATTGTACATGTCAAACCTCCTTTCTGCACTCTTTGTCACCTCAGAACTTTGCAGTTCAGTTCACACCTGTATTAAACTGGATGACAAGAGAGGAAGGAAAGAAGTATTAAATGTGCATACCATCAAAGAGAGTAATAGTGGCAGTGAGTAGTGGTTTTGGTCCTTCCCACAGTCCCCTTGAAAGCAAATGGAGACTTACCCTTCCTGACCCACAAAGCATTTAATTTCTTAAGCAAGAACTGTTGCATTTGCAGGATACAGTCTCATCCTTATTTGGAAAACCCAGGAGGCTAACTGAACACAAAGCTGTGTTAGTCCATTAAGGGGCTACAGAGGAGGTATTGGAACCTTCTGATCCCAAGCAAGACATAAAAGTGCACTGACTTTGCAAAAAGTATTGTAACTGGAAGAAAATGAGCTGTCCTCCAAGAATTTCTCTGTCCTCCAGGAAGTCTGGAGTCCTCCAGAGGCTAGCAAAAAGAAACAGCAGCAAAAGTTCCAGCAGAGTTCAGCTGGGTGTCAGGTTGGCTGAAACACTGGTGTGTCTCCGTATCTGAGAACTGTGTTCCTCTCCTCCTATACTTTTTATCTAGTTCACCACTTCAGTTGGTGGCAAAGAGCTTCCATTAGGTTTGTTTCTTACTTTTATCCTCCAGTTGCTTACTTTTGCCCTGAAAGAGCAGGAAGCATTCTTGTGAGGCAAGTGGAACTTTGAAGGGACCAAAACTAGAACCTTAGCTTTTGCTCTACAAGTGCTGCTTGGTTTGACCTCATTTTGGCATACTATCCCTAAGCTGGAGACAAAATTCCATTAAGCATGGGATTTGAATGTGAACCTGCAGCCTTCTTTACAGTGCTTGAGCCTGCATGGCCATTCTGGTGAACAAAACAAAAAAATCATAGCTCTGTTGTGATTTGATCACAACACAGAATTGATCACAGAATTGATCATAGAATCAGAGAATTGCCTGGGTTGGAAGGGACTTCAAGGATCAAGTTCAAACCCCCCTGCCACAGACACACAGGTTAAGGAAAGGAAGGACAAATAATGGCAGGTTGAAATATCCTAAGCAAAGGCTAAAGCTACGATTTATCCACAGCAAGATCATTGCCTTGCTTACTAGAGGTTGAGGTTTTGAGTCCCTGCCTCAGATTTGCTCAGGGAAATTCTTCCTAGGCAGAAGCAGTCTTACAGTATAGGCCCAGCCAAGGAGACTGCTGTAGTATGCTGAAGCAAACCTGAGTGGGTTAACTGTAGCTCAGAGTACGTGCCATTGCCACACAAGTAAAGGGCACTGCAGCCCTCTAGTACAGCTCTGAAACACTTGGCCACTCTGATAAGCTGAGGTTGTACACAAGTATTCCCTGAGTCTTTTTTACATGCTTCCGTGGAGGCAAGGTGATTGTGGCATGCACCATGTCTGGAAGGACACGGGTTTTATTCCCAGTTGGTGTCTTCTCCAAGGCAGTTTTAATCTTAAACGGTTTCTTCCCAGTTATCTGGAGCTACTCTGAAAATTCAGTGCTGTTCATGTGACTCTCCCAGTAACAGAGGGAGAACTTCTCAGAAGGTTTTCTGTTAAAGTGAATGTAGTTCTTTCATGAACCATTGCTGGACAACTGTTTTCAGAGCTCTAAGGCCAGAAAGGCAAATGCTTGTTACCAGTGTGTAAAAAATCACTGCTGCTATCTGAGCTGAGGTGGATGGGATTCAGAAGTGGAGGAAAAAGCCCCATGCAAAACAAGAACTACCTCCTGCAAAGGAAAACAAAGAAAAGATTTCTGATCTAATTGCTATCTTCTTTAATTATGTAACTTAATATTAGGACATAATCATTTTATGCCATGGGAGAGGAAGGGCAAGATAGAATTTTCCATGTGTTGACTGTTGAACTGTACTTTGCTAAACCAAACTTCATTGAACTAAGCACATGGTACTCTGCACATAAACCCCAATCAAAGGACTTCAGCAAAGGCAAAGCCCTGAGTAAATAATCATGTAGTTATGGTGCTTGTTATACACTGTTTGAGCTTGTGTAGCAAAGCAAACTCAGATACTGTGAAAAGAGGAGGCAGAGATAGATTGACAAACTCTAAAGTCATAGGAAAGAAAATTGTAGCGAACAAAAAGCTGAAATACTGTTGAATAACTGGTGTGCTGATATGCAGTTTCTAATATTTCATCTTCTGATAGTAGTTTTGGAGACTGGGATGTATTTTAATGGAAAACAAGTTCTAATTAAGCAGCCCCCTTCCTAAGCCAGATTTCCTAAATTAACTCAGTCTTCCCAAGCTACTGCAAATCTCTGTTCTCTTAACTGCCAGCCTCGCAGACTAACTTCCAGACAGGCTGTATAAGCTTTATCCCCATCACCAATATAGAAAATCATTATACCTTTTTTTTTCAACATCACCCTTCTAACTGGGCTTCCTTTAACATTCCAATTTTTCAGTATTCATATATAAAATACTTGAATTCCTTTTACAAACTTGTCTCTAGAACAGTAAAAGGACCTACTTGTACTTTTTTCTTATTCTAAGACTTAAACTTTGGAAAACTCACAAGAAATAGCAGAACTCAGTGTATTTTTGATATTTTTTGAAGCATATTTCTGTTGCAGATTGATATAAAGACAGAAAACATTGTATGTCACATCTGGCTATGCTTTTGGCTAGCCCCCCTCTCCACCTTTGAAAAAGAAATGTGTTCTCCCAACTGCTGTCAGTCTACCTTAGTTCTATGAGATCACTAATCTTCTAGTGAGAGGAAATTCCACTTCAACACAAATGATTTCTGGGAGGATTCTGTTTTCATTTATGTAGTAGACAAAGATCACCTTCTAAGAATGATCCTGGAAATTTATTCCTGGATGTATTGAAGAAACATAGAATCATTAAGGTTGGAAAAGACCTCTAAGATCATCTAGTCCAACTGTTCACCTACCACCAATATTGCCCACTAAACCAAGTACCACATCTATGTGTTTCTTGAACTAAGTGGTATATTTGGCAGGTAAAACATTCTCATTTGCCTTGAAGGCTAAAAGGAAGGACTAGTTATGAGTGTCAGCTACGCTGATGCTGGTCTTGATTCAGAGAAGCAGCAGAAAAATAGACTTTTCCTAGGCAGCTTAGTCTGACTTAATGACAAGAGAAGCATCACAGATTTTCATGTTCTGGCAAGATTTGCAAGCATGTGGGGAGGGAGGTGGAGAAGAAAGCTCTTTCTTCTTACGTAAGTGAAGAAATATATATCCAGCTACCCTAGAAATCAAGTAGAGCTGGGGTTGATGTTGCTTTACACAGCTCTCTTTTTAAGCAGTAACAAAAGCAACAGGAACTCTGAGGAACACAGCTTTGCACAGTGCTGGTGACCTGGCACAGCAGTGACATTTCAATAGCCTGTCTCTTTGGACTAGTGTAGCTGAGGACTCTTTGCTCTTTGTTTGCAGTATCTGTGGGAGCTGTACACGCCTGCTCCCTCTTAAAAACACAGACAGCCTGAGGGCCTTGAATAGGAACGTAGTAAGTCAAATCCTGCATTTCTTTGGGCTTCTAGTAACTTTCAGTGTGGTGGAGTTGGTGTACATGTGTAATTTCATGTAATTTCAATTATACTGACTTTGGTATTAAGTATGCAGTGGCCTTTTCTGCATTGTCTTGGCATCCGTGAGGGAAGAAATTGCTACAGGGAGGGGGTAGTGTTTGCTCTATTCTGAAACCCATGAAGTTGTAATTCTTAAAGCAGAATTTTCATGTCCTCCCCCAAATGGGGCCAAGGGTTCCTTTATTCTGATACTCCATGTTTTTCATTGGGAAAGTTGTTCAAAGAAAAATCTTTTGGGTAGAGCAAGCCCAAGGGCTCCTGATAAGATGGCTTTCTGTGCAGGGAGTTTTTCTTAAGTGAGGAAGTGCCAATAGGTCAATGAGACCTGTGTGCGCAAACACCACTCGGCCATGTCGTTGCAATCCGTGGATATGGATTTTGAAAGATCTACATCTTCTTGGGAAAAAAAAACAAAACAAAACCAGAAAGGGAGCAGCTGAACTGATTCCTTGCAAAATGGGAGTAACTGATGCCCTTGATCAGTTCTGGAAAGGTCAAGGAACCCTATAATGAGATGAGAGGCTAAGGAGTTGTTTTCTTGTTGTTTTGAAGCAAGCCTACCAAAATTGAAATACCAAAGGCATTCTTCATGTGTTTTGATAGACAATGAACTTTGCCTGTTAGAGCTCACCTTATACCATCAGCTAATTCAAACTATGTGATGGATACAAACTTAATGAACCAAATAAATCTTTGAATCTTCCCTGAATTGTATGGGATTATACCAAGGGCAAAAACATAATCCATGCTGAATTATTCTGGCCGTGAGGAAGGTGCAAAAAATTGTTGTAACCATCAGTTATATGCAAAATAGTTTGCCAAATTTATTTCAGATGTTATCGTGTCAGCATGACAGGGCTTGATACCAATTCCTAATTAATCATTTTCCTAGCTAACTTTACCTTCTTGATGAACTAGATAGCATTTCTCTAGTTATCATCTAGGCAATGCTGGTAAAACACCATTTCGCAGTGGATACATGGTGTAAGAAATGGTACAGTTACTTTTGCCTGGAAAGGCCTAGAATACTAAAGGATTTCCAGGCCAAAACCTCCAGCACTTGGATTCACTCAGTACAGAGAATTAGAAATGTCGTGGTAGCTTTGATAGTTACAGTACATATGGGATCACCCTTTGAGAGAAGGTTGCAATTCAAATGCAACTGCTAGATTTCAGTATAGTTGCTGGGTACAAGTGGTGTTGACCCCTAAGATGTCTCCAGTTTGACTGCCCCTTTACCAAGCTTGTGGGATGTGAGTCACTGACGTATTACACTACCTTCATGACGGTTTATCTCCAGTGAGTCAGTGGCGATAAAGAAGCTGAGTTAATATTTACCAATTGCATTTACTAAAATCACATACCCCTTAGTGGCAAATGATCCGTGAAATGGGCTGTAAAGAGGCCAAAAGGAATTGTTCTTTTTGATAGTACAGCTGCACCTGAGTGAAGGCCTCATGAGCTGGAGGGCCCAATAAAGGAAAGAGATATGATATTTTCCCAGTGTTTCACTACAGGGGGATTAGTTATAACTTGCATATCTGCCATAGCAACAATTCCATTGTAACAGACCAACATATTCACTAATTATCTGTTGGTCCGAATTTCCTTCCTAAAAGCTACCACATATTCCTTCTGAAACCCTCAGTGTTGCCACATTTGCCTGCAAAAAATTTCATTTGAAAAATGCATTTATCCTCTGCTTATCAGTAGCTCTAAAATGTTTACAGGGAACTGGAGCATCCAGTGATTTCCAAGGAATGTAGCCCATGTTCTCTGCAGAGAAGCTGACAGCAGCAGCTCTGGTTACTCACTGGCAGGATCTGTGCTCACCAAGAAATGGCAGAGGAATAGCAAATCTGACAGAGCAGACAAGCAGAGGTAAGAAATGATACATGGCAAAGGGACTGGATCTCCTGGGTCTGTGTTTTTTTGCAGGAGGGATCAGCCAGGTTTCTGATGCTACTTCTGAATGGAGCTGAAGTGGATGGTGGTTCGATTAATTGTTTGTTTTGTTCTGTCTGTCCCTTGGTCACCATTTTAACATGTGCTGCTAATGTTCCTCCCAGGTCTATATGTGCTAACTGGGGCTTGCAGGTAAAATTGTGCTTCAGCTCATCCCTCCCTCCCACTCTGTCATGCCCTAAACCTCATGTAGGAGACAGAGGACTGGAAGCAGTGGTGGCCAGTCTCACCATCTCTTTGTCATGGAAGGGACACTCTAATCTGAAGGGTATCTTTAGCAATTGTTTTCTAAGTGGCTTATGCTGCTTTTATGCCACCCATCAGGGATAATGGCATTTTGTTCTGAAGTTAGGAATCTTTGGGTTCTTGTTTTTTGTTTTTTTTTTTTATGCTCTCAAATCAGTGTGAATGAAATGGATGTATTGATTGCCTATATGGGAATTGGAAAGGAAGAGGAGCATTATTTAAAAACAAAAGAGCAATATCTTAATAGTGTTCTACATTCAGGTTTTGAATGTAGCCTTCATTTGGGAAAATCAAGAAGGAGGCTCCATCAACCAAAACTCCATCTGAAAGTTACCATAAGAGTCTGCTGGCTTTGAATGTTACTGCTGCACTGTATGGGATTTCAGGTTATCCTCATAACTACAATGTCATATTCTCACATGTTATTTGCTAGGTATCCCGTAGTCCTACATCATAACTGCTAGGGTGGAGAAGAGTGGGAAGGACGATTAAAAGGAAAAGAAACAGAAATCTATAACTTCCATCTCTGGTGCCGTGAAGTCTATCGGTTTGTACAGCAGCCAAAATGGCATGGCTTCAAGAACAGACTTTACCTTCCAGTAGTGCCCTGCCTCGAGTGCGTCTGACAATGGAATTAATGAGGCACAGACAGTGGGAAAGGGGTAACGTGAACTCATGTTTCATGCACTGCACAATGCTCTCACCTGCTAGTGCGGGACTTTCTTAAGGCTTTCTTAATAGAAGCAGCAGCCGCAGATGTTTGCACCTGAGTAAGTGGCTCAGAAATGTGTGAGGGGAATGACCGCAAGAACTAGGGAGTAGTATTCAGACATTTAACTTTGTTCACACCAGAAGACTTGGTGAAGTGGTGAGCTAGGCACAGTCCTTAAGGCTGGCTTACTGCCTGCCAACAAGATAAAAGTCTGTGGGCTGCTCTGGCATGAGGACTTGCAGAAAGGCTGACACTTAAGTCCACTTCAAGCCACATTCCTGCTCACTTACTTTTGGGTGTCATTTTGGCACTATTGCATTCCCAAAGGAGCATGGAGCAGTTGAACATGTGAGAATGTCTTTTTTGCTTGTTTGCCAGATTTTTTTTTTTGGTCTGGGTGAGAGGCTTTCTGTCCCTCAGAGGTGGTTCCACCTAAGCATGTGTCAGATGAAGGACAGCTTGTGCCAACACATCAAGTAAATGTCTACAGGAGTCACTAAAGTTCCTGGCATCAAACATCTATGACAGGAGATTTAATAACTGTCCTACAGTAGAACATAGATCAAATCATAGAATCATTTGAGTTGGAGGGGACCCTTCAAGGCCATCTGTTCCAGCTGCCTTGCAGTGAACAGGGACACCTGCACTAGATCGAGTGCTCAGAGCCCCATCCTGCCTGACCTTGGGTGTCTCCAGGGATGTGGCATCCACTGCCTCTCTGGGCAACCTGTGCAAGTGCCTTACTGCCATTGTAAAAATCTTCCTCCTTATATCCGATATAAATATTCCCTGTTAGTTTGAAACCATTTCTTCTTGTCATGTTTCCTTCTCCAGGAAGACCTGTTAGTGGCCTTTTAGTACCTAAAGGGGGGCTATAAGAAAGAAGAGGACAGGTCTGTTGTGATAGGACAGGAGGAAATTGTTTCAAACTAAAAGAGGGAAGATTTCGATTTAGATAACATGACCCGCCGGATGTTTTATGGTTATGACTCTTTATGAGTGTACGCAATGCCTGACCTTACAATATTTTTAGCTGTAACCTTTCAAAATATATTCATCAAGATAGCAGAAGCAACAAACACTTCCTTGAGCTGGAGGACTGTGCTGATGTGCAAACCAGAGAAAAACTGTAAAAAGTGGCAATGGTTGCTTGTTACTAACCCAGTGCTGTAAAAGAAAAAAAAAAACAAACGAACAACTGTTAGTTAAAGAAAAAGCAACACTGTAATGAAAGTGAAAACAAACATTTTAAAGAAAGGAGATGAGGACAATTCTCCATCCCCACAGAGAGGAGAGAAATGGATACCTGTCTTTTCCAAAAGACAGAAGGTTGTTTGGTGCTGAACATGGACAACTGAAAGAAAAATGAATGAAGCTCCACCTTTCAGGTACCCTGCCATCAATGTTTTGTTCTCACGCCAAATTCCTGGACTATAAAAATCTGCCTATAAGCCAAGAAAAAAACACTTCTCGGGAAGGATTTTCAAGTTACCACTTCATGGCAAGATGGAAATAAAAAAGGGGAGGTCATTTTGGATCTTCTGCATCATTTGGAGTTTTTGCAAAGGGAAAGAACCAGTTCAGATAGGTAAGAAAAAATTCTAAGATTCTTGGTTTGCATATTGATCTCCTTAGGTGACAAGTACATTTGTTAAATGAAAAGATGTAACATACTCTTGTAAGAGCTGTAGGCATGCCAGATACTGTTTAGCATTTTACCTTCTCATCCTTAATTTAAGTAATTCAAGTCATTTATAAGTCATTTATTCTTGTTTCATTATTTTTTTTTTCCAACACTGGTTACTGTATCAACTGCTTTATGTCCTAAATGACTGATCTTAAGAAAGCAGACTCTCTGCATGTAATATGCATCTTAAAAAAGGGCTGCCCTTATTAAAACATTTTGCATACATTTTTTATATAATGCCTGCTAGGCTTGATTGACCAGTGTGAATTCCTCCATTAGGAGGAACCACATTGTGCTCTCTTGCACTGTTACCTCCTGGTTTGACTTTGGATATCTTATACTTTTCCTAATCACTCGATAAACAAGCAGTTGATGTGACTGCTACTGCTGTCTTAGTAATTCTAGCAATTACACTTCCAAGAAGGAGTGAAAATATCTGATTTCCTTTCATTATTGTGTAAAAAAGTGCTAACTATTCTACTTCATTGCTGTGAACACCTATAGCCAATCTGTTTAAAAAGTTGTTTCTGTAAGAACCTTTTGGCACTTGAGCCTTTCTCTCATGATTCTGACTTCAAGATGCTGTTTCTTAGATATGAACATCTTATAATATTTTAGAGTTCTCTGAATATACCAATGACTGATTCTGATTTGATCTTGAAAGAAACTGCTGTGTTGATATTCCTAAATGTGCTGTATCAGGGGTGCAAAGAAATTTGCTCATTTTACTTGCTATTCACATAGGCCCAGAAGAGATGCCAAAAGCACAGTGTAGCAAGAATTATTTAATTCTGTGTGTAGCTTTCTTTGATTCATATTTACTTTATGCATCAATGGTATGAAAAATAATTTCTTAAGTGATGTCTTACGTGCACTTGAAGTATTTAGGCTGCTCCAAAAGTAACACCTCCTGTTTATTTCCATGGAAATGACAAAAGCTATGAAGATTACAGTAGCACTATTTGACAGAGCAAATTCTCAGCTACAGAACACTCTTTTTCAGTATAGTGACCACCATGAGCTATGCTTTTCCACCAGCGATGAACAAGAGCCAGATGCCACACCTTTCCTTAATGTGCACTTTCCATGTCAGACGCCATTTTGTCAGAATGCCCCTCTGCTGCCATCTGATACATGGCAATAAAATGTAACATGGGAATATTGGTGGGAAGGTTCAACCCCTACTGCTGTCCCTCCACCATCTGCCTCTGACATCATGGGCCAATGTAATAACATAGGAAGCATTACTTTCGGAGCAGCTTTCCTATCAACACCACTGACAGAGATACAGCTCAGCTCCAAGAAATGTGTTTGTCTGAGTTGAAAAATAAGCAGCTGTGAGCTGATTTTTTGAAGCTAGTGGCAACCTCATCTGTTGAGACTGGAGACTGCCATTTTTCTGAAAACTCGGATGACCTGTGGTGTGCCAGGTAGGGGCTCTGTTCATGACTTTAGACTAAATTGTTGACTGTGTTAAGGGGTGTGATTTCCAAGGCAGAACTGAGATTTAACCAGCCAGGAGGGGACTGCCCTCACTTCAAGGCTGTCTAGAGTTATGTGTCTATCTAAGTTGGCACCCCCCACCATCATTTACAGATAAGAGAGAAATGGGCAGTGTTGGAGGGACTCCTAGACTGGTTAGATGTGTAAAACAGGAATAAAAAGTCTCCTTTGCTTCTTGCTGTTAGCTTCAAAGGAGCCTGGGATTATCTGGTCATATTGGAGGTTTCTCTGACGTGAACTTCTAAGATATATCTCCTTCCCAAAAGGAGATCCATGTCAAAGTAATTCCCAAAGTATCTTCCAGGATTTCCCATTTCTGAATTCAGAAAACTCTCCCTTAACATTTTTAAATAGCAACAACAACAAAAGCAGCTCACACAACGTGAATTGTTAACCTCGATGCTATGAATCTTTCCTTAGTCCAGGTCTCCACTGTTGGTAGGAGTGAGTGTACCACATGGGGCAACTTCCACTTTCATACATTTGACCACGTTAAGTTCACTTTTCCTGGAACCTGCACATACGTCTTTGCTTCTCACTGCAATGACAGCTACCAGGACTTCAACATCCAAATCAGGCGCAGTGACAAGAACAGTCACCTGATCTACTTCACTGTCACTACTGACGGAGTGATCTTGGAGGTGAAAGAGTCAGGCATCACAGTGAATGGGAACCAGTAAGTAAAGATGCTACAGCTGCTTTCTAGCACTGCGGTTTTATTGCTAGATATTAGCAAGGGGTGATCTGTCTAAAAAGGTATCACACCGTGCAGAGAAGCAAAGAGCTGCATATGTAATAGCACACTGAACAGTGTATTGTGAAAAGTCCAGCCCATAGTAGTGGAGATGGTCAAGAAGTACATAAATGACAGCTCCCAAAGGTCAGCAACAATGTGTTTAGAAAAGGCATAAGGTTAGATCTTCCTGATTATGTTTTATTCAAGGAGGGGAGGAGGGAAGATAAAATCAATGATTTATTTGTAAAGTCAATTTTGTAGAAAATCTGAATTTTTTCCTCAAAATATTATTTCTGTGATCCTAACCTTAGTACTGTTTGTTGCTGTTCAGGAACAGACCATCCTCTTAGAAAAAGTTTACCATTTCCAGATTGATCAGTGTAGAAGTAGCCCTCCTTTGCAGATTGCAGCTTACCTTGATGTCTTCTACACAAAGGGCAGAATTCCCAGAAATCAAAATTCACATCTTTAATTTCAGTCTGAAATAAACCAGAAAGCAATCTGAAAACAAACAGTCTGAAACACAAAACACTCCAGTGTCCTACTCCCAGCATTTAGGTATGACAGGCTGAGGCACTGGCTCTGGGAGGAACCCTCACAATTTTGTTGGAGAGAAAATCACAAGTATTATACACTACCTTCTATTGATATTTGACCAGAAACAACCAAATACAGTAGCACCACCCAGACGTATCTCCTAAATCAAAGAGGCAAAAATGTCACATGTTCTAGCCATTTTCTGATCTATTTTTCAGGCTTTGGGGAAGTGAGCAGAAATGGCTTGGTGAGATCAAAAAGTAACACAGGTCTGAGTCACGTCAGTGCACTGGTAGCAAAATGATAATACTGCTGTAACTTCCAAGTGACAAGGAAAAGTTTGAAGAGATTGTGAGAGCCTGTGGTATCCTTACATGGGCTGCAATATCCCAGTACTGGGATCTTGCTCCTTGTAACACTGAGTTAGATCTTCAATTCATATAAAGCAGAAAAGTTACTTTGGTATAAATAGAGTGTCTGACATAAAGCTACTTTGGTATAAATAGAGTGTCTGACATAATGTTGACATGCTCATGACCAAAATTGTGTTGTGGGTTATTAGATCGTCACAATAGACAAGGTGATAATACTAAAACTTAATGCATTAGTGTGAAGGCTGAGCTCCATGGCTTATTTGCCTCCTTTTGACTTTTCTTTTTTCCTGTATCTCTGTGAAGGTTTGATTTTTTATTAATGTGATTTTGCTCTTTTTTCCCAATGTAATCTGTTTTGTTCCCTCCAATTTCCAGGATCCCTCTGCCCTTCAGCTTGAAGAGCATCCTGATTGAGGACACCTGTGCATACTTCCAAGTCACCTCCAAGCTGGGTCTGACACTCAAGTGGAACTGGGCTGACACTCTCCTAGTATGAACAGCCAGTTAGTTGTTTTTCTCTTAGTGAACCCCATCAATGAGGAAAAGCACAGCAGGATGCAGGCACCATGTTAATATAAGAAACTGAGGGGCAGTGGGGCAGTGGGAGCCCAAGGGAGTGGGGTTGCAATGCCCAGGCCTCCCTAAGCAATTTTAAACTATGAAAGATGCCACTGTTAACGCTGGAGACAGCATCTCTATAGTTATGTGTTTCCTATGTGGAGCACAGTAGGTGACTCCAGCTCTTTCCCAATGCACATCTTGTGTGGAAACCCAATCTGTGTGGTCATTTGAGAAGATCCTGGCATCTCTCATTCCAAGACATTGCTATGGGGAAATTCTTCTATATATATTCACTCCAGAATACTCTCTGCAGTGGTGCTGTATTTACTCTTCTGAGTGTGAGCATTTTTCCTCTTCGATCAGGACTGAGATTATTTAAATAAACATGTTGTTTTGTAGTTCAGAGACAGAAAATGAGTAGAAGGTGAATGGAGAAGAAAAAAATGTCTATATCAGGAAGCAGTCATGTGGTGATTCAGGATCTAATGAACTATTTGTCATCCCCTCCCCTCCCCCTTGTACCTTTTCATACCTGAGACATCATAGGCACCATCTGTGGAGTGGACACAGTTTTAGCTTGACACACCTGTAGGAAAAACACTGCCATTTATAGCTAGACCTGAGCAAGGCCAGTATTACCCACCAAGTATGTAAGGGATAAGTTGCAATAGCTCTATCTAGCAAAGCCGTAATGTGTTAACCTGTCTCTGTTGCCCTGTGTATGGGCAGAACAAGTGATGCGAGGCAGATCCCTTCATAGAGATTGTGTGAAGTTTTCCGTTTAGCCTATGAACTGGAAAAAAACTTGGACATTGCTAAAAGCTGAACAGAAACCAATTCTTTGCAGCTTTCAGCATCGGGATACAGTTTTCTATCCAGTAGTGTGTACTGGGAGGCACTGGACCAAGGATCAGTCCAGTATTAAGCATGCTTCAGTTGGCTGTTTGATAGGTAGGAATGCTAGTGGTTGAGAATCATCTTCCTGTTTAAATTCGGCTTGTCTGTAGGTTTTATGACAGGATTGTAATGGAAAATGTAACTGCTGCATTTCTGCCACTGTGCTTTTCTATGGAGAGTCATGTGGTAATGTGCTGCTGGTGGGAGAAAAAACCTTTAAACCCTGAGTTTCCTCTTTGCTTTTCTTTCTTAGCTGGACCTGGAAGAAACATACAAAGAGAAAATTTGTGGTCTGTGTGGGAACTATGATGGCAATAAGAAGAATGATTTAATTTTGGACGGTAGGCCATGAACACAGCATGTTGAATGTAGGAATGTGTTATACATGACATGGAACTTGGTATCTGTTTTTTCTATGTGTGGTTTCAGGTTTCTGGACAGAAATCTTGAAACACCCAAACATTTCCATAGATGAAGCAATTTAAAAGTTTGTGGGATTATTTGAGATTCTCTGCTGCTTGAATGCTTGCAAGTGTCTCTCAAACCTTGCTGACCCAGTTTTATTGCCCACTTGTCATGCAGCAGTGTTGCCAAGTTTCCCACTGTTTGTACCAAACTTTAAGGAATTTGCAGTCTCAAATGAGGCATGATTGTACTTCTGTTCTTCTGCTTTCATCACTTTGCAGTCATGTGTCAAGTGTGACTAGTTTTGGCTATGTAATGAAACAGAAGAGCCATGGGTGACCCAGGCAGATTTCACTGAGCGTCTTTGCAGAAACTGTGGTGCCATCACCGACACCTTCAGATGCAGCTCCGAGCTGGAAGGAGGGCAGCACAGCAAACAGCTGAGTCTGCAGTCCTGCAGCAGGTTATGAGTGGCAAGAAGCCTGCACCCTGTTGTATTCGCTGCAGTACTGAGGCAAATAGTGTGTAAATGACAGTGGGCTTTTTAAGTCATGAAAAAAAATCTTGTCCCCTACCATTCAGAAAGAATAACTAAATTTCAGACTTTGTCAGAAAGATTTCTCAGATCTAGAGTCAAGTGTCTGGTAATGCTTTGGGAAAGTACATCCCTATACTCGGTGTAATGCATATATTGTGTGTCTGTCATCCCAGCTTCTCTATCCTGTACAAAACAGCAAGTTACTGGATTTCTACATGTACATCCACTTTAGATTGCAATAGTGTAATGCAAACTGATCTGTATGACCGACCATTACACATACAAATACAAATTTCTGTAAGATCAGATGTGCTCATAAAGAACCTAAGTTTTTGAAAGTGATGAGATGTAACAGAAAGGTCAGGAGTCTCACATAATTATCATTGCCAAGACTGTCAGCAGTTTTTGATAGGAATATGCCAGATTCCCGATCCTAACCCAAATGGAAGTTTTGTACCAGGAAGTTATGTACTGTACTGTGGTTAAATTGAGGCATTTGGTAAAGATTTGTAAGGATGAGGTACATATTAATAGCAAAATAACTGATCTAAAGGATTGTAGGCAGTTACTCAGATGAATCTGGTGATTTTGCAGGGTATAAAATGCACCCAAGGCAGTTCGGGAACTTTCACAAAGTTGAAGATCCATCAGAAAAATGTCCTGATGTGAGGCCAGATGACCACGCTGGAAGACATCCTACAGAGGATGACAGTAGATGCAGTAAATATGTAAGTATGTGTGGCTAAGAAGTATAAACCTTCCTGAAATACTAAAGTACTGGAATGACTGTGTTGAAACAAGGGCTATTTAGAGAACAGAATGTCATCTTATACTTGAAGGGCTATCTACACTAGTGTTAAAGAAATAGATAAGTGGGAAAATATGCAATTTTATGACCACATCCAGTCCAAGAAAAAGAACCCCATAACAAAAAGTTAGACTGGATGACCTCTGGAGGTCCATGTGACTCCTGTGACTCATGGACTTGTGTCATCAGAAGTTAGGGTTCACATCCATCAGTCTACAGTTGGTAAAATGTCAATTATTGCTTTTCTTTTCCTCCTCCTCTTTTTTTTTTTTTTTCTTTTTTTTTTCCCTCAGAAAAAAAAGTGCAAGAAACTTCTGTCCCGTTTTGGAAACTGCCCCAAAGTGGTTGCTTTTGATGATTATGTAGCTACCTGCACTGAGGATATGTGCAACTGTGTGGTTAATTCTTCTCATTCTGATTTGGTTTCCAGCTGCATATGCAGCACTTTAAACCAATACTCTCGAGACTGTGTCCTCAGCAAGGGAGACCCTGGGGAATGGAGAACCAAAGAGCTTTGCTGTAAGTAGTACTGCTCTGGAGGTCAGGATGTTAGACATATATGAATGAATCCTAATCCCAGCAGAGCAAAGATAAGAGCTTTCTTAACTACACTGACTCAAATCTGTAGAAGTACTTTGACAGAAATGGTGTTAATGGAAAAACTTCAACAAATTTAACTCGATTTTGCTCCTTAATTAGAAACTGTATCTTAGCATCTTTTTTTTTTTTTTCTTTGAGTTTTACAATGTACATTTAATTCACAGCTAACTTTGTTTAAAATTCTGATGTGCAGTCTAAAGAAGTAACACAGAAGTATAACATACCTGTTCTTAGCTGATCCTTTGCTTTCTTACTCAGTAGCTGCAGCTACCGAACAGGAAAATTGCTGTAATTCTGGAGAGAAAAATACAGGCAGTTCTTCCAAGCAGCTGCTGTTGACTAGGATGGAAGATTAATGCCAGAATGAGAATTGCTTGAGGCAAAAATTAGTTATTAGGGATCCTGCTGTCTTGCTGGTATCAGGACTTCAGCCAACTTCAAGCTAGTACAATAATGTTAAATAACTAATATTTACCAGCAGTATTGTTTTCTCCAAAGATGAAGTAAAAGCACTTGTAAGACATTCTTTTAGATTGCAACAAGACACGACACATCTGGATAGAAAGTTCTGCAGGCAAGATTTGGGAGAAGGGAGGAAGAAGGAGTTGGGCAGTGATGCAATCATTTCTGAGCATTCATAAATTCATCATTAACATACCACATTTTTCTTTGGTTTTGCAGATCAGGAATGCCCAAGCAACATGGAGTATATGGAATGTGGAAACTCCTGTGCTGACACATGCGCTGACCCAGAAAGGAGCAAGATATGCAAAGCTCCATGCACAGATGGTTGTTTCTGTCCTCCTGGTAAGGCAGTTTGCTTCTTCCAGTCGGTCACAAATGGGCAAAGAAGGAGGGCATTTCCTTTCAGTTAGTGGGTTGTTTTTTTGTTTCCTGACTGATTTTACACTAAAATCAGTGAATAAACTGTTTCTGGTAGTAAAACTTAACAACTTCCTTCTTCACAGAATCACAGAACTGTAGGGGTTGGAAGGGACCACTAGTGTTCACTGAGTCTAAGCCCCTGCTAAAGCAAGTTGCCTACCGTAGGTTGCACAGGAAAGTGTCCAGCGGGGTCTTGGAAGAACTAAATCTCAAACAATTCAAGATCCTGGTGCTGGAGAAGGGGATTGAAAGGACGTTTTTTCTAAAGATGTGGATAAAGGAGAGTGGTTCTCAGTAGTAATGATGTAGATGAGGATGTCTGATGAAGTGCCTTCCAGTTACAAGTCTATGCGTATGTGTAGCCTAGTGGAGAATAAGACTTGCTGTAGGTTATGTCATATTTAAAATAAATGCATTGGCAGGTTCATGCGTGAGCAGTCTTTCACATGAAGAAGCTGAGGTCTGATCTCTTAGTTTCACTATTAGAAATGGACGGAAACTGGCTCATATCCTTGCAGACTTGCACTTGGTATTCCTGCTCACTGATATTCTTTGGGATATTTGATCTCATGTTGCTTTCATTCGAGCTCTACTGAAAATTCTTTTACATCATTTAATGCCTGAGAGAAAGTGATTTGCTGCTTCTGATGAAACATGCCCCATCCATTTATTTGTAGAAAACATGAATTATACAAGGGGTTGTTTTGTTTTGTTTTGTTTTGTTTTGATCTTACTTTGTGGTGCTTCCCAGACTTACTAAGGAATATTAATGTGTCTGAACAGGAACTATCCTTGATGACCTTGGTGGCAAAAAATGTGTTCCCAGAGACAGCTGTCCCTGTATGTTTCAAGGCAAAGTCTACTCTTCTGGAGGGACTTACTCCACTCCTTGCCAAAACTGGTAATGTTGTGAACTTGACTGCACTAACAAGATAGAGGCAGTTATTGGGGAGCACTGATTAGCTGCATTCTGCTCTTTTCACCTTTTTGCTTTTCCTAACATCCTAAGTAATCATGGCACTAATGCAGAAACTGGGGTCTGAATAGCAACAGCAGTTGGAAGAACTTTGAGGCAACCCTCAACCACGTGTTGCTATCACCCTCACTTGGAATTGCCAGCAAGTATTAAGCCTGGGATACCAGAATGCAGAAGAACGAGACTACCAATTAGTTTTGAAGCATTGGCCACTAACGTGTAGCAAAGAGTCATTCCACGCTAATGAGTAGTTTTCCAACCATTGCTATCTCTGAAGGGCTGTTCCAAAGTTTGGATCACAAAGAATTACTCTGTGGTGCATGGTTGGGTGGAGCAGATGGCACATCCCTTTGGATTAAATATTTCCTATGCTATTCTCAAAGGCAGGAAATACTCCCCAAAATCAGAGTTTGGAAGGGCTCTGAATGGTTCCTATCTAGCCATAAGGCCTGAAGTAACCTGGCCAGGCTGTTCTGCTGTTGCATTAACAGCTCTAATTTTTAAAACTGCTTATTAAGTCATGTCCTCCACAGTCTGGCTCTGAAAAGTTGTAACAGCTACTTGCTGAATCATCAGTAGCATAAAGTGAGGCGAGATCCCCCTTGAAGGGGTTATTTCTTTTAAAAAGTTAAGTGGGCAATTTAGGCCCTGGAAAATATTTCTTATTTGACCAGCTCAGTGTCTCTGAAGGATACAGTGTGAAGCCCAGTGCAATTAACTCCCACTGACAGACACTTAACTTTTTCACTTCAAAGGTCTAGTATAAAATCTTCCTTCCTCAGGGATCTAAAAAGCAGCTACATAACAAGCAGCTGATGAGACAAAGAAAGAGGAACTGATCAGATATAGATCTCAACCTTTGCTACTTTGCAGTTATATTTATTCTAAGTACTCATTTTTGTGTTTGTACAGTACTTGCAAAGGAGGCCACTGGAGCTGTATCTCTCTGCCTTGTTCTGGAAGCTGCAGTATAGATGGAGGATTCCATATAACAACCTTTGATAATAAGAGGTTCAATTTTCATGGTAACTGCCATTATGTCTTAGCTAAGGTATGAACAATCTCCCATTTCACTCCTGAGTCTCTATAGAGTAGAATGAAGCATTAAGCACACCATTAACTTGGTGTGACTTCGTTTGATTAAATGGCCTCAGTCCAGCAATGCACTTGAATACGTACTTATTGTTAAACAACGTACATTTTTCTATTTGCAATGGACAACAGTTCAATTGTGATGCTAAGCATCAAACTTTTGCATTTTCAACACAGTTTTACATCCTTTTTTTTACGAATTCATTTTCTTACTGGATATATCAATGTAGATTAAAGCATTTATCCTGAAGCTTTCTTCATGTGTGACTGTAGAAATGAAGTGGATGAGCTGACTCTTTCACAAAAATTGACTGTGACTCTACACATACACAGTCTGCACAGGTTGATTTTAGGGAAGAGTAAAGGGGAAAGGCAGTGAACATTACTGGGTTTGGAAGTGAAATACAACAATCTGCAGTTTGAAATGAAATGCCCCAGATCTTTCATTCTTACATTTTAGCCTTTCAGACATACGTTTTTCTTTTCCTCTTTTACATCACGCTAATGATATCTGCACATTCCTTTTCTCAACCTCTTTTCAGAACACTGACGACACATTCGTGGTGATTGGAGAGATCATCCAGTGTGGGACATCAAAGACAATGACTTGCTTAAAGAATGTCTTAGTCACACTAGGAAAAACAGTAAGTGATTTCCTTTAGCTGGCACACAGAATGTAACTTTCATTTAGGTTCACAGGGTTCATTTATGTTCTCTCTAATAATGTGGACCCATTTTGGTCCTAAGAATGCAAGATTAATAGCAACAGATGATGTTATTAGTTTTGTTAGTGTTTATTAGTTTTGTTCTGCAGGAGTTATTTTCTTTTCCATTTTCTTCAGAGGTGAATGGCTCAAAGTTCTCCTCATCAGTCTTCCCCATCTTTTCTATAACTTCAAACTTTTCATTTATTTCTTTTTGAAGGATGGAGATTTCTACAGGACCCAAGTATTTTTATAAAAATTTTGATTCCTGAGGTTTTCCCCAGTGCAAGAAATGAAGTAATGGGTATGTTACATATCCAGTGAGATGGATGGGAGCCTACACCTAGCGACTTGAGTGCAGTTCTCAAAAAGATAGCTAACTTCTTAGGTATGCAAGAACACTTAGCCAAGACTGTTGCTGGCAGAGAGGGTTTTGTCTGCAGATTTGTTCTATGCTTCTGTATTGAATTCAGACATTGAGTTATATTTGCCCCAGACGTAATCATGTTCTGAAGACATTGCTTCTTAATGCTTAAGGAAGCTTTTCAGGTTGTAACTGCCTGCCTCATGTGCATTCATAACCATGGGCTTTTTTATTTTTCCCTACAGACTATAAAAATCTGTTCCTGTGGGAATATCTACATGAACAATTTCATTGTGAAGCTTCCAGTAAGCAAAGGTAGATATCTTTCTCCACAACATTCTCAGAATAGCCTACATCAATTTATGGATTGATTCCTGCTCCTCTTTCTGAAGAACCTGATCCTGCCTGTTATCAGGTCACTGATTTAGGTGGATATAGTCTGGGGCTCCTGGGAAGATTCCTGTGTTAAACTGAATGCACTGGTAAAGCGGAGTTCCTGTTTTCTCAGCTTCATAAAGGTTTGAAAGTATTTTTTTCCATTTCACTTGTTTCCTCTTTAGATGGCATCACCATCTTCAGACCCTCTACTTTTTTCATCAAAATCTTGAGCTTAACTGGAGTACGGATTCGAGTGCAAATGAAGCCTGTGATGCAGCTCTCCGTAACAGTTGATCATTCTTATCAGAATCGCACATCTGGTAGGACACGCTGTATCCTTTCAGTTCACTCTTAAACAAATTGTAGCTGCTTATCTTATCACTTGAAGTGAACAGAAGAATTGATTTTGTATTGATATTTTATGTTAGAACCCATGATTAAATCTATACATTTCTGAAACAAAAGACTGGCCAAAACCTTCAATTTGCTGAAGCTCTGTGATGTGCAGATCTTTTGGACTCTGTAAAAGCATGCTATCATCAGAGTCTTGTGAGATGCAGGCAGTGTTCTTGTTCTTGGTTTTGCCACCAATCTCCCATTAACATCGTTTAAACTTTTTGTGTCTCTTTCCTGTCTGTGTGATTGGTTGACAACCGATCCCTCCAATTAATTTTCTTTTGCTTTTACCATTTCCTTTCACTATAAATTTTTGGGAAGGTACTTCAATGCCTGCTAGTGATTACTGAAGCATACTTAAGCAGCTCTCACTAATAATAAGTAATACAGGAAAGATCAGTTATGCACTAGAGACAGGGTTTTGTCTGATTTGTGGGGACATCAGGAAAATGAGCTTCTTTCAGGCAAGCACCATTATAGAGCTAAGGGTATTTATCTTGAAGTCATTGCTTTTCCCGCTTGTATTATGACTTCTTCCTCCTCTTCTTCCTCTTTTTTTATCCCTACTGTCACCCCCTCAAGGTCTCTGTGGCAATTTCAATAACATCCAGACTGACGATTTCAGAACAGCCACTGGAGCTGTGGAAGATTCAGCTTCTGCTTTCGGAAACTCTTGGAAAACCAGAGCCAGCTGTTTTGATGTTGAGGACAGCTTTGAAGATCCTTGTTCAAACAGCGTGGATAAAGGTAGCAGGCTTTTCATCCCTGAGTTATCAGTGCGAAATAATTTTCATGGGATAAATAACTGAGAAAGCTTTAGAAGTCTCATAAACATCAAGTGTCTTTGCCTTTGAGGCTATTTCTAGAGAGAACACGTTGCTTTTTGTGAGCCTCTAAGGTGACAGCTTTGCTTTTGTTTTATTAAAAAAAAAAAAAAATCCACAAAATATGCAGTTCTGGAAAAAGAGCCAGCCAGCACCTTCTTTGCTGATGACTTGAAAAGCACACACACAACATCAATGACAGCAATTTAGGCTTAAGGCAGAGCGTAACTGGTTGTCAGTACTTGGGGCCAATCTTAATCAAACCTAGCTTGCTACAGCTGTGCTGGGCTTAATACGATATCATTGCTACTGACTTCAGCAGGCACTTTGCTGTACTCAGTCCTGCCCAGATTCTCATTTTCACTGGGTTTGAATGTATATTCGATTTACATCCTAGCTATTACCATATACAGTAAAAGCTCACTTATTAGGATATGCTTTGTGTAATTCCCTGACTGTACTTCATAAAGAATTAGACAAGTTTAATTGAAAACTGTGAAAATGGGGAAGTTTTTTTCAGATCCAGCCATGGCAATACTGGTAGCACTCAGAAAGGTAAAACCTTTCTTTCAGGAAAATGACTGCTCACTCATCCAACCATGTTTAATGTGTTTGTATGTTTATGCCCTCTATTTCCTTCCAGCGTCATTGGAACACTTCAGGACATTCTAGGACAGTATGATAGGCTGTAAGAAAACAAATTCAAGTAGTAATGTGGTTTAAGTGACTGTGGACAATATTTTTTCCCATTCAGAAAAATTTGCCCAACATTGGTGTGCTCTTCTGTCTAATACAAGCAGTTCGTTTGCTGCCTGCCATTCTGTTGTAGACCCTTCTGTGTACATCAAGGTAAGGCAGTGGTCTAAATCAGTGTTTTTTTCTCATCCAGAAGCTGATCTGCCAGGGAAATGATCTGGTTTTCAGGAGTGTAATGGGTTATAGTAATGTGAGTTTGCAAAGAAGTTCAGTAATGCTGATGAGAAAAATAAAGTGAGAGTTTATGCAAGATACGGTGGGTCTTTCTGCCTGCTGTCCTGAAAGTATTGATTAAGTGCCTGTCTTCCACAACCAGCACTGCCATTACTGACAGTTCTGTTGCGTGATCCTGAGGAAAAATAGGTAAAATAAGGTTTACTTTTTTTGAATATTGTTTAGTCTTTGAAAAGATAAATCAGTGTTTCTGTTTGGAATCAAGCCAAGGGGTTTCAATCTCATTATTTCATTTAAAATTCACATCCAGTGGGAGAATATACACTACTTTTACAATGTTTATATTCCATTTATTACTGTGGAAGGATGTTACTCTATTTGTATTTCAAATGCAGGGCAGGCATAACAGCTCTTGGTGCTTAGCTGTGTAACGTTGCTGATGAGCTGGCAAGTTACCACATTTCTATGAGCAGTAAAGCAGTTCCTGCAAAAAGTGCAGAGAATTCATGTAGGGTTTGTGTGAGATACAGCTTACTGAGGAAATACTCGAGCCTGAAATTTTGCATAAAATCTATTGTGTCTTCAGATACCTAAACTCACATAACTATGGCTTATCCTTTACCCCATTAAATTGCTGAATATTTCCTTGCTTCTTCTGTGAACCAGGCATAATAACCTTGTCCTTTTCTGTCCCCTAGAGATGCATGTATGACACCTGTAATGCTGAGAAGAGTGAAGTTGCACTGTGTAGCGTGCTCTCTACTTACTCCAGAGACTGTGCTGCAGCAGGCATCACCCTTAAGGACTGGAGGCAGGGGATCTGTGGTATGCATCCTGTAATGTCTCAAGTAGGGACGTAGGGGAACATCTCCAGACTGCAGTCTGTGGCAGCCCGTAGCTTCTGAGATCAGTCAGGTCATAGATCTTTGAAAAACAGAAGAAGCATATATAAGCTCTTTAAAAACCTCTACCTGCCAGTATCACTTAATGTACACTTCATGAAGAAGCTCTTAGGATACATGCTCCTTGTGTATCGTATTAGGTGAATTCTGCATTGAATCACAGTGAGGAGTCACAGTTAGCTTAGTTTTGGATTCCCTTCCCAGTATATAGTAATTCTGAAAGACTTTTTTACAGTTCTGCTCAGCATTTCTGTCTCAGGCATTGGCTATGCACATGATATCATTCTCATTAATTGCATTTTTTTCAAGCTATAACTTTTAATAAATGCATGTTGCTTTTTTTTCTAAGAATGTGAAAGTGTTGAAAAGTATTTTCATCTCAGGACTATCTAACAAATAAATAAAAGCTTCTTTGAATGTGTGTATTTGAGCACATACATAGTCAATAAATCTTGGGTTAGGAGCCCACCGATTATATTTATTTGTATAATAACTGCCAGAGCTGAGAGTAAAATTAATGAGTCATAGTTTCTGAATTTTAGTATGAATTTTTCCATTTTTCCATTAAATACCAGATAGTTCAAATGAGATTTGTCTACTTCAGCATGAAAATAAATGTATGGGTTTCTTAATAACTTATCTGAATAGGAAATATAATAGGAATGATTTTTATGCAGCTTTGATGCAGCTATGATATATATCATTAGAGGCTAGGTGGAATAATTAATAGAGACAATGCAGCTCACACTTCGTTGAAGGCATGGAAAATTGGAGTAAGAGCAATTTAACAAACCTGTGCTGAAAGAATTATAAGGGAATACAGTGCAGTCTACAGCATATTATCCTAGAGTCATGCAGACTTATGCACTGGATAGTTCTTGTCTATCGAGAGTTTGTCATCAACACTGAATATTCTACACCAAAGCAAGACAATTTTGTAACATGGGTCTGAAACCTGACTCGTGACAATATTAACTCAGCACAGTAACCTTGAGAAAAGTGCTAATGCCTTAGTCATCATGATCATTTTAGTCTTGCATTTTTTTGTTTTTTGTTTTTTGTTTTTTTTAAAAGGAAATAATCTTTTGGGAACATGCCTACGATGAGACTGAAGGTTGTGCTATTCAGGAGTGAAGGAGTAAATGGGCCAGAACAGTCACTATCAGTGCCCTCTCTACTGGTGGCAGCTGTGAACCAGCTGTGTGCAGCTGTGCTGTGCTGCAGGCACAATCTGAGACAGATAATACTGCACAGAATGGCTACAACACAGTCAGTAGAGTGTATGAAAAAGAAAACCCCACTAGCTTAACAGAAGGCAGTGCGTGTGGAAGCACAGACCATTAGTTGAGCTACTTGTTACTAGGATTAGTAGTCTCTTTTAAATCACAGCACTGTTTTTCTAGTTCTCTTTGTGCACGCTGCCTTGAAACTTCCTTTGGTATGCTCGTGTGCTCTGCACTTACGCCTCCAGTTGTGATATACACGTAATCTAAGATTACAGATGTGTGACTGTGGGTATTATAACCAAATAACCTTTTCCTTACTGAACCTAGCTTTACCAAAATCGATCTTTTCCCGCCAAATAATTAAAGAGAGAGAGGAGACACATTTGTTAGAAACGGTATTATTAACAATTAAAACACTGTTTCAGATAAATCTTTTGGTATATCAAATGGACTGTGATATAAACTTGGGTTCAAGGACTTTATTAATCCTTCTTCCTTGACCTACTGGGATTTATGTATACCAGTTGCTGCATCCTCATAGCACTCCTACGAAGTATGAAAATATGGCATGCCTAACTGACAGACGGGATATCGTGCCTGCTCCAGCTGAGAACAGGAAACCAACTGGCTTTTGTTGGCGGAGGTGGTTTTCCATGTGTACACACACCTAGCACACAAACTAATCTAAGAAAGCGACCAATGGTCATTGACTGGAAAACCATACAGAGCTTTGTTTAAGCATGGAACCTATGGCTGATATGGTGATAATATTGCTGCAAAGATTAGCACAGTTCCCTATAAGCTACCACCCTGTACCTTCTGGTACCTCTGTGCATGTCTGAAAAACAAAGCAATGGATCTAATCTTTGGGGATCTGAGACAAAAAGAGGTGCAAAAGGACCAGGTCTCCAGATCTCACTGAATTTCAGAGGAATCTAGATGCCAAACTTTCTTAAAAGTCACAGACCTGATATTTCCTTTCACAACTTGATCATCACTACAGATCACTATTGCAAATTTTATGGCAGAGTTTTGAAGGTAATACTTCCTGTTTGCACAAAAAGATTAATCACCTTTTCACTATTCTACAGGTTTAGTTGAGATCTATAGATTTTTGGTATTTAACTGTTTGATTGATCCAACAGGGTGCTTAAAAAATTTGGTTTCTCATTTCTTTGAAGGATAGAAAGAAGAGCTAGCATCAAATGATGAAAAGAGTTCCTTATCACTGCCCATTTACTGCCCCAAATTAACCCTATGAAATAGCTCAATTCTCCCACTTTTGTTTCCTACCCGAATAAATCATTAGGTAGGGAGAGAAAACTCATTTTTATCTATGTGGAGAAGTGAGAAGTTAGTGGCTTCAGTTCTTGATATAAGATGGAATTGTAAATTTTACAAATACAATACAAATTCTCTTAATTCAGTCAAGATATACCCTGGTGGGTATTTCGCTGTTCAGTCTCACCTGGTTTTATGCAGCCTTATGTGAGCAGGCTTCTCCCAGACCACGGTGAGACAAGGTGCTCTGGTTAGGAAAATGGACATTTACGGATCTCAATCTGCAGAAAGCTGCATTAACAGCATGAATGGCGATTGCACAGAGAAGGCCATACATCCATTTTATTTCTCTTCCAAAGATCCCTCTGAGGAGTGTCCTGAGACTATGGTTTATAACTATAGCGTGAAGTACTGCAACCAGTCTTGCCGCTCACTGGATGAACCTGATCCGCTGTGTAAAGTTCAGATTGCTCCTATGGAGGGCTGCGGTTGCCCCAGCGGGACCTACCTCAATGACGAGGAGGAATGTGTCACTCCAGATGACTGTCCCTGCTACTACAAAGGCAAGATTGTTCAGCCTGGCAACTCTTTCCAAGAAGACAAACTGTTGTGGTAAGCTGCACTAATGATGCAAAGGTTGAGCACCTGGGCTCACTGGGGAAGTCCGTGCTCTAATCCCTGAATGGGGTCATTTTACTGTAAGGAATAGTGATTAATTTCTGCTTGATTTTACCAAAGCAAATGTTCCCCTGGCAGGAAGGGCAGCCACAGTGAAGATTAAGATCCTATATTCCTGTTAGCAAACAAGAACCTTAAAACGTGTAATGTTTGTGACCTGTCTCTATGCAAAGTTCATTGTCGTGTCAAAAAATACTCGCTTACGCTGGGAGCAAGACAGGAGCTTTGAGAGGAAAGTTTCTGGCTTTAATATGAAAAGGAGTCAAAAACATCCCCCCACACATTCTGCAGACTATTAAAAAAAAAAAATTGCCCAAGGGAAAAAAAGCAAAATCTGTTTTTAAACATAAGTAGAAAACTGGGGATGGAAATACTGAGAGTATGGTAATTATCTTGCATCTCCAGTGCTCAAAACAACTGCCTTTTCCTCATTTTCAACCAGCTCAGGGTAGCAAATAAATGCAAAGAAATAACAGAAGAGGGCTGAATCATGCAAACAATCCATTTTTATCTTAGATGTCTGTATTTTCTCTCTCTCTCTCTCTTCCAACTCTTGGATTTTTCTCTGAAAATTTTTGACTACTTTGTAGATACAAATTTGCTTAGTAATTTAGGAGGCCTTTTACTTAAGAAGGTATTACTCAGATCTCACAGAGTGAAAAATAAATCCTTAGGAAAGACTTGATTTAGAAAGGGCATACACTAAACTGGTGATAGATGAAAGAAAAGAATTTCATCTTTAGGTCTTATCTTCCTTCTGGGGATGGCAGTTCACATCTGTACCAAATATTAATTTTGATGGGAATTTGTTATTTGTGTTACTAGCAAAGCTTTGCAGAGGCTCTCTCTAGTGAGAGAGACAACTGTGAAGAGCTGATGTGTTTCATTTTATGGAATCTCTTTAGCAAATGCATTCAAGGAAGATTAGACTGCATTGGAGAAACTGTCCTGGTAAAAGGTGAGCTTTTGTTAAATAATAGCATTATGGTGTCAGCTGGCATTTATAATGTTTCTCTGTACATCTCTTGCTTTCTGTAGCATTTTAGTATTCTGTGCATTATTTACTTTCTCCCTATAATGTGCGAGTTATTGTTGTTGATAATTAATTGTTGTTTTTATAAAAATGTTGTTGTCTTTATAAGAATGTCCTCAGTATTTATGAATTCTTTAAAAGATGAAGGTATTTCCAAAAGCTCAGAGGCTATCTGCCTCCTTCATCCTGTTGACAGAAGGGAAAGCTAATGGAAACAGTAAATGAGAGACATATGCTGCCCTCTGAAATGCTCTACTCGGTTGCAGAGTGGCTGATGACATCCTTATCACTTTCACCAAATGACCTTCCTCCGATGTCCTTCATCCCATAGATTGCCCAGCTCCTATGTACTACTTCAACTGCAGCTCAGCGGGTCCTGGTGCCATCGGGTCAGAGTGTCAGAAGAGTTGTAAGACGCAGGACATGCACTGTGTAAGGGCTTCACCTCCTATCAGGACCGTGGGACGACGTGATTGTGCATGTGTGATTGTCCCGAACAAACGCTGGCGGTAACAGATTACACTGTTCACAAGACCAATCTCTGCACTGATAACACAGCAGCTGCAGCTACCCACCTAGCTGTGACGCTTGTAGCTTGATTGTTGCTTACTTACTGGCACGGCATTTTGAGAGATAATCCAAAAAGCTTGGCATCCAGCACTAATGCTTCTGCTGGTTCGCTGTACATTCTGTGCATTAATACATTGCCTCGTATCATGTTTTTATATATGCAGTATGTCACAGAATGTGTCTCTGGCTGCATGTGTCCTGATGGGCTGGTGTTGGATGGCAGTGGCGGATGTATCCCTAAAGACCAATGCCCGTGTGTCCATGGAGGGCACTTCTATAAACCCGGTGAAACCATCAGAGTCGACTGCAACACATGGTATGTTATTCCAGGGAGTCTTGTTTTGTAACAAAGGCTGTTCAAAATAGTGCGTAGTACATCCATGGGGCAGGATGCCTTTGAAGCCTTTCTCTTCACCATTACAGCCATCAGGCACCTAGTAAAAACAAAAAAGGAAACATTCCCTCTCTCTGTATCACAGTGCATGAGCCTGTACTTAACGGAATGGGTATCAAAAGTCAAAGAATTTCCATTGTTTTTTACAAACTGCTTCCACTCCATCTTTAGAAATCCCAGCTGCATGCAGTCTGGTTTGTGGCTGCTCACTGCATAATGAAGAATGGGGTCTATATCTGTGGGACTCAGCTCACCCCCAGAAAAGGGCTGCATATAGAGGAAGGAGGAACCATAGTGATCTTCCAGCAACCTGGAATGTTTCTGGGCTCACAGATCTCCCAGTCAGACAAAGGAATACTCCTGTTGTTCCAATTGCTGGTGTAATGCTGCTATAGTTCTCACAGATATTATTTATCGTGCTGGGTAAAATTCTTTGAATCCTTACCCATTATTTAGTGATAAAATAACAGCCAGAAACACTGGTTTGATTATCAGTGGTACAAGCAACACATTTAACATGTGAGGCCAAACCCTGATAAGCAGTTGTTGTTCTCCCAGAGGCCATTAAGTGGTTTTATTGCAGTGAGGTCTTTGTTTTCTTAGGAGAACGGATCGCACACAGGGAAAATAATTGCAGAGTATCTGTGCTAAGGGAATGATGACTAACATTTTCTGTCTATGCCTCAGCTGGAGATGGTCTGTCAGGGAAGGGTGGGAGGTAGCATTGGTTTTCACACCATGATCAGGAACAGAACTGGCCACGAGGTATGTCAGATATGGTTGAATTTTCTAGTTCTTCATCTTGAACTTACATCTTAAATCCCCACTGTCTGCTGTCAGGCCTTAATGATTTTTGTGATATTTAAAGGAAAAAAAGAGAATCAAAATGCACAATGTGTCTTGGTAGAAAACATGAATTTTGTAATTAGCAGTCCATTATATGGCATGGTCTCAGAGTAGATTATTTTGAAGAACTGCAGAGGATTCAGCTTTCCATTATTCAACCTATGTTTGCAGTTAAGGAAAAAACACACTTTGTACAAAGATGGTAAACCTTTGCATTTCACCCCCCAGCACCTGTAACAAAAGGCAGTGGAACTGCACAGACAATCCCTGCAAGGGAACCTGCACTGTGTATGGCAATGGGCACTACATGAGCTTTGATGGGGAGAAGTTTGATTTCCTGGGAGACTGTGACTATATCCTAGCTCAGGTATCTCACTTTTTGTTTTCTTATCCATGTGCTCTTCTCAGCTTATGCTTCAGGGTTCAGTTTGAGAAGCAGTTTGATAGAACAAGGGAAAATGGTTGCAAACTAAGGGAGGGGCATTTTAGGCTGGACTTAAGGGAGAATTCTTTTACAGTAAAGGCAGTGAGATACTGGAACAGATTGTCCAGAGAGGTGGTGGATGTCCCATCCCTGGAGGCACCCAAGGTCAGGCAGGACAGGGCTGTGAGCACCTTATCTAGCGTAGTTGACCCTGATCATTTCAGGGGAGTTGAACTAGATGGCCTTTAAGGGTCCCTTCCAGCTCAAATGACTCTATGATTCTATAAAGGCTGCCTCATGCAAAACAGTGAACACTCATGAGCAGAGCTTAACCCCCCTGCTCTTGTACTCAGAGCAGATCCATATCGTCCATTCAAAACCAAAGCAATTAACCCTCAGAAATGACACAAGAGGGCACTGTGTGATCCTAAACGATTAACTCCTGGGCTGGGCTGCCCTTTCCTGGTGTAACTCTACCATCTGCAAAAGGAAAGGATTAATGCAGCATTGAAAACTAAATGTTTCTCTGGATCATTCAAGAGTGACAGTAGGGACAGAAGGTTGACAGAGCATCCTGATCGAGCTGTAAGTGTCCCTGTTCACTGCAAGGGAGTTGGACCAGATGACCGTTAGGGTCCCTCCTAACTCAAACGATTCTGTGATCCCTTTTTTCATCAAAAGCATGGAAAGGTTATCATATGGATCTCAGTTCGTGTACAACTATCACACACAATAAGATAGTGCTGAATGAGACACTCTTGTCTCCAGATCACAGTTTTTTTTTGCTATTATTGAGAAAAAGGTATTTAAAACTTCTCAGCTGTGCAGGATTGGTGTCATGGGAGGCTCATTTTTTTTACCTCAGCTTTTTTCTTCAAAATTTCTAGCCAAATAAGTATGACCAGTTCAGCTACTACTTCTAAAATGCCTGGAGTTTTAGTGGACTCGTGATAAAGTAGCAGAAGTCAGACTGATGTATTTAGATCTCTTGGTGATGCTTAAGACATGACTAATTACATGAAAAGATCCAATACAACGTTATTGTATCCTTATTTTATTATCCTTATTTTTCTAAGGATTTTTGTCCCAATAACATGGATGCTGGCACCTTCCGAATTGTAATTCAGAACAATGCCTGTGGGAAGTCACTCTCCATCTGCTCCCTAAAGATCACACTGATTTTTGAGGTTTGTCTAGAATCAGTTCCAACTGAGGAGCTGTAGTCTTGATTTTGCAGCAGTTAAATGTAGTTTGTCTTTATATTCCAACTCACTTGTTGCTGTAGAGTACCTATGTTAATCAAATAGCTGGAAAGCAAAGGCAGACAAGCTGGGAAGGATGTAGGTAGTTGGTGTTACCAGGGCTGGACACTTCTGCAGGGAAGGGGGATCAACAGCACTCTGCTTACACATGTGTCTGTGTGCATCTGTGATATTAGTGGTGCATAGGTGGAAAAAATGGTTTTAGAGGATCATGTTGTATATTTCTGTGCCTTGGTTTGTGTACAAGGCAGATGTCAACCACAGAGGGAAGAGTTTCTTCCTTCCAGCTCAGCTTTAGCGTTTTCCCAAAGTAAACACAAAAGAGCAAAGAAATTTATCCCAGAGTGGGGGGTGAGGGCAGGGTGAAAGAAAGTGGCGTGACAAGGAGTGTTCTGCCATGCCCCATTACCCATGCACTCAGGAGCTGTTGTGCCAGCAAAATAGATTTCATCTAGAACGAGGACAATTTATGTGAACATGAAGTAAGACTTGTCATGCATGGGCAGATGTTTCCCATTGAACTCAGTGGGTCTTGTCTGTGGCTCACGTGTCCTGGGATAGGCCAAGATGTAGTGCAAGAACTATGGAAAAAGTGAGATGAAGGACAAGAGACAGAATACCAGAGCTGTTACCCTAAGTTTTCTATTTGGTTTCCTTCCATGCAATATATTTGACCCTTGCAGAGTGGTGAAATCAGGCTTTTGGAAGGAAGAATTCAGGAGATAGCCACGAATCCAGAAGCTGAGAAGAACTATAAGGTGGATCTCAGAGGAGGTTATATTGTGATTGAAACAACTCAAGGGATGAGCTTCATGTGGGACCAGAAGACAACAGTTGTTGTTCACGTGACACCATCTTTCCAGGTAGGTGCAGAACAGACTGAGTTACAATTTCAAACTCAAAATCAGACACCCAGAACTGAAACCTCAGTTTGAAATTCAGGGCTTGAGAAGTATTCAGTCCTGTGGGCAAGGAGCTGCAAGTGGTCCGTGCCTTGTGTTCTGTGTCATCATTCAGTTGGTATGGAATGCTTCAAAATACTGGGAGCCAAAAGTAAAACCAGACATTTTGCAGTACTCGTGGGCTAAAAGAGTGATCTTGTCACTTCCAGTGCAGCTTTTTCTAAAACATATTTTGGTGGCTGTTTAGAAATTTGCAGCTATTTTTCCTCGACTTGTTCTGTAGTTTATTTCTGTCAAAGAGTGGGCTACACTTAAAATAACCAAACCATTTACTGCACATTACTCAGGGAAAAGTCTGTGGCCTTTGTGGGGACTTTGACGGTCGCTCAAGGAATGACTTCACAACCAGAGGGCAGTCTGTGGAAATGAGCATCCAGGAGTTTGGAAACAGCTGGAAAATAACAAGCACCTGCTCGAATATCAACGTGACTGACCTGTGTGCTGATCAGCCTTTCAAATCTGCCTTGGGACAGAAGCACTGCAGCATCATTAAGAGTAGTGTCTTTGAAGCATGCCACAGTAAGGTAATTTTGTTCTCCCATCATCAGTACTTTCACCCTCGGTATTTGATGCTGTTATGCAGCACATTTGTGCATGAATTGTCACTATTAAAGGCTATTACACAACATCCTTGAGAACAGGGGCTATGTCTCTCAAAACCTCCCCTTACTGCTGTGGCAGTTAAATCCTGTTGTATGGCACTGGGGAAACAGTGGTGCCTGTTTTGAGTAACCAAGGACAAAGAGGATAATAGTTGGCTACCAGACGGAAAAAGCTGGGTATCAGTTTGTAACATCTAGAGATAACAGCATAGGGCTGTTTTTATGCGTATCCTTGGGAAAGTTTATTCAAATTACCAACAGAAATAAATTATTTTGTTTATTTTAGACACGTTGAATTACTTTAAACTGAAACAGAGGTGCTAATTCTTAATAAGAATGCCTATGCGAGGCTTCAGTGCAGTTTAATGAGTCACTTAAGGAGTGAACTTGGCCTCGTTTCCTTGGTTAGCTCGTGCTGACACAGGTTAAAACACACGAAATGTGAAGTTCAGTGGAAATATAATTTCATTTTATACTCCATCTCAATCTGTCAATTAGAAAGCGCAGGGACTGTATAGTTGTGTGAACCCAAAGCCAGGTAGTTTAATCCTGCAGAAATTACACTTGGAAAGACACATGACTGTAAATGCCAGTACACAAACAGGAAAGAGAAGATCTGAAGTCCGAGTCTACCAGACAGGTGAAAACAGAAAAGTACCTCTTGTCATATATCCTAGCTCTGTCATGACAAGCCCAGACTGTCACAGACAGTTCTGCTGAAGAAACGGCCAGAGGTAGCAGAAATTCAGAGCCCTTTCATTACAACGTGGAGCAAGAGGTACAGCTGTGATAACAGATCTGTTGATATTTTCATAGGTGAATCCAATACCATATTATGAATCTTGTGTTTCTGACTTCTGTGGCTGTGACAGTGTGGGAGACTGTGAGTGCTTTTGTACTTCAGTAGCTGCTTATGCAAGAAGCTGTAGCACAGCTGGTGTCTGTATCAACTGGAGAACACCAGCCATCTGCCGTAAGTATTACACTGGAAATGCACACAGAAAAGAGTGCAAGAGCTTGGCAACACAGGAGAGAAAGAAGAGCAGAATTCTGATGTCTCGACATGTTTGTGACTTAGTAAGATCTTGTTTGCAAGAATCAGAAAATAAATCCTTCCCAGTGCCTGAGACTCAGAGGTCTGTTTTTTTTTTCCTTCTGTTCCAGCTATGTTCTGTGATTACTACAATCCACCTGACAAACACGAGTGGTTCTATAAACCCTGTGGAGCACCTTGTCTAAAGACCTGCAGGAACCCACAAGGAAAATGTGGAAACATACTGTACAGTTTAGAAGGTAATTCTTCCTTGACTTTGATGCAGTTTGTTGAAGATCTGTCTGATTTTAAATGCCTTAAGCATCAAGATTCCTGTCTTACCATGGCATAATATCTCATTTGCCCTAGAAACTCACTGACCATGCCTTGCCTGGGGCTCACTCCTCATGGAATAGTGCCATTTGTAGGAGAATGTATGTGTTACGTTCAAACTGGGCAGAGATACAAGGTCACTCAGTCTAAATTTGTGAAGAACAATTGTCTGTTGACAGAGTTAATTAAAACTTTCAGAGGAGAGGGGAAAAAGAGGACATGGAAAATGGCAAAATGAAGAATATTCATACTGGATCACAGTCAGATTGGGATAAAGCCTGCATCTGATAGAGGTGCTCATGTGATCGCCTTGAATCTACGTAACACAGACTAAAGACGTTTTGTTTGCTTGAACTTTCCAGGCTGTTACCCGGAGTGTAGCCCTGACGAGCCATATTTTGATGAGGAGAGGAGAGAGTGCGTCTCCCTCCCTGACTGCACTTCATGGTAGGTCACTTGATCAAAGGAAGATACAATAGCACTGGAAAGCTATGCACTGTATGCTCACGAAATCATGTCAGAAACCACCATCAACACCTTAAGCAGCAGGCTTCTTTGTAGAAGCAGATACTGTCTGCAGACAGAAACCATTTCACACACAGTTCCACATACTGATTCAAGTCAATAAAACAAGTCTTCTCTCGCCTTTATTTTCAGCAATTCTGAGGAGAAGCTGTGTACTGCAGACTCCAAAGGTAACATTTGCCCACCTTTCCTTGAGTGATAATAAGACTGGAACAACCCAACATCACCTGTTGATTAATCTTCTAGAGGTGCTATTTTCTGTCCTCTAACTACGTAAGAAGCCTAGACAGCCAGCTTAAGAGCTGCCTTATGTGCCTCAGGGACACACTTGCTTGAGAGTTCATTCCCATATATAGGAGAAGCCACATCCTCAAAATGTAAGGTGTCTCAGTTAACAACACTCCTTCAATGTTGCTGATTTTTTTTACAGAAATGCAGATACATCTCCTTGTGCTTCCTGAATACACATTCTCAAAAAATTGCAGTGTTTCCTATATATTTAAATGAAGTTGTTTCTTGCTGCATGCTCCTCACTAGTGGTAGTGGATGCACCAGTGTCTTATAAGGATCAAAGCAGTAGTCCCAGCCATGTTCCCTGCCGAGGGGGAATATGCCCGTGTTCTGGGCAAGACAAGGACAGTGCCAGTTCTGATACTTTCACCAGCCAATAAGCTGACTCCAAGAAAAACCAGCAACAGAAAAATTCCAATTCACTAAAAAAATGAGGTAGTCTCCCAGTGCAACTTCTCAAGCAGAAACAGAATGTTTTTCAGACAAGTAATTCACTTTTGCATATATGAGCTACAGAATTGTAAATCCTGGGTTAGATTTTTTTCTCATTTATATTTATGTTATGAGGCAGTGTTCTCTGGTACAACAGTATTTACTCTTTTGTTGCCTCAGATTGCCTTTGTTGCTACAATGGGAAGACCTACTCATTAAATCAGACTATATACAGCCAAACAGATGGGACTAAGTGTGGTAACGCTTTCTGTGGCCCTAACGGAGTGATCATTAAAACATCCATCCCATGCAGTACACCATCTGCACCAGCACAAGGTACTACATTTCTATGAGGCTGGGTGGTGGTTTTATCAAATCTGTAATCTTGTGTAATTTTTAAAATCCTTACAGTCATAGTAAAGATAGAGAGTTTTAGCCATTTTTCAACACAGCTTCCACAACTGGCACTCTGCTGTTTTTATTCTCAAAATTTCATAGTTCTAAACCTTGTTTTCCTCCTTCTCATCACCTGTTATTTCACACTATTGATCTTACTGTACTGTTTTCTACATTGGATTAAGTCAGCCTCCAATGACTCGTTGGAACAAGAAAATAGAGTTACCTTGCGGTTTCATCTCTTCGCAAAATACAAGTTGCAAAGCAAAGGGGGCAGAATAAACAGAAAATAAAAATAATAAGATCGAAAGATGAAGCTGTGCCATGATTATGGCCTAATATACAAATAAATAAATCAGTGATTAAAAAGTTATTATCCTTTGGTAGCAAATTGTACAAAATAAGGCAATCAAAACTGACACACAGCTTCTCTATTAAGTGAGTGGATGAACTGAAGACTTGATGGTAAGCTTATTTGTTTCCTGTTTACTACATGTGGTAACATCTAGAATAAGACATAATGCTGTAATAGCTAGAAAAGGAAGGACTATGTAGAGTACAGTACATAGTGGCCTCTTAATGTTTAAATGTTCCATCTGTATTTAAATCAACAGATTCTTCACAACTAGCCTTTACAGAACAAAATGGTGTGCCACTGGAAGTCACCTCTCCAAAGTCAGGTGAAGTCCTATGGGATTAGAAAGTCAAGAACACTTGAGAATAAAATAAGAGACAGTGGAAAGGAGGCTTACTCTCTATACAGAAGAGAGTATAGAGACATAAAGATACCTGATGCACACGCCTGGAGGAGTGTGTGCATTACCCTAGTAGCATACAGTGTGTGTATATGGGGGCTATTAAAATACAGGGAATGTTTTTAGTGTGAACCTGTACAGAATGTGGTGGAGGTATAATGATGATTTTGTTCCTTCTCTTGTAAATGTAGAGATTGTGATAGATGTCATTGAACTTGAATATAGAGTAGCTGAGGCTTTGGATATTAATTGGTTTCATTTCCTGCAGAACAACTTCTAAAACCTGTAACATCTGCACCACTGTTATCAACAGTAGCCACTCCCTGTTTCTGCACTGACAATGGACAATTGATACAAATGGGTGAGAAACCAAGCAATTTATTTTTTTCTGCACCACTGATGTGGGAAGATGTACTGTTAGATAAATGTGCTCCAGCACGTGATGATTCAGCCTGCTGCAAATTATACATTATCAGAAGTTGTTACATCTGTGAATTGTAACTAACACCTCCAAAACTACTTTTTACCTGCATCCTGTAACACAGTCCTGGTTTGGATACCCCTGGTGTAAGAAAGCTTATGTTAGATGTTAACTTTAATGTACTCCAGCACAAGCCCTGAATCCCACAGGGATTCACGTTTGTAATCCACATTCCTATTCCAAAATTACAGGAGAGAAGGCTCCTCTTCATCTCTTCATAGCTCCTGAGCATGTATTATCATGGTCTCTGTGAAGACCAGATGCACTCAGTTATACACTCAGTATTCTCTCTTTTTGGCCTCGTATTCAATTCCCACCAGTGTACTTTCTGAAGAGGTGAAGAAATGCAGAATTGCCACCTGTGACTTTCCCTCAGCCTTTTCCATTTGGATGAACTGAGACCTGATTCAGTCCTTAGGTTCAAGGACCTGCAGACAGACACACAGGTGCAGGCAGACCCAGTTACTTCTATGCAGGGCTGAGTATGTGTCTGACCCGTGATCCATAGACCCTGAGGGTTCACAGCAAACATTTACCAGTTTCAAGGGCAATTCAGTGCTAACTGTTTCGTTTTGGTCTTACAGGAGAAAATGTTTCTCTGCCAATGAATATATCAGGTCATTGTGCTTACTCCATTTGCAATGCATCGTGCCAGATTGAATTAATTTGGGCAGAGTGTAAAGTTGTTCAAACTGAGACCCTCGAGACCTGTGAACCAAACTCTGAAGCCTGTCCACCAACAGCTGCTCCCAGTGCAGCACGCCTAGTTCCTGCTACCACACTGGCTCCTGTGAGCGACTGTCTTGGGCTCGTTCCTCCCAGAAGGGTGAGAGACTTGAAAGAAGATATGGTTCTTCAGCTAGAGCATTGTAGGCAGGCAGAGTTACCTGAGCTAATGAACAGCTAGGAAGCCACATTTAGCCACATCACGCTCTCAGAAGCAGTCCAGACTTTATTCCTGAGACATGCACAAAATGTTGTAGAAAAGATGATTTCAAAGCTGTACTGGTTGCTATATGCTTCAAATTTTCTTGTTTGCAGAGAAAGAGTGAATAGTAAATAATGCCATACCAGACAGGGATCTGAGGGAGTGTGGTTGGTGCATGTGATTGTTACATTACTTTGCTACGTTCTTCTCCATCTCTCTTCTAATCTGTCAATAGTTTAACGAATCATGGAACTTTGGAAACTGTCAGATTGCCACTTGCTTGGGAGAAGAAAATAATATTAAACTGTCCAGCATCACTTGCCCTCCTCAGCAGCTGAAACTCTGTGTCAATGGTTTCCCATTCACGAAACACCATGATGAAACTGGTTGCTGTGAAGTCTTTGAGTGCCAGTGTAAGTAAGACAACTGAATTTGTGAAATTTTGGTTACATTCAGCTGGGCCTCGAGCAAGATGAATCTATGTGGTCCACATCTGTATTATGTTTGTATTGATTCAGTAGGGTGGAACGGAGCAGAATTCCCACCTTAAACAATAGGTATTAAGAGTAGATAAAACCGTGCTTGCTTTTCGTCACCAAACGAGTCTTTTCAGATCTTGCAGAAAGAGATTAAGAGAACTAAAACCATCTTGAAGCTGAGAAACTAAACTTGAAGTGTTTATGTCTTCCAGGCATTTGCAGTGGGTGGGGAAATGAGCATTATGTGACTTTTGATGGAACGTATTATCACTTTAAAGAAAACTGCACATACGTCCTTGTGGAGTTATTTCAGCCCAACTCTCAAAAGTTCTGGATTCACATAGACAATTACTATTGTGGTGCCACAGATGGAGCAGTGTGTTCAATGTCCCTCCTCATTTTTCACTCCAATTCTCTTGTTATTCTGACGCAAGCGAAGGAACATGGAAAAGAAACAAATTTGGTAAAGTATTTTGTTAAAATGAGCTCTCATTACTTTGCTCTAGTCCATTACTCTAGTGCCATGTCAAAGGATGAAGCTTGAGAAAAATAGAACTGTAGGAAATGCAGTTACATTGCTCTCTATTTTTTTCTCTGTGTCAGCAAAACTTTGCATGCTCCAAAAGTTTGAAATGATCACACAATTTAAAGTTATTGTGTTTTTCTTCCTGATGAAAGTATTTAGGTGCAAATTGCAACATATTAAAAAGGAAAAATAATCAGGAACTGCCTAAAGGGCTGCCTTTTTCAGATTCCATTTTGTGCACCTGAGAGAGCTGAATTTGTGCTCTTGTGAGTTACATGAACTGTGTATCTTATTCAACAGAAGAATGTCCATGGAGATCTTTTGTTTCTCTTCTTTTCAGGTTTTATTTAATGACACGAAAGTTATTCCAGACATTTCCAAGAACGGTATCAGGATAACCAGTTCTGGCCTTTACATCATAGTTGAAATACCTGAATTAGAAGTTTATGTCTCTTACAGTCGACTTGCATTTTACATAAAACTCCCTTTTGGAAAGTATTATAACAATACCATGGGACTGTGTGGTGAGTGTACTCATCAGGTGACAGTAAAGAATGCAATACATTTTCCTCCTTCTTTCTCTTGTCCCCGTGTAAATGTCCCTAAATTTTTACAACTCCAGTGATTTCTGTTACACAGATCAAACAACTTTGAACTGGTGTTTTGTTTATATTTTGCAACCAGGTACATGCACCAACCAGAAGTCTGATGATGCTATGAAGAGGAACGGTGAAGTCATCGAGTCCTTCAAAGAGATGGCATTAGACTGGAAAGTCCCTGTTTCTACCAACAGATACTGTAATCCAAGTATCTCAGAAGCAGCTAAGATTGAAAATTATCAGCACTGTGAGCCTTCTGAGCTGTGTCAGATCATCTGGTAAGATAACTTCCAAAGAGGGCAAACAGTAAGTCCATAAGATAATTTTGTGCTTAACTATGTGACTTGGGTAAGTTGCTTATAGGACACAATGAAAATAAGTTCTAGCGTACCTTGAAAAACTGAGCAGTGAACTGATGTGTGAATGTTCCCGAGTTTGGCAGGTGTTTTTCAGCTGCAGCAGCATCAGACCTCCCTTAACTGTGTCTGCTGCTTGGCACTCTGCCTGTCATTTCTTGCTAAGTTAATGAGAAACTGGCTAATGCTCAGCATCTATCTGAATGCCCTAGATGAAAAGGAATACAGTCAGAATAGAGCAGGCAAGTGTATATGTCTGTTTTTTTAAATAGTGTGGTGGTTTAAAACAGGACTGCCAACCGTGATGATACTGGAATGTTAATGTATAAAAACTACAGTCATGAGCTGCTCAGAAGACTCTTCTTTGCACATGTCAGTCCAATGTAAAATTGCTTTGTTTCAAAACACTGTAGAGAATGGGTCTTACTTAAACCATAGAATCATTGATGTTGGAAAAGACCTCTAAAATCATCTAGTCCAACCACCTACCAGCAGTATTGTTCACTGAGCCATGTCCCTCAGTGCTACATCTCCAGAGTTCTTCAACTCCTCCAGGGATGATGACTCCACCACCTCCCTGGGCAGCCCGTGCCAGTGCCCCACCACTCAGTGAGCGCGTACTGCCAATCACAGCAACTTGTCTTTGTAGTTTTCCCTTGATGCTTTCTCTGAGTGGGGATCAGTTCAGATGTGAGTTGAATTCTAACCCAAGTAGTCCAAGGAAGTGAAATGCTCTATCTGTTTCCTTCCTTTCCAAAGGAACCTGACCGGGTGCCACCACGTGGTCCCCCCGCAGCCCTACTACGAGGCATGTGTGGCCAGCAGGTGCTCGCAGCAGCACGCAAGCACAGAGTGCCAGAGCTTGCAGACATATGCAGCCTTGTGCGGGCTCCACGGGGTCTGTGTGGACTGGAGGGGGCAGGCGAGCGGGCAGTGCGGTAAGCCTGGAAAAGACCTGATGGAGAAGTGGCTCCCATCTGATCTTTCCTAACCTACATAACCATTTCTATTCCTCCTTATCAATAGTTCTTTAGCTGCTCAGGACCTGAGAAAAATGGGGACAAATTGAAAAAAATAAAAATAAAAAATTGCAGTGTAGAAATAGTGCAAAACAAGTGGGAATCAGGTCCATGGGCTCTCCCAAGAAGCTCACAGAGGAGTGGGTTGGGACATTTCTTGCTTTACCTCCGTCGTTTTAGCTACAACTTCATCACTAGATGGCAATGCACAGCTTCTCACTGCTCGGGTTCTGAGTGAGCACCGCTGGTACTGTTGCAAGCACATAGAATGCATGAGGCTCCTCTTGCTGAAGATGCAGGGACCCCTCACTGGGCAGGAGCTTGGGCCGTGTTGGCTGCCTGTCCATCATGCACTGAAGGGTACGAGTGGTCCTGGGCTTTCTAACCCCTGTGTTGTGATGCTCTACAGAGGCCACCTGTGCTCGGGATCAGGTCTACAAGCCATGCGGGGAACCTAAAAGAAACACTTGCTTCAGCAGGTGAGTCATTTCCTATGGCAAAGGTCCACAACTTGAAAAGTGCCAAGGAAGGCTCAATGATAGCACTCCCCTGGGTTTTAGGTGTCTGCTTGTCCCTGTGCGCATTTCTGTCTCTCATTCATTTCTGTTTATATTTTCATTGTGCAGAGAAGTCGTTAAGGACACCCCCCCCTCCCAAAACAACACACCAGTGTTTGTTGAGGGATGTTACTGCCCTGATGGAAATATTCTGCTGAATGATCGTGATGGAATTTGTGTTTCTGTCTGCGGTAAGAAATAATGCAGAAGGTGGGATGAGGCGAGGTGATAAGACCCTGTGTAGAAGCCCACATAAGGGTTCTGGGTACAGAGGAAATGGGGGAGGCCTTCATACAGACCCTTTCTAGCTAGGCTGGAAATGCTTCTGATCAACACTTTCCTCCTACTTTTACACATCAAGTGAAACTTTTGAGAGATCAAAGATAGGGATATTTAAGTTGTTTTGACTACATAACCTGTGAATTTGCACACTTAATCCTTCTCTTTGTGTCCACTTCTCGGATTTCAAGAACCTCCTATTCCTGTCCTGCTGCTTCTGTTGTTTTCCCTAGTTCAGTAATCACTAACGGAATCTAATTTGTTCGATAGGTTGCACTGCACAAGATGGATCAGTGAAACAGGTAAGGAAAAGGAAAATGCTAACTTTAATGCTAGCTTCATACTAAAAGAAAGCAGCAGATTTTGTTGTGCCTAGAACTTCATTAATTACTAGAGATATGGAAACAGAACTAGCAGTTTGTGGGAATCACTTTTCTGGTAGAAGCATTGCATTTCCCATCTGGTAATATGTAAATCTACAAAGGAAAGTGGCAGGGAGCATTTTTTCTTCTCTTCCTCTGGAATCTGAACTCTAATTTTCCTGCATATAGGAATAGGGCAACCCAGACCATGCATCATAGCAGGCAGGCATTCATTCATCTAATGCTTCTAGTTTTTGTTCTCTGATGACTTATATTGTTTTCACAGCCTAGAGAGGCTTGGGAGCATGACTGTCAATACTGTACATGTGATGAAGAGACCTTGAATATCTCTTGCTTCCCCCGCCCTTGTGCTAAATCCCCACCTATCAACTGCACCAAAGAGGGCTTTGTACGCAAAATAAAACCACGTCTGGATGATCCATGCTGCACAGAGGCAGTCTGTGGTACGTCAGTGATTCATGTGCTGTCATGTCATCAACTGGCATCGTGTGCCTTGTGGTGAGCTAGCAGATTCAAATAAGCACACTGGGGTAGTGACTTTCACTCTTGCTGTCAGAGATCTCCTTTGGTTCAGCTTGTATTCTAAACTAGTGCTATGACCTACTAGATTCTTCCTCCTCATAAGTCTACTCAGACCCCAGACATTCATTCCTAACATCCATAGGAGGCTGCAGGATAAGGGATCCTGGCAGTATTGAGAGATTTCCTTCTTCCTCATTCCTTCATACTCCCAAAGAAAGATCCATTGGGCTCCTTTGGATGTCCTGTGGACACTGCTCAGAGCCAGGTGCTCTGCCTTGCATCTTCCTGTTTTTCTGTCTCTGTCCCTCAACCGCTGCCTCTTTGTTTTTTGTTTTTTTTTTTTTCCCACTCTAACTCCTTTGCTTTCAACCTAAAGGTTTTCTCTGTCATTTCTCTTTTTCTCTGAGATGAGCATGTGTATTTTGTTAGAGATGACATCCAGTGGGGAAAGAGAAACATGGGCTAGAACTGTATGCTGATGAAAGAGCTTTACAGTAGATCAAGCTTCAAGAAATTTAACCTGAACAAATCCCAACCTCTTTGGTTTGAGAATCACTTATTTTGTGGATGTTCAAGCTTTAGGCTGCAAATAAAACCACGGGACAGGATGGTCTTGCTTACTTTATCTCCACTGTTCATTGCAGAATGTGATATAAAAACCTGTGTTATCAACAAGACAGCATGCGACTTAGGTTTCCAGCCAGTGGTAGCTATATCAGAGGATGGCTGTTGTCCTATCTTCTCCTGTAGTAAGTACCACGTTTCTGTAAGATGCCCTTTTGAAATTTTTCACTGAGGGAGCAGTGAGGCTCAGGCAAAGGCTGCCCAAAGACGCTGTGGATGCCACATCTGTGGGGGCACTCAAGGCTGGGCTCGATGGGGCCCTGGGCAGCCTGAGCTGGTGGGAGGCAGACCTGCCCACACTAGGGGGTTGGAACCAGGTGATTTTTGAGGTCCTTTCCCAGCCCAAGCCATTCTAGGATTCTTTGATTTTTAATTCCTTGAACTATTTCAGTTTTGCTATATGAGTCAAAATGACAAGAAGTAGCCTCTCCCCTTCCCTCCCTGGAACATTTTGTGGAGCAAGATTAAATGCTGTAAGTTCTCTGTAGATAATATTCAATGAAATCAGTGTGTAAGTTATTGATCAAATACTGAATTTGTATTACACTGAACCTATCCAGAAGTTCTGCTGCCAAATTGTGTTTCTGGGATTGCATACCTCACCCAACTTTCCATCTACATAGTAACTAGTAAGGTGGCTAACAATAAAGACAAGCTCAATTAATTTCAAGTATGGGTAGAACTATATAAAGCAAATTGGTATTGCCATGTGGAAATTACCAGGATATAGAATTACCCCACACTTTGTGCATACCATCCGAGCAGATGTTAGACGTGGGCTTTGGAATAACAGTTAGCAATGTGTATTAGCCATGCTTTTCCTTCTATTGTATGGAGGCTTAGCAAATAAACTCATTTCTACTCTCTGTTTTCTCTAAAGCATCAAGAATTCAGAGCTGAGTACTATAAGTGGTTATATCATTCCTAGCACCTCCTTTTCATTTTCTTTTTCTTACAGTACCAAAAGGTGTATGTGTTTCTGAAGGAGTTGAATTTAAGGTATGTCTTCTTCCAGACACATCTTTCCACAGGTTGATGTGGGCTGAATCAGAATTTCATGAACTCGTTATTGCCAACCAGCACATGAGAAACAAGATTAAAGTGGTCCTTAATATTTCTCTGCCAGTAACTTTATTTGTTACAGGAAATATTAATGAATGGGTAATCCTGGAGATCAGTAGTTTCTTTAGTAAATGAGACAGTTGTTAGAGATCTTTAGATTTTAGAGTGTAAAAGTCAGAACTGTGATGGAACACAAATTTAAAAGCTCATTAGATGCTGTAAGATTAATAACTAGACCAAACTGAGGAACAAATGAAGTACAGAGTTTATGAGACAACGTAACAACTCACGCAATATGTTCAGTGCACTTGGGTGTGTCAGCCTTGTGCACATTTTGTGATACCAACAACGTCAGTTTCACAATTAAAGATCTGAGACATTCTTTCCAGGAAGCTCTGCCAAAAATAAATACTGAGCATAATCATTAATTTTCAGTGGTCCAGGTGACATACGTTTCTTCACAACCCACCGATTTCTTGCTATTGCCTCTTTTCTCTCTGATTTTCTTTGTCTTTCCAGCCTGGGGCAGTGGTGCCAAAAAACTCTTGTGAAGACTGTGTGTGCACAGACGAGCAGGATGCTGTGACACAAACCAACCGCATCCAGTGCATCCCAGTGAAATGCCAAACCACCTGCCAGCAGGTCAGTACTGCACACAGCCAACGGGGGGGATGTTCAGAGGGCGTATTGTAAAGCTGGGGCAGTACAAGTGCTGTTTCACTGAAGGATAACAGGATATAATCTGTTCGATTTTTAGCAAGTCCTTAGAGTGCTGACTATTTTTGCTCTAGCAAACTGAAGAGGTTACCCTTAGGGAGATGCCCTGGAGGTGAAAAGCTGCAAAGTTGTCAAGGAGAAGTCTGACTGCTAAAAATGATGGTTATACCATTCTGTTGGTGTTGTTTTCAGCTCAAGAATTAAGATTATAGAGAAACTGCATGGCTGTTCATGTGTTGCCAGACACTACTCTGAGAGTCTGTACACAAACTGCTCAGTCTGTTATTGAACATAAGCAAAGAATGGTTCCTTCTCTTTCTCAACCAGATAAGGCTAGACTCTGCACCCATCCTAACAAAATGGAAAAAACCGTTATCCTTTATCTTGAAGCCAGCCACATCCGTTAAGTGACTGGTGGATACCTGAAGCACAGGGAAGAAGATAACTGATGCTTGATCTTCATGTGTTTGGCAGTGACAGTTCTGGTGAATAATCGTATCAGATCAAGCACTGGTGGTAGATTTTGCAAATCATCTTATGATGAGTTAATTTATTTGTTCTAACTTGTGTGCTAGCAAAAAGAAGAGTAGCCAAAACCAGGGTCTACTTGGTAAATGAAGTGCCCCAGAGGTCACTATTCAAAATGGGAAAGAAATTGTCAGCTTCAGTTGTCAGGCTTAAAGCGGTTCCAACAGCTTTCTAGAGGAAGACAGAAGTGGGCTTATTTCCCCTGCTATCTCCAGTGTGGCTTTGATCCAAAGGCGTTTCATGAACAAGGTAACACAGCTAAATGGTGGCCTTATTCCCACAGGGTTTCCACCACGTGGAAAAGGAGGGTCAGTGCTGCAGCCAGTGTGAGCAAGTGGCTTGTGTGGCAAACTTTCCATTTGGCAGTGTGACCATTGAGGTGAGCACTCCCTTGCTTTGTATGCTAAGGTGAATTGACTGCAATGCTTTCTGAAGTAGTGTCATACATTTTGAGGCTGGGAAGACCTTCAGGAGATTAAAAAATACCTATATTTCCAAAGTAAATGTCAGAATTTGTATGACTGCTGTCTTTGCTGTGCCCATCTTGCAGACACTACTGTCTTGAAAATAACTTCTCTCTGTCAGGAAAAGAAATCGTGTCACTCCCTCCTCCTTGCGTGCAGCAGAGGAGAGATTTGTAGGAGGTGGTGACACTGTGTAATACTGCTTTTGCAGAGATAAGTGAGCTGGCTTCACATTATATTGCTCCAGTACTGGAAACAGAGTCATTATCTTGGCCTGGAGATACAGGGCTAAATATTTTGAGCAAGCCATGTAACTGTACTAACACTTGTTACGAATTTTCTGGGGCAGAAATAGATAGTTGCATAGCTGCTGTAGTGTACATAGTGCACCTTGGCAACACACCCAGGTAGTACACTAGGTCTTCTCAGCTTCGTGTTGCACAGATGTGAGCTGAGCCTCAGGCTAGCTGTTTGCTTTTATTACCTCCTGCTATTGCTGTGAACAGTTAATGACGCTGTCTCACCCAGTGGCTATTATGTGATATTTCTTCTCTGGTAGCAATTGAGGTCTGCATCTCTTCTATTTCATCCTTTCATTCCTTGACAATTTATGTTGCAATTGGCTTCTCCTGTGCCAATATAGAATATTTATGATTCCACTTAAAAGGTGGTTACCATGAGGAGGTTTTGCTTTTATCCATTAACCTCTATTACAAAGATTATTTTCCTCTTTCAAACTATTTGCTTTTCTTCCACCTATTAAAAATGTTGAAATCCTGTAGAAAAAATATTTTTCCTTTGTTTATATTATTTCATTCCACCTATATTACCAGATGTACCTTCTGTGCTCTGTGGTGTCTCCTAGCGTTTCTGTTCATACCTCCGTTCATTCTGCCACCAGCTACGTAGGTGACCAGAAAAGGGATTTTGTGGAGGCTGGTAGTGAGTGAGCTTGGTAGATGTGAAATGAACATCTAAGCACTATCAGATAGATTGGAACATCGCAGCCCCTCTGCCAGTGACAGTACTGACTGTATTACTACTGCACTATTGTTTGTATTGTCATAAGATGTTATGATTTATTTATCCTTGTTGTTTTTCAGGTTGGAAAGAGCTATAAAGCACCATATGATAACTGTACTCAGTACACGTGCAGCAAATCCGGGGGCCAGTTTTCCTTGACAAGTACAGTAAAGGTCTGCCTACCATTTGAGGAATCAAACTGTGTCCCGGTAAGTATTTTAGCAGTAGAAAAAAAGCCTTCTGAAATGAGCCACGCCATTGCTCTGGGAGATTTCTTTATTCTTTCGAATGGGTCACTTCACTTTTTTCTTGGCCTTTCTGAGTTGATCATCCTGTTAGAAGGAGATGTGCTGTTTCAACCCTGAATGGACTGTCCCAGGAAGTATTAGTGAGCAACTCACACACTTCTTGTGAAGTAAAGCACTGGAAGTTCAAAGAGAAGAGTAGATGGGCAATGACAGTGCGATTTTTCATCAATTAGGAAACACCAAAGTTACAAAATGGAAGTGAACAAGTGATAACTTACTTAAAATGGAAACTTGGGGAAAATGATGAACACTGTCTTCTGCTATGTGTTGCATTGTTAAGCAAAGAAACAATAGATGAATAGTGGGGATCACCTGTGACATGGCTGTCAGTCATCAGTGAAACCATGGATCACAGTGAAACCAGACCTGAATTACCTTTGGGGTAGGTTTTGTGTAGGGCAGGCTGTTTGATTTCAGGAGCGGGTGTCATTCTTTAGAAGGCTTTAGAGAGTTGACTCATTTGAGCTGGCTTCAACAGAACCTAGGTAAGGTAAGGCACTTGTTACAGAACATCCCACCTGGCTTACGACTGGATTTAGAGAAAAAGTCACTCCCTGATGGATTTTTTTAAAGCTGTTTTGCATAAGACTGGTACACCACACACAAATGGCTCTGATGAGGAATTGGTGTGTTGGTTAAAGATGAGGGTATGTTTCTGAACTCCCCTTGATTCTACCAGCTGCTTAACAATATGTGCATGTTAGACTTGAGTATCTGAACTTCTCTGGTTTACTTTCAATACAGGGGACTGTTGATGTGACTTCAGATGGCTGCTGTAAGACATGTGAGTGTGTTAAATCACTGATTCCCAAGTATGGCTAGGTTTCCACTGCTTGTAGCCCTTCTGTATGCATTGAGAGCTTGAACTTCCCATGGAATGGAAGGCTGTTTATAAATCAGCAGAGCTATTTTGTATCTCATAGTTGAGGCTCAAAGCCTTGTTTTGTTCTTGCAATAAGGACACTGTAGCATCCACCCTAAAACTAGAGATTGTCATAGAGTCTTAAATGTTAACAAGCACCCCTTAACAGCAATTATAATACAAACTAACTAACTAACTAGCTAACAAAACACTACTTCTCCTTTTTGTCTTCATTCAGCAGCACCTTTACAAGAACTTCATACATAAGTCTTTATTTGAGCCACATTCCAGAGAAGTATCCAGACAAATGGGGAATTGCTTTGCTGCATTAGTGCCTCTTTGCATTCTCTTGTTGATTTTTGCTTGTTGATTTTTTTGTGTGTGTGTTTTGTTTTGTTATGTTCTACACTTAGAGGTTATAGTAGAATTTGCCCTTGGCTTCCCAGGAGATGTCTTTCTTTCCGAATTTCTTTTACTCCACCGTCTGAAGAAGTCTCACAGCAGTGTTCTCTCCCACAGGTATCGACCTGCCACATAAATGCAAACGCAGCATGAAAGAGCAGTACATTGTTCACAAGCACTGTAAGTCTGCTGCTCCAGTCCCAGTGCCCTTCTGTGAGGGAACGTGCAGTACCTATTCTGTGTAAGTAAGAAACTTTTCCTGTGTCTGGTCTTCCTGGCTTCTTGCTTAAAGAAGTTTCCTGACTGGGAAACTGGGTGTGCAGAGCAGCATGTAACAAAGCATCCTTATTATGGTAGGAATATTTTATCTTAGTCACAAAAAGAGACCATCTAAATTTATTAATTTCCTGTCCTTACTCACTTTTTTAACAGTTATGGGGTTTGATGGAGTTTTTTTCCCGCTCTTTGGTCTCCTCTACATGAATTGTTAATTTCTATATTGCCACAGTAGGCTTAAATCCCAAATCTCCCAAGTTTCTGGTGTTTTCCTCCCTGATCCCAGAGAATGTGGCCCAGCATGGTTAGTAGCATCCTGGGGAAAGGCTGTTATGAATAAGCAGAAAAAAAGATAGTAAAGTGTGTTCCTTTGCTCATTAGAAGTACCTCTGTTCAGAGCTGCAAATACAGACTTGTTTGTGAAGAAAACAGTGGGTGGACTGATGTGTAAATCTCATTTCTGTAGGTATTCCTTTGAGAACAATGAAATGGAACATAAATGCATTTGCTGCCATGAAAAAAGGAGTCATGTAGAGAAGGTGGAACTGGTTTGCTCAGAGCATAAGACACTCAAATTCACATATGTGCATGTGGATGAATGTGGATGTGTGGAAACCAAATGTCCGAAGAGGAGAACATGAGCAGACTCTAAAGGAGACATTTCAGCTCTTGTTTCACGCTTCTCTAGCAAGTGGGTAGTTTAGACAACAGCTGTAAGTAACCTTCAAGTGACCATACTTCTGTGCCTTTTCCTTCTGGTATTATAGGCAGTATGGAAATCAGCTGAAGATTTTGCTCTAAATATTTGTAGAATAAACTGCATTTCAAAGAGGACTCGTTCTCTTGCTTCAGAAATGCTCCTAAAGGGGCGAGGTGGCTAATGGCTTTAATCCCATAGTGGTGTACAAAACAAGGTTATCACAAGGCCCTCCAGAGAAAGCTCATGCCTTTCAAAAGTCCTGCTGGAAGAAAGCAGACATTACAAAACCACAATGAGATGCTTCAACTGATTTTCCTCAGAAGGGAAACAGCAATCACTTGTACAGGGGTGGTTCAGTTGGAGATGCGGGTCTCAGCACAGGAGTACATTGGTGATCTGCTCCCTTGTGGTCCCGTGCCTACTTTGGCAACAAAAATCAGGGTCACTGGAGGAAAGCAAGGTGCTTTTAACTTCTACACATCAAACATTACCTCAGGTGTGTAAAAACACGCTTTAAGTGTGCACTACAATACTGATATATTCACATCCACTTTGTGAACCCCATCTCACTGTTTTTTCATTATTAGCCAAATCAGACTTGGAGCTGTGTGTCTGGTGAGAGACTGAAGTTCTGATCCACAGCTCCTTGTGTGCCTATGATTTGTGTTATGAGTAATATATTTCCAGATAGAACGTTCTATGGGACATGCTATTTGTGACAGCATCTTATCTGGACAGCAGTCAAAATAGCTCAGCAATACCTTCAGAGCATGCAGGTAAGGCGAATGTTTTTGCTGCTTGAGCAATCTGGGCTTTTTGTGACCTAAAAGAGGACTAAGGGGCGGGATTTAGTGCAGTGTCTTACAACCTGCTGAGAAGGAGTTTGGGAGCTCTTTCAAAGGCCACAGCTGTGAGCTGACACAGCAGCTAACAAGGGAACTAACTTTTAGTTTTTCCTTTTAAAATGCTGCAGCTATTGAGCTTTAAGTAACCTCTTATTTAATTATTTTTCATAATAAATCTTTGTAGTTGATGTCAGGTTTCTTTCAAGTGTACTGTTTCATTAAGGTGTAACCAATCTTAAAACTACTGGAATCCTTGACTTTTAATAGGCACAGGAATGGAATGATATAAATCTTTCTTCACCCTTACCTGATAGGTCCTTGCTTACTGGATCATCGCAGTGATGCAGTAAAGCAGCCCACAATATGTTTCTGTGGGATTCAGCACAGCTGGTTTTAAGTAACCAGTTCTCCAGCCCCTTTCTGGGATGATTTATGTCCACCAAAAACTGGTGTGTTAAGAGCCTTTGGGAAGGCACCAGTTTTGCAGCACCAGGCATTTTGAGAGCCACTGCAGTCAGAAGAGGCAGCTGAACTCAGAGGAGGTTTATTCCATCCTTTGTCATCATTCTGTTTCTTTAGAAACAGTGAAAGCTGGGTGTTCCTAACAGTAGCAGTGAGAACAGTTGATTGCAATTGGAATAACACAGTACAGGCATCTGTGGTATACATTGACAAAAAAAAAGAAAAAAAATCAAGACGTTTTTACTGGCAACCAATTGCAACTCAACCTTCTATTCCGAACTGGTGTTGTAATCACTAGACCAGTTTGCTCATGAATGACAGAAATCCTCAAATAATTCAGATAACAGTCAATGCAGTGCAACTCCCTTGGAAGGCACGTGTTGCACTTGCTTGCATGTAAGGCACACGTATAAGTTGCACATTAGCCCAGATAATGTTCTTACTGATAGAAATCAAGCACAGGCCTGCTTTTGCAATGCAAAGAACAGCAGCAAGGAAGAAGAACATTCCTTCCTCCTTGCCTTTCCTTGAGGGGGAAGAAATCATTCTCAAGTGTTTTTTGTCATCAGAAGACTAAACAGGCTTTTAAGTATTTAGAAACAAACTCGTGTAAGCCGTGCAAATCAATCGTTCTCAATAGGACTGCTCAGCTAGAATACCAGTGGAAATCCTTTCCATCTCTGCTTTATCTTCAGATGGGAGAAGGGCATAAAATGCAAATTAATCTTATAACATACACTTAGAAGTCCGCTCTTACGTGTGTTTTACTGGTGCTAAGAATTTTCCAGAAACTGAGGATGCCATTGATTGAAAGGCTTATTTTCCTGTTCATTTTTTTGTCATGAATTTTGCTTTTTAGGCAAGTGAAATTATTTTTAGCTTAGAGCTGGAACAGCTTATTCCTTTCTGCTCTGTGCTTTCAAACAGAGGAACACGCGAAACCTCATCTTCCCCTTCTCCCTCCAAACTAACATGGATACTACGCTTACTCACTCAGTCTGGCATCTGTCTGGCCCGTGCTGTACTGTCTACAGCTCCAGTGGCCAGGTAGTGAAGGCAGAGTCCTAGTTAGATGAGATGTAGCCAGCAAGGCAAAGTCACTTTTTATGCAAACTTTAAGGTTCCTCCACTCAGAGACAGTCAACAAGTCAAACACCTTCCCTCACACCACATGCACAAACACCCAGGACCAAAATTCAGCCTGAAAGCCCCACATGGCCTGTGGAGTATGACCAGAGTTGACCAAGTTATGACCACAGCCAGCTCTCCCAGAAAAAAAAAAAAAAAACACCTGTTTGGCTGTTTCTCTGATGTTCATGCACAACCACTCACTTGTACCCCCAGAGAACCTCTTCCAGCTGGCTACCAGTCTGCAAATGAAACATTTCCCCAGCATAAAGCAAGAAAAATCAATGGCATTGCTCCAAGTTTCATCACTTCTACATGGAGTCTCTGCACTGGCATCCACTTTACTAGAGTAGCACCAGGAGAACCAGCCGTGGGATGAGCCAGTCAGGCCGGGGCTCAACTGGTTTTAGCTTGTAGCCATTCTTTTCTTATTATGAGAGGGTGATACTCCCACATGTTGAGCAGTTCTGAGAAAAAAATACCAGGAAGTACTGTCCCATATTACTAAAATAAATATTTGCTAGAGATACTGCCTTGTGTCAGCTGAACAAATCATTATGACATTATCATGTCACTGATGAGAACTGTGCTGGGTTGTCATTACAATGTGAACTCTGATTTGCCTGTTGCTCATGTGGCCTGAAAAGCTTAATTCCCACTTTTACCTAGTTTAGCTATTTTTTGTTTGGATTTTGTTGGTGTTTGCAAAGAGGATAAGAAAAGTACTAGTCTGCTCTGAATATTTATTTGAGCAGAGGCACTGTTCTTTTACTGACTTTTCCACTGAGTGAACCCCCTGCCTGTAGAATCAGACCCCTAGTTTTATCTACAGTGTGCCGTATCAGTATCGATCTATTCTGGTATCTATGATCTTGAGTTGAAAACAAAGACCATGAACTGTACATGCCCTCTAATACAGAAGGGATTGTTTAAAAGAATGCTGCAACTGTTTTGTTTCAGTGCAGAAGCTTAACTATTAGAATGAGAAATTGGCAATGTAAATGTGAAAAAAATTGTCTAAGTGTCACTTTGGAAAGTTACCTGATTAGTTACAAAACAGAAAAGAAAATGGCATGGTAAATTCAGTGGATCATTTTTCAAGTAAGGTGGAGACCAAGCACTGGGTAAGAGTTGTGGCTCACTCTTCTACTGATTTGTGTGCTCAAGTACATGTTCTTGGCCTTGTTTCTATCTTCTTTATGATCTCAAATAAGGATGAAGGTAGGCCCCTGTTTCTTTCATGCAGGTATAACATTTCATTTCATAAAACTTTTTGCACTGCTATATAACATTCCATTTGTGAATCTGAAGGTGCTACATTTGCTTCTGTCAGGCATACCAAACACTGTCTACAAGAAAGAAGTGAGACAGTTTTCCAAAGACACCAAAACAAAGGTATCACTTGTGAAAATCTTTCTGGTTTTTACACTACAAGAGATCTGATTATTCAATATCTCTAGGGCAACAATGGGTTTTAAGTATTAGCTTACCCTGTACAAGGCTATTCTCACATCAATTTAATTCTTTGACTACACCGGTTCCTCTCTTAGTAAAGAAACACGCTCAGATGCGTGCCCAGCCAATTGGCTTTGTGTCAAAAGTAGGCCAACATTAGATCAGGAAGCTACAAAGCTTTAGTTTCTTATGCACATTATGTTTCTCTAGCTATGAAGACAAACTTCATCTCTATGACAGTTTAACTGATACTGGCTTAAATTTACTGTTGCTGTTGTTTTTAATTCAAAAGGAATTCTGTGGCTTCCTGTCAATCCAACTTTAGTCTTCTGTTTATAGATAGCTCCACTTCACTCGAGCTTGCTTTCTGTGAAGGTCTGTTTTAAAAATAATCTTTTTGTTTGGAAGGAAATTATTTAACTGTGATTCCCCAGAGGAACAGTCCAGTGAGGTCTCCCACTGATATGATTGGGTAGAAGTAAGACAGGGTAGCTAGACCATAGTTTATCTCATCATCTACCTTCAGGCAAAATAAATATGCATCTAATCTGAGACTTAAGGCACTGTAAACGTGCAGTGTAGTTAATGCTAACTTATATGCTCTTCACCTATGGAAGTTCTCTCCCCTTACTCTTGACTTCACAGGCAGTCTAAGGTAAGTATACCTGTACGTTGTCTAAATCCTTTAAACCACGTAAGAATTTGATGTATGTGTACATCAGCATATACATTTCTAATGAGAAGTGCCTCAGAAATTTACCTTGAATTCTTACAACTCTGTGTCCTAACTTGAACATCTCAACCATCCTCAGGACTTTCAGTGAAAGATCTTTCACCCAGACATCCAACAAGAATGATAGTGAGAGCAGTTTCATCATATTCAGTACATTCTTTGGGGTGGGCTTCATCTCACTTACCTTTAACATTTGTAGTGGTCAAATAAATTTTACCTTTAGTCCCTTTTATGTGTTTTATTTGGGGAATTTTCCTTATCCTCACCCATGCGACAGAGCGAGTCATATTTTGAACCACCTCAGTGTCTCTTAGCATCACTCCTGCAAATGAAAAGGAGCTTAGAATTGGGATAAGTTGACAGCCAGGGAGTTTGTGGCCATTCCTATGTGTTTTATGCATCAGTTAGATTTAGCTTGAGTTTCGGAAAATCACTGAGGAAGTGTACAAACTCTGAAATGTTGTTTGGTTTTCTTCTTCCCTGTTTCACCGCCTCACCCTACACTGCTGTTCGAAGATAGTCATGAGGCAGGTCCCTTGCTGCTCCTTTACAGCTTCTTGTCTTCATTCCTTTGTGTATCCAGACATTTTTCTGTACTGATCAATCCATTTCCTGCTATACCATAAAATTCTGGCTTAAGACCAGAGTTTAATCTGACCCTCAGGGAGCATTGTTTTACAAACAAAAGGCCACTGCAGTGCCATGTAGCCATGCCAGCAAGTCATTGCTCTACACTGCCATTTAATTGCCTGGAATTGGCTTTTCCCCTAGATCTGTTTCTCTTTACTTCCGCAAGTGCCCCACCTTACTTGTAGCTCTCCAAGTCGCTACCCAGGAAAAGTTTTCAGAACCCGCTACATTCATCATGCCCTTCCTATAATGGGACTTGAGAAACCCTTCAGAGAAATGTTATAGTCTGCAACACTTGCTCAGTAGAATGAAGTGCACATGTAGAGACTACTTACTGAGAACCAGGTCAGTCCTGTGGTGTCACTGTGGGTGTTTGTTCCTTTCCAGTGCCAAGTGAATATGGTCGGACATCTGTGAACTTCCAGCAGTTGATTCGGTGACATTTTCTTAATCGGTGTTGTTCTGCTCACACTATATTATAATAATGGTCCTTTAAGCCTTCCTGAAATGAAAAACAGTTTCAGGCACATTCTCACCCTACATCCACACTTACATAATTGGATAATTAGGTATTCAATTACTGGTCATACAAAGATTTGTGGCACAAACAGGAGCTATGCCTATTTATTCACCTTTCCCTCCTTCAAGATCAGTGAGTGGAAAAACATCTGAGAAAAAAAAAAAAAAAAGAAAAAAACTTTTCCCAGCAGTCTCATATTTTGCTTTCAGAGCATTGCATGAGAGAATGCTCAACTTTCCTGACATTTTTATTAATAACTAATGAATTAAGTGGCTTGCAATTGATGGTGATTTTTCACTTCAAAGTGAGACTCAGTGAAAGTGGTGTCTTTGTACCCCAGACGAGAGTATCATAGAGTTATAATAACAACAGAATATCCCGAGTTGGAAGGGACCCTCAAGGATCTTCGAGTCCAACCACTGCCTCCATGGAAAATTCAAACCCTAGGTCTGAGAGCAGTATCCAAATGCTCCTTGAACTCCAGCAGCTCAGGGCCGTGCCCACTGCCCTGAGGAGCCCATTCTATGCCCCAGGTTCTGCAGCAGAGAAACATTTTTCCAACCCCCACCTGACCCCCCCAGATGCAGCTGTTACCTTGGGCCCTGTCACTGTCACCGGAGAGCAGAGCTCAGTGCTATTGACACACAGATCTGCCATCAACCAGATGGCTGCCATGGCACTTGACAACAAAATCCTAAAGAAATAAGTCATTATTGCATTTGATGACCAGCCTTACATCATCATGAAAGAGATCGGGATTTCCACAATGCTTACATCTCACTGCTACTGAATCACTTTAAATTCTCCTTCCTGATATCTTTGGGTTGATTCTATTCCTAGTTTCTACTGTATAAACCTGGGATAACTCAGGAGCTTTTTTTTTTTTTTTTTTTTAAATTATGGTATTACAGGATTAAAAGTGAGCTACATTTTTTGTTTTTCATTTCCCCCATAAGATGGGCTACTTTGCATCAGAAAGATTCTCCTAACAAAACAATGCATAAAGAAGCTTTTCATCACCATCAGCACAGATAAATATTTTGTACATGGAGCAAGTAAAACACAGCAGGCTCTAACTATGTGAACAAAATAGTCTGTCAATAATGCATGCAAAGGATTATTAGTAATTAAGAACCGTTTCTCCTTGTTCCCACAGTCAAAACAACAGAGCCAACATTGAAATATGTAATCTTTGTTGTTAATGGATCCTAGCAGGTTGTGCTTCAGCTGCACAGCTTACCTTTAAGGAAATACAAATTCATTATGTGTTCAGTTCACATCGTAGCTGGAGAGATGCGGTGGCTCAGGACAACCCTTAGAGTGAAATTAATGCTTGCACCAGCAGGATTGCAGAGCAAGAAAAGCCCTTTCTCTCTTTCAGTCTGGCATTTGGTATGAGCTGACATGGAAAGCGGTGTGCTGAGGTGATGAACATGGTGTGACAGGATCGGCCAATTTGCTGAAGTGGAATGTTTTTAAAGCAGAAAGAGCTCTCCCATGGAAAAAAAAAAAAATAAATAAAAGCCCAGATGCTTCCCAATCCACAGAGCTGGAGTTTAGTAAACAAAATAACAAACTGCAACAGGAGAGCTCTCAGAAGAGGAACTGTAGAGCCCCTGGGCCAAGCTGATTTTAAAAGGTTCAGCTGTGTTGAGGAAGAGCAGATCCTTCCCTTGGCCCAGCTGTGGTGGCCAGCTCTGCAGGGTCCTGGGAAGTCCTCCTCACCCTCACAACTGAACTCAAGCTTTGGGTTAACAAAGGCCCCTGCAACTCCTCTACCATCTGCACTCCCATTTCAAACTCAATCCATGTCTTTCACACTCTGTTTGCCCTCCCAAACCTTCTCCCCACCAAGGCTGCGTAGTTACTGTGAGGGGAGAAGCCATCTCCTCCTCCAAAGAGGATCCCCTGCAGCCTGTAACAAGCAACCTTCCCATCTGTGGAGGCACAGCCAAACAGAGATACTTGTTCAGCTGATTTTACACACATCTTGGTTTTCTTTGAGAAAAGATTTGCAACACCATCTCAGAAATAACCTTCATCTGAACCACCTGCAGTATTTTTAAATGAGACAAACTGCCATGGTGAAAAAAACTCCAGAAGTGATTTAAAAAAAAAAAAAATCGGTTTGACTTAGATTAGATTATTATATTGCTATATTCATAGCATTCATTTGTGCTCTGGCTTTGAAATTATATCAGAGGTATTGTCAGCATTCCGGAAACAAAACTTTATAAATTGCTATTTCATTCATTCTGGCAGGCCTTGATATTTCTTTTACAATATCAAGAGAGCGCAATTATAACAACACAATCAAGAGAGCACAATTAAAAGCCAAAAATTCATATTGCGCTTCACAGTACCAAGATGCATTCTCACGTTTTGATAGAGAGACAACTAAACCGCAACCACGGATGTGCAACGTTGAGGAAAAAAATCCATAGTTCAACCACTGAATAATTAAGGCTGAAAAAGACACCTAAGATGACCAAGTCTAGTTGTCAGCCCACCCCGCCATGAGCCACATCCCTCAGTGCCACACTGCGATTCTTTAACATCTCCAGGGACAGTGATTCCACCACCTCCCTGGGCAGCCTGTGCCAGTGCATCACCATTCTTTTGGAGAAGAAATGTTTCCTGATAACCAACTTGAACCTCCCCTGGCACAACTTAAGGCCATTCCCTCTTGTCCTATCACTGTTACCTAGGAGTAGAGGCCAACCATATGTCAGTCCCAGATAAAAGTGTTCGTCATTTACCAGAAATTAGTTTTGGATGTAAGGATGACATAGAGAAAAATGACCTTTAAATCAGTCTTGAAGATAAAATGCTCACAGGCCTTCCATTTCATTAAGTGTCAGAATGATGAGAATTTTATTGTAATTATTAAAGCAATACTAAATTGCTTCTAAATATTTCTTCATTCTTTTAGACTTAATTTCTGATTTCCTCATAGGTGGTGCATTTGTTTTCTTCTGTTTGCACCAGGGTCTACTGGTGCAGTCTCCTAATGCATTTATATAATCACTTATAGAATGTCTTACTACCTTTTTATGATTTCTTTGCTTCAGTTTTAGCATGGCATATGCATGTGGAGAGAAATATTAAGTATTGCTGATTATTTTACCTTTAACATCTACTTGAAGCAATGCTATATTTCCAATGTTATTACAATTTACAATGTTATTCCAATGATATTACTGGGTGCTCTTCTGTTTTTATTTAGGCCAACATAAACTAGGACAAAATTAGCTCAAGTCAACAGAACTTTAGTGAAGAAAAAGATAAGAAAACAAATCCCACCTGTGTTTTAAGAGAGAATTAATCATTTGTTTACAATAAAGCATCACATTAATCCATGTGATTGCATAGCAATCATGTTATTTCACATAATCCCTTTTTCTAGCTCTCTAATTCCTATATACAACCATAATCCTCATGACTGTAAATAATAATGTTTGTTGAGAACCATAAACATCTGGTGTTGAGAGAGCTTTTTTTTTTTAGGTAAAGGATACAGAGCCAATTTGCATATTTTGGTGCACAGACCATCTACACCCAGAAATTCAACACAGTGTGGGTGGAATGATCAACAGCTTTTGCAAAGGTGTTTGCTTTTCTTTTTCTTTAATCTGGAAATCAGAAACAGTTTGTAAGCCATCAAACTGAAAGGCTCTGAAACAGTTTTTCTTAGGGAACAGCAAAGGCAAAAAACCTACTGGGCTTAGGATGGAGAACAACAGAGATTACCTAGCATGATTCCTTTTGGATGCCTAAAGGGATCTGGCAGCTTGGGAGTTTGCTTAGTTTGAGGTTCTTAAGAAAATGCACTTGTAGACTAGAGACAAGAGTTTTAGTGGCATAGGTCAGAAGGGCCATGTTGATGCTTTTAGTGCTCATTCAAGTCCATCTTCCCTGTTTGAACAATATGTTCATGACTGTTGACATATTTCTATATGATCAGCCAAGTTAAACTTCATCATCTTGCCTTCAGTATATGATTTGACATACACCATAGCTACAAAAACACATCCAGGACCTTTGCCAAACTGAACATTTAGCACAGCTTACAACCTTAGTTAGCGTTCCTCACCCAGCTGCCACATGTTCCTCCAGTGCTAGCTTTATAATTTCTACTCTAATTGAAGCAATATCACTGAATGTCTACTTATCTTATCTGTGACCTGTTTTTCATCACGACACTGCAGATCTCAGGGCCTGAAGTTGAATCAAGTGACTCAGCCTTTTTTGCTGGGCCTGATGAGATGTGGAAGCGTGGAAGACCATCTCTGTTTTTTGGGTTATCTGTTGTTTGAAATTCAGTCACAAAATCAGAGGCTCCCTTCAAGTATTCGTACTGCAGAGGAGATGACTGCACCTCTTTCATCCTAGATTGGCCTTACTTTTTTTGCAGGAGAGCACAGCCTGTGCAACCAAGTGCTAGAGCAGTGGTATTCTGACATGCTTTGGGAGGTGTCAGAGGAGAACATTAACAAAGCAAATTGCTATGTGCCACTAATGGTGTTCCTGCAATGGACTATGTTTGCTTTTCAAAACCTGCATTCAATAGATTTAATAAATCATTAAATTGTTTTTCACAGGTCTGCTGCAGCATAGCTAACCTCCTGCTTAACTGGTCAGGCAGACTTCAGCAAACACTGTACATTGGAACAGCTCAAAAGGGGCCCAAACATAATGGCAGGGGTGAATTTGTTTCTGTGTTGATCAAAACATCTCTATTTCTCCCTAAATCAAATATACCAGCACAATGGAATCACCCCCAAAATACAGTATATTGTGTTATTCTTAGGCTTTACCATGGGATTCTGTGTTCTCATTGTTCTTGCCACTGTGCCAGTAAGCAGTAGTGTTTACTGTACAATTTGCATGGGCTCAGCGTCTGTGCTCGGTTAATTACAAGGAAGCAGCTACAGTTTAAAGTCATTGCATTTCTGAATCCAGGACAAAGTGCTACGAGACAAAACTTGTATATTTTCTAACTGAGCAAGTGCTTTTGAACAACCTTTATGGCATCAGAGTCCTCCTTCTTCCTGCCCATGTTCCAGCCCCAAGTCTTTTTCACCATGTGTGAATGAGCTTGACATCAAAGGTGAACAAATTTAATTTAGTACGTGTGTGGTGTCAGTGTAAATGACAGAAGCTACTTGGGGAGCAGCAGATGATCTGCACGAGGCTGGAGAAGTCCTGTCCCTCAAGACACATGCAGTGAAAGACAAAAAGGACAATACCACAGAAAGGTACTGATGCAAAAGAATTTCCATGTGTTCATTTGGATTGCTAACAGAGCACTAATGAGACAAACCAGGTCTGATGAGTGAGAATGACCCAAACTTAAGGAGAACCTTCACTACAGACAAAAGAACCATCTCCTCCCTTCTGAATTGTGCCTCAGATTCACGATCTGGAAAAGTTCCTGCACAACAGACTTCCTAAGGGATGGACTAAAATCAAGCTGCCTCCATGCATTCTCCTGGTGATCTTAGTAAAGACAGCATTACAAGAATTCAGCTTCATCTGGTGACCCACCATGGTCACCACTGGGCTCTGCAGAGCCAAATGTTAGGATAGCTGCAGGAGGGTTTGCCTCTAAGCTTGTCAGATGTATTGCACATCAGCCCATATTGACGCGTTCAGGGTTTTGGACTCAAATTTGTCTGTGTTTATCAACAAATGCTGGCTCGTTAAAAGATAAATGTTTCTGATGGAAATCAGCATGGGAGAACTTCTCTCATTTTACTTTTGACTTAAATTAAATGTAAATCACGGAAAATAAACCGAGCAGCAAAATAAACCTCCTGTTCTGCTTTTTCCACTCGTACAGGTTGATTAGTGAACTTACTGAAACCTTATCTCCTCATGGAAGTGAATTTGGATTAAGGGTGTGTGTACGAATTCGATCTGTGCTGCATGTCACTGATTGGCTTCCTGGATGATTGCTCTTATCTGCAAATAAAGAGTGGTCCACGGACAGAGCTAACTCAGAAAAAGACACTCTTTTCAGCTTCAAAAACCGTTTTTCTGATTTACTTTCATCTACAGGTGTATGCTTATTCTGCAGTAACAGGGTCACACAGGGAATAGGGGTGAATCTTAGCACAAGATGCTCAGAAGAGGCAGGAAGGGAAGGAAGGCAGGGACGGTGCTATTGGCCCTACAGAGAGCATCCTCCTTTTCCATAACCACATGAGCTGATAACAGTGGAGATATGTATTTGCGACTGCTAAGTTTCTGCACGCCTTCTGCAAGTAATATGAGATCTCAGGCAGCATTTACCATTCTTCTTTATGTGCTGGATGTTACACCAATTGCAGCATTTTTAACAGAAGTGTTAACAACCTGGCATCCTGGGCAGATGCCAGCATTCATACTTCCATTTTGCTTACTCATGTAGATTCAGGTCCTGTAACCAAAGCCAATATTGATTAATTCTACTGTCTACTTTGGCTAACGGTAATATAATCACAGGTCCTAAAAGGAAAAAAGTCTCAGCACTCTCAGGCAGTAGCACAGATTCTGTACACTTATCCCTATCACTCTGAGATGTTTCAGCATCAATCCAGATTGGACAGGGCCCTGCGTAGCTGATCCAGTGGCTGGCAACCCTGCTTATGGCAGGGGGGTTGGAACTAGCTGACCTTTGAGTTCCCTTCCAATCCAAACCATTCTATGACAAGGGCAGTGGAGGGACACTATCAATTCACCATCACTAAGAAATGCCAGACCTGGCGGAAAGGATTTAAATGTGCAGTTTCTAACTCCTCCAAAGCATCCTTGTTTAAAACTTGAGCAGTAAGAGGAACCATTCACATTAAGTTTGTTGCAACAACTTTTTACTTTTGAATGTAAAGACAGACCGAGCTCCTTTAAACAGTTCTCCTTACAATTTAGTTTCTGTTCTGACTCTTCCAGTGAACCCGAACAAAACTTCAAGAGGTTTGCAAGCTTACTGCATCAAGAATGCCAAAGGTTATTTACAGATTAGTGAACTATTTACTTAGATCACAGCGTTTTTTCCACAAGTTAGATTTAAGACAGCTTTTGTCTTAAGGATGTAAGGATTATTCACTTATTTCTAATTGAGACAGCTAGCCTAAGTCAGGACCTGTAGTCTAACAGCATTAAGTAGATACTTAGAGTCTTCTACGCAGGACAGACCTCAAATAGCTTTAGAGTCAAAAAAGCATAGACCTTCCTGCGTCACTCAAGACTGAACCGTGAAGCCTTACCTCACATTTTCTGCGCACCCAAAGTGTCAGTGGTAATGGTAGAATTAAAGCACTGAACAATACTACTGTTCAATTAGCAGTCTGTCTGTATCACCAAGTTCTCTCTTGGTTTTATGAAAATCAAGGAAAATCAAACCTAAATAAAACGGAGCACTGAAAAGAAATGAGGAGCTCCCCTAGGAAGGCAGACTAATGCTGCAGATATTCTGCAGATTTATTTTGGCGGAAAGCATTTTATAAGCACTAGAGTGGAATGAGCAGAGGCATATTTTTACAATAGAAAAGGTATTGAAAGTGCAATATTATGTAGTAAAGTTAATTTTCCTGTGTTTTAAAGAATGATTTACAGGAAGAGCTGTGATGTTGGATGTTTTCAGTTAAGACTGCTTATGCAGTACAGGTTTATTTCACATGCATGTTAGGATTCTTGGTGAAGAAAGGCACTATTATTAATGCAGTACATGATTATCGTTATTAATACATTAACAACAGTAATTACTGCAAAGGAAGTGAGCTATTTGTTCAAACAATATAGCTTTATCATCAATTCCTATCTATGTACAATTTAAATGGGATTAAATCCAGCCCACAGTAATGTCAAAAGTCCAACTGAATTTCATTTACAGTGCATTAAGCAGGAAAGGAAGATAATTTGGGAAGTGTGGGTTGTTTGGATTTTGCTTACTTTGGCTGGACTCATTCCTGTGCAATACATTCTGGCTCTCCCTTTTTTTTTTTTTTTTTTGCAGTTAAGATTTTCTTTTCCAGTGCTAGAGGATTGTTGAACTTCTTACAAAATAATGCTACATACTGCTCCTGGCACACGAGCCAAGGGGAAAACCCTCTCTGTTCCACATCCTATGGTTTTCAAAGCCAGTGATAGCATTTTTCACTCTGCAGCCATGCACCTAGCATTTTCAATTTCCTTCAGGCGAAATAAAGAAAACAGACCAGTGTCTTGGTTGTGTGTTTTACAGAAGGAGGTAGTTCCCAGCCCAGTGCTTCTAGACACTACATTGAGCCCATTTGGCTCTAAGCTTCCCCAGGTATGTGAGGACTTTACAGCTAGCTTTCCCCTCTGTCCCTCAGTTACATATCCTTGGCACAGTTCCCCTCTCAGAAGCTCTGAAATAGATCAAGTGCTACTTTCTCATCACCACCCACAGAGGTACCATCTGCTTTGCAGGAGCTCCAGCTCAGTGCACACTCGGGATTTATGGCAACCCGAGCTAGGTACCGATAAGACTTCATCACATTTATACAGCACAAAAAGCTACTTGGTGAAGGAAGGGAGGGAGCTTTGGCAGCAGTGTTTTACAAGTCTGCATGCACTGCCCATTCTCCTTTTCCTCACCAGCTGGGAGCACTCTGAGAAAAATTCATCCATTCCTGTGCTTCGTGGCCATGTGATAGGGTGGTGTTTGGTGTGGAGAGGGAGCAGCAGCCACACAATGATCTACATTATACAAAGGACCTCATTCCAGACCATAGATTAGTTGCAGATAGCCTCAGGCGTAAATGAGATAAGCCACTGCCTGGAGTCCTGACTTTCAGGTAGTCCTGTGAGTCATCTCTATTCCTCACCAAACCACATTAGGCTATCACATTCACAGCTGTGGTTCTTTATGCAGCCCTGGACAAGTCTGGCTAGTCCTACCGATTGCCAAAATTTACTTCTGCTTGGCCCTCTATATCCTCTGGCTCTCAGTATTATCTAAGAACTCTTCCACCCATCTCAAAATTTTACTTCTCTCTTAGGAAAATTCAGTTTCTCCAGACTCCATCCACATTTAGAAAAGTAAATTTTAGTCATTCCTTATCCAGACACCCACTGATAGTTCTTTACATGTCACCTCTTTTAAATCCAGACTCATATCTACCACTCCTTTCCTGCTTAGTGCAAGAAGCAGGAGTCAGTAGGAGGTGGTAAAGGCAGTTAAAAGACAAAAATAAAAGCAGCCCTATTACATTTACAGAGAAACTTCTCAGTTCTTTGGAGGGTCACATTGCAGACGGAAACAACTACACTATACACTTCACTCATAAGAAAGAAGCAGGAATATATTCACTGATATAATGTAGTCACTAACAGCAACTCAGTGAGATTTGAGAGGGATGGATGCACTTCATAATTTGCTGCATAGAGAGCAGGTTAAATACACATGCATAGGAGACCCTCTTGTTGAGTCACGAGGTTCAGAGTGGACCCCTTTTGTTTCTAAACTTGAGCCAAAGAAGGAAGGAGCCCAGGTGTGGCTGGATCCACTTGTCCCAGACTTTAGACAATGGTTTATGTCTAAAGGATCAAACGTGCACAATGAAGCTAAGATGTAATCTTAGCAAAGCTAACAAGCTTAAAACAAACTATGAGCCACCTTCCAAGGATCTGTATTGACAGGGTGTCTTGACAAAGCGTAAGGGATCTCTGCACAGGCATAGCCTTGTGAAGCACCCCTATTCAAGGGGAAATTCTGTCATGCAGCCTGCTGCCCTGCAGGAGAGGTTGAGGGGCTTTGGGCTACTCATTATTTACAGGGTAAGATGATATGCTCATAGGAGTATTTAGCTTCTAGGCACATGCTCAGTTGGCCCTCAGGTATTGAACCAAGTGTCTGCTATCATTTCTTTCAGACAGGTTTGTGGTGATTAATTTGTATTAGTGAGAGCGGAGGAAGTCGGGGAAAGAAGGAAGAGAGCAGGAACCACACTGCCAGAGGTCACAACATGCAGCCTGGTGACCTCAAAACACAGTACCAGGAAGTTGGTTTATTTTTTTTTGTTGTTGATCCTATATCAGAATTATCAAGTGCTTGAAGGACAACATCTGACCTAATAACGATACTAATAATGATACTTAGTTTGTCAACCTATTGCCTACATAGATCCTAAAGCTTTATATAATTTCAGGAAAAAAAATAAAAAGGGACATTTCTCCTTTAAAAAGACAAATTACTGTGCTCCTAACCCATCCTTTCTTGATTGAGTTACATTCTAGAGTCATGGAGGGCTGGCCTTAAGCAAATATCCTAGTGGGTTTATTACGTCAAAGTCATGTTCTCTCCATTGTGTCTAATGCTAAAGGTATTGAGGAAATTCCATCAGTACAATCATTTTCCAGCCTCTGCATTCATTGCCAAGAACACCATCAGAGCAGCTTATAACCAGAGTTGCTATTGATCTGTAGCATTTATTCCAAAGGAAAACCAGAGCAAAAAGAGCAAAGTCACTGAAATATAATATGAGAATAAAAAAGCTAAAAACATCCCTTTCTGGTCGTCAGTGGAACACAGTCTAACATGAAACAGATAATAAAATATGCATCATGAAGAAAGATCCAGCTCTGATTGGAACACATCTATCTTTGGTGTAAACTAACCAGTGTAAGGACATTCAAAAGTAGTCCGAAGGTGAAAGGCCCCTCAAGGTTCATTGCCTTTCCCAATTCATTTCATGCATTGTTACCCTTACACGATGAGATCTCCCTTCAATAATCGTTCTCCAGTGTTTATTCCTGTTGTTGTCTTGGACACTTCTATCTTTCAGGAGAATAAGGAGTCTGGAATGAACTAGATGATCTTCCTATCATCTAAGACTTCTCTCTAGGAAAATGAAGGAGAAGACTTGCACGTATAAAGTTCTGAGTGAGAGTAATCAGAATTTTTTAAACTACACGCAGAATCACAGAATTGTAAGGGTTGGAACGGACCTCTGGAGATCATCTAGTCCAACCCCATCACCAAAGAAGACTCCCTAGACCAGTTTGCACAGGTAGGCATCCAGGCAGGTCTTTAACACACACCATCTTCAGTTACTAAACAGAGATCTTATGTATACACATGATTTTCTTTACACTTCAGGCCAGAACCCATTCCCTCTCTCAAACAAACCAGAAAGACTTCAGATTTTTCTCAAACCAGATACTGAAAGCAAAACCGACCAAACTTGGAAGTTACTCAAATTCTGTATTTTGATTTTCCAGATGAGATCCTTTCCTATTTCACTGAAAAAAAGCATAGAGGGATAGGGATCTGCACATTGCAGAGGTTAAGCTCCTTTTGAATTACCTCTCCCACCATTTATCTGTATTTGTCTACTCATTCCTTCCCATACCTTGTGCCTGTGATGCAAATTCAGCAACAGCATATGGCCTGGCAGCCCATGCTCACAGTAAAGGTGTTGTAGCCCCAGGACTACAGCACTTGTGGAGGTAGAGGAGTTAATGAAGAGAAAAAAGCAATAAGCTACTTAAGAGGGAGAGATGTTGAGAACTGAGGCATTGTTTTCTGGATTAATGGTTTGCACACAAAGAGGAAAGTGAAAACTTTTCCTGTTATAGGCAATTGAGACTAGTACATAGTCTGCTCACACTTTAAGAAAAAAAATATTTTGGTAATTTTCTCCAAACAATTCCAAGTAAACTGAAACTTTTCAGGTTGTTTAGTCTTCCTCCTGATATAACTAATGGTGATAGTTTAACTCCAGTAGTCAGAGCCGTAGTGTTTCAAATCTGTGATCAGATTTGTAGAGCTGTGAAGGGAGAAGTGTGCTAGGTGGATATGTGAAGGCCTCACTCATCTTTCTGTGCTAACAGTGGAAAAGGACACTAGAAGATGAGAGGGCTAAGTGTTTGGAAGAGGAGTAACCAAAATTGACCTTAGCAGTGAATCAATGAAAATGTCTATGCACTGTGTCAAATCCCTCTTCAAAGAAAGATGTTTTCAGCTTTGTCAGTATAGCAGTAGCTGTTACTCATAACCATCTTCAAAAATAAATTTCTTTCTAGAAAAGACAATGAGCAGAGCTAAAAGAAATACCCCCAGAAACAGCGATAGAGACTCCCCAGTACCTAACAAAACATGAGAGTCTGTTCACTGACTTGCTGACCAGCAGATCTCAGTCTCTTTTCTCTCCCACACCACACCTTGTCCTTCCCTAGATAATTACTTCTTCCTAAGGTCACTAAGATGACTTCTTAAGTGCTCACATTCTTCATGAAGGTAGTCAGCAGCCTGGTTCCATGAGAACACTGGTTTAAACTCATTTAATGAGAAAATACAACCTACTGCTTGACCTACACTGCATAATCAAAGGCTGGCATAAGGCCAACATTAGACACAAATTTTGTGGAGTCTGATGTACAGCAACATGTAGACCCTTGCACCATCTACTCCTAGGTTTATATGAGCCAAGTGCCTAAGAAGAGCTGGAGAGCAAGTTTGCTTGACAGACATTAGAAAGAGACAGTCTAAAAAAAAATGCATGAAATAGAAGATAAAATTTCTAGTCTATTAATAATGCTTAATAAGACCCTTAGGTTCCACATCATGTCAGTACAGTACCAAAGCAGCTCAGTCCATTAGAGACACAGCTCTCCTTGTGTTACTCTCCTTGAGTCTCCACTGGCTCAGATCCTAATTTAAGTATCCTCATGTCAAGTGCCCACACCAGACATAACATATTTACAGCCCTCCTATTTCACTGGTATGTAAGTTCTGGCACCCATTAACTAGAATTTTCTCTCAGTAACCATTTCAAGATACTTGGCAAAGCTCCAATCTGACTTCCAGAGCACAAAGTATTTCTCAGCCTTCAAACCAAAGGACTGTGGTCTGATATTGAAAGGGACTTCATCAGGAGTAGACCTCAAACTTGATCTTCCATTCTTACTCCTGCCATTATTTTCCAGATAACGTGCAAATTCTTCTGCGTGCTTCCTGTTGAAAAGACATACTTTATAACCCCTTTTCATCCACAAAGCTCATGGTCTGACCTGCACCTACATTCAGTGATACAGCAATAATCACAACAAATCCTGAGATGGATCTGTTTTGAGATTACAGACTCTGAAGATTGGAATGAGCATAAAAATGCAAATGTCTTCACAATCATGGAAATTTTCCATAACTTTGGGGAACTAGAGCTCAGCTGTACTGTTAGCAAATGTCAAGTTAAATATTACTTTGAATTCTCACAGCAGTCACTGATGCCATCTCTTAGTCCCACAGAGCTGCCAAATCCCAACTACCATAGCAAGTTTACACTTTCTAGAATCTTTTGTCAATCTTGTCAAGACACTGAGGATCTTCCTACTGTACTTCCTACTATTTTATAAAGATGAAATGTCACTTAATGAAGGCTAACTTGTTTAAGTACAGCTCCTACCTACTGACTTACTGTTTTTTCAGCCTGATTTTGACCTCTACCTGTCTACCAGCCTTAATAAAACTTTTGAATACAATAACAGAGACAGTCAATATTGTAAGACCCAGGAAAATGAGACCATTCTTTATGGATTAGATATTCCAATGAATTTTGAGTAATTACAAAGAAGGGTACTGTTAAACTGCTGGACTTGGAAAACAACGCTATTAACTCTCTACCTTTACTATTAACCTCTCTTCCTCTCTATCTTTACCCATTTATTGTTTCTTCAGCCACAGTTTCAGAAGAACACATTTCTTAATTTGTTTCTTAGATTAAAAACATCCTGATTAAGTACAGCTTAACCAAGCACTATCATTATATGTTATGCAAAAGTAAATGTGCATTGATGAGTGTTAATTAGTTCCTTTTAGGGGTAGAAGGGGTGATTAAGTCATAGATTAATACAGGGAATAGTCAGATAAAATTTCCACAGTAATGAACAATGGATTGCATATTTGCATATCTGTGCTCTAACAAGGAAATGCCCCAACGGAAGAAAATCTTACCTGTTTAAAAATAAGCTTATTCAAGTCTATGGTAAAGATTCTGCTTTGACTGACTGGATGAAGCATAGCTGAGGCAACCCAACGGGTTGATATTGATTGCTCAGAACGTCCTCATCTGACATCTGAACTAGCCAGGGGAGCAGAGGTTTAGTAGTCAGTGCCACCACTTCCACTCACTTCACTCTCCTATCTATGTCCCTGATTCCTCATGAAAGTATGTCCTACCCTTTCTATCCTGCATATATATATATGAAATATATATCTTCTTTCATAGAGTGGAGAGGAATTAGAGAGAATTTACTGAGCAGTATGTACTAGGTTTCTCTTAGCAGTGAATACCCCTATATAGAACTATTTTCCCAGTAGGTATTACCTTAATAATTAAGACCACTTTTGTGTTGTCTGTAGAGAGTACAGCAACGTTCATCAGATGGATGTGCAAGGCCAGGACTCTGTTTTGCAGCATCAGGTCAAGGATAAAAATCCTACTGATACAGAAGGGCTTGAAAAGACTTGAGAAACATCAGTTAAGATGAATATAGAGCTCACTGTGAGAGACTTCCACCAGGAAGAAATCCTTGGCTACTCCTGCAGGAATCATTTCAGAGCAGGAGGGCAGGAGATTAATAAGAGTATGGACAACGGTCAGTTGTTATACAAAAATCCATCAAGCATGTGCACTAGAAAAAGAGAAGTGAAGGAACGTGATCAACTGTAGGTTAGTGAGGTTGCTTTTTCCCCCAGGGTAACCTGCTCTATAGCCTAAGTAGTTACGAGCGACAGCATATTGTTTGCATCGTAGTCACTACTTACGTGACAGCTCTCAGGGTCAAGGTACCATAAATCATGACTTTTTTTGCCCAGCATACTTAAAAGATACAAGGCTACTGACAAAAACATGTTACACCACTGGAATGGCCAAGAGTCCTTTATTTTATGTTTGCAGCTTTGTTTTCCTATATTCAAAATAATCTGGTTTACAGCTAAATGTGAGTTGTCATGGGAGCTATTTCAGACTTAGAAAGCCAGTAATATCAATGGCTTAACAGTAACAGCTTAGCGTGCTACAGAGAACTGAGGTGCTTATTTCTCATTAAGCCACCACATATCTCATTCAAAACCATTTTTCCAAATATCATCCCATTAGCCTAAGTTGTCCCTCACTCTAAACCAACCTCTGCTTGTTTCTGAGCTGTCATAGTTTCACTGCAGAGCAGGACTTGCAAATCTACAAAGAGTGGGGAAAGTAAAACAGTAAAATCCTGAGTACTGTTTTTTTGTTTGTTTTTTAATTTTAAACCTAAGAGCCAGGATCCTATAATCTATTAAACTGTAGAGGAGATATCACTCCAAAAGTAGAAGTATCATTAAATGTGCTGGAACAACTGCTACCGTAATGCAGTGTGAAACTAACAGGTTAATTCCACATGTGAAATCCCTAATACTGCAGTGCTAAAAAGTGCACTGAATTGGACAAAATCTGAAAAGATTAAATTTCAGTATGATAAGTAGTAGTCTGCAGATTTCATTCAAATACAGGGCAGCAGTATTAATTTGGCTAAACTTCAGGTAGCTTACCTGAGTAAGGGGGGACTGGGCAGACAAAATCAAGATGACGATAAAGAGCTAGCAAAACGTGACCTTAATAATGTAGGAAAAATACAATGCTTGGAATATTCCCAAGTCTCTGAGCATCCCCACTGGAACTCTTGAACCCCTGACAAAAATGCAAGAAGCTCTTATTTCCAACAGAAATACAGAGATTGCATATAACTCTTTGTCATACTGAAACATCACTGCAGTGACCTTTATTCACAGCTTTTCTGTATGATAAGAGGCTGAGACAGTTAATTACACGTAAAGAAATACTTTAAGAAAAACTAAATTCTGCCTAAATACACTAATTTATACACATAATGATAGATGAATTTACGTATAGATGGTTTAATACCTCTTCCCACTCTCACTTAAACCATCACTGTCTGATCTGCTCAATCTTCCTCTTTTTCTGTAGAATACTTGAATTCTCTCTTGAGAAGGATTAAAGGCTTTGAAGTAGTTTATTAAAATAAGTAAAAAGAGATCAACTTACTTGGCCAAAGATTCAAAGGTTGTGATGATGTTTTATTGTATATACATAAAAGGTTGGAGTCTGAAGGAGGGGAGGAGAAGAACAAGGCAAAGGAAAATGATGCAAATTGAAAACTGAAGTAGGTAAAACATCAGACAATGGGGAGATGGCCACGACCTTAAGATGACCAGATTTGTTAACGGTTTTACAAGAGACTATTAGAAACATAAATGACTTGAAGATGGAGTTTGATCCCTGCAGAAGAGATGATATAAATTTAGAGGAGAAATCCTAAAAATAGACTTAACAGCTTTGATATACCCTCCCATAGCTTCACGGACAGGGATGCTGAAGGAGGCACTAGAAAGCAATTGTTTACTCCATTCCCCTTTATACATGTTTTGGCTTCAAGTTGTGTTTTTCAGACTCAGAAGTATTACCACGGAGCAGAGGCAAGGGTGCAGTAGTTCCTCTCTGGTATTCCCCTCTATTTGACAGGGTGCTTGGTTTTGGGGTGTTTTTCCCCTTTAATATATGTGTGATTCAGCCAAATGAATTTACACAACAAAAACCACATCCTATCTTTTTTAAATCCTTAATGCTATAGTCCCTGGTTAGGATGCTTTGCTCATGCTTTCCTGAATCATGAGCTCTGGATGAACTTCCTCCAGGAAAGGTTTTACATGAGATATTGATTCAAGAGGGAATGAAAATGCCTTCACAAAGTAAAATATAGTAGGGCACAGAGACACATGAAATTTATCAAATTTCTACCATGCAGCAATAGAGACAGATATCAGCATTTTCATGAGGCCTTCTACCTACATAGCACTGATGAGCTTATTGACAGCTAACAGTCACTTTAGAACTTTATCCTGCTACCACTGCACTAAATGGAAAGTTGAGATTTTCATACATCCTCTCAACACCAGCTGTGCTTGCTTTATGATAGGCATCTAAAGACTGTGAGGTCTGTTGTAAAGTGAGGGAGCCTGACTTTGAGTATACATTCTCATTCACAGGAGGAAATTTTATGTACATATAACCTCTTTTCTCTTTTTATGGCAGATCTGATAGGTTTTCACTACCATGTCCTCTGCGATTTGTCTTTTCTTGTGTATAACAGCATTACCTCTATCAAACAGACTAGCCTCTACAAATCATTTGCTACACGTTCTTGGAAAGATATCAAATCTAGAAAGAAGTTTAATTAACCTCTGTGGTCAATCTGATAAGGCATAAACATATTTATAGCAGTAACGCTGGCTAAATACAGATGGCTAAGCCTGATGAGGACATGAAGCATTAATATGCCCTTTAAGCTTTTATTTTCCTCTACCTATCATTTTGGCATTTGCCTTTTATGACATCTCCCCTGCTATGAACCTTTAGATAAACACAAATTCCTGAGAAGTCTGTGGCATGCGGTTTAAATCTCCGCATATTTCTACCCAAGGAATGAGATATTATCTGATGCAAGTCTCTGGCTTCATTTTGCTGTTTGTATGTTGATCCTTTTTTGCATACTGTAATACTAGTGAGTCATTTTGGGGACCCCTTTTGATGAAAGGAATCTCAGAAGCTAAGCTGAATGACTGAAAAAAGGAATATGCATCTGGTAGAAGAGAATCATATCACGGAATACTTGAGCAAACTAGACATTCGCAAGTTCATTGGATGCACCCACAAGTGCTAAGGGAGCTGCAAAGGTGACTGCAAGGCCACTCTATCATCTTTGCTTGCTTGGGGCAACCAGAACTGTGTGAAGACTCAGGAAAAGGAAACGTCACTTATAGCTTCAAGAAGGCAGATGCAGGAAATTAAAGGCTGGTCACATCGCCTTCATCCTCAGAAAAGTGATGGAACAGCTAATCATAGAAACCATTTCCAAGCACATGAGGAGTGGTCTATATGGATTCACCAAGGTGATATCACTTGTTAAGCCTCTGTAACGAAATCACCAGCCTGATGGATAAGAGGGAGAGCAGTACGTATTGTCTTCTTCTAATTCAGTAGGGAATTTGACACTGTATCCAGTAAGATCCTCATAGAGAAGCTGTTTAGGTACGGGGTAGATGAGCAGAGAGTGAGGGGGATTAAAAACTGTCTGAACAGAAGGATCCAGGGGGCCAGTGGTGCAAAGTCTAGTTGGAGATTAGTAACTAGCAGCATACTCTATGCATCAACACTTGGCGATGGGCAGAATTTTGCCAGCAGGCAGAGAGAGGTGATCTTTCTTACCCTCTACTCTATATTGGCAAGGCTGCATTTTTGAGTACTGTGTTCAGTTTGAGGCCCTCCAGCACAAGAGAGACATAGACATACTGAGAAGGGTCCAGCACACCGAAGATACCAAGACAATGAAGTGACTGGATTATCCCACCTATGAGAAGATGATCTGGGTCTGTTCAGCCTGGAGAAGGGAAGACTCAAACCTTATCAAGAAAAACCCAAAGGGAGAATGCAAAACAGATGGACCAGGCTCTTTTCAGCTGTGTCAGGTGCCAGAACAAGGGGCACAAATTAGAACACAGGAGGTTCTCTCTGACCACCAGGAAGCACTTCTGTGCTGTGTGGGTGCAGGAGCACAGGCACTGGCTGCACAGAGGCTGTGGGGTCTCCTCCTTGAAAATCTTCAGAAGTTATCTGGACATGGCCCTGGGAACCTTGCTCCAGCAAGGTTTGGACCCAGAGGTGTCTTCACACCTTTATCACTCAGTGTGTATGTAATTTTGTGATTCTACTGAAGGTATTACCTAAATGTAAATTTTAACCTGTTAGAAATACCATTTTTATCTTTGTTTTAGGATATCAAAACAGACATTCAAAAGCCTGGTTAACTCCCTTTGAAATGCAAGGCACAAGCCAGTGCTGTCACATGCCTAGTTTGAGCCCAGAATAAGAGTAATTCAGGGAGCACAGATGTTTAAAGAATAAAACAACACGTGAAGGCAAATATTGGCAAGGACTGTAAGAGTTTCCCACCTTTTAAATTCCCGTTTTTTAGAGGGAAAAAAAAAAAAAACAAAAAAAACAAAATGCAAAAAGAAAAAACTAAAAAAAAAACTTTTATTCAAAGTCTATCAGATTCACAAGGACTCTTGCTGCTATCATCATCAACTCTGATTACAGCCTTACATTTTCCATATCCTTTTCCTGCTTTTTTGGCAACATGGCTTCCAGCATTCCCCATTCCCATTAATCCTTAGAGCTACTGCCAGATGAATTCACTCATTTTGCACCACTGAGAACAGGATGATGCTGCATCTGCAACACACTTGCAAAGAACCATCTAACATGCCCTCAGAGAGCCAAGCACTTTTGCTATGTGCTTAAAGGATACATACTCTGATTTGTCAACACAGGACTTGAAACACTGTATGCCCAAAACATTCGGTCTTATTTTAGAAGATCAAAACGTGACTGCAATGCACACACTTACTGCAGTTACCAAAGAATGAAGATCACTTAGAAGATGTCTGTGCTGCTATGGTTGTGCTGATAAGAGCTGGTTCGTTATGCCTTCCACCAGCCACCGTCCACGATTTACATGAGGCCCTATGTCCTGCACTGAACCCATACTCACCCCATTTTTTTCTTGGGTCAGCACCAAGATTCCTGCCAAGGGCCCTAGGATGCCTAAAGGGCATTCCCCTTCCATGTGATATCCATCTCTGAAAGGAATGTCTGCAAAGGCTTGATTCCTTTCCATGCATCCCTCTTCTCCATACAGAATAAGAGAGAGCATTCTGACAGGTCAGAAGCTAGAAATATGAGTTGTGCAATTGCTTTCCATCAGTGTTCTGTGTTAAGATCTGCACGTGAGTGAACTCCCAACACTCCGCAGATTGAAAGTCAGCAGCAGCAGGGTCGGTCTGCTACGTGAAGGTGAACAGACCTCCCATCACAGTCAGGCTATTAGGAGTCAAGTGAAAAAGCTTAGGGTTGAGATGCACGACAGATACTGGCCCAAGGCCAACATTAAGGACAGCATAACTTGTGCTACACCTACAGCTTTAAGGGCATAGCAGAACTATGCAAAACCAGGTAAGAACACATAAGCACAGATTCCTCAGAGAATGCAATTATTGAATCACCCCACTACGGACAATGGTTAAACTTTAGGGAAAACTGCAAAGTATTAGCTTCTTCTAGAAAACATTTCCTAAAGTCATGATTTTTACTGCTGAAAAGAACTGGAGAAAAAATACTGGCATTTTAGGTTCCTTAGTCCAGCTACTCTGCAGTGCTAAACAATTTGGACAAAAGATGGACCAGAAACAAAATGAAAATGACCGCAGTAAATGTTTCTGCTATCCAATCTACTGCATTCATCCTTTAGAGCTTATTTTCACAATTTAAGAATATTATGTGGGCTGGTGATTTCCATTTTACAGGAAATACGGAGAACAGAGGAAATTCTGCAGAAAAAATAGTAAGAGTAGCACAATAGCTAAAAATAGTCAGCAAATTTCAAAGTCATGAAAACTACTCCAAACTGGAATCAGGCCCCCATGGGATTAATAACTTCTGCTTTATTGAATTTAATCTTCATTTTTGACCTGTAAAATTGTCTTTTATGCAAAACATCTTCTAGTTATACACATGATGGATGAAAACAATGTCCAAAGCTGAGATAAAAGGTGAGTTAGTTTCCTACTAAACTGAGTATGTCATGCCTTAAGGGTCTCTAAAAAGTGCTATTCAAATCCAAAGTAACCAATATTACACTGCCAGATTGTATCCAGCAAAAGGAATTACGGAGATCACGTATGCCACACTTGCTTTCTGGCACTGATAAACAGAACAGCAAATTAAGCTGTGCTATTTTTCTGAGGTTACTCTCCTGGGACTATAATTAGCTATCCTTTAGAAATGTTTTAAACAAAACTTGATGTCCAGGACTGGAAAAAATCATGTCCACACAGACATATCCAAAACAAAACTCTTACAGGCTGTTATTAATCAGAAAAATGCCTAAAGTGAACACATCTCTTAGATATTTGTTCTTGCAGAATCCCTTAAAAAAAAAAAAAAAAAAAACACACCATGAGGTTGAGCCTTATTCTTATTGGCTTCTTCAATAAGATCACCATGCCCAAAGTCTTGCAGAATTTTCCCTTAGAAAAGATCAGAAAATATAAGGTTTTGTGTTTATGTCAAATGATTAGTCATCAATTTTTTTTGATGGAGAGATGGCCACTTCTGCATTTTTGCTCTATTTCTTTAGTTGAAAAGTCAAGATTCATGGTATTTTCAGCTGCTGCTCTACTGAAAACACAAGCACAAAAAACCAAAAACAAACAAACAAGAAAACCCAACTAACAAAAAAAAAAAAGCAAGAATACATGGCAAATTACTCCAGTTTGGAGTACTTCTCCAGATTTTTAAAGTATTATTGGTATAGTTAAGGTATACTTAGTAACATAGAGATCATCTTTAAAATATCAAATGTTACTCTGCTATATTCAGTGATTAAGTCTGAGACAGACTAGGAAAGTGCAACATACATAGCTGAAACTTTCTAAAGACCTTTCCTTAACTCTACATTGGCATTTACTTTGACTAATACACACCATTATTTAATCTCTATGGATATTTACTTACACCTTGCTGCTGGTTCAGTGTTTTTACCAGGACAACTAGGCCCATGGAAACACGCATGTATCGTAACCTAATCACAGATGAGATAATGTAAATGAGCATTGCGTGACTATACAAGAGTGGCTCAACAGGTTTTGGCCTATGTCTATTACACTTCTAAGTTCTTTTGATTAGAAGTGACACCTCATCAGATTTCCGTGTGGAAGGACAATCTAATACTAATTTGGAAACTTCTTACAGAAATCAGATGCTGGTTTTCTTCAGCCAACTAATCCAATATCAGCTTTATTTATTTATTAGTCACATTTGAACAATGTGGATGATGCTTTACTTCGATTTCATAGAAAAAGAGTAAGTGTTCATTCTTTGGCCATATACTTGTTAATCGATCAATATTTTTCATAAGATACCAAAACAAAATGAGCTAGCAGGTGTTTCATTTGTATCTGCACATAGACAACCTGCTACAAGTCAGACATCAGGAATATAAAAATGGATTCATTTGAACAGCCATGTTTCCACTGAAGTTCCTAAATACAGCAGCGTTCTGTATGTTAGAGGATTTTCTCTGCTATCAGTTTCAACCAATGTTTTATCAAGATCTAACCGAAATCCAGGAGGCTGAAACAAGGAAAGGCTGATGCCCTGGAGAAACTACTGACATTTGTTTGAGGAAATGGAAGTCTGAGCCCCTTTGGAGATAACCTAACTATAAAAAAAAAAAAAAAAAAAAAGTGATTAATTTACTCAGAGGTATAAGCAGATAAGCATGAGCAAGTTGGAACTGGATGATCCTTGAAGTCCCTTGCAACCCAAGCCATTCTATGACTATGGTCTCTCAAAATAGATGAAAAAAGACAAAAAAGTGTAATGAGATTGAGCAATATTTGAGAAAAACTAGCTATATTGCATTACTTTACAAAAGCTCCTTTTCATGAGCCCCCAGCTCTTACAAAACAGTTCATCTTTCAACACTTTTTTGGTTTGTATTGCTTGAATAACACTGATTCCATCCAGACACTACAAAAAGAGACACAGGTTTCTTGTTGGATATTTGCAACTGTTGTACAAGGAGTAAGATTAAGTCAAATTTTCCTTCTGTCTAATTAATCATGCTCAGGAAATAGCAGCCATATCTGTAAAACATTTATCTTGTCACAGATCTAACTAGGAGGTGATCCTTTACGTCATACTTTTTCATTCAATTTTGTTAACGTAAAAACATGCAGTTCAATGTAGTGAGGCTTATTAAGGTTACTGAAGATAAAAATCTACACATCTAACTCCTATTTTTTTTTAATTATTTTTTTTTTTTTTATGCAACTACTTCCTCGTGGTTCTGTTCTTTTTCATGATGGGAAACAGTATCTCTTGACATCCATGAGTCAGCAAGGTAAATACCAAAAGGAGAATGATCACTCTGTGTGACTTTGAGTGTTATGCATAGTCAGAGAAGTAAAAGAGAAACAATATTTCTCATCTGCACACCTAGATTAAGGGATCATGAGGACTGAATCTCACTGTTATGGCTGGAACAGCATAGAGTTATTTGTAAATTATCCATATTAAATCACTCTACTAGGAAGAAGTTTTGAGTATGTGAAAGCCTATAATGCACATTATTAGTCATCTAGAAACTAAAACATGCAACGCATTAATGATGTAGCGCAGAAAAGATTATTAATAAAGACAAATACTGAATTACATGAAATATATTCTCCCAGTATAAAGTAAATATTAGAATACAAGTAAAAAAAGAAAACAGTGCCATTTCTAGTGCTGGAAGGTGAGGAGAAAAGATGTGCCAGCTGGGTGACTACGCTCGCAAAATAAGCTGCAGCCTCTAGATAATTGCAATTTAATTATTCATATGTACATAAAATAATTTCCCTTGTTTATTGTATACTGCCTCATCTGCAAGACCATGCAGAGAAATACTCTTCATTTCAATTCAGAAAAATAATGGCTGATATTATCCTGAGGCATGATTTGTTATTTCTGCACCAGAACAGACCTTAGCATCACTCTGATTATAGCAGCATAAAGGTAATACGCTCTATTCTAAGAGGCTCCCCTTAGCACAGAAATAAACATCAAACAGCACTCAAACGATATCCATTTTATATATGTTTGCCAGAGTAAAATATCTCACTTCCATGTGTAGACAAAGCAAATCTGCTGCAAAAATAACCAACCCACTGAGCCCCCCCATACTAGAGGGCATCATGTGAAAAAACTGTAAAAAAGGGGAGTTGGCTGGGGGGAGCAACCACTGCTCAGGGTTTGCTCATTGGGGATGGCTCAGCAACTACTTAGTAGCTGCTCTGTGCATTACTTATTTTGTATGTATATATGTATATACACACACACAGTTCACATGGACAGTACGGCTCTATTTATTGAATAATCCAAGTCTTAAAACAGCTTAAAAAAATTAGGACTACAGGGAAATAATCAGAATATAGACTGGCTGAATGTGACTGCACCAGGTCTATATTTTCTTCCAAGTATAGGTATTCTGTAAAAAAAAAAAATAATAATAATAATAATACAGTAAGAGTGCTCATGACTTTACTACTTTGCTGCCTCCGCTTTTCAGCAAATATAACTAAACTGTGAGTATTTGCCTTCAGCTGTCACTAAACTCAAATGCATTAAGGTAGTATCTACTGTATATACCTAGCTGCAGATTTAGTATTTCCAAATTCTGGAAAAAAATAATGTTCAGCATCAGTTCAGTGGTTGCAGTGTGACTGTTAGTGCTGATAATTTATGGAATGGGGGTTAAAACAAACTGGTATGACAAATTTAAAAGAAAACTTGGTTCATAAGATAACACAAGGTGTTTTAAAAGCACTATTATGTCCCAGAATGCCACAGTTACTCTAGATACTATATGCAAGATTGTCATTTCCAAGCCTGTCAGAAACCAGACTTAAAAGGTACCCATAAACTTTTCCAGTTAAGCATTTTACCTATACGCACACAAAGACAGTGGTCATGAAAGCCCACAAAAAATGCAAATCAAAGATCAGGGTGTCAATGCATACAGTATATTAAGAATATTAGAAACATACAACCTAAACAAAAACAAGATTTACCGATGTGGAAAACATTAGGGTTACAGAAATAAGACTCTAAAACAACTCAAACTAATTTCAATGCAAAGATACTGAAATAAATGCATAGTATGTTAGTGAAAAAAGCTATTTTTAAAAATCAGTATCATGTTTCAGTACAATCATGATATTTATTGCAGTTCATCTGGAACCATTTTAAACAGTCCTAATAGCCTGGAGACTTCCAGTAATAGCATCTTATCACAACTGTCCTCGAACTCACAAAGATTTTTGCTTAAGTGAAGGAAGAAGAGCAGATGTTGGAAATGAAGAGTTAATTATTTTTTTTAAAAACTGAATATGTTTTTAAAGTACTCGCATTGGTTCTGTAATTTATACTCCTTATTTTATTGGCTAACATTTAATTACATCACTTCTATATTATCAGAATCACTAGAAACTTTGTCAAATATTAACTTGGTAAATGTCCTGCAAATACTACCTGACTTAAAAGGATATTTGATGCTGAATACCTTTACTGCATAATTTAGAAAGATGTCAATCTTACCACATGAATGAACTACAAGATTAAATGCTCATATTTTTCCTTTAAAGGTAGTCATGTGATTGTTCTTATACTTAAGTAAACCATGATATACTTATTTTAGCCTCACATTCAATGTTTATACCCTTTTTTTTTTTTCTTTTTCTGTTTGAGCAGTTAGGTAGCTTTTAGCAAAATTGCTCAAACCCTAATTGGTTTCTGTTTGCAAACTCTAAGGCCATTAGAGTTAAAAGCTCTAACTCAGTGAATAAATACCTCCATGCACCCAGCTGACCATCTACATTCATATGCTGATGTATTAAAAAGCCTGACACAGGCTTCTAATTTCAGCATCACATAAGACAACATCCACCACATTCATTCTCTTTGCAGAGTTGTGTTGGGACCTTCGGTGGTGGCATGAGGCTTAATGGGCTCGTGTCACATAGGAAACAGTTTTTGCCCCAATTTGGAGGTAACTGGAGCAACCACAATGTAGGAGGTTCTTTTAACTTCACTTTGAGGATACTGTTAGGCAGTAAGACTACAAAGCACCTCAATTCATGAAACCTGAGTCACCCCAGGAGAGAGGAACCATCTTCTAGAGATGCCCACCTCTCCCTACAGAGGAAAGATGATCTGTATGAACCTGTAAAATCAGAGTTCATCAGACTGCTCATTAAGCAAAAGGATTCCTCCTGAATGACACTACATATTCTTAGAGATTTTAGGCTACGTTAAAAAATCTTGATACTTTTAGAAATCAGTTGCAGCAGTAAAGACAAATTTACATTTTTTTTTTACGCAGGTTTTGTGGTATATCCAAACTTCATTGTTGTTGGAGCGACAGCAAAGTAGACATGCATTCAGGAAATGGAACGTCAGTTTGGCCAGTGATTCATGCAACGTACTGAGAGCATTAAGAAATTGACAGTGAACACGCCGAGTGTAAGCTGAGTACTGCTGGGTGTATGCTACGTAGGACTACGTGAGTGTACTACTCAGTTAGTAATTTATAATGTATGTCAGATAATGTGAATAACTGAAAATAAAGCCACGGAAGAAACTAGACACTATGTAACAAAAATCATCACTGTTTTGGTTGTTTCTGAAATTCTCCGATTTCTCATTAAGAAAAAAAGCATCTTCCTATACAACAATGGCAGTACTTTCTTTTCTAAGCATACATGGCTATAATTTCATATTTGTGACAACCTGTCCTGCATGCATATTCACTTCTTCATTTTGAGTACATACATAACAGTCATGGGTAAATGTTGCTCTCCCTTTCCACTTTTAGTTCTGGCTCTCTAAGTGGTAAAGGCTATTTATTACTGAATGTCTTGTAGTGATCAGAAATTAGTTCTCTTATATATGAACTACAGAATATAAAAGGAGTAGAATTTGTTGTAAACTACCTACTTGTTTACCAGTCCCTTATAAAATCTATCAGGTTTCCATAATCACTACCATTTGTAGACATTGTACCAGTCCTTGAAATGGAGGATGGGAAATAGTGGTGCCAAGATAAGGTGATGAAAGTCTCTGAATAAGCAATCTTTTCTTGTGAATGAGATAGCTACATAATAGCAGTAAGGGACAGGAAGCTTAGCAGAATTTTTTTGTGCTGTGATGAAGTACAAAAGGCATGCAGGTCTTGTACAGATGCCAGACTTTTCTACCTGGAGGCACCTGTCCCTACAATGAGGGACAGGGACATAATTTCACCTTTCAATGAAAATAGGGGCTTCAACTCCATAAAGAAGGAACAAGTCACAATCCTTCCCTGAAGATTACCTGAATATTGCCCTTCTGACAGAACAGATAAAAAAATACATAAAACCTTGAAGGCATTGTTTCCCTTTCTTGAGTACTATGCAGCAAGAATTAGAAACCATCCATGTTTATCTGGCGTTTCTGTGAAGTCTGCATGAACTACAAAGCATAAAAAGAATCTACTTGTAAAGAACAAATATCTGTTTCCTTATCTACTTCTTCTCCAGGCCACTGAATCTTAAATGGCAAACAAAAATGGTTTGTGACTCTGAGACTTATCGGTCTACATCTGAAGTGTTTATTTACAGCTACAAGCAGTTTTTCGAGGTTGAGTGCATTATATGGCAAAAACCAAGTGCTGTAAGCTAAGAGTCAGCACTTGAGCAAACTGATAAAAACACCACTTACGTGAATGGTAACACATTTATGCCTTTGACCCAACGCATTTACTTACAGCTGAAGTACTGGCCTCAGTCTGGTTTCACTACATTACAGTACTAGAATTATTTCTGAGTTTGACAAAGCTAGACTAGCCTAGCCCCAGTGTGAAGTATCAAGGCTCTCACTGGTTCATCTGAGATACTGACCTGAGGTGGTTTGTAACATTTCAGTGTATTTACCTTCCAGCCTTCTATATCCTGAGCACAAAGGAATATGAGCAACTTTAACTTCAGGGGCACATAAAGACCAGAAGGCATGAAAAGATCGGGCTATTGTTTAACAAAGTTTTCTACACAAGGAAACATGCACAACCATACACAGCATTTGTCATCGCTCACTCATCACTGTGAATTCCACCAGAAAGACCAATCTCTTACTCAAGTTTGTTACTCCCCACATTTCCACTGCTTAGTTGAATATCCTTTGACGCTATGCATTTTCCTCTGCTTCAAACATCACAGAAGCTCCTTTATGTAGCTCAGCTATGTGGCAGCTACAGCATCAACATCCATTCATCAGTAAATATCACATCAACGGCAGTAAACAGAACTCTGCAGCCCCCAGTCCCACGCCCCATATGGCTATCAGATCTTTGTCTGGTAAACAGCTACTGAAAATAATATTACAAAAACCTTCAAGCTTCATTGCTTGAGGAAGAATAGGAATAAACACCGCTTATAAACGAGCTATTACTTCACCGTTTTGTCAGGTTTCTCACATTTTACTTGGGAGAGACTACTTGACCAGTCGTTGCCAAACGCAACTTATGGGATTGGCAAGTTTGGTTGCCAGAGTTAGTCTGACACACTCTCCTGTGAATTTTTTCCTGGTGATTTCCTACAATACATGCATGCATGACAGCAACTCCAAGAAACCTCAGACTGCCAGCAGCTGAGATGACCGTACTTCAGAGTTTGCTAGTATCTCTTTCTCAGATTCCAAGAGGAACGACCCCGAGAGACAAAACATACAAAGAAGTAAAAGATGCTGGTAGGGCAGAGTGTGAATAGAAGAGATGAGCAGCGAAATTCTGAATCCCCAATGAAGGACATCTCCCCCTGTGAGCATTGAAGTAAACTTCAGAATCAGATTAGGTTTTCTTTAATGCTCGACAGCATCTAATTTAGAGAGCAAAAGGATTAAAAATATTCCCTTTAATAATACATTGCCTTAAAGCATGCAGATTTAAGGCACAGAGACTGAAATTAAAAAATGCAAGTAGATTTCTTCTAGAAGCATACACCTTATCACATGCATAGATCTAAACCTATACAGACATAGAAAGAAAAAGACATCCAAGAAACAAAAGGAAAATACAGCTTGAAAAATTAATCTAACAAAGAAGTTTCTTTAAAGTTTCATGGTTTTGTTTTGGTTTTGGATATATAGTAGAAAGCTTTGCTCAGATTATTCCTTTCTCACCTAAAATTCTGACCTAGCTTTTGACCATGCTAATGTTCCCAGTTTCTATGTAGATAAATAACTGGTCTTTCTCCATACATCTCATTGTAGCTGCCTAATATGTTTATACACTTTTTTGTTTTTCAGCACCACTTTCTGCCACTTTTGACTGGAGAGATAGGTGGCAGAACTGCTCCCCTGTTTTTCTCAGTATTACAGACTTTATCTAGCCAGTTTGTGCAATTATTAAAGGCACGTTTAGGGACTCTGTGCATACCTTCACCTCAGTCATCGTTGGAACTTAACTAAAAAACCCCATAAACACAAAACTAGAACCAGAAAGAGGAAATAAATTGCACTTTCCTGTTATATATTTACACCATCAAAAGCAAACCTTCATAAAAAAACCTCGCAGTGGAGAATCAGACTTTGGCATAGCACATATCACAACAAAATGTTTTAAGAGACCAGATCCTCCACTAGCTAAAAACTCAAGGTAAGCCTAATGAAACTGAAAGAACAAGGGTTGCTGACAACAACTTCAGATATGGCCTGTTATTCATAGTTCAGATGCCTACTTCAAGGCATACCCAGTTTTCCTTGCCTTTTGACAGAAGTGAGGTAGAGAAGCCAGAAAAGTAGACAAAGACCTCCAGAATTCCCCCATACCAAATAATTTTGTATCACTGAGATAGAAAATAAGTCTTAGGACAATCAGGGTAAGGGCTGCAGAGTAGCATCTGCCTACACATACTGGAGATTGATAACCATATAGTTATTTCTCTTCTGTTTACTTCTCTCACATAATTTTTGCCATCTGCATCTGTTCAACATGTTTTCTGTTTGGTAACTCATAAAAAGCGTTGCCTCCTTAGATAAACAGGCAGATAAAATAAAAGGTTGAGAAAAATAATATAAATAAGGTTACTATTTAATAAATGAGTCACAGTTGTGCGAAATAGAAGTGCACGGAGGCATCAGCTATGTATAAGTCAGTAAGACAAATACAGTCCATACTTCATTACAGTAAGAAGAAAAAACATATTAGTCACCTTCCTCCTACCAACAAAATAAAGACATCATTTGATATCACAATTAACCTGAACTCGCTATTAATCCCTCCTCCTCCTCCTCCTCCTCCTCCTCCTCCCCCCCCCCCCCCCAGAATACCAAGCTTCTCTTTCACTTACCTTTCTCAATTCCATTTTTGGAAGAATCTTCCTCACAAAGTCCATAACCTGTAAAAATAAAAAAAATCAGAAATGGGTAAGATGAATAGAAACACAATTTACTCAAATTCCAGATCATCCTGTCACAGCTGTGGTGTAATAATTCTAACCATTTTAATGTTTTCTCTGAATGACCCACAAGAGTTATCCAAACCAAATGGACAGAAGGACCTGTAAATAATTCAGGATTTTGATGCTGTTCTGGGAAATAGAAGCACACATTTGTTATCAGTTAGTAATTACTATCTTCAGGTGAAACCAGTTCTGTTACACTCCCCTTAATTTTTTAATCTGCCTTGAAATTTGTTCCACCTGTTCTCAGCTGCTTGGTTCCTGACATTCTTTTCTCCTTTCCTGTATTCTCTGACAGCAGAAAGACCAACAATCTTTGCTTGTTCCCTGTTCCCAACTCTGAAGACACAAACTGTTGATATTTCAGATCATATCTCTACTACTGTGCTAAAGTCAAGGGAGTTTCAGTGTTATTCACCCAGCTGAAACAGCAAACCTTTTCGCTGCGACTGACAGATGGCTGCTGAAATTTCTTCTCATCTGCTTAAGGATTTACTGAGGTGCCATTTGCAAATGCATTGCTTCACGTAACCAAGAAGAGAATGTGAACCCCTATGCCACACTCTGTGATAAAATCTATACAGCTGGTAGTGCAAACCAACTGAAATGCCACTATCCTTCCCCATTTGACTGAGGAAATAGTACCTGTCCACTAATACGAATTCAAACCTGATTTTACAAGAAGAATTAAGTCATTTCTGTTCACTATGGGAATAACAGAGCAGACCTGTTTCCTGAAAGCAGCGGTCACTATGACTGAACTTCCATATAGCTGCATATTAAAGAAGTCTCTTTCTTTTACAACATTAAAGACTGCCAGGAAATCGCCTTTGAGAATGAGCTTTAATCAAGAGCTAGGTGAAACAAACAGGACACAGTCTCAGGGAGAAGGGAGGATGGGGAATAAAAGGCAGGAGAACTAAAGAGCCTTCACAACTCACAGCTACTAGAAAGTAAGTGCATAAGAAAGCACAGCTTCCAACCAAGGCTAAAAGGGATGCTTATTAAATGCATTCAGAATGTTATTGCATGATGACTGATGACCAAAGTAGATTTATTTCATTTCAGGACAAAAAAAAAAAAAAAAAAAGAAAATCCCTAACAGTAGTTAAACAGGCGTCAGACCTAATATGGTCTGGTGTCCTGGGGTTTTCTGTCTTAGTACATGGAAACTTTGAGTTACATTTAATGGAATTTTAATTGAACTGCACTCACTTCATCCATCCAAGTGAAGAGTGTTACAGATGCACCAACTTTAATTCAGTATATACATCTTACTAGACACCACAAAATGGACCCTTTAGCACAGAGGCTTTTCAGGTGTGATGAAATCAATGAATTTTTTTTTTTTCCCAGTAGATAAGCATTCTGAAGTTCAACTCTCTTGCTGATTTCTCAATGCAACTGAAGCTTCTCCTGAAGTGGAAGAATAGAGATATCTTAATGAAGTTGCATACTTTTATTTGTCTGACTACTTTTCTAGCTTCACAGAAACTTAATGTCTTTAAGCAACTAAGCCATCCACCAAGATTGACTGAGATCAGCAAAAAGGTCCACAAAATGTTCTGGGGAGCAGACAGTCAAATGTTCACATCTGGAAACGTACCATAATTTTATAAAAGACATTATCTAACAGAGAAATCATTACTTGAAAAGTGAATCTCTGCAGGGACAGATCGCCCAGTGTTCATCAACAATACAGATAATTTTTAAATGCTCACATGGTCTAAGTTTTGCATAGCTGGCAAACAAATTCATGGGGAATAAATAAGTAAAAGCACTTATAAGAGAAACCAAACTGCAGGAAAAGAACAGCATGTGTACAATTTACAATGATCTCCACAACTGCTGGTCTCACACCTTCTAGTTTTAATTAAACATTTCCTTACTGTTTAAATCCAGAACCAATAAATACAGCCTCCGTTTTTAATTTGCTGTTTTGAGTATAAATGCACACTGACCTCATTTGTTCGATAAGAAGGTCCTGACCTGACTCTTTCCTGGTGTATACTTCTTGAAAAATAGCAACTTGTTATGTCTGCAATATTCCTAGTTCAGTTTGCATGTGAACACTGGTTTATGTCCCACAACATATAATAAGTGAAAGGTCATGGATGCTTCATGCAACTTACTATGCTGCAACCATATTTGATCCCACCCGCTATGTTATGTGGACTGTATCAAAGGCCTTGTACAAGTCCAAATAAATGACATCAGTTGCCCTTCCTTTGTCCAGCAGTGCTGTCACTGCATCACAGAAGGCCACCAGACTGTTCAGGTGTGATCTCCTCTTGGTGAAGCCATGCTGGCTGTCTTGGATCACCTCCTCATCTTGCATGTGCTTTAACACAGTCAGCTTCCTGAAATATCTGCTACGTGATCTTCCCAGGCACAGAAGTGATTCTCACTGTCATGTAGTTCCCTGGGTCTTCCTTTCTCCCTTTCTTAATAATGGGAGTGATGTCTCCCTTTTTCCAGTCACCAGGGACTTTGCCTGATAGCTATGACTGTTCAAATATGACAGAGAGTGGTTTAGCAACCACACTGGCCAGTTCCTTCAGAACCCTGGGAGGCATGTTGTCCAGCCTCCATAGACTTGTACTCATCCAGTCTCACTGGGTAATCTTGGACTTACTCTGCTCTTACAGTGGGAGGGATTTTGCTTCCCTGACCTCCACCTAGAAGTTCAGGGACATGAGAGGTGTGGAAGTGTGACTGCCAGTGAAAACTGAGGCAAAGAACTTGCTGAGTACCTCAGCCTTCTCCATGTCTGTTGAAGCCAGTTCTCCTTTCTCAATGAGGATACACTCTCTTTTATCTGTCCCTTCTGACCACTGTATCTAAAGAACCCCTTCACATTATTTTTCACATCTTGCCACGTTCAGTTTTTGCCTTGGCTTTCCTGATCCCATCTATGCATGTCTGGATGGCATCTCTGTATTATTCCCAGGCCACACGTTCCTGCTTCCACTGCCTAAGCATTTCCTCTTCCTTCACTTTAACCAGCAAGTCCTTGCTCAGCCATGTCAATTTCCCACCTCTTCCGCTTGATCTTGTCTGCTGAGGGATAGAGAGCTCTTGTGCTCTCAGAATGGTACTCATAAAGAGCTGATACCACTGTGGACACCTTGGCCTAGGTAAACAAAATAGTGTATTTTCCACAAATTAAGGCTAAAGATTGCTTTCCAGTGCACTAGGTAAGCAGTCTGGGATCCATGTAGACCCATGGTACATCTGAAGAATTTCTCACCACTATTGGTTAACTACCTCTCACTGTGACCATGTTAACTGGGGAAGTCTGCCTCTTTTTTACAGATGTGCCAGTACATTCCTCCTTGCCTTTGCTTGTACATGGATGTGCATATAATCACGTGTACATATCCAGGTATAATATAGTATGATACGACCAATATAATCTCAAAGATTATACATATATAATCAGCAGTATATTGTACATATATATTTAGCAAACTGTCTCAGCTATATGTCTTTGCAGCCCTGTTCAAACCGTGGTAGGGCCCATGTGGAAGATGGTGGTACAAGGCTAAAGCCTTCTGCACAGCAGGTCATGCATTTTCCCTTTTCACAAAATTAGACTCTTTCACTGTATGTCCTAAGAAGTCACTGGTGAAGCAAGGATTTAAAATAAAGACTCTGGGAGCCTAGCCTGTAGTTGTATATGCCCACTGTAGTTCTTGATGCATGATCTACATAGCACTATTGTTTGCATTTGGCTTCATGCTCTCCAAAGTCTGCAGAAACTCTTTTGGTACTCACAACCTTTGAGGCTTTACAGCAGTATCAGATTTTATGCCTTCAGGCTCTCACATAAATTATTCTGAAGACAATATAATATTATAAAATTATGAACTGCTCAAATGCTTACTGGGATGTGATTGATGTATGAACACAGAATACTTAAACATTATTGCATCATAGTTATATCTATTATATCCTGTTCAGGTAAGTCAACTAAGATTTTGTGAAAGAAGCTATTTTAGTATTGTATTCCAGATGTCTATTCCACTTAATCACTGATTTGAGAAACCCGAAAATATGAAAGGGACCAGAGAGAGCAAAAGAAGGCTATGATTAAGATGAAGGATATGACTTAATCCACACTTCATCCAAGAAGTGACGCAAGAACTTGGATTGAAATGGGGAGGTTCTGGGAGAGGCTGAGAACAATAAAGCCTTGCACTAAGAGGGGAGATGCCATCTGTTTGCTTATAGAATAATTACTAAAGTTCACTCTCAGAGTGAACTCTATACTGCATCTCAGCTCACAAAGTAAAACCGTAGCCATTCAGACAGCAGAAGTAAGCTCAGAAACAGATTTGAAACAGATGGGTTTCAGCCTTAAGAAAAAAAAAAAAGAGGGGAAATGGGAAAAGAAAGTGAAGAGAAGCAAAAGGAAAAGAGAAAAAGGGGAATGGGAAAAAAGGAAACAAACAAACAAACAAACAAACAAAAAATCCAGTGCTTTCTGCCTTGCACGCATGCTGTCAGGCAGGGTGGAGATAGGTTATCCCAAGTTCCACTGCCCCACCAATGGCTCCCAGAACTTGCAAGTCCTGCTGCCACCACAAAACACTGCTGGTTACCAAGGAGCAAAATCTCACTGCTATGTATACTAGTGCTATCAGAAGTTTTTTGTGTTCAAATTGAAACAGAAAAAAAAAAAAAGGACACATCTCCTTCCTACACAGGTGCTTTGTTAAAGGCCATGTTAGCAGAAGTTCAACACTGATGCGAAGATTAGACATCTCAAAGGGAGCAACAGAAAAAGGAGAATCAAACTATGAAGTAAACTAATGGCATTTTCTTCACAGATGTTTCCACCCTTGGAAAAGGGAACATAAACCTTAATAGCGTGTCTAAACCTTAATAGCATGTCTCACAATATGTATCAAATTTTCCATTACTTTCTGATAGCAGGGTATGACAACAGTTTCAGAGAGGGAAGGTTTTGGCCTTGTTGCGGAAATAACTGATGAATTTTGCAATCTACAGTCACTGGATTACATGAACAATGAAAACCTTGCTTCCACTTCCGGATTTTGGATATTTTCTCAAATTGCATACAAATTACTGATATTTCTGGTCATAGAACTTTCAATTACACACGTAAAACTGTGATCTTTAAGGCCAAGTTTCTATGCTACAGCTTTTTTTTTTTTTCTTCCTTTTTTTTGATTTCTAAAGATGCTAAAAATGCAGAAGTCCTAAAAGTACTCAAATGGAAAATGAACATTCTGATACCAAGTCGTTAGTAAACTAATCCCTACAAGCAGATGGGCCCCACCTTGCAGGAAAGTGAACAAATAAAGAATAATTTATCTTTGAGTGCAATAAGCATCTTTCATACGCAAGTTTGCCAAAGGCTGGATAATTCCACAAAGGTGCTGAACAAGAAGCCAGAATTGATTAGAAATGAAAGGTCCCACAACACCACCCTGAGTACTCAGCTCTTAATCAGGTTATCAGACAGCAGGGCTTTTCTTAATTGATGTAGCTTTTTATCAAATTAAAGTGTTATCTCTCCAGTGAGGTCATAAAATATGAGTCATACAGAGTCAATAGGATATCTAGCAGAAAGGCAATGCTATGCATTGTAGGGTCTAAAGATACTGTAGGTGCAGTTTACTTAAAGGTGAATGCTCTGGCCCTCTCTGACCTTCAGAAAAAGCTGTTTTAACCCCCTTTTAAACTATGGTTACTGTTAGAAGTAGTTCGGCTAATTATGATTTGATACTGCTTCTTTAGTAAAGCAGTGTGACATTTTGAGACCAAGCTCTTATTTCTTGTAAGCAACTATTAGTTCCACTGATTTTCAACAACCGCATAGCCTCAGCTGAGGCTTTCATGTAGCTATGCTGAATGCATTCTCTGAAAGCTGAGCTTTGTGTGGTTAGCTGCCAAACAATTCTCCCACATTAAACAAAGAAAAAATGAGTACTGTGAATGAAGTATTTCTCATGTAACTGAAGTTTTATCTCAAAAACAGCTACTGGCCAGGCCTGGACTTATGCTGGAGAATTCTTGTCTGACATTTGGCAAGCCCTTTCCTTTGGTTTTCTACAACCCGTAGGTGCCAAATTCTTTGCTGTTTTACTGGTGCTTTGTTAGCTTCCTTTTTTTTTTTTTTTTTTTTTTTTTTGAATTTTAATTTTGCTGTTAGTTAAAATAGACATTCACCACTTTCTCTCATGAAGACAACGGGAGACAGAGTCCATTAACAAAACCAAGGAATTCAGTCAATAGGTATAAGAATCCTAGTAAAGTCCACTCAAACATTAATTAACTGGTTATAATCCATTAGTGTTGTCATTGGCATTAGCTGCTAATGCTTTAAGTCAGAGCTGACTGTCATTGGTCAACCTCTGACTGCTACATTCTACAGTGCAACCTAAACCACCGTCCAACAGCTTCCCATTTGGGCAACCGCTTTCAACCCACAACATTGCTAACAGCCTCACAGAAAGGCAACTCTTTATAAGGTCATGTAGAACAACCTTATTTACAGGTTTCCAAGGCCACTGCCATAGAGTTCAGATTTTTAGGTATTATTATAGGGGCAAGTTGCAAGATGTAAATCAAGAACCAATCACCACATGTAAACAGTTTTCTTTCTGAGATTATTTTTTAAAACAGAATCAAAATCTTTCAGTTGATTAAAACATCTTGTGAGTGTATTAGGAATGTTTTGTTTACTTTCAAACCTTTTATAATACTATTAAACAAATAAATACGCAAATGTAATAGTAAAAAAAAAAAAAAAAAAGAGAGAGAGAGAGAGAAGGGATTTGGCAGCTCCACTGACCTTACAAAGTCATTTCAGCAAGACTGCAAATCAATTCCCTGTTTCATTACATACACATATGCGAAGGAGTTCACTGTATCAATTTAACCTTTCTTTCCCTCCTTAGGACAAATACAATAATAAGATGAGAGGTTATTTTTACTTTCTTATTTCTTGTGTTGAACTTTTCGTTTTGCATTCTGTAGCCTTTTTGCTCAGTCCTGGCAAAATGACGTGGCACAGGTGTTTCATTTTCATTTTTGAAAGTAAGTTCTAAAAAGTTATACTAGCAAATGAAAGAACAGACATGGCAACAAGCTCCCATACAGCTCACTTTAAAATTATCACTGGAAAAGAGCTTAAAATCTTTTTATAGAGGAATTTAAGATTTAAACTCTTAAGTAATGAAATGCTTACATATTTAGGTAGAAAGAGGAACTAACCTCTTCAAGTTTTCAGTCAAGAAAAACAGCCCCTTTCTTTTTTGCTCTGTGATCTCAAAATTCAAATGTCTATGCTAGGCTTTTTTTGTTTTTTGTTTTTTTACTTTTAAATTTTCTCTTTCACTAACTATGCATCTGCAAAGGAGTTCTTTGTATCAGTTGGTTAAGTGTGTCACATTAAAGGCCAATGTAGTAATAAATTTGAAAGAAGGTTAGTTCATCTAGTTGATGTAATTGAGATATAAACAAAGTTTTTATTTTCCAAATGAGAATTGGAGAATCTCAGGTTACAGAGGTTTATCCTGATAATGAAGTACAACAGGTACTCAATGGCTTGAATAATTAATATTGAAGGTAAATTCCTATTACCTCCGCCACTGAAGCAACTCTGAGCCTTAGTTCTATTGACTGTCATTTACCACAATCTAACTGCTATATTGTACAGTGCAAACTGAACCATAGTCCAATGGCTTCCCACTACAGTAACTGTCTTTAATTATAACATTGCTATCAGCTTCAAAGAAAGGCAACTCTTTATATGGTCATGGAGAACGACCTTATTTACGGGTTTCCAAGGCCACTGCCTTAGAGCTCAGATTTTTTGGCATAAAGAGCAAGTTATGCTGCTCAAATTTTACGCAGAATATTACACTGCTAATTTTGAGAACCTGAGAGAGGTACTCAATCAACAGATTTTTATGATATAATCTTTATGTCTGCAGGAAAGCAATGGATGTACTTTTAGAGAAATTCAGAACAATTTTGAGCTGACTGGAAGAAACACTCTGAATTAATAACCTTTGAGGTGGTAAATAATACAGGTAAACAATAAAGTAAGACAAGAGCAAACAACCCATTAAATCCTTCTTCACCTCCTCATTTCACACATTTGAATTCTTCTCCCACTATCAGTGGTACAGAAGGACAAAATAAGCTATTGCCATAGGCCAAGGCAAAAATGTGGTTGGCTTAGATGCATAACAGTAGTCATCATGAAGTTCTGCATCACTCTGAAATAACGCCTGAAATCCACTGTCAAGCTTAAAGTTTTCAAGCACACCAAACTTGAAATTAAACTTCAGTAGAAAAATGAACATTCTCATTAAAGAAAAATACTTTTCTATCATGAACTCTTATTTTCACATCAGCTTGCTTCAAGCTTCAAGCAAAAAAATAGAAGAAGAAAACTAAAGTCTCTCTAAAGAAGTAGCTGTGAATGACAACCTGCTGATTTGAAAAATTCTGCATTATCAAGTTAGTATCTCTTACCAAGTCTAGACGCACTAGAAATATCTATAGTTACATGCTCTGTAAAGGAAATTGGACCTCAAAAACATCTCCCCGTTTGCTACCTCATGTTTCATGCATTTAATGAAAACTACTTAACCACTTATGAGTAAGGAAGCGTATGTTTCATTACTAATGAATACTTTGTTTCTGTTCAGAGAAACAAGTTGCCATAAGGATCTGTCCTATCGCATTTCCCTATTGCTTCGAATGTTTGCTCATACATTGACCAAAAGGAAATGGGGATTTCCAGGTAGAAAGATACTGCAGTAAAGAAGACTACTGATGTCTCTGTGTGTTTGTTACCTGGATAAAATTCACCCTTGGCTTTGAAAGCCTGAAGACTAATAGGGCTCTGGAGGCCTAAAATAAATTGATGGTGAGTTTTTGCCAGAGAAGTCTGTGCAGAACAGAAACAAAATTAATGCTGAAAAAAAAAAAAAAATTCCCAAGTCTAGTTTTTCCAGATCCTTGGTACCATGAGCATGAAAAATTTTACATTAAGTCTTCCCTCACAAGAAAACTAATTGAATTCTAGTCCTTCATATTCCCTCCTCAGGCATGGTTTCAATTGCTTGCTCATACTGCAAGTAATGCCAACTTACTCCCAGGCTCTTTTTGGAAACAAACTAACTCCACCCAGGGTAAAATCTGAATTAAAGAGATACCTCCCTTTGGGAGTTTCCCTCACAAGGGAGAATAGAGGTGCTAACGTCAGGATCAGCTTGCTGTATTCCATGCAGTCTTTTAGCACTATCCAATCAGGCCTTGAATCATCAAATGTCCTAGTGCCATGCTCAAAATTCAGTTCAACTGTTTGCCTCCTTTCTCACTGATTTGTGCCTTTTAGACTGAAAAAGGCCCAAACCAGAGAGTTATTATGTCTTTGGGCAACAGAAACCTCATATAGGGCCCAGAGGAAATTCAAATCAAGAGGTTCCCAGCAGGAATGTGGCTAGTCTGCTCCAGAAGAAACAAGGTTTGGCAGCCAGAGATTGTTTTGATGATGCCTTCAACTATGAAGTCATAGCTCAGTGTGTATGTCCAGAAACTAATTTCACTCTCCCCTGTAATTATCACACTGCTAAAATTTGGCATCTCATATTAGATTCTGACTTCTAGAGCCAGAAGGAGTTTTGCTTTCCTTTTAGAAAGGAAATTATGAAAAGCTGTAGTGGGAAATAAAATAACAGGTACAACAACAAGCCCACATACGGGTTGTGTTAGAATTATCAGTGGAAAAGGGCTTAAAATCTTTTTATAGAGGAATTAAAGATTAAAACTCTTAAGTAATGGAAATCTTAAGATATTTTGGTAGGAATTGGAACTAACTCTGAAAAACAAACCTCTTAAAGTTTTCAGGCAAGAAAATCAGCCCCCTTCTTATTTGCTCTGTGGGGCTGTTGCCCAAGAGGTGGACATTTCAAGTGTCTCTCTACTTTGGTAATATTGACAGCAGTATAGGTCAGACCTCAGCTGTGGGATGTCTCCAGACTGCTCACAAGTTGTGGCAGCCCTCATTTGGTGACATGGTCATTACATGAGTAGAACTGACTTCAGCCTTGCTGTGCATTCCTTTAACCTAGCTATGTACCTCACCATATGTTTGGGCAGGAGAAAGCATTAGATGGTGTGGGCATTGTTTACTTCCTGCACAGCTGCTCCCCGTCTCTCCAAGGGAAAGTAGCCAAACTGAGACAACCCTTGTTGCGAACTGTGCCAACAGGATGCAAGTGGCCCACCTCTGGGGTCACAAGTTTTTTTCTGCAGGGAATGGATGTACTGTCAATGTTACTGTAAAGGAATATGGCTTGCCACTAGCCATGCACACAGACATGTTGACCAACAGACCCCAAGAGCTCTGAGTACAACAGCCATGCAGAATAGAGTCCTGTGTTCTCCCCAGAAGATTTCTTCCTCCCTGTTAACCTTGAGTGATGGGAGCTGTCAGAAGGATCCCCAGGGGTACCAGTGTAAAAATTCTGACTACTTGAATACAGTCCCTAAAGGCTTTACCTTAGTACTTTGGAGTAAATAAGAACAAGAGTACAATTACTGACTTTCCCAAGCCCGTCTCTCTTGAACGAGTAAAGTCAATGCTTTAGAAATATAATTACATTTAGCTGATTAAAAAAAAAAAAAAAAAGAACAGAAAAAAAAAGAAAAAGGGAAAAAAACAGGTTAAACCATGTGAAGGAATTGTGAAAAGTTTCATTTTCTTTCTGTGACAATAGATGTGTTTTTTCTATAATAAGTTTTATACGTTGTTGGGAATATATACTTCTAAAAATGGATCTGGACATTTGATTTGGGACACAGAGAAGACACCTGGAAAATACTGACTATTCTGTCCAAGTTGTGGCCACATCACCACACAGCTCTAACAATAACCATTTGATCCTGTGAGGGGTATATTGTAGATCCTCCTCTCTCAACACAACACCCTAAGTGAAGACTATTACGATGGTACTTCCATGTTGTTACCCTGGAAGAGGCTGAACTTAGCCAAATAGCATATGGTATCCTTCTCTTTCACTCACTCACCCATGCTGCAAGAGACAGCATGAACAATAAAACTATATAAATAGCAATGGGATGTAAAGGAGGAGGTTGGAAGGGAGAAAATACAGGTTTTTTTATCAGTTTACCTAGCTAAGGGTATCAGATAAACATAATCACACACAAAGAAGCACACGGAATCATAAGGTTTGGAAGGGACCTCTGGAGATCATTTAATCCAACCCCCCTGCTAAAGCAGGTACCCGATAGAAGGTAATACAGGTTGTCTGGATGGATATTGAATATCTCCTGATAGGGAGACTTCACATTGACATCGATTTTGAACATCACCTAGACTTGTTCTTTGGTGTCAGAGTAGGAGGAAGTCAGATTGTCTGACCCAATAACTTTGCATGGGTTGTTATTTCTCTGGTTATTAACTACTAAATCAGTAAATTGTTAGCATATCTGAATCTGAACACAACAAGCTTTACTTGCTCATCCAGTTACTGTTGTGCATGCTTTGACATCAGCTTCATGAGGGAAGAGGATCTGAACCAGGAACTCCTATAAAAAATTATTCTTTGAAATCAGATTAGTCAGTCAGAAATGCCAAGTGATAAGAGAAGACTTTCCTTTACAGACTTCCTTTAGCAGTTCTAAGCCAAGGGCATCAGGAGGACACAAGCCTTCCTATCTACCCAAAGAGGTAAAAAATGCTGGTCCTCACAAAACATACTGTTGCAACTTCACTGTGGCAAGTTATGGAATATAATTAGAGATGGATTAAAACCAGACAGTTTCTCTTCTAAAAATAACAGAGCAGTTCTCCTTTCTTTCACTCTATTGAACTTCTGTGATGCATCTCAGACTCAACATCATCTTCTTCTGTCTGGAACACCAGGTTAAAGAACCAGAGTGGAAGCAGACAGTAATGTTATGCAACTTAAGAAGCTGCAGGGATCCAGCTTTCTCCCAGCTAAAGAGAGAATTATTCAGCCTGAGGATTTTAATACTGAATATGTATCTACTGAGTAAGTATCATACTGAATAAGTACCTTTCTCTAAAAAATTTGCCCTGTGTATCTTCAGACCAGCACAATTACAAAAAGATTAATTTTCAAACTTCTCATTGCATAGCAAAAAACGTTATGACAGTCCTTCCAAAGTGTACAATACTTTCAGTATAGACATCATGTCAAAATGTCTAGCATCTATAAAACTAGATGAGCTACTTTCCAAAAAGTATTTTACAGAAGTGATTTTACTTGCATTCTAGTTTACATTGGTCCAAAACATGCCTCTATCATTCAAATCAAAATGAAGTCAGGTATTATGTGCAGTACATTAAAAAAAAAAAAAGAAAAAAAAAAAAAAAAAAAAAAAAAAAGCATGTAACTGAGTCTCCTGTATCCAGAAACTGGATTTAATGTTTCTTGTTCCCTCTCTATTAAGTATGGAGAGAGGTGCTGGCAGGAAGCCATCTGTCCCACCTAAAAGCTGACTGGAACATGCAGTATAGCTACAGCTGAAGTCACTGTTTCTGTAGCAAACACAATTGCAACAGCATTCAGAAGTAACTTCTGACGCTCAACCCCGGAAGCTCAGTGCCATTCCTTTGACTTTATCCATTTGAATGTAAAAGAAAACCTTATTATGCTGCTGGAAGAACGGAGCTAAGCTCTGCACATGCAGTATTTCCACACACAAGTTGTAGTTAGGGCTCCAGTATGTCATCAGTGTGGTTGCACATTACCCACAAGTATGATGTTTTCTGTCAATATTTGTTCAAGTCTGGAAATAAGTGGATTACCTACCTTCTGCAAAGGTTTGCGTGTTAGATTTGCTGTTATCAGATCACAGAGGGTGTAGCACAAATTTAACTACAATCATTTCAAAGAGCTAAGGCTCCTTTCTCACCCTGGTGGTTTACCACAGACCTATCACAGGAACATCTCAGAGACAGGGATGTGGTCAAAAGATATAAAATAGATGACAACAGGAGAAAAATTCTACTTTTACTTTTCTAGATATAAAATATATAACACGATAGTCACAAGAAGTAATTCAGGAATTTTTTTTTCCATTATCATTTTCACAAACATATGAAAGGACTGGTAGAATAAAGTAATGAAGATGTTTATTTCACACCCCTTATATGTCTTTCTTACATATCCATTGGAAAGGTCATTTTCCAACACATTTTCTACCCTGTAAATATTTTCTTACAGCAGTGGTTCCTACTTTAAAATGAACAGAACTTGAAAGGAAAAGAGTTGCAGAGGTGAACAGAGGATAACAACTTTTTCTGTGATGTCCCCAAACCAACCTATAGTACATACCTTAACCAGCTGTCATGAAAACCAGGATCTTGTTGAGGCCCCTGAAGCAGCATCTTCCTGACAATGGGAGAGTGTAGGCTTCTGTGAGGTTCCTTGTTCAGTGTTTGTTTTCAGACAAATGGAGTTTCCTGGCTTCAAAGGAAGCAAGTATTAGTATCCTAGAATAAAACCTGTATATTCCGCTACTAGGGGCAAATATTTACTCAGACTTGACTATGAACACTTACTCTTTTAAACCTATAAAGTGGACTTTTCAAGATTTTTTGAGCCTACATGCTTCCTCGAGCAATACCTGCTCCAATTCCAAGCTAAAGGAATTTGGTGCAGTTAAAAGGAAACTGAAATGTAGCACTTCAAAAAAGCAAGAGGTGAAGAAATGAAAATTCCAAGTGGGTGAAGAAGTCCATTTTTAATGGACTTTAATACACAGCACTACAGTTAGAGCTACATGCAGTGGGCACCTGGAGAAGCACTTGTATGTGATTGTCTAACATTATTATAGTATGGAATATTAACAAAAAAAAGTGCTTCAAAATGATTCGGTGAAAGGGGTAGAGGAATGGGAAAATTTGCAGGTCTAGAAAGGAAGAACCATAATTATAACTATAATCTTTGTTCCTGAACATTTTTTTTATATATCCACTTAGTTTTTTTTCTGCTTAAAGTTAATATACAAAGATTCTTTCACAATTTGTTTCCATTAACTTTGTCCTTGAATGAATTTATTTTGAATTAAGCTATATTTCTATTACTCCTTCACATACCTATTTTCTCTTTCAATATTTCTTTATTTTAAAATGCATGAATTCCTGCTTTCTGATTTATTTTAAGCCAAGCAACTTTCTGCTTGATGTTTTCTCAATTAATGACACTTGCTTCTCATTTTTCTAAATAAGCACCATTTTCTTTTAATGATCTTCTGGCTTTGTGTATGTATGATATACAAATACCTACAACAAGCCTTTTATTATGTTGTTTATGGATTTCATATATGTGTACTCTGTTTTTATATGTGTGTTTTTATACCTTTCTTATGTTCTTTGTAAAAGAAAAGTACTTCTCTCTCTACATTTCCATACACCCCTAACATTTTTATTAGCCAGATAAGAGAACACGAGCTCTATTTGCTAACACGTTAGTATACAAAAAGGAAGAGTAAATTAGTTTGCTTTTGTTTTATTAGCTATTAAAATGGTTTACATGTTTTCTAGAGAACAGAAAGTAGCACAAGATGTTAGGCCTATATATGCTATCAAATATAATTCTATTGGGATATAAAGTATGCAGGGCCACACTAGTCTATTTTGACACCTTTATTCTATTACGTTCAGGGCACATACCACATCTCATCATAATTACCTATGAAGGTAATACCATGGTGTAATATTTTTTCTAGTTAGGCAACTTCTAACATGCAAGTGACCAAGTAATCAGCTTATTCCAAAAAATCAGGAGCAGTAACTATAGCTAGTAGGAAATATAACTTCTATCTTCTCAGAGATCCAGAAAATTATACTGACTGTGCTAAAATCCTTTGGTCCAATATCAGTATCTCAGCAAAAACAACTATTCAGTGGGAGGCTTGCATGCTTCAAGACCTGTTTCTGCTTTTTCCTTTCCTGCTACTGGTCCTGCTCCTCTGCACAGTCAAGATAGAAATACAGCACAGCCAGGTATCCTTTAAAAGGTAAAACTGTTTTATGGAATAGCTTTGGGTTTTAATCTGAATTTTTTGGGGAACTGATGGCTGGGAGACTTTAATATTTGCGACACAGACTTCAGACATAGTTAAACTACGTGTATTACATCTGTTAAGTTTTATGCACCTTTTCAGTCTTATTTGGGGAAGTGTAATTAGTGTAAATATCCAGAGGGAGGAAACATTCCCAGAGACCTCCCAGAGATCCACCACTCAACTACATATACACAACACTAAGGAGGATAAAAGCCTGGGCTGATATAGAGCAGGGACTGTTCTGTTAAACCTCAAACTGATACAACTTTATTTCTTGAAGCAACTCAGAGAACAGCAATCCCATATGGTTAATTGGTGATCTCTGACTATATCTCTGTGTACAGGTGAATGTGAATTATTTCTTTATAAATCATTAACATAATTCTTGTTTACCATCACATTGTATTATGACAGCTGACTGGAACAAAGTAATTGTGTCTGACAGAGTTGAGGGCAGGAGTTGACCCTAAGTTAGATGCGCTAAAACTGTCAAGATGAGAAGCCCAGAAATGTTTCAGGTGAGATTGTTCTATGGTCCAAATCACATCTTCACTCCCACATAGAACACTAGTTGAGAACTAGTGATACGTGTTTCACTATCAAATCTGGTTTCATGAGCATTACTGAGGGAAAAAAAAGGCAAAGAAACCAGTCTCTATCAAGACCACCTCGGATGCTGCCATCTGTTGATGTGGCTGTTGAAGTAGCAATGAACTGTGACTAGCAAGAGCCTCTTTCATCATCACCATAGTACTGTGAATACATGTCAAATTGAGGTTTATGGGGTCCTATCACCTCATTCATTGAAGAACTGTTTCTACAAAGAGTCTTGTCTAGCTCAGGCCTGTCACTACAGAGTGAAACACTTGCTATAGGTGACTGATTATGTATAACTGGAGGCTAAATAGGTTCAAATGCAACTCATTTCCCGCACTGACCCAGCCCCAGCCTTAACAGTCACATCTTGGAGGTAAATGTTTAGTGGGGGCAGATGTTTTTCCTGCAGGGTATTCACATTTTGCACGCAGTTTCCTGAGTTTCTCCTTTTATGAGGGTCTTGTGCAACACTGCAAGCCTGGCAGAACAGGCTGTGACAGGGTGTTTTGGCATTTCAGCCTTGCACTTGCTCCTTCCAGTCAAAGACATGTCTCTAAGAGAACAGGTGTACAGTGGCTGAGCAGATCAGCTGATTTCACGCACACATCCATTTTTAATTGGTCCTGGATAAACACCTGTGGTAATTCTTCGCTAATATTTACTCAAAGAATTCTCTGTTCTAGGGAACAGCTGCACAATATATCCTGCTTCAGTGCATTCTGGCATTTGCATCTATTTCTTAGACCACTATCTAGCTTCCTGTAGACTATTACCTGCCTGCCATCCACAGACTACTTTGCAGCCTGTTGTTTTGTTCCTTTATTGCAAGACCTTTGTGAAAGACAGGAATCTTTTGCCCTTACATGTCTAGCAGAAAAGAGTTTTGTCTTCTAGTCCTACTCAGGGCTGCTCTAAAGGAGTACTTTTCCCAGTCTGTATACACATACAGGATTGCTCCTACCAAGTGCAATACCTTGTACTTGGTCTTGTTGAACGTCTCTTGGTTCACATGGTCCTACTTCTCATTCTGACCATCTCACTCTGGATGACGTCCCTTCCTTCCACTCTATCAACTGCACCACTCAGCTTTGGTGTCATGAGTAAACTTGCTGAGGATACACTTGATCCCACTGTCTAGATCATGTTGGACTATGTCAGAGGCCTTGCACAAGTCCAGGTATATGACATCAGTTGCCCTTCATCAGGTAAGTGCTGGGTAATTGGCTTAGCAAACACACTGGCTGGGTATTCCTCCCAAGCAGCACGTGAATCATGTTTCCCTGGCTTCTCCTCTCGCCGTTCTTGAAGATACAAGTGTCATTTGCTTTCCTCCAGTCTTTAGACACTTCTCCAAATCACCACAATTGGTCAGAGATTACCAGCAGTGGCCTTGCAATGACATCTGCCACTTCCTTCAGCAGTCATAGGTGCATTCCATCAGAGCCCATGGATCTGTGAAAGTTCAATTTGCTTAAGTACTTGATCCTCTTCCAGTAAATATACATCTTTGTTCCTCCAGCATGGCCTCTGGAACCTTGGATTCCTGAAAGGCAGTCTTTCTAGTGAAGACTGAGGCAAAAAAAGCATTCACTATCTAAGCCTTTTTGCATGTCCTGTGTAATCAAGTCATTCAGCAGTTGACCCATATTTTCCAGTCTTCCTTCTGACAACAAAGTACCTACAGAAGCCTTTATTGTTTTCCTTTATTTGCCTAGCCAGATTTAATTCCATCTTGGCTTTGTCTTCTAACTTCATCTCGGTAAGTTTGAACAGTATCTCATACTCAGTACACTTCATAATCTAGATCTTAACCTAACTTTGTATTTTGGATCAAAACAGAGTTACATTTCTTGAGGGAAAGGTGTTGATCTGCAAGTGAATATACTTCTGGAAAGAACATGGGGCATGTACAGTAGCAAGCTAGATTTCCAAGGGTTCTGTTTATTTCTTGCCATCACTGTACTACTTCATGGCAATCAGCTAGAACACTTCCTTTCAGGTCTGTTGCTCCCTGTTTAGTCAGTTAGGAAAGAAGCTCATACTGATGATATGCAACATCACTTCCAGCTACCCATGACAGACAGTACCATTTGTCTCTTCTGTTGCATAAAAGAAATGAAACGTATATTGGTATGCTCAGCATGTACACTGACTGACTCTCATATTCAGCTCAGGATATTTAACTTCCTTATAGGTCCACAGCACACAACTAGGAATAAAAGATTCTTCTATTTGCATCATATTTCCCAGGAAACCCTGTCAGATATTTTTTTTTGCCCCACAATCATTACAGAAACAAGTGTATTTAACCATGTAGTACATGACACCAGTGAAATTTTATCTGAATTAGAATTCCAGTTTTAGGACATCCACAGTTATGGGCTACCTTGTTACTATCGAGAGAAAGCCTGGTATTTATTTTGGGTAAAATAAAGTGGGAGATTTGTACTTTTTTCTACCACAACCTGACAAATTTCCTTTCAGCTACTTGTCTACACAGCACAGTTCTATAAACAGATTATTTATGAAAATAACAGAAAATTTATAACTCACAATATATTAGTAATAAAAAATTACTTCTAATGCAATTAAACATATCTGCAAATGTACGTGCCTATACATAAAACTGGAACGCTTACCTTAAAATAATAGAGATAACTGTGCTTTTTGATATCAAACCATGTTAACTCTTTGTAGAAAAGTTCTGGTCACAGTTCCAAAATTCGTGATTTGGATAATGATGTTTCTTGATGATACAAGATGGTCAGCAGGTACACTGGAAAAATAGACAGGCATCAAAATTATACAGATAAACTGTAAAAGGTATCTAAAATAAACACCAGAGCATACAAATTATTTGAGCAGTAGATTTGGGGTTGCAACTGCAGAGAGAATTAGGTACCACAAAACAGCCAAGAAAATGGCATACAGTTTGCTATAATTTCCAGTTAGCTTGTTAGTAAAATAGCATCATACTAAGTTCCATTCAGTTATTTCCTGTTTACTATTGAATAAATTTGAAACTCCTATACTTTCAAAGCACTATTGCACAATCTTTTATATGCAAGCTACCAGGAATGTATACTGCAGCTTCATCATCCTTATTAGAAAAACTACCAAATTACACTTCAATCTGCAACTACCAGTGGTTCTTATCATGATTGTGATTCCTGCTGACAACAACAGCATCAGAAATCACCATCAGCTTATGGTTATCCTCAAACAATGCACTCAAAGATATACTAATGAGAACCAGAGTGTTGGGGACATATGAAATAACTGCCAGTAAGCTGGACAACTGCATAACTCCACATGCATTATGAACTGTGAGGGGAAACCTTGGTATTTGTAGGTTAGGGTAGAGACACGTGAAAAAAGAAACCTGTTCATAACCTCTTCAGATCAGTCTGGTCCTCTTGACTGTTTCTTCAGAAGGCGCTTTCTTGGTTCATTTTAACCAATATTCCATACCCTCAAGAAATAGTATGCCATATGCAAATTTCTTCTGGGATTGTGGCCAGAGCTAAGATGCAATGTTACTACTTTACCAGATACTTCCTTCCACTTCTCCTCCCTTTTCTCCGAAACTTTCCACAAGGGGCCACAGGAAAATTCTGAAAATCCCTGCCAGAGCATGTGCTGAGACAGCATTTCCATTAAGTGTAGTCTTTGTAGATTTGGGGACAAAAACAAAAAGAAGTGCTGAGAAGATCTTTATCTGGAGCTGTTTCTCGAAAGCAGAGTATCACAATATTACTTTCCCCATTTGATTCAGCATGTGTCAAGAAGGCTGCCAACAAAAGCATAGCTTCAGACTTCCAGGATTTCATTAAAACACGACAGTTTTCACACTACAGAATCTGGATCTGAGATTTAGAACACTTTTTTTTTTTTTTTTTCAGGGAATGTCAAATGGAAGAGTGATAGAAATGTAAACCCAGAGTACTGGTATTTAAAATATACATCAGTGCCAGAAGTTCTTGCCATTCTTAGCACTTAACCTGCTATTCTGGGTTACCAAATACTGAATTTTGTTATGCACTGCCCCAGACAGTGAATAGGGCTTGATGTACATTTAAGATCTTAATGGGATTTTTCCTGGTTAATCTTACACACTGGAACTGTAAAGTGTAAAATAGTAATTTCTCTTTACCCAAGGGAAGGATCTTTGACCCATTTATTTACCTCTTCATTTGCAATTCTGGCTCTGACCACGTTTCCCTGATGTCTCTACTCTATCCGTTTATTTACCAGTATAAATAACCACCCCCTCAATGCCTCCAAATTTTAAGCTTCTGAACAAGAAGCCAATTCTGCAGATCTGCTTTTATTTAACACAACACCTCCATCCCCTCCCTGGACTTTTGCAGTTAAGAGGTTAAAAAGGCTTATATTACGAGCCTGTGGAATTTTCCCCTTGTTTCTCTCATGGAAAAGTAGGCTGTCAAAGTGCTATCAAGGTGAATCACCTCCCAGGACCACGAGGTTTAATTGGTTGCATTGCATACAAAAACATAATCATTAATTTATGCAGACTTGAGAGCAAGTTGAGCAAGGGTTTTGCTTATTGCTTTGAGAAGAACATAATAAGCTTTGAGAATATCTGCAAATGAATTATTCAATAAATAAAGCTTAATTGAATATCATAAGATTTTATAGGTCAAATACGTCAAAACCTGTTTCTACTACTTGACAATCTAGGCTATCATAATGTTGTACTACAGAAAATGTATGGAATTTACATTGCGTTCTCCAGTTCCTATTTACAAATTCAGCTTGGAACAACTTGGTAATAATGAGGAAAACTGATCACAGAAAGAAAACACCTTGAATTTCCTCAGCTATTTTTATCAATGCAAATACAAGGAATTCATGCAAGCCATGATGAACTGCTTCTAATTTGATTAGGTTCTGGCTTCATGTAATGTCTTTTGATAAGCAGTGGTTACAGCAAAGTTGAATACATCATAAAGCCTAAAAGAGTATGCTGAAGTAACCATTGTACAGCTCCAATATGGCAAAAAAGCCCCTGGTTACATGCAACCCATTTTAATCCCTATGCAGTGAATAGCTTCTCTTACTGCTTTCACCTACAGGCAGTATGTTGTCTTGATCACTTCACTTGGGCAAAATAAAAGAGGACTGACATCCTGGGAGCAGAAAACAAGGCAGTCAAACCTACTTTAGCCAAATCTTTACATCAGTCTTTTAGCAAACTGCCTTAGTACCACTCAGCTGTGCAACTCTTCAATGACTGATGAACGCGTGCTTCTTGACTCTTCCTTCACAAAAATAAGATTGTGTTTCAGCAATGTTGCATATATAACAGCCAGAACAGCTTATCAAGAGATGGAGACAATTGTCTGCAATTGGGAATCTTTGAGTCAAGAAGGGACACTAGCTGAAAAGATATGCTCTAAATCAAATGTAAATAGGTAATATGAAGAAAAAAACAAAGGATAAATGAACACATGAGGGTGTAGTCTGAATTACAGACACAGTCTGGTTCAACAAAAATTATCACAATGATCTCTGAAGGCTTTGCATCTTTGAACCTTGAAATGCATTAGGAAATGTTTTGAATATCATTGGAAGAGCATGACTCAAGTTTAGTTCTGTGCAGCTCCATTGAGTTCTGCAGAAGTACTTTGAAAGTACACCAGTACAGAAAACTTGAGTTTCCTGGAGTCTTGAATTCAGTCCAAAAACTGTAAGAAAAGAAAGCGCTCTCCACCTGTTTGCATTAATGATTCAGAGAAAACAAATGAGCATACAAAGGAGTTCCAAAACTGCAGGATCCACACCATAAAAGCAAACTTACTTTTCCTGTTTCTCTTCTTGTCAGCCAAAAAGAGAACATGGAGATGGACAGCTTCCCGGGTTGCAATTGTTTCAGAAAGCCTAAGAGCTCACTGTCTACTATGAAACATACAGCAACATTTTCTATTACTTTCTGGGGATTTTATTAGACTTATTTTATCCTACTTGTAAAGACAGAAAAAAGGACTCCTCATTTTCTCTATCAAAAATGTTATTGCATTGATAAAGTCAATAATAGAAGACAACCCTTTGTGTCAATATTAATCTGAGATAAACTTTATTAAAAAGTCTAATCCACTTTCAATTTCAAAAAAAGTCAGCCTCTTACCAAATCTGCTCTGTAGTCATTTTTATGAACTTCTAATAAATTCCATTGTAGACAAACTTCTTTCTTCAGTACTCTGATGTTCACTGAAAAATAAGTGTAAGGTATTATCAGTTAAGATCTACATTTGATACATTATCTCGTATTTTATTTGCTCTAATACAGCAATTTGTGTTTGTAGTGTGCAGAAATTTCCAGAAGCATCAAAGCAACATTCCCATTTTAGTAAGACAGGAAAGTATAATAGTGTTGAGCTTAGTTTGAATCAACAATTAAAAACTTGCTTCCGCAACATTATTTTAAATTATTCAAGATTAAAGTTTAGTTATTTCACCAATAAGCAATATCTGCTATTACTTCAGTCATGAAATAGAAACATCTGCAAATGACGTACTTCAATGAGGACATTAAATACTTGCTAGCACAAATTATCCTTGTTCTATCCCATATAGTAAAAATACGGAAAAAAAAGCACTGAAGGCACAACAACTGATAGAAGGATATTTCCCTAAAGCTAACTGTGGGGCAATATAAACAAGAGATAAATGTGCTTTGTCGTAGCATACAAAAAGAAATCTTAGGTTTTCTGTTCTGTATCTGTATAATGGCTCTGCTCCACAAGCATGTATCAGAACTAACTATACACAGAGTAAGTCTCAAGATAACGTAATGCAGGACAAAAGTATCAGAAAGATAAAAAAAGACAAAAAAAATCCACATATTTCTCCTTACCACAATGATTACTATGTCAACAGAAGAGATATGGAAGAAAATCAAGTATTTGAGAACCAGGATAATATAATAAAAAGGTATATCTATCCTCTAGGAAGTAATTTATTATGAAAACTAGGTGAATTTGACATAGTTCAAGGAATCTAGAAATGCTGTTGTTTCAATTTTTAAGGTGACCACAAACAGCTTGTAATCCAGTGTTATTTTCCCATTTAGCAGCTTGCAAAGCCTCCCCCTTAGCTCTGAAGTCTACGTGGGCCTCTCTCAGTACACCTGATTAACAATAATGCAGATTCTGCCTTCATTCAGTCAGAAATACAGTGTTTAGAGGAGCTGAAGTTATACTCTGTCAAAACTAGACAAGAGAGATAGCAATCACTACCAGCTTATATCACCATATTCCTGCTGAAGACTCACTGTCACATTGCCATCAGTAAAACTTGCCTGATTATAAGAATAGAAGGAGCAGATTCATTTAGTCAACCACCTTTGTCAGGCATTTCAGGTCATGGGAAGCAAAATCACTCAATGCTGTTCTGAAATATAAAACGTGAACATGGAACAGCAGTTTTCATTTACTTGCAGCAACAAATCAAAGCAGATAAGGATTTTCATAGTTTTCTGAACAATAAAACCCAAAACTGACTATAAAAAGGTCAGTAGACAATTCACCCTATGACGTATTTAATGTTCAATACAGTGCAAGCCTAGCTGTTCAAGTTTGACAGCATTTTTGTTTTATATCATACTTTGACATTCCAAAACGATAAGCAAGCCAACAACTTGCCTTAGCAAAACATGCACACCAATTAGTCACCTCCATGATGCATATTTGGAGAAAATATCAAAAAACCACAGGCCACGATAAGTGACAACACAGAGCCCAGAGAAATGAGGATTTTTCATGAGAAATTCTTCTTGACTTACTCAGATTCACTGGGAAAGTACTGTCTATATGAATAATGCCTGCAGGCTATCTGAAGCTGTAACGTGCCATCTCTGTGCATACGCAGTATTACACAATCTACAATTACATAATCAGATCCCACAATTCACAGGTTTTCTATTTCACTGGATGTGCTTCATGAACCTGCTGTAGGGAGAGTGAACCTGCACTCAAGCCTGAATGTGTGAGTGTGATTGTGGTCCACAGACCACCCTATCATTGTCTGGAGAAGTTGGGTCTTGAGAAATGAATGTGGCAAGCAGATGTTGCCATGTAGGAATAGACTTAATTTCTGATACATTGAAAAGACGTCATGCGTCAGAACCCTCAGATATTTCTCACATCTCCACAAAAATGTGCATTTGAAGCCAACAAAGTAAACCAAACAAGCCTGCTGGCTCAATATTGTTGACTGCAATCCAGTTACAAATAGTGACAAATGTAGTCTCATTGTCTGAGACTCTCCTAACATCCTGCTGCCAAAATAAGCAGTTAAGGCGGAAAAAGAAAGGAGGAATTTTTATGAGTGCAAAAGAACAAACATTTTACAGAAACTATGAAATTGGAAAAATACAAAGGAAGACAGAAACCTTAGCAGCTTAGGAAGCAGTTGTATGATTCACTGTATCAGTATGGATAATGTATATGTAAGTTCATATATTGGTAACGGTATATATACCTATATATTTATATATACACACATAAAAATTTATATATCCAGTTTTTAGACAGTGTGTTCCTTCTATTGTATTTGTATTACAACTTTCTACTTGTATTACAAACCTATCATGATGATATCCACCAGTTCCAATACACAGACATTTTTGAGGTTGTGTATCACTACTGTTCCTTCCAGGTTTTTGTGCTGCTCAGCTCAGCCATCCCTTACACCAGCTTACATTTGTACTAGTCATTCTGCTTATTTCTGCATTTCTACTGAGACCGTAAACATTACCACCTGCTTCTAAAGACTGATTTTTTTATTTGTTGTACACAACAGAGTTGTCCAGCTTTCAGTGGTTTTCAGTACTGCCACTATGAGCATATAGTCCTGTTCAGAGATACCAGCTCTGATCCCAAGCACAATGCTGCAGGGCCAGTGCCTCAAAGAAAGGCAAATTCACTGGGTTGCAACTTCATGCTCCTATTTAGTATTATAAATTTATCTTGGCTGTTGTTAGCAGAAGGATATCTGCAACACGCACTGATGCACAATGTAAACCTGTGCTCAAGTATGTGTGTACACATGTGTATTCTAGTCTATAAAGTCAATCGCAAACATCAATATGCACAATTGTAATGTTTGTGTTTACAAGCTGTAAAAAGGATTAAGTACTGATCCCCTCTATACACAGAGAGATCCTGGATGTTTGCAGGTGACATGACAACCTTACTGTCAGTTGTTTCCTCTTGATGCAGGATGCACACTGTTTTTTCTACAGTTCCTTCTATTACTCAGTGCAGAGTAGGGATTTTTTGGTAAAGAATTAAGTTTAAGTACCAAAGAATATAGCCTGAAAGATTTCCTGGTTTGTTTCTTTGTTGGACCACTTAAAACTGAACTGACTGAATGAGGAAAATGCTGAAAAGATCAAGGACAGTATCATCAGGCTGCTTGAGTTCCATAAACTTCATTGGTGATATCAGCTAAAAGATTTGTACCAAATTATAGCCACAATTCTTCACTGTACTTTCTTCATTTTCTGGATAATTAGTTTGAAACACTGAGAAAGAATGGACAGAAATGCTGAGCATTGAGTTACTGACAAAACCAATGTAAGCCATGCTACATGGTATGTAAATACTCTGAAAAAAAAAAGAAATTGCCTTCAACCATATACCCAAACTTAGTAGAACTACTGACCATACTTCAGTTGTGTTTCTTCATCTGCAATAATTTTGTAAAATCTTAGTAATAACTTAGTAATAACAATTTGTGAAGAAGTCAGTTGCTACAGTGATAGCACCACAGAGACTTACTTGAGGAAATCAGTCATTCTGCTACAGAGAAGGATGTGAATAGGAACCAGTAAACAAGATCTGGTCCACTACTGAGTAGAGATAAATAAAATATAGCACTGCTGTTCATTAACTGTGAAGTGGAAACCACAGAGGTTCAGCTGTGTAAGAATCTTCTAGAAAAGTCACGTGCCACTACATAATGCATATTTTATCAGAAAACTTAATACTAGATCACAGTTCATTTGCCCAACAGAGAAGAATGTCATGATAAGTCTAAATTCTGTTTTTTTTTAATTTCAGACAATTGCAATTGCAGATCATAGCTACATAAACCTCAAGGAGCAATGTTGCTCACATCCTCTATCTCCTATACTTCTGGAGAAACAGTAGGTAACATTAAAAATGCCTGCATTTAAAACTGCACTCTGGGCATCTTCATGGAAATGCTGTCATAAAATGCTGTCATATGTCATATGAGCACTGAACAGCACTGTGGATTCAAAGATCAACCAAAGCAAATAAATGGGGCTTGATTTTAGAATACAAACTCACAAAAAGCATTAACTGATCTGTCTCTGCAGAAAATAACATTTTTTTCTCTTTCCCTGATTTAAAGAAGCATTTCTGTTATTTCATCATGCCTATTGTCATGTCTAAACTCTGAGCAAGAAACACAAACATTAAACTGCTTCCTATAGAGGAAAATAGAAAAGAATAGAATTGAACAGTTCTGTTGGAAGAAACGTCCAAACATCACGAAGTCCAACAGTCTAACCATGACAGGGCCAATCAAAAGTTCAAATATACAATTGAGGACATTATCTAAATGCTTTTTGGTCACTAACAGGCATAGGGCATCAACCACCTGCCTTGAAAGCCCGTTCCCGTGTCTGACCACCTTTGTGGTAAATAAGATTTTCTTAATGGCCAGTCAGAACCTTACAGGCTCCTGAAGGACATCTCTCTCCATTTTCCCTGCATTGTAGGAGACAAAAAAGTCAGGACAAATTTGGTGAAAGCAAAAGCTAGGAGAGTGGGTATGTCAAGAAGAGGAAGATAGAGGATACTGGAGGAAGAAGAAAAGAAATGAAGACTGAAGAGCAGCAATGACTGAAAGTAGAGCTGATGTGAAAAACCAGCTGGCAGATGTAGCCAGTAACTGGAAGGGTCATTCTGTATGCAAAAATCATGGGAGCAACAACCTGGATTTACAGAGAAGGTGTGAAGGAAGAAATGGGCTAAAACAGAGCTGTTCAACCTCTGAATGCTTTTTGACAAGAAAAACACCTCTGCTAGTTACTAACATGGTTACTCTGGGAACTTGTAGTAATGTCACATTATTGTGCTAATGCTAACATTATTGTTCACTTGACCTAGCCAACATCAGTCATGGTGTTTCAGATCTTTCCCAGAAAACAAAGTTTAGTTACTTTATGAGCATAGATGTATTTGAAATTCAGTATTTAAATGTTTTCTCTTTCCTTGAATAGGAGGAATTAAAAAATACTCTTCCATCTTGCTTGTGTAAGTCTATTGAGGGAATGGAGGTGAGAAACAACTTCATTTGAATAATCAGTAATACTAATGAATTAATTTATCATAAATATTTGCAAATTATTTTCACAAGCCTCATATATTTTGATACATTTCAATATAATTTCTGAAAAGACTCAGCGCCAGATAATGAAAGTTAACTTGGCAAGACTAATGAAGGAAGTAATCGTTTAGGAGCGTGGGAATAATATAATCGGTAACAGAAAATGCAGATATGTGCAAACACTTCTGGCGGTGTCTTAGAGGTCAAAAGAATTACATTTAAGTAATAAGATTTAAGTATAAATCTGTTTAGACCTAATTTATGATGGCTTAGAAAGGGAATATCAATACTGACAAATTTGGGGCTTCAGAGACGTCATAATACTTCCCTGAACATACAGGAAGTATTAACCTGTGTATTTGAAACCACAGCGTAGCAACCGTTGATATTAACTGATTTTTCAGTGGTAGCAACGTAATGATTCATAAAGCATATTTTCCCTCTCACTTTGATGTGTTACTTCATCAGAATCACTTAATAAACTTAAGTTTGTTAGCCAGATGAGTTTACCTTTTTTTTTCCTTTTATCATGACTTCAATTACGCACCAGTTACCTTTGTTAAAATTTTTCTTTTTCAGCTATTCATCTTCAGAATAACTAAGGTGGTAACATTTCCCCTAATTTTGTACTTCATATATTTCCATACATGCAAGTATTTTGTAGCCATCTTCTTTTCCTCATTCAGATAACACTGAGGTTAATTCCACACTACTGACATACGTCAGTGAAATTGCCAGGGGTACTAATGACTGAAAGTGACCAGTTCTCTTCTTTAACACTTTTAACTTTATTTACTTATGTCACTTTCATTTGTAATTTTAAAACACTCCATAAAAACAGGATCATTTCTTGCTTCTTTCTATGGATTACAAAAAAAAAAAAAAGAAAAAAAAAAGGCCTTTTTACTTCTCCCTTCTTAATAATGAAGTTAATTATTCAAATATAACTGCTCCCGAAGACAGAATATAGTAATATTTTCCTGAAAAAAATGGGTTCAAAGAAATCTAAAATGGCCATCTTGTTCATTCCCCTGCCCCAGTGCACTATCAGTTACACTGACACCATCCTTTCAGGTGTTAGTCTAAACTGCTCTTAAACAACACAGGTGATGGAAACGCAACAGTCTCCTCAAACAACCTCTCAAACATGTGCTTCACCAGACATGTAAAAAGAATTTATTTTTCCCATTGTCCAACCCAAAAGCCACTCCCGGCTTTACACCTTATTACACCTCGTCCTGTTCTCAGTGAATATGGAAAACATCTTAGTACTTTCCTCTTGACAGGAACTGTTCAATCCATACCCATTCTGAAAAACTGTTTATCTACAGCCCAGGGTAAAACATTCTAAAAGTTTAGTTCACTATAGTAATATATCTTAATATTTAACATATTCACAAAACCTTGTTCATTCTCTCATTGTTCCTAAAACACTGAACATTCCAAAGGATATTCCTGTAAATTAGTCTTTTTGTGCCTCTAGGTAAAGGAATAATGAAAAATACATCCATTCTAACTGTAAAAAGAATATATATTTTTAACTGTAAAAATTAATCTAATTTATTATGGTGAGATCATGTTCACAAAGAGGAGAAACTGCTGAATTATCAATAAAATTGCACATGTGAGAAGAAAGAATCTTCAAGGAAGGGTTCATACTGCCAACAGTCTAAAGCAGAAGGATTTTCACTATGTCCTGTGGATAAATGCTGACCATAGATGGCTTTTAATCTTTCCCATTTTCACAGGCAAATTAGCTACATACATAGGTGCAAACTCATGGAACTTTCGTTGTCTTTTTTTGTTTGTTTTGGTTTTTTTTTTGAGAAGCTCTCATCTTTAACTGTAAGGAGGAAAATTTTTAAAGTGTGGAGTTCTTTATTCCAAGATCCTGCGCAAATATCACTCAGAAGTCCCTTTAATTATATATATCTTACAATATTAACAATTATGGAGGACTAAGCCTGAGCAAAAATTTTTCCTGTTCACCTCTTGACATTTCATCTGCAAGACTTGTAGAAAGAAGACTCCTCCTACAGTGCAAATACCTTAGGGAAGTCAGAGCATCCTCTATTTACCTGTGCACCTGCAAAGGAAAAGTAAAACATCTGAAGCCCCACCTTTTAAGAACCTTGCGAAGCAATCTGGGAACTGAGCCAAAACTTGCTCTCTCACTATATAAAACTCAGGTGCAGACCAGTAGTTTCTCAGAGGCAGGTTGTTCGGTAGTTTCTACCGGACTTCCAGAAGATGGGCACAGGTAGTGGGACACAAATACCACTATGGATATCAATACTAGCACTTGCCTACATACAGATCAAAGGTAGGAGGATTTACGTGCTCGGCATTTTTACAATTTTAAAGAATTTATGACCTGCTTCAGAGTCTGAAACTTTTTTCTTGGCTTTGCAAAGCTAACAAATACCTTTATGAAAAATTTTCTTCTCTGTTACAAATACTTTCCTTCCTAAGAAGAGGAAATTAAGTGCCTTCAATGCTCATATTCTAGTTCATGTTCTTAACACATTTTCTCAATCTGAAATCTGGAATAATTCATATTTCTGCTGCTGTACCTCAAGATTGGCATATAACTTTTGATGTGAGCCTCTGAAAGTACATCTTCTGTAAAGATACAAACCAAAAGGTGCAAAAACACATTTAAGAAAGAATAAACTAGTGTAATCTGTTTGCATTATATAAGACTCTTTTTGTTGTTGATTTACCAGCTAATGATACAGCAGGGATTTTTCTTGAAAAATATTATACATTATATTTTAAATGTTCATTTATCCTAAAGCATGAGATTTTACAAAAGCTTAGAGCAGAGGTCTGTTTTTTCAGGGTGTGAAAACAAACAGATTTGCCTCAAATATTACAAAAAAGCACTTAATACTCACAGATTTTTATTCTATTTTATTCATATTCCACCTGTCAACTTCCTTTAAGGACTAAGATGACAAGTGTTAGTTTTTAATGTGTTTTGGCTCCAGACAAATTCTAGTGAATTACTTCATATTTTTTTTTTTTACCTCCAGATAATTCCACTCATTTTAAAAAGTAGTGGTGTCTAAGAGTAACCCATCAGAAGGCTAGCTGTAGTGTTACTGTGAAATGCAATACATGTGAAGCATGTGGCACTGGGTAGTGTTGGAGCCATACTATACATGGAAAAAGAAGAATAAGCACTCTGAGGACAGGGAATGGAGGAGAGGAACCCAGAAGCATGGACCGGTTCACATCTCCAAATGCAGTATAATGTGTCCTTCCAATCCTAACTGCAGATTCCCAGCTGGTGCAAGAAGGAAAGCATTTATGGAGCTCCCTTCAGCTCTGATTTCAGCATTATCCCCTCTAGTGGTGCTACCCATGGACTGCCTTGTTGTGGGACACAACACAGTCAGCTTGGTCTGCCTTCATGATTATTTCCAACTGGCATGGCTTCCCCTGCAACCTACTCTGTATCTGACAAACTCTCAACAAGATAAATGCCTTCTGGGCCCTTCAGATTTTGAGTGTACTCCTACTTTGAAGCTCTAGGGGAATGGACTGAAAAATGATTTCACCTCTGGAAAGAGAATGTTTTGTGCGTGGCTTGTGATTTTTTTTTTTTGCCTGCTTTTTATAAAAAGTGCTTGAAAAAGTAAAATAATGAGTACCTTTGGCTTTCAGTAACAGAAGATAGAGATTGCTCCTTCTCTTCAAAAATGGGTTCATCCTGTAAAAATGGAACTAATTTTAAAGTCCTTTGGATAGACAAAGGATTTTATTTATGATTAAATGACATAATAATCATAAAATAGAAAATTAAGTCATTTATCTGAAATGTGTAACGAAGTATCAAGGTGATATTATGACAGTTAATAGAATAAGGCTCTGCTCGTATTCTCATTAGCACATTTTTGTTAGCTTCCTTACAATACTTCAGTAGCCTACAAAAAAAAAAAAAAGGCTCAGGAAGTGGTATAGGGTCATCATGGTTGCATGGAGCACAGGTCCTGATGTAAGTCTAGACCCCAACAAATGAACCATAGCTTCGCCAGTTTTTATACGCAATTTAAACAAACGTAGTTGAAAAAAAATAATGAAGGAACTCATGCAAATTAAACATTAACACTTTCCTTTTTCACTCTCCATGGTGCAGTTCAAGCCCAGGGCAATGAACAACACTCACAACTGAGCTATGATTCTCTATCGTTCCTGCAGCGACAAAAGAGTAAGTACTTTTATGCTGATATATTTCTAACATTTTATCCCAAGTTAAATTGATACAAATGCGGATTCATAGACTGGGTCTAGAATGACTTGGAGCTACTTTCACTTTACAAATCAATGAACAAACATAAATAAATAAATGAAATGGAGAGAAAAAAAACCTGTCTACAAAATATTTAAGTCCCAGCAGCTCCCTGGAGAACTAACTTCTAAGATCTCACACAGTAGATCTGGTCAACCGATGTAATACAGTTATCTAATCTTTAACTTTATGAAAGGTACATACTTTCTATCAAAAAGTGTATTTTCAGAAGGGGGTGTGTATACATACATATCACCAAGGTATTTGACAGAAGGTAATAAAAGACACATTTTTTATGCTGTGTCAATATGATCACAACACTCACAAGTGAGAATAACAGAACTGTAACTACCTTAAAGATTAGAATGACTAAGCACTAAATCATCATGTATGCGAAAGTTTTATGACACATACTGGAACACCATAATAGTACACAGCAAAATAAGGGTGAAAAGATAAAATGCCAACTGGTATACTGGTGATGACAGGTTGTAATAATAAATCATTTACTCTGCACTGCTATTGGCAATATGTAAAATCACTAGCTAGGAATTAAAAAAGTACTAAACTCAAACTGGAAGTATATCTCAAATTATTTCATAAGAGTGCATTTAATTATTGGAATAGATTACCAAATAAGGTGGTTTATGTGCTTCCCCTTAAAATCCTTACATCAAGACTTACTAAAATTGCCTTTCCAAAATCATGGATTTGCCCTAGTTTTCAGTCTAGATAGATAAGTCAATTGCTGATATTCCACAGCCTACAATTTGAAAGTCATTGTGTTCTACAATTTTGATACTGTCAAGGGAGAAACTGCAGCAAAGCCTCAAAATGTGATGTAAAAAAAATATATAGTAGGTTCTCTAAGTATTCTATCTTCTTCATAGCTGGAGCTATAGAGAAAACATTGGATTTGGACATAGAAAATTTAGGGCAGGATCCTATGAACACAAGACTTCGCATGAAGAGCACATGATTTAAAGCTTTATAGAATTTACAACACAGCTGGTTCTGCCAAGTTGCATCCTCAGCAGAGCAAAAGAGACTAGGTTCAGAAAAAAACAGCTGTTGTTTCTCATCCTCTAAGGTTCTTCAATAGCCTTCTACTTCTAAATGCAGTGAGAGGTGAAGGCTCAGATATAGACATTAGCATGGCTTTTTCTCCACTACTACTACAACACAGCAATCATACTGCTTTTGAGTTCAGATCAGCAAGGCCAGCATCAGATGGGAGTATTGAACAAATAACGTAAATAAGAACTCCAGCCAAAGATCACTGTCTTTGAAATTTGGCTGTTAGTGAAACAGTTGAAAAGAGAATACAAAGCACTGCATAAAAAGCAACAATTAAACCTTGTGGAAATTCTCACTTGGATGCAACTAGAACTAGGAAATGTTATAACACTAAAGAAGCTAAGAAATTTCTAGCCATTTTTCAGGGTTTCTCATGAGGATAAACTTGATCATTTCTTTCCTCTTACATCTTTCACCAGTTTCCAAATCCCATGGAATAACAATCATCCCGCCTCTTCAAAACACGCTGAAAGTAAAGGGTGAGTGCAACAAATGTCACGGCTCAGATACGCGTGTATTTGTGCCACACAAAACCTGGATCGAACTAAACGGGTTCATGTATTTTATAAGACCCTTCAGCCTCATAAAATAAAAAATGAACCAGAAAAATAATCAATTAATCCAGTAATAGGAATAATCTACATGTGGCATGATCTCCTCCAGTCTGTATTTTGTTAATATGATGAAGCTGTGGAAAAAAACATATCTGTAATACTGGCATAAATCACACATGATATTTCTAGTAAAGTAAGGGAAATAATAATGTGTCCAAAACACTGGTGAGATATTTCACCTAAGCAACTAAATGGAGGGATCTACAGCAAATTGCAGAAAATTCTTATGGCTCATTTTGAATCCGCAGCTGGCAACCCCTCTCACAATGGCCGTGTATGCAGCACATGGGGTAACTTCCACTTCAAGAACTTTGATGGGGACATCTTTTACTTCCCTGGAGTCTGCAATTACATCTTTACATCCAACTGCAAATCCCCCTATGAGGACTTCAATATCCAGATTAGGCGCACCATGGTGGAAAATGCTACTGTGATCACTCACGTCATCCTGAGGCTAGATGGAACAGTGGTTGAACTGACCCGCACCTCTGTCCTGGTCAATGGCAAACAGTACGTTCACATCTTCTACTATGAACTGCAATTGCTGGGACTGCTCTTACTCCCAGAAAGCTCTTTGAGCAAGCAACCTTTTCCTTCATCTGATCTGATACTGCTCCCAACCAGCTGAAGCACTCAGGTCCTTCCTCATCAACAAATTAGAGGGCCTGACAGTGAGCTACATGCAACTTCTGCAGATTATCCTTGTGTGCATTTTGTTCAGAGGAGCTACATCGCAGATGCAGCCCCATTGCAACGATTGTCTATACATGCAGTTGATTGTAGAAGCTGGACTCAAAGTATTAGGCCTTTCTACCCCTTAAGTTTCTACTTGTCATTAATTTTACCAGAACAGGAGCCTTGTGAGGAATTTCTGATTGTTCCTGTACTTGCACTGAGAAATGCAGTTAAACACATTGCAACTATAGGTTGCAACTGAGCTTATTTTAAATTAGTTAATCTGGGAACCTCCTACCTATGAAGAAATGCTATCACTGACTTTGGCAAAAGGTGTGAAACCTGTCCAAATGTTTGGGTAAATATTTGGACAGCTATCTCAGAGTGATCTGTGTATTATGGCAGCTACTTACAGCAAGCTAGACTAAAGGTTATTTTCAGTACAACTTCATGAATTGCACTCATGTCACAGAAAGCCTAAATGGTTTATCCGTTCATTATCAAGGGCTTAAAGGAGTATTCAGCAATACCCTGAAGCATACTGCCTACAAAACAGAATATCTCAGCACTTTTTTTGATCAGCGTAACTGAAGACATGCCAACATTTTACCTTTAACAGAAATAAGCAAAAGGAACAGTAGAGAAAGCAAGGCTAATCTATTGTTGACAAAGAAACAATCAAAACAGCCGAATGTTAACAAATTTGAGCCGTCTGTATTTAGTTATTGCTCTGGCTAACTTCCTCATCTTTGTGTACTGAAGCTTCTCTAAGAGTGAGAATGGGTATCAATTTGCATGTTCAATGGATATTCTGTCCCTGCTCCCACTGAATTATGGTGATCTTTTCCCAGGATTCAGATGCCCTACAGTCATATGGGAGTCTTGATAGAGAGAAGCAACAACTATATGAAAGTTTCTGCCAAGTTAGGACTGACCTTCCTTTGGAATGAAGAGGATGCCCTCCTGGTAAGAAAATATCCAATAAGTGTCAGAAAGCCTGTAATTAGAAGATAGTCCATTTAAATTTCTGCAGTCTTAATTAGTCGAGCAGACATTAATTATTTATGGATTTGTTTCTATGTTCAGTATGGAAACAAATCTACATTCCTGTCATTTTCCAGTTTTCCCTTTTTTCCCACTGAGTATCAATATAACCCCATATTATAGTGTTCCCACATCACAGTGAAATAATCAGATTCCAGGCCTGGCAATACTCAGATGTTCACAGTCCCAGGGCTAGACTAAGATGAAGCTTTTCTTGGTGGTCACTGACCTTCCACATCTTCCAGTCTGCACCAGCACACCTATGTCAAATTTTGACTACGTAAGGACAGTGTACTAACCATCAGGGTTGATATTACTGTGAACCTAAACTCACTTTCCTCATTTCTTTTAGGTGGAACTAGATAAGAAATATGCCAACCAAACTTGTGGACTTTGTGGGGACTTCAATGGAATTCCAACTAACAACGAGTTTTTTTCACAAAGTAATAAAAAGCATTATTATTTCTTGGTGCTTTGATTTTCTTTTATAGAGTAAATAGAAAGCGGGTTATATTAACTGCAAAACTAATGATATATCTTGCAGTCTGTTTTTTTATCATGTCAGTTTTAATATGTGATAGTCACAGCATTCAGATGTATTAAGGTGTTTCCATCACTGTTAGATCTTTTAAAACCATCTAACCAACTTCTTTAAATTGTTGGACTCCAGTCCCTTATATGCCTTCTTCACCTCCTTTTGCCTTTTGTATTTTAGTGATATCATCACTAAATCACTGTTTTTAATGGGTAGTGTTCCAAAAGAAAACACCTCCATGCAGAAGCTAGTCAAGGAGTAAATATAATTCTAATACTTTGTCTACTTTATACAGATGCAAAACTGACTGCCGTTCAGTTTGGGAATAGGCAGAAGATAGATGGACCTACAGAGCAGTGTGATGATCCTATTCCTTCTGCTGTTTTGACGAACTGCTCATCTGAATTTGTAAGAACCTCTCTTTCAGAATTTGCTTTTCTCAGTGTAACATTCATTATACTTTTCTCTCTTTGCCTGGAGAAGCTGCTGCTAAGATAAGTAAAACTACAGCATGAATACAGACAGACATGGGTCTGGAAATAAAATATTCCCAAATTTAGCATTTAATTCTTTGCTAAAGTGAATGCAAAAAATAAAAATAAAAAAAATACTACATGAGTTCAAGAGAAAACTGGACACTTTAAAATGAAAAAGGAATTCACTGAAATTGTCTAAATACAAAGAAACTATATAATGCTTGTGGAATCACCTGAGAAAGTAACTCAATATATGGGAACTATCAAGGGAGTTCCACAAGTACTTTTCCCATTGTGATAACATGTTTTTCAAAGATTCTAAATATATATTTCCCTAAACATTTGCTTATGGCTGCTGTTGGACAGGGTTTTGGACATGATGGACTTCTGATTTGTTTTGCTTCGTGCCTTAAATGAAATAACCATTGCTACATTTTCCAAACACTATTTCACTGTTTTCCTTTCCAGACTTCTATCTGCAAGACAGTATTAACCAGTGAAGCATTCACAAGCTGTAATGTACTTGTGGATGTTCAGGATTACATTGAAACTTGCATACAAGACCTATGTCACTGTGACACCTCTATGGCTGACTTCTGCATGTGCAACACCTTTGCTGAATATTCCCGGCAGTGTGCTCATGCTGGTGGAGAGCCTCTGAACTGGAGAACCTCAGAATTATGTCGTAAGTATATCTGGAATAGACTTTCATTTACTCTGTCCACTTATATAGAGTAAACTTCTAATATTTGACTGTTTTCCTGACGAAGATAGGTGTGTAAAGGTATGTATAATTTTCATGAAATCAGCTTATGCTTGAGTATACACAAGATTTCAGGGATATAAAAGTTTAGAGGATCTTGCATTACAATTTTCAATATATTTCTGAAGGTCTAAAATGTTGTAACCTACACTTGGATGTTGTCCATTACATCTTTACAGAAAACATCCTGGACATTAAATGTTCTTTTCTCAACATTTCAAAGGAAAAGCCAGCACTATTCTACTTTTTCTACTTTCAGCCAAATCATGTCCTTTCAACATGCAACACCAGGAGTGTGGCTCACCCTGCTCTGACACCTGCAGCAACCCTGAACGATCTGCACTTTGTGAAGATCATTGTACAGACGGTTGCACCTGTCCTCCAGGCAAGTTACTTCATACCCTTCATTCATAGCCGAAACCACCAAAACTTTCTTTATCTATTCCTGCTATGTTGTTGTTGTTGTATCATCACAGTAATATCTATGTTTCTTCCTTGATATACATACATCAGTTCTATGCTGATGTAGACAGCAGTGACACCCTTTCAAACACCAATGGGCCTGACACATGTACTTAATGACTGAGCTGTTTACTGATATTTACAGTACAAGTATGTCCCCAGGCAATCTTATAAATGGTTCATCTATTCCACCTTGTTCTCTAATAGTTTTAATCCTAATTCCAATCTAATGACGTCTATAACAGAAAGGACTTTACCTAGAAGTTCCTTATGATAATCCTAGGATTTCAGATATATTCCATTGAAGCCTAGCTCCTTCATTCTCTCCATAGCTGGCATCCTATTATTTTAAGGAGCTTTACTATTTTCCATGTGCAGGAGAAATGCAAAATGCTTCATACATCTGACAGACATGTAAACAAAAGCAGATTCTGTAGTGCACAGAACGCCTAACAGACAGTTTCTTTCCCTAGGAATGGTATTTGATGACATTAATGGTGCTGGCTGTATACCCCGCAAGGAATGCCACTGTACCTATGAAGGCGAAACTTATGCTCCTGGTACCTCCTTCTCATCTAAATGCAGATCATGGTAACATAATCCCTTTCTCATACTTCTTGATTAGGGGTGTTAGCTGAACATTTTGGAGACAGGGAAAAAATACTAAATACTCCTTAAAAACAAATGAACTATCTATTAACTGAAGTTCCTTGATTGTACTTTTTAAAAGGCTTTTTACATATGTTATCTCCTCAGACTTGGAAGTACAATTTTAAGCACACTGTCAAGACTAACCATTTATAGGAAACAAGCAAATTCAAATTATGGAGGCTGAAAAAGCCATTTACAGATGTGAATTACCATGTACCATTCTTTACAGCACTGTGTAACACTAGAGTCATACTAATAGCAATGAGGGGCAACCCTTCATATGCAGCAGAATGGATGCCAGTTTCAAAATAACTGAATTCTGTCCAATGACTAGAAATCAAAAACATTATGTTAAAAATATCATTAATATAAATTTCATATATTAATGATACTTATTTTGAGATTTCAAAGAAATGTGGTTTTATTTTCTCTAGAAGGAAGCATGATCACCAGTGATTCAAGAGGAAAATTATGGTGCATTTATGTCTAATTTAATTTATTAATTATTATTAATGCACTACCAAGGTTACAGAATGCCTTCTTCATTTCAGTACTTGTGCTGGAGGTGAATGGACGTGTGTCACCCAGTCATGTCCAGGGACTTGCAGCATCGAAGGAGGCTCCCACATTACAACATTTGATGAAAAACATTATTCCTTCTTTGGAGACTGTAGCTATGTCCTAACCAAGGTAAAAAGGAGTCACATTCTTTGCTGAAATGATATGCTATAGGAAACCACTTTCATTAAATACAAGGATGTTTAATTTAGACTACTGATAATTACATCATTTTCTGAAATTTAAAGGAAATACATGGAACTTTAAATAGATTCCAATGGATTTTCTGATAGTTTTGTAGTAAATAAATATATTTTAGTATTCTTATCTATTTGATTGCTGTTCCACGAACAGTCTCTACACTTTCCTTTTTTTTAATTAAATATTCCCTGTCTGGTGTTTTGTAACTATCTATTTCTGAGAAAGAAACATTCTCATTACCTCAACTGTTATTCTTCTTTTTGTCACAGTTAATATAGTAAATTTAATTATTTTATTGACAGCATTCAGATTTGAATTATTAAACAGAATTCACGAGAGTAGACATTTCATTAAAATGACCAACCTTCCGAACAGTCTTTCCCCATAAATGTAAAATACACTAGACTTTAAAAGTAAAATGCTAAAAAGTCATACATATATTCTAAAACCAGCATCAGAAATCATATATATTTAAACAAAACAAAACACACAAACACTTAAGACTTACTGGACTCACTAAATAAGCAGGGACTGAATCCTGAGTAGGCATGTCTCAACTAATGACTATAGATTTCAAATCTCAGAATGCAATGTATAATTGATGTTGATTTGTATTGGGTGAGTAATATAAAATCAGTTTCATAAAGACTACATATTAAATAAAGCCTGCTCTGAAAAAGCTCAAGCTGAATGTTACCAGGAAAGAGAACCACAAACACTTAAGAAATGAGCTAGAATGACAAAATTTAGGAATAAATTAGACTAAATCAACAAAATTTTTCAGTGAGAATCACAAGCATAGGGCTGGACCAACAATGGGAGCATAGATTTGACTTGTGTGTTAAACTCCCTTTTTGGCAACGGCTTGTAAAATTAGATTCACAGAGGCCCTGGAAGTACACCAAAACCCTAAATCTGGACAGATAAGATCTAAAAAGCCCAAAATTTTAAGATTACATTTTCTTATAGCAGTAATTCCATATCTCAGCTGTCTTCAGCTGTATTGTTAACACCAAAAAAATGAGTTCTGTGTGTTTCTCTGTAATAAGTTGGCCATTAGCCACACTTCGAATATAGCTCACAGAACAGTCTGCAAAAAACAAAAACAAAAAAATAGAACCAAGAGAAAAACTGCAGTTTTCCTTTAAAAGAATGCCCAAACCATCAAGCTTTTTAATCTGTTCAGTGCAGAAAAGATTGGAAAACATTTATTTCCCAGGCATACATCATAACCAAACGCACAAGAAAGGGACACTTCTTCCTCTCTAGCAGATTAAACTAATACTACCTAAACATTAGGAAGCAATAATGTTTAGCTTATTATGTCTACTGTGCCACTGAATGTCAGAAGTAATGGACAGCTTCCACTATGCAACACATTTGAGCATGAGCATACATTGCTGACTATGTACAGATAGGCAAGAACATAAGAATAGGAAGAAAAAGGAACTGCCAGCATTGATAAGGCTCACTTCAATAATAATCCATCAAAAAACCATCTGAATGTGATCTTTCTAGCACAATGGACATCTTTTGTTTTCTTCTTCTAGCTCTGTGACAGCAATGAGTTCACTGTTCTGGGAGACATTCACAAGTGTGGTCTGACTGACACTGAGACATGCCTCAAGGGCGTAGCCATCAGTCTAAGTGGAGGACAAACTGTAAGTGGCGGACAGCTAATATTAAGCACTGATGTTTTCCAATCTTAATAACCAAGTAGTAGGCAACTGACTCATAACAGCACAGACTGATTTTTTGTTTTATTTCATTTGATTTTTGAAAAGAACAAAGTAGATATATGGGAAGCCAAAATCCTCATACTTTTCTTTCATTTAGTTGTATGTTTTAGCAGACAATGGATCTCTGTAACAAACATTAAAGAAATAGTATGGGAATCTGAAAACCACCATATCTGGAGTCCACCAACTTCCCTCTTCCCCTTCCCCTCCCCTGGCTCCTTTCCTTTATCTTGAATAATACTAGATACACTATGTTAGTAAAGTGTTTTACCTCCACTAAACGTGCTTGATAATGATTGCCTTTTCCTGTGGGCAGAACATCGTGATCCAGCCTTCTGGCAGCGTACTTGTGAATATGATCTACACACAGCTGCCCTTCTCTGCAGGTAAGATCCTTTGGAAAACCTCTGCGATGAAATGACAGAATAGCTTCATGTTGGAGTCTACCACTAAATCATGTTCAACAATTTTCATCAAGCAAAGTGGTCATTTAGATAGGAACAAAAATGCCTTTCCTTCTATTTTAAAATAGATGATGGAAAAACATAGTTTTTTTACATACTCATTCTTCAAAGTAAAGACAGCCCATTTTAGTGCAGGATTTGAAATGCTATACATTTTTTTTTTTTTCAGTTCAACAACTAAGATCACACACAGCTGTGTAATTCTCCTGTATAACAAAAAATTGTTTCAACTGTTTATCTTAAATCTCTGTGTCCACAGCAAACGTTACCATCTTCAGACCATCATCGTTCTTCATCATTTTACAAACAACTTATGGTCTTCAGCTGCAGATTCAAATCATACCTCTCATGCAACTTTTTATAAACTTAGACCCATCACAGAAAGGGCAGACCTGTGGTAAGTGATCTAACAACTGCCTTCATCAGTATGCTTGATTTTGCAAGATTGTTTCACAGCCTATCTACTTCGTTTTAGGTCTCTGTGGAAACTTCAATGACATCCAGACAGATGACTTCAAAACCATAAGTGGTGTAATAGAGGGTACTTCAGCTGCCTTTGGCAATACTTGGAAAACTCAGGCTGATTGTCCTGATGCCAAAATTACCTTTGAAAACCCCTGCACCCTCAGCATAGAAAATGGTAAGCTCAGGATATAATAAACTCTTCTGTTCTCTTTTAAGATAGAAAGAAGAAATACAACTATCAACTACAAAGCATTTAGCCAAAGTAACAGCGGACCATTTACAAACACATGCTATTTTCCTCAGCAGACGCTAGAAATTTTCAATTATTAAGTAGTTCAATATTTTGGATCTTCAAAAATATTCCTTCAGCTAATGAAAGCAAGTGTTGCTTTTGCCAATTTATATAAAGGGAACTAGAACCATACAGCACGTAAGGAATCTGTTCCTGGAAAGCACTTGTCAAAGAGGAAAAACGCTGTGCATAGCTCAACTGAAGGGTGGAGGACTCACTGTGGTCCTTCCACTGTCAGACTATGAACCAGACTTATAGTTCATGAAAGACTCCCTCAATCTGAAGAATTTCAACCAAGGAAATACTTAAGTTTTCATCATCCACAGCCACTTTTCTAAGATTAACTACTGTACTTCAGATTCACAACGTGATTGTTCTTTATCAAAATACATCTATGACAGTTTATTCCACAACAACTACTGTGAATTTAGAGCACTGAGTTTATGAAAAATTATTATTTTTGTATAGATGAATCAAAATGCTGTTAACACTTAAGGAAATACAGAGCTGAATTCTATTAAGTTAAACACCTCTAATTTCTCTGTAGGAAGAATCACTACATAGAAACAAGAATTTAGGCAATGAAGCGCAATATTAATTTGTATGTTTTAAATTCACAGATAAGTATGCTCAGCACTGGTGTGGTTTGCTCTCTGATACCACTGGACCTTTTGCTGAATGTCACTCTACAGTGAATCCAGAAGTTTACCAGAAGGTACTTACCTCTTAACTTTTCCATGCTTAAGAGAATGAGACTTAGACTAGTGATGCTGATACCAGAGAGAATAAGATGCCAATCAGGAGAAGACACATTTATGATAGTTCTTTGAAAGCTAAGGATTCATTTTATCTACACATCATAATACACTATGTTGTAAGGTTATCTCTTTTCACTCAAAGGAGTGAAATTTATAGATGTTTTCTCACTCCCAATCTAGGAGTTTGAACTGCCTGGATTCTTTATCAAGTCCAATGAGAGAAGGCACTTTTTCTGAGATAAAAGGAGATAAAAGGAGCTGAAGTGGTACTTAGCCTAGCTGCTTTCAGCTGGCACCTTTCTGCACATTCTATGGAGAAACTAAGAACTGAAAGTACAAAGCAGCAAATGGATCATTAAAAAAAAAAGTTCCCAGAATTCAACCTATGGTCCTACCAGTTTAATAATTAACTAAATGACTCTTTTTCCTTTATTCCTCTGACTCAGAGCCTAGAAGAGATATAAAAGTCAGGTGGCATTAAATACCTACTCCTTGTTCCACTATTTATGGTACTATGGCTACAAATTGGAAGTACATGGGAAAACTACCACCACCTGCACAAGTAAAGAACAACAAAAAGGAAAAATAAGTTAAAACTGAGGGCCTCTGATTACTATCTCTCCTTGCAAATAATCTTTTCTGAAAGGGCTCAAGGAAATCTTCAAATTAAAAATAGGCATGTGCTTATATTTATATGTATATGAATTACATTTGCTTTTAGCTGTAATGAACATAACACTTAAGTCTAAAGAGCCATAGCGTTGAAATGACAATGTGATGAGATTATGTAATCTACCTTTCCCTAGAACTGCATGTTTGATACATGTAACTGTGAGAATACTGAGGACTGCATGTGTGCTGCCCTTTCCAGCTATGTCAGAGCCTGCGCTGCTAAAGGAATACTCCTCAATGCCTGGAGGAACAAAGTCTGCAGTAAGTTCTACATCCCTTCGTTTCTTGAAAACAATCACGATTGGTTAAACATTCCCACAAACAAGCTTTCAGAACATATGGGATTCCCAGAGTAAATTCTGTTTAATTATGTTTTAAGTATAGCACATACCATATAAGACAAGAAGTATACAGGTAGAAATATAAACAAGAGGATTTGTTACAAAATTTTATGACACATTTATAGGGGAAAATTTTGCTTTGTCAGTCAAAAAAAAAAACCAACAAAACACTATTAAGGACATCAGAAAAGCACATCTACCTATAATGCCACTTTTAAAGTTATGTACTTTACCTCAAATACTGCATTTATATCTACACTGATTCTTAAATTAACTCACCTTGTTTTATTCTCTTAAGCAAAATACACCAACACATGTCCAAAATCCTTGAAGTACACTTATAATGTGGATTCCTGTCAACCTACCTGTCGTTCTCTGAGTGAGCCTGATGTCACATGCAACATAGAGTTTGTCCCAGTTGATGGCTGCACCTGTGTAAATGGAACCTACATGGATGAAAGTGGCAAATGTGTGCCTGCTTCTAGCTGTCCTTGTTACTACAAAGGAATGCCTCTGTCTTCTGGGGAAGTTATTAATGATAATGGTGTTGTCTGGTAAGAGATTTGCAAAGAAAAGATTGAGATTGGATACAGGCAATCATGAAACCACATATATCCCATCCAAATTATTCAAATCAAATTAATTTTTCTTCCTAACGAATTCAACACATAAAAAAAGAATTCACAAAAATCATAAGGGCTATTCATGTTTTGAATTTGACTACTATAGCAGTCAAACAAACCATACTACGGTGAGTTAACCTTGGCTAACAGCCAAACTCTCACCCAGGTACTTGCTTATTCTGCAACAAAATTTCTCATCGGTGACTATAAGAGACTTCTGTCACAGTGGAAGGTGATAAAGACTTGACAGTCTGACTAGAATTAACATTACGAATGGAATCTGGAACATTCTGAAGGACAACCATTAATTAGACAGATGGACAGACCAAGCCTGTCCATATATAGAACATAATTGTATTTTAGTCTTCTGTAATATGAAATACTTTGCAAACTATTCTGATGAAAAATTAGCTTTCTCCACACAGTGATTGTTCCATTATTTCAAATTAATTTGGAAACAAACTGAAACTCAGCAAGAGAAGCAAACATAACACCATTCTCTTTTTTTATAGCACTTGTAGTTATGGAAAGTTGAACTGCATTGGAGAGAAATCACCATCAGGTAACATACTATTTAAGATCTCATTTAATCTACCCTTTACACCTTCAACCTTTTCAGTTCTCTGTTTTTTGTTATAATGATACAAACTCCACAAGTTTGAAATCAAACATGAAAATGAGCCAATGATTCTATAACACACCACAACTGTAAGAAAAAAAACCACTGTTATCACTTTCAAATGACATAAACATCAAGTTATTACCTCCTGAATTACCCAGGGGAAAGGACTACTTGTTCACTTCAGTGAACTCGAGGAGAAAAATGACTACCCTTTGTATATTTTATTTAAAATTAAAGTACTAAAAGCCAGTCACTTCAAACATGCAAAGTAAAACAGGATCTTTGTTTTCTTGTTTTTCCTTTGCTGAAATGAAGTGTTTCATGAAGCTAACTGGACATTAATTTCTATGAACAGTCCAGGCACACACATAAAACCAAAATGCACAAAGATATTAATACATGGCTCATTTCATATTTCTCATGCTTTCCTCTCTTCCAGTCTGTGCACCTCCTATGGTCTATGTTGACTGTGGCAATGCCACTGCTGGTGTCACAGGAGCAGAGTGCCAGAAGAGCTGTCAGACTCTAGACATGGAATGTGTAAGTATAGAATCTGTACACCCAATTGAAAGAATAAGAAACTAAATTTCTTTTATGCTTACCAGTTGTAGATTACTCTTCCACCAGGGAAATGTTTCAAGTCACATCTTCTATATGGTCTTTACAGTACAAAACCCACTGTGTCTCTGGCTGTATATGTCCTCCTAATTACGTATCAGATGGCAAAGGTGGCTGTATAGCTGCTGAAGAGTGCCCGTGTGTTCACAATGGAGATTCCTACCGCCCAGGAGAATCAATCAGAGTTGGCTGTAACAACTGGTAAGAGCATATTGAAACATTATTTTAAAGCACCTGGAAGGGAATAGTTTAATATCTAGTTGAATTACAGCTTTTCACTCTAGCAGTATTGAGATTTGTAGGAAAGAATCCTACATAAAATAATAAATTAAGCAAAAAATAAGGCCCACTCATGACCATTATACCTAAAAATCAAACTAATCTGTTTTTAAAGTGGCACATAGCTCAGAAATTGCATGTGGTCAGAATAAAAATGTAGTTTAGATGCTATCATACTCACGATAGTTAAGAAAGCTTTCTTTTTTTTCTTCTTAGGCAATACCTACAATTCAGTGCACCCAACAAGATTTAAAAACATCTAAAGTTTTTTCTAACCCAAATTATTCATGTCATCATGAACTAACACTGTCTTTGGGTAAATTCTAAAGACTCTGGAGCTTTGCTGCATTTCTGAAAATAAACAAACCTTATTCTTTCACCAGAGGCTTAACATTTTTTTAACCATAAACAGGAAAATGTGCATATAGGAATATATATATGGATGTATATCTATAAACAGGTATGTTAATATACATCTGTTTTTTACATTTTGAGTTCCTTTCATCTTATGTAGCACATGCAGAAACAGAAAGTGGCACTGCTCTGAGGAACCTTGCCTGGAAACCTGTTCAGTTTATGGAGATGGGCATTACACCACCTTTGATGGCAAACGCTTTGATTTTGAAGGAGACTGTGAATATGTTCTGATCCAGGTAACAGATTCCTTCTCCACAACTACCTGAAAGGAGGTTGTGGTGAAGTGGGAGTTCATCTCTTCTTCTGGAGATTCGTGGCCCTGCCTGTAGCAGGGAAGTGGGAACTTGACAATCCTTGGGGTCCCTTCCAAATCAATCCATTCTACAATTCTATGACTCTCCAAAGTAGCTAGCAATAGGATGATAGGAAATGACCTTAAGTTGCACCAGGGGAGGTTTAGGTTGGATATTAGGAAATTTTTTTTCTCTGAAAAAGCAATGAGACTCTGCCCAGGGAGGTGGTGGAGTCGCTGTCCCTGGAGGCATTCAATAAACTTTTGGATGTGGTACGAAGGCATGATGTTTAGCGGACACGTATTAGTGGTAGGTAGGCAGTAGAGAGTTGGACTAGATGACCTTGGAGATTTTTTCCAACCATGGTGATTCTGTTATTCTGTAATTCTTGTATAATGCATCACAGAGCATCATTAACATAACATATAATTCCTCTGTTTCAGAACTACTGTGGCAGAAAAGGTTTGAATCAGGGAACCTTCAGAGTCATCACCGAGAACATTCCATGTGGCACAACAGGAACTACCTGCTCCAAGTCCATTAAAGTTTTCCTGGGAGTAAGTATGTTTTTCAGTAAGTTTCCCCCCAAGTCTAATTTGCTGGAAGAACTGTTGGGTTGTCCCAGATAGATTGCACCATAACACGTTTCCCAAAAGAGTAAAAATGTTATCACACTTCCATGCTCACTGCGAACAATTCCACCAGGGAAAGCAATGGAGGGATTTTTGAAGAGAAACAGATTAACAGGAGATATTTGAATACAGCATTATGATGATAATGTAATTATTATTTCAAAAATGGTTACTAGCTATATAAGAAACTGGACCTAATAGGTGATTTTTAAAATTGATCTCTAACTTTTCATTTCTTGTCCCAGAACTATGAGCTGGTACTCAGTGATGGACACTCTGATGTCATCCAGAGGTCACCTGGAGGAGAAATGCCATTCCAAATCCGTACCATGGGCATCTACACAGTTGTTGACACTACTGTTGGTCTGATACTCATGTGGGACAAGAAAACCAGTATATTCATCAAACTTAGTCCCAGCTTTCAGGTATATTTTAAAATCCAAAATCATTCCCTGATCCATTTTCATGCTCTATCTTAAATGGAAATATGGAAGTTTAGGCTGCAACTGAAATAGCAGTTATTGTCTACTATCTTTGTAGTTCTGACTCAAATTGTATGTACATTTTCCAGAAATTATGGTATTCAACTATGGCATAACAGCAGCTGTATCAGTAGTTTCCTTCAAGAAAACATACTTTGCTGAAGTTTTATCTAGGATTAGATAAAACAAGCTCAGTGCTAAGTTTACGATATTAAGAACAAAAACCACAAGCCTACTCTGGTTCTTTCCCTATCAATCCTAGGAATAAGTTAGAGATATCACTTCATGAAAGGTTTTTTACAGGAACATCCAAGACTGTTGCTGAAGAGGCCCATCTCATTTTAAATAAAATTCATCCTGGGATATGTTCCTCACAGATACTGAGAATCTGCACCTACTGATCTCTGTTATTTTATGTTTATCCCCATACAGGGACATGTCTGTGGGCTTTGTGGAAACTATGATGGCAATGGAAACAATGACTTCACTACGCGCAGTCAGTCTGTAGTAGGAAATGTGCTGGAGTTTGCCAATAGCTGGAAAGTGTCTTCTACTTGTCCAAATGCCAATCAAACCAAAGATCCATGCACTGCAAACCCATACAGGAAATCCTGGGCACAGAAGCAATGCAGCATCATTACCAGTGAAGTATTTGCGAAGTGTCACTCCCAGGTATGATAAAACTTCAGTCTGAAGTTATTTTAAGCTAGAGATTACATCAGTTTTTATGTGAGATAGTTGAAAACGCACTAGAATTTGGACTAGGTCATGACTAACAAAGTCAGACAATGTTCTAGTGAGATTGCATAGAAAGGATTTTCACCTCCATTCCCTCAGTTAGTGCCGTTTGGTAGCAAAACAAGAATTCATAGGACATGGGTTTTTTTTTGTGTAATAGAAGGGACAACTACAGATAAATACCAGGATATGTTTTAATTGCAATGGTGTCATTTTCTGTTAATATAAAGATCAACTACATGATACGTACACTTGTGTGCTAGCACATAGTAATGTAACAATAACCTATCAGCAATTGTCATTAACACCAAATTATTTTTATGGTTATGACTAACATATAATAGCTGTATTCTCCATTTTTCTCTTGATTTTTCAAAATATTATCATAATGTCTTCATTTCTTATCTTTCTCAAATATACAGAGTGGCCAATTTCAGATATTTTCTCAGGTTTTTTAGTACAGAAAACACATTTTAAAAGTGGACAAGTGCAGGAAACAAAACTCATATGTTTCCTTCAACAGATTGAACCAAATGAATATTATCAAGCATGTGTGGATGATGCTTGTGCTTGTGACACTGGAGGAGACTGTGAATGTTTCTGTACAGCAGTAGCTGCCTATGCTCAAGCGTGCAATGAGCTGGATATCTGCATTTCATGGAGAACCCCATCCATTTGTCGTAAGTCTCACCCCACTTCCTTCTGAAGGAGTTCAGAGGGAAAGTAAGCGACAAAAAAAAAAAAAAAAAAAAAAAAGGTAGGAAGAACTAAAGCAAGATTAAACTATATTTGTAAGAGATAATGCTGTATCCTAAAAATGAGCAGAAAAAACAGTGCAGTAATAGCAAAAACAAAAATCAAAACCAACCAAACAAAAACAAAGCACAAAACCCAAAGCAATTTGAGTAAATCATTGGAAGTCAATCTACTTAAAAAGAAATCACCTGCCAGTAACTTTACCAGTGGTATATAATTAGTGTCCTATTTACCTGACAGTCATTATTTTGCATGCTTAATGTGTAACTCTGTTCTCTGCTTTAAAATGTTACTGTCTTCAAAATGTTGTAAAAGTATAACAATAGTATTAAAAGAAAAACAAGACAATATGCTGTTCCTCGCTTACATGATTATGCTGAAGACACAGGACTTCTACCCAGCAAAATTACACCAATGGAAATTAAAGAAAATTAAATTAAAGATCTTTTTCTGCCATTTCTCCTTCTTGTAGCTCTGTTCTGCGATTACTACAATCCACAGGGGGAATGTGAGTGGCACTACAAGCCATGCGGAGCCCCTTGTATGAAGACCTGCAATAATCCAAGTGGGAAATGCCTTCATGAGTTGAGAGGTTTGGAAGGTAAACATAGTTATGCATATCTCATTCTACTTATTAAAAAAATATAAGAATAAGATGAACAAAATCTAGATAACTCAGTGTATGAAATGTTTCTATCAGAAATTTAAAGACTTGTCTGGAGTGAAGATGAAGTCAAAATTCTTCCAAAGTTTAATCTGTAATCAGTGAAATAGCAGTAATGGAGGGTGAAATTGCAGTTATCACGTGGAATAATTTCACAAGATCAGATATTAGCAGAGTATAGAGTTACTTCTACTTTTGAAAGATCAGTACCAATATGACTCTTTTATTTATTGCAGGCTGTTATCCACACTGTCCAAAAAATAAGCCCTATTTTGATGAAGAAACCATGGCCTGTGTTTCTGACTGCGGTTGCTATGAGAATGGAAAAACTTACAAGCCAGGAATGCAGATGCCTTCAAAGCAGAACTGCCAGTCATGGTAGGATTAAAAAAGATTTTTAAATGTTGAGCCTAAAGTTGCAGTACTTAACTCATCATACATTTGGTTTTTTTGTTTGCTAGCAAAAACTAGGCCAGTCATAGGCTGCTGAATAATGTCTAATTTTTTTCTGTTCACAGGAATGAAAAAGATGACATGATGAAACATTTTATTTTAGAGAGATTAATCTATTAGTCACTGTGCATTTTTAAGTAAATTATTAATTTAATTATTAATTAATTATTAAGTAAAACCAAAACAAAATAATAATAATTTTGTAAATAATCTGAGGACTTTTATTAAGATACCCCTAAAGTAATTATTTGGAGTTATTTAGAAGTTTAGTAGATAACTATTCTTCATTGTTTTGAACTCATTTCTGTTAGTTGTAACAATCAGCAAGTATTCCTACATATTCCATTACAATTCATAAATATAGCCATACATGTTGGGAAAGTCCTGTCAAGCTTTCTACCAAATAGCACAAAGTTAGCAGAACCAGTTGTGAAGCAGTTAACACTGTCCTGAGACATCTTACTGAGGGACTCTCCAATAGCGCAGAACAAGGGGTAACAGTTTAAAGCTAAAATAGGGTAGGTTTAGATGAGATGTTAGGAAGAAATTCTTCACTATGAGAGTGGGGAGGCACTGGAACAGTGCCCAGAAAAGTTGTGGATGCCTCATCCTTTAAAGTATTGAAGGCCAGGTTTGATGAGGCTAGGTAGGATGGTCTAGTGGAAGTGTCCCTACCCATGGCAGGAGGGGTGAAACTAGATAGCCTTCTAATCCAAATCACTCTACAATTTTATGGCTTTATGATCTTTAAAATAGCTATAAATGAATACTGCAAGCAGTGCAGCCAGAGTGGTGAAGAGTTTAGCACAAAACCCATCTGACTATTTATTCAACTTACATGTTACACATTGCAGCTTGTAGATGGCTTTGACTGCCTCACACATGCCATCCAGAATACTAAACATGAACCGTTAAATATATATCTGTATTTGCTTAAGTTTATTCAGTGAACATCTGCCCTTAGTCATATAAATGTAAATAAATATATCAGGATTCAATTCTTAACTGATAATAGATAAATTCTCTTTAAAAAAAACTACATTCCCATTAGTGGTTTGTCGGAAATCTGATGAAAATTCTCTGTGTAGAGAATGTCAACATCTGTAATACAATGACGCCTTCTCAAGTGGAATTTTTGCTGCACTTTCCCTTCCAAAAAATGTGTGGCTATCAAGGAGACAAGAACATTACTAATCACCCCTCTCCACATCTTTGACTTGCCTCTAAAAGCACCAGTGAGGATACCTTGCGTTTAGTATGATGACATATGAGAGTTGACTTTCTTGCCACAAAATGGAGTGATCCTATCTAATCTGGATCTGTATGGAAAAACTGAATAACTGACTGAGAAGTTAGTGTTCTTCTACACTGCACTGTGCAACAAACAGCAAACAAAAAAAGAAATAGTAAAATGATACTACTAACCAATACATTCAGATTCATCATCTCCTTTTTTCTCTTTTCCAGTGAATGCACAAACAGTGGCAAAATATGCAAATACAATGAACATGGTATGTTGGCAAAACCGTTTTCATAAAAGTACAATGCATTTAAAGCACCCTGCTCTGTGTTTCAGATACCAAAGAATAATATCCTCTCTTGTTCTACAGAATGTGTCTGCACTTACGAAGGACAGACATATCACTATACAGATGTGATCTACAATACTACAGATGGCATAGGAGGATGCATTGTTGCAACCTGTGGTCCCAATGGAACACTTCAAAGAGTTGTGTATGACTGTCCAATCTCAACATCACCGACAACAACATTTCACTTCAGCACTACACCACCTACCACTGCTTCCACAGGTATAATCTTATAGCCCATAAGAGCTTATTCTATGCATTCCTGGGTTAAACATAGCCACTAAGTATCACTTTTTATTAGTGTCGGATTTTAGTCAATACTTGATAATCAAACTAATACAAGTAAATACAGAAAATAAAAACACTTCCAAAACACCAGCATAGAAACAACTGCACAGTTTTAATACAATTATTTTGTTTTCATAGCAAAGTGTAAGAAAATTGTATGACATTTATTATGTCCAATTGTAACTATTTCTATTATATTATTTTATATTATATTATATTATATTATATTATATATTTCATATTTCAGCAATCTCTAAAACACAGTATTTTCTTTGAAGTGACTGTTCAGGGCCTGTCAGTAAATTAAACTGCTAGGTGATGGATTTTCCATTCTACTTGATATTCAACTTCAACCATGCTAAAATAACGTATTACAGGCTCACAATGCAACTAATGACACTAAAAAATTTCAGCACAATTAGCATAATGAAAAAATATATAGGAATGTATTCTACGTTTCAAAGTATTTTCTTTCACTCTTTCAGTTACATCATCACCAACGACAACAGTATGTGTTCATGAAGTCTGTCACTGGTCAGAATGGTACGATGGAAGTCCATTAACACCTGGATTTGATGGTGGAGATTTTGAAACATTCAATGATTTGAGAGCTAAAGGTTATGAAGTCTGTAGAGCTCCAAAGGCTGTTCAATGCAGAGCAGAGAAATTTCCAAACATACCACTGAAGGACCTTGGCCAAACAGTAGAATGCAATACAAAAGCTGGGCTTATATGTTACAACAAAGATCAAATTTCAACTATGTGCTACAATTACGAAATCAGAATCTTATGTTGTGTTTTTGTTCCATGCTCTTCAACACTGATCACACATACCCCAATTTCTGAAATGACAACTACAAGTACCATTATCACAAGTTCACCTGCAACCACAGAAACAAGTCCTACTGTCACAATAAGTACTTCTTCGGAAACATCAAGTACCTCCACTGAGACAATAAGCAGCACAACACCTTGCCAACCAAAGTGTAAATGGTCCAAATGGTATGATGTCCATTTCCCAACTTTACAAAACAAAGGAGATTATGAAACCTACCAGGACATTAGATCTGCTGGAAAAGCAATCTGCAGAAACCCTGAAAAAATACAATGCAGAGCAGAGAAATACCCACATAAATCTATTGAAGAAATAGGCCAGGTTGTACACTGCAATGCAACATTTGGACTTATCTGCAGAAATGAAGATCAAAAAGGAGAACTTCATATATGTCTAAATTATCAGATAAAAGTATTCTGTTGTGATGACTACAGCCACTGCCAAACAAATGTGACACCTACTATACCAGAGGAAATTACTACTACTACACAATCATCAGGTATGACAACCTCAGAAACATCAACATACAAATCTACAGTTATTACAGAATCTGCTACAACAAAAATGACACCATCTTTCTGCGTAAAAGAAGAATGTGACTGGACAATATGGTATGATGTCAGTTACCCAGGATCAGGATACAACGATGGAGACTTTGATACACCAGAGAATATTAGAAAACAGGGATATAAACTCTGTGCTAACAGAAAGGCTGTTGAGTGCAGAGCAGTAAGATTCCCCAATACACCATACAAACTCCTGGAGCAACACATTACATGTAACACTAAAGAAGGCCTGATTTGTTACAATAAAGACCAGCTCCCACCGATCTGCTACAACTATGAAGTCAGATTTAAATGCTGTAAAAATATAACAGTACCATGTGAAACAACACAAACAACATATTCAACTACATCATCATCTCCAACAACATCAGCAACAACAAGACCATACACAGAACTACCAACAACGGAATATACACCAAATATACAAACGAAACATAAAACAACAACGATATCAACAACACCACCACAAACAGAAAATATTCATAGTGAAACAACAGAAACATCACAAACAAGTACAGAAATACAAACAGAGACCACATACACAAGAACTATAACAATCACAACCTCCACCGCAACGCCCTACTCCTCAGAAACAACAACACCAACCACCTCCAGCAGCACCAGCACCCTCACGCCGACGCCTACGCTCATCTCCACTTCCAGCTCACCTTCCACCACGGAGCACGTCACCATCTGTCATCCCGAACTGTGTTCGTGGACCGACTGGTTTGACGTGGACTTCCCCTCCTCGGGGGCAAGCCAGGGAGACTTTGAAACCTACCAGCACATCCGCGCTGCCGGGAAGGAAGTCTGCCAACAGCCAAAACAAATTGAGTGCCAGGCCGAGGACTACCCCGAGATTTCCATCGAGCAAGTCGGACAGGTTGTGCAGTGTGACGTTCACTACGGACTGGTGTGCAAGAACCAAGACCAGCGCGGCAGCTTCAAGATGTGCCTCAACTACCGGATCCGCGTCCTCTGCTGCACTCCTAACCCCATCTGCCCACCCAGCATAACTGCTACCACCAGTCCCACCACCACCATCTCCACGGGCACCTCCTCCACAGCACCCATCCTCACTGTCACAACCTCCACCGCAACGCCCTACTCCTCAGAAACAACAACACCAACCACCTCCAGCAGCACCAGCACCCTCACGCCGACGCCTACGCTCATCTCCACTTCCAGCTCACCTTCCACCACGGAGCACGTCACCATCTGTCATCCCGAACTGTGTTCGTGGACCGACTGGTTTGACGTGGACTTCCCCTCCTCGGGGGCAAGCCAGGGAGACTTTGAAACCTACCAGCACATCCGCGCTGCCGGGAAGGAAGTCTGCCAACAGCCAAAACAAATTGAGTGCCAGGCCGAGGACTACCCCGAGATTTCCATCGAGCAAGTCGGACAGGTTGTGCAGTGTGACGTTCACTACGGACTGGTGTGCAAGAACCAAGACCAGCGCGGCAGCTTCAAGATGTGCCTCAACTACCGGATCCGCGTCCTCTGCTGCACTCCTAACCCCATCTGCCCACCCAGCATAACTGCTACCACCAGTCCCACCACCACCATCTCCACGGGCACCTCCTCCACAGCACCCATCCTCACTGTCACAACCTCCACCGCAACGCCCTACTCCTCAGAAACAACAACACCAACCACCTCCAGCAGCACCAGCACCCTCACGCCGACGCCTACGCTCATCTCCACTTCCAGCTCACCTTCCACCACGGAGCACGTCACCATCTGTCATCCCGAACTGTGTTCGTGGACCGACTGGTTTGACGTGGACTTCCCCTCCTCGGGGGCAAGCCAGGGAGACTTTGAAACCTACCAGCACATCCGCGCTGCCGGGAAGGAAGTCTGCCAACAGCCAAAACAAATTGAGTGCCAGGCCGAGGACTACCCCGAGATTTCCATCGAGCAAGTCGGACAGGTTGTGCAGTGTGACGTTCACTACGGACTGGTGTGCAAGAACCAAGACCAGCGCGGCAGCTTCAAGATGTGCCTCAACTACCGGATCCGCGTCCTCTGCTGCACTCCTAACCCCATCTGCCCACCCAGCATAACTGCTACCACCAGTCCCACCACCACCATCTCCACGGGCACCTCCTCCACAGCACCCATCCTCACTGTCACAACCTCCACCGCAACGCCCTACTCCTCAGAAACAACAACACCAACCACCTCCAGCAGCACCAGCACCCTCACGCCGACGCCTACGCTCATCTCCACTTCCAGCTCACCTTCCACCACGGAGCACGTCACCATCTGTCATCCCGAACTGTGTTCGTGGACCGACTGGTTTGACGTGGACTTCCCCTCCTCGGGGGCAAGCCAGGGAGACTTTGAAACCTACCAGCACATCCGCGCTGCCGGGAAGGAAGTCTGCCAACAGCCAAAACAAATTGAGTGCCAGGCCGAGGACTACCCCGAGATTTCCATCGAGCAAGTCGGACAGGTTGTGCAGTGTGACGTTCACTACGGACTGGTGTGCAAGAACCAAGACCAGCGCGGCAGCTTCAAGATGTGCCTCAACTACCGGATCCGCGTCCTCTGCTGCACTCCTAACCCCATCTGCCCACCCAGCATAACTGCTACCACCAGTCCCACCACCACCATCTCCACGGGCACCTCCTCCACAGCACCCATCCTCACTGTCACAACCTCCACCGCAACGCCCTACTCCTCAGAAACAACAACACCAACCACCTCCAGCAGCACCAGCACCCTCACGCCGACGCCTACGCTCATCTCCACTTCCAGCTCACCTTCCACCACGGAGCACGTCACCATCTGTCATCCCGAACTGTGTTCGTGGACCGACTGGTTTGACGTGGACTTCCCCTCCTCGGGGGCAAGCCAGGGAGACTTTGAAACCTACCAGCACATCCGCGCTGCCGGGAAGGAAGTCTGCCAACAGCCAAAACAAATTGAGTGCCAGGCCGAGGACTACCCCGAGATTTCCATCGAGCAAGTCGGACAGGTTGTGCAGTGTGACGTTCACTACGGACTGGTGTGCAAGAACCAAGACCAGCGCGGCAGCTTCAAGATGTGCCTCAACTACCGGATCCGCGTCCTCTGCTGCACTCCTAACCCCATCTGCCCACCCAGCATAACTGCTACCACCAGTCCCACCACCACCATCTCCACGGGCACCTCCTCCACAGCACCCATCCTCACTGTCACAACCTCCACCGCAACGCCCTACTCCTCAGAAACAACAACACCAACCACCTCCAGCAGCACCAGCACCCTCACGCCGACGCCTACGCTCATCTCCACTTCCAGCTCACCTTCCACCACGGAGCACGTCACCATCTGTCATCCCGAACTGTGTTCGTGGACCGACTGGTTTGACGTGGACTTCCCCTCCTCGGGGGCAAGCCAGGGAGACTTTGAAACCTACCAGCACATCCGCGCTGCCGGGAAGGAAGTCTGCCAACAGCCAAAACAAATTGAGTGCCAGGCCGAGGACTACCCCGAGATTTCCATCGAGCAAGTCGGACAGGTTGTGCAGTGTGACGTTCACTACGGACTGGTGTGCAAGAACCAAGACCAGCGCGGCAGCTTCAAGATGTGCCTCAACTACCGGATCCGCGTCCTCTGCTGCACTCCTAACCCCATCTGCCCACCCAGCATAACTGCTACCACCAGTCCCACCACCACCATCTCCACGGGCACCTCCTCCACAGCACCCATCCTCACTGTCACAACCTCCACCGCAACGCCCTACTCCTCAGAAACAACAACACCAACCACCTCCAGCAGCACCAGCACCCTCACGCCGACGCCTACGCTCATCTCCACTTCCAGCTCACCTTCCACCACGGAGCACGTCACCATCTGTCATCCCGAACTGTGTTCGTGGACCGACTGGTTTGACGTGGACTTCCCCTCCTCGGGGGCAAGCCAGGGAGACTTTGAAACCTACCAGCACATCCGCGCTGCCGGGAAGGAAGTCTGCCAACAGCCAAAACAAATTGAGTGCCAGGCCGAGGACTACCCCGAGATTTCCATCGAGCAAGTCGGACAGGTTGTGCAGTGTGACGTTCACTACGGACTGGTGTGCAAGAACCAAGACCAGCGCGGCAGCTTCAAGATGTGCCTCAACTACCGGATCCGCGTCCTCTGCTGCACTCCTAACCCCATCTGCCCACCCAGCATAACTGCTACCACCAGTCCCACCACCACCATCTCCACGGGCACCTCCTCCACAGCACCCATCCTCACTGTCACAACCTCCACCGCAACGCCCTACTCCTCAGAAACAACAACACCAACCACCTCCAGCAGCACCAGCACCCTCACGCCGACGCCTACGCTCATCTCCACTTCCAGCTCACCTTCCACCACGGAGCACGTCACCATCTGTCATCCCGAACTGTGTTCGTGGACCGACTGGTTTGACGTGGACTTCCCCTCCTCGGGGGCAAGCCAGGGAGACTTTGAAACCTACCAGCACATCCGCGCTGCCGGGAAGGAAGTCTGCCAACAGCCAAAACAAATTGAGTGCCAGGCCGAGGACTACCCCGAGATTTCCATCGAGCAAGTCGGACAGGTTGTGCAGTGTGACGTTCACTACGGACTGGTGTGCAAGAACCAAGACCAGCGCGGCAGCTTCAAGATGTGCCTCAACTACCGGATCCGCGTCCTCTGCTGCACTCCTAACCCCATCTGCCCACCCAGCATAACTGCTACCACCAGTCCCACCACCACCATCTCCACGGGCACCTCCTCCACAGCACCCATCCTCACTGTCACAACCTCCACCGCAACGCCCTACTCCTCAGAAACAACAACACCAACCACCTCCAGCAGCACCAGCACCCTCACGCCGACGCCTACGCTCATCTCCACTTCCAGCTCACCTTCCACCACGGAGCACGTCACCATCTGTCATCCCGAACTGTGTTCGTGGACCGACTGGTTTGACGTGGACTTCCCCTCCTCGGGGGCAAGCCAGGGAGACTTTGAAACCTACCAGCACATCCGCGCTGCCGGGAAGGAAGTCTGCCAACAGCCAAAACAAATTGAGTGCCAGGCCGAGGACTACCCCGAGATTTCCATCGAGCAAGTCGGACAGGTTGTGCAGTGTGACGTTCACTACGGACTGGTGTGCAAGAACCAAGACCAGCGCGGCAGCTTCAAGATGTGCCTCAACTACCGGATCCGCGTCCTCTGCTGCACTCCTAACCCCATCTGCCCACCCAGCATAACTGCTACCACCAGTCCCACCACCACCATCTCCACGGGCACCTCCTCCACAGCACCCATCCTCACTGTCACAACCTCCACCGCAACGCCCTACTCCTCAGAAACAACAACACCAACCACCTCCAGCAGCACCAGCACCCTCACGCCGACGCCTACGCTCATCTCCACTTCCAGCTCACCTTCCACCACGGAGCACGTCACCATCTGTCATCCCGAACTGTGTTCGTGGACCGACTGGTTTGACGTGGACTTCCCCTCCTCGGGGGCAAGCCAGGGAGACTTTGAAACCTACCAGCACATCCGCGCTGCCGGGAAGGAAGTCTGCCAACAGCCAAAACAAATTGAGTGCCAGGCCGAGGACTACCCCGAGATTTCCATCGAGCAAGTCGGACAGGTTGTGCAGTGTGACGTTCACTACGGACTGGTGTGCAAGAACCAAGACCAGCGCGGCAGCTTCAAGATGTGCCTCAACTACCGGATCCGCGTCCTCTGCTGCACTCCTAACCCCATCTGCCCACCCAGCATAACTGCTACCACCAGTCCCACCACCACCATCTCCACGGGCACCTCCTCCACAGCACCCATCCTCACTGTCACAACCTCCACCGCAACGCCCTACTCCTCAGAAACAACAACACCAACCACCTCCAGCAGCACCAGCACCCTCACGCCGACGCCTACGCTCATCTCCACTTCCAGCTCACCTTCCACCACGGAGCACGTCACCATCTGTCATCCCGAACTGTGTTCGTGGACCGACTGGTTTGACGTGGACTTCCCCTCCTCGGGGGCAAGCCAGGGAGACTTTGAAACCTACCAGCACATCCGCGCTGCCGGGAAGGAAGTCTGCCAACAGCCAAAACAAATTGAGTGCCAGGCCGAGGACTACCCCGAGATTTCCATCGAGCAAGTCGGACAGGTTGTGCAGTGTGACGTTCACTACGGACTGGTGTGCAAGAACCAAGACCAGCGCGGCAGCTTCAAGATGTGCCTCAACTACCGGATCCGCGTCCTCTGCTGCACTCCTAACCCCATCTGCCCACCCAGCATAACTGCTACCACCAGTCCCACCACCACCATCTCCACGGGCACCTCCTCCACAGCACCCATCCTCACTGTCACAACCTCCACCGCAACGCCCTACTCCTCAGAAACAACAACACCAACCACCTCCAGCAGCACCAGCACCCTCACGCCGACGCCTACGCTCATCTCCACTTCCAGCTCACCTTCCACCACGGAGCACGTCACCATCTGTCATCCCGAACTGTGTTCGTGGACCGACTGGTTTGACGTGGACTTCCCCTCCTCGGGGGCAAGCCAGGGAGACTTTGAAACCTACCAGCACATCCGCGCTGCCGGGAAGGAAGTCTGCCAACAGCCAAAACAAATTGAGTGCCAGGCCGAGGACTACCCCGAGATTTCCATCGAGCAAGTCGGACAGGTTGTGCAGTGTGACGTTCACTACGGACTGGTGTGCAAGAACCAAGACCAGCGCGGCAGCTTCAAGATGTGCCTCAACTACCGGATCCGCGTCCTCTGCTGCACTCCTAACCCCATCTGCCCACCCAGCATAACTGCTACCACCAGTCCCACCACCACCATCTCCACGGGCACCTCCTCCACAGCACCCATCCTCACTGTCACAACCTCCACCGCAACGCCCTACTCCTCAGAAACAACAACACCAACCACCTCCAGCAGCACCAGCACCCTCACGCCGACGCCTACGCTCATCTCCACTTCCAGCTCACCTTCCACCACGGAGCACGTCACCATCTGTCATCCCGAACTGTGTTCGTGGACCGACTGGTTTGACGTGGACTTCCCCTCCTCGGGGGCAAGCCAGGGAGACTTTGAAACCTACCAGCACATCCGCGCTGCCGGGAAGGAAGTCTGCCAACAGCCAAAACAAATTGAGTGCCAGGCCGAGGACTACCCCGAGATTTCCATCGAGCAAGTCGGACAGGTTGTGCAGTGTGACGTTCACTACGGACTGGTGTGCAAGAACCAAGACCAGCGCGGCAGCTTCAAGATGTGCCTCAACTACCGGATCCGCGTCCTCTGCTGCACTCCTAACCCCATCTGCCCACCCAGCATAACTGCTACCACCAGTCCCACCACCACCATCTCCACGGGCACCTCCTCCACAGCACCCATCCTCACTGTCACAACCTCCACCGCAACGCCCTACTCCTCAGAAACAACAACACCAACCACCTCCAGCAGCACCAGCACCCTCACGCCGACGCCTACGCTCATCTCCACTTCCAGCTCACCTTCCACCACGGAGCACGTCACCATCTGTCATCCCGAACTGTGTTCGTGGACCGACTGGTTTGACGTGGACTTCCCCTCCTCGGGGGCAAGCCAGGGAGACTTTGAAACCTACCAGCACATCCGCGCTGCCGGGAAGGAAGTCTGCCAACAGCCAAAACAAATTGAGTGCCAGGCCGAGGACTACCCCGAGATTTCCATCGAGCAAGTCGGACAGGTTGTGCAGTGTGACGTTCACTACGGACTGGTGTGCAAGAACCAAGACCAGCGCGGCAGCTTCAAGATGTGCCTCAACTACCGGATCCGCGTCCTCTGCTGCACTCCTAACCCCATCTGCCCACCCAGCATAACTGCTACCACCAGTCCCACCACCACCATCTCCACGGGCACCTCCTCCACAGCACCCATCCTCACTGTCACAACCTCCACCGCAACGCCCTACTCCTCAGAAACAACAACACCAACCACCTCCAGCAGCACCAGCACCCTCACGCCGACGCCTACGCTCATCTCCACTTCCAGCTCACCTTCCACCACGGAGCACGTCACCATCTGTCATCCCGAACTGTGTTCGTGGACCGACTGGTTTGACGTGGACTTCCCCTCCTCGGGGGCAAGCCAGGGAGACTTTGAAACCTACCAGCACATCCGCGCTGCCGGGAAGGAAGTCTGCCAACAGCCAAAACAAATTGAGTGCCAGGCCGAGGACTACCCCGAGATTTCCATCGAGCAAGTCGGACAGGTTGTGCAGTGTGACGTTCACTACGGACTGGTGTGCAAGAACCAAGACCAGCGCGGCAGCTTCAAGATGTGCCTCAACTACCGGATCCGCGTCCTCTGCTGCACTCCTAACCCCATCTGCCCACCCAGCATAACTGCTACCACCAGTCCCACCACCACCATCTCCACGGGCACCTCCTCCACAGCACCCATCCTCACTGTCACAACCTCCACCGCAACGCCCTACTCCTCAGAAACAACAACACCAACCACCTCCAGCAGCACCAGCACCCTCACGCCGACGCCTACGCTCATCTCCACTTCCAGCTCACCTTCCACCACGGAGCACGTCACCATCTGTCATCCCGAACTGTGTTCGTGGACCGACTGGTTTGACGTGGACTTCCCCTCCTCGGGGGCAAGCCAGGGAGACTTTGAAACCTACCAGCACATCCGCGCTGCCGGGAAGGAAGTCTGCCAACAGCCAAAACAAATTGAGTGCCAGGCCGAGGACTACCCCGAGATTTCCATCGAGCAAGTCGGACAGGTTGTGCAGTGTGACGTTCACTACGGACTGGTGTGCAAGAACCAAGACCAGCGCGGCAGCTTCAAGATGTGCCTCAACTACCGGATCCGCGTCCTCTGCTGCACTCCTAACCCCATCTGCCCACCCAGCATAACTGCTACCACCAGTCCCACCACCACCATCTCCACGGGCACCTCCTCCACAGCACCCATCCTCACTGTCACAACCTCCACCGCAACGCCCTACTCCTCAGAAACAACAACACCAACCACCTCCAGCAGCACCAGCACCCTCACGCCGACGCCTACGCTCATCTCCACTTCCAGCTCACCTTCCACCACGGAGCACGTCACCATCTGTCATCCCGAACTGTGTTCGTGGACCGACTGGTTTGACGTGGACTTCCCCTCCTCGGGGGCAAGCCAGGGAGACTTTGAAACCTACCAGCACATCCGCGCTGCCGGGAAGGAAGTCTGCCAACAGCCAAAACAAATTGAGTGCCAGGCCGAGGACTACCCCGAGATTTCCATCGAGCAAGTCGGACAGGTTGTGCAGTGTGACGTTCACTACGGACTGGTGTGCAAGAACCAAGACCAGCGCGGCAGCTTCAAGATGTGCCTCAACTACCGGATCCGCGTCCTCTGCTGCACTCCTAACCCCATCTGCCCACCCAGCATAACTGCTACCACCAGTCCCACCACCACCATCTCCACGGGCACCTCCTCCACAGCACCCATCCTCACTGTCACAACCTCCACCGCAACGCCCTACTCCTCAGAAACAACAACACCAACCACCTCCAGCAGCACCAGCACCCTCACGCCGACGCCTACGCTCATCTCCACTTCCAGCTCACCTTCCACCACGGAGCACGTCACCATCTGTCATCCCGAACTGTGTTCGTGGACCGACTGGTTTGACGTGGACTTCCCCTCCTCGGGGGCAAGCCAGGGAGACTTTGAAACCTACCAGCACATCCGCGCTGCCGGGAAGGAAGTCTGCCAACAGCCAAAACAAATTGAGTGCCAGGCCGAGGACTACCCCGAGATTTCCATCGAGCAAGTCGGACAGGTTGTGCAGTGTGACGTTCACTACGGACTGGTGTGCAAGAACCAAGACCAGCGCGGCAGCTTCAAGATGTGCCTCAACTACCGGATCCGCGTCCTCTGCTGCACTCCTAACCCCATCTGCCCACCCAGCATAACTGCTACCACCAGTCCCACCACCACCATCTCCACGGGCACCTCCTCCACAGCACCCATCCTCACTGTCACAACCTCCACCGCAACGCCCTACTCCTCAGAAACAACAACACCAACCACCTCCAGCAGCACCAGCACCCTCACGCCGACGCCTACGCTCATCTCCACTTCCAGCTCACCTTCCACCACGGAGCACGTCACCATCTGTCATCCCGAACTGTGTTCGTGGACCGACTGGTTTGACGTGGACTTCCCCTCCTCGGGGGCAAGCCAGGGAGACTTTGAAACCTACCAGCACATCCGCGCTGCCGGGAAGGAAGTCTGCCAACAGCCAAAACAAATTGAGTGCCAGGCCGAGGACTACCCCGAGATTTCCATCGAGCAAGTCGGACAGGTTGTGCAGTGTGACGTTCACTACGGACTGGTGTGCAAGAACCAAGACCAGCGCGGCAGCTTCAAGATGTGCCTCAACTACCGGATCCGCGTCCTCTGCTGCACTCCTAACCCCATCTGCCCACCCAGCATAACTGCTACCACCAGTCCCACCACCACCATCTCCACGGGCACCTCCTCCACAGCACCCATCCTCACTGTCACAACCTCCACCGCAACGCCCTACTCCTCAGAAACAACAACACCAACCACCTCCAGCAGCACCAGCACCCTCACGCCGACGCCTACGCTCATCTCCACTTCCAGCTCACCTTCCACCACGGAGCACGTCACCATCTGTCATCCCGAACTGTGTTCGTGGACCGACTGGTTTGACGTGGACTTCCCCTCCTCGGGGGCAAGCCAGGGAGACTTTGAAACCTACCAGCACATCCGCGCTGCCGGGAAGGAAGTCTGCCAACAGCCAAAACAAATTGAGTGCCAGGCCGAGGACTACCCCGAGATTTCCATCGAGCAAGTCGGACAGGTTGTGCAGTGTGACGTTCACTACGGACTGGTGTGCAAGAACCAAGACCAGCGCGGCAGCTTCAAGATGTGCCTCAACTACCGGATCCGCGTCCTCTGCTGCACTCCTAACCCCATCTGCCCACCCAGCATAACTGCTACCACCAGTCCCACCACCACCATCTCCACGGGCACCTCCTCCACAGCACCCATCCTCACTGTCACAACCTCCACCGCAACGCCCTACTCCTCAGAAACAACAACACCAACCACCTCCAGCAGCACCAGCACCCTCACGCCGACGCCTACGCTCATCTCCACTTCCAGCTCACCTTCCACCACGGAGCACGTCACCATCTGTCATCCCGAACTGTGTTCGTGGACCGACTGGTTTGACGTGGACTTCCCCTCCTCGGGGGCAAGCCAGGGAGACTTTGAAACCTACCAGCACATCCGCGCTGCCGGGAAGGAAGTCTGCCAACAGCCAAAACAAATTGAGTGCCAGGCCGAGGACTACCCCGAGATTTCCATCGAGCAAGTCGGACAGGTTGTGCAGTGTGACGTTCACTACGGACTGGTGTGCAAGAACCAAGACCAGCGCGGCAGCTTCAAGATGTGCCTCAACTACCGGATCCGCGTCCTCTGCTGCACTCCTAACCCCATCTGCCCACCCAGCATAACTGCTACCACCAGTCCCACCACCACCATCTCCACGGGCACCTCCTCCACAGCACCCATCCTCACTGTCACAACCTCCACCGCAACGCCCTACTCCTCAGAAACAACAACACCAACCACCTCCAGCAGCACCAGCACCCTCACGCCGACGCCTACGCTCATCTCCACTTCCAGCTCACCTTCCACCACGGAGCACGTCACCATCTGTCATCCCGAACTGTGTTCGTGGACCGACTGGTTTGACGTGGACTTCCCCTCCTCGGGGGCAAGCCAGGGAGACTTTGAAACCTACCAGCACATCCGCGCTGCCGGGAAGGAAGTCTGCCAACAGCCAAAACAAATTGAGTGCCAGGCCGAGGACTACCCCGAGATTTCCATCGAGCAAGTCGGACAGGTTGTGCAGTGTGACGTTCACTACGGACTGGTGTGCAAGAACCAAGACCAGCGCGGCAGCTTCAAGATGTGCCTCAACTACCGGATCCGCGTCCTCTGCTGCACTCCTAACCCCATCTGCCCACCCAGCATAACTGCTACCACCAGTCCCACCACCACCATCTCCACGGGCACCTCCTCCACAGCACCCATCCTCACTGTCACAACCTCCACCGCAACGCCCTACTCCTCAGAAACAACAACACCAACCACCTCCAGCAGCACCAGCACCCTCACGCCGACGCCTACGCTCATCTCCACTTCCAGCTCACCTTCCACCACGGAGCACGTCACCATCTGTCATCCCGAACTGTGTTCGTGGACCGACTGGTTTGACGTGGACTTCCCCTCCTCGGGGGCAAGCCAGGGAGACTTTGAAACCTACCAGCACATCCGCGCTGCCGGGAAGGAAGTCTGCCAACAGCCAAAACAAATTGAGTGCCAGGCCGAGGACTACCCCGAGATTTCCATCGAGCAAGTCGGACAGGTTGTGCAGTGTGACGTTCACTACGGACTGGTGTGCAAGAACCAAGACCAGCGCGGCAGCTTCAAGATGTGCCTCAACTACCGGATCCGCGTCCTCTGCTGCACTCCTAACCCCATCTGCCCACCCAGCATAACTGCTACCACCAGTCCCACCACCACCATCTCCACGGGCACCTCCTCCACAGCACCCATCCTCACTGTCACAACCTCCACCGCAACGCCCTACTCCTCAGAAACAACAACACCAACCACCTCCAGCAGCACCAGCACCCTCACGCCGACGCCTACGCTCATCTCCACTTCCAGCTCACCTTCCACCACGGAGCACGTCACCATCTGTCATCCCGAACTGTGTTCGTGGACCGACTGGTTTGACGTGGACTTCCCCTCCTCGGGGGCAAGCCAGGGAGACTTTGAAACCTACCAGCACATCCGCGCTGCCGGGAAGGAAGTCTGCCAACAGCCAAAACAAATTGAGTGCCAGGCCGAGGACTACCCCGAGATTTCCATCGAGCAAGTCGGACAGGTTGTGCAGTGTGACGTTCACTACGGACTGGTGTGCAAGAACCAAGACCAGCGCGGCAGCTTCAAGATGTGCCTCAACTACCGGATCCGCGTCCTCTGCTGCACTCCTAACCCCATCTGCCCACCCAGCATAACTGCTACCACCAGTCCCACCACCACCATCTCCACGGGCACCTCCTCCACAGCACCCATCCTCACTGTCACAACCTCCACCGCAACGCCCTACTCCTCAGAAACAACAACACCAACCACCTCCAGCAGCACCAGCACCCTCACGCCGACGCCTACGCTCATCTCCACTTCCAGCTCACCTTCCACCACGGAGCACGTCACCATCTGTCATCCCGAACTGTGTTCGTGGACCGACTGGTTTGACGTGGACTTCCCCTCCTCGGGGGCAAGCCAGGGAGACTTTGAAACCTACCAGCACATCCGCGCTGCCGGGAAGGAAGTCTGCCAACAGCCAAAACAAATTGAGTGCCAGGCCGAGGACTACCCCGAGATTTCCATCGAGCAAGTCGGACAGGTTGTGCAGTGTGACGTTCACTACGGACTGGTGTGCAAGAACCAAGACCAGCGCGGCAGCTTCAAGATGTGCCTCAACTACCGGATCCGCGTCCTCTGCTGCACTCCTAACCCCATCTGCCCACCCAGCATAACTGCTACCACCAGTCCCACCACCACCATCTCCACGGGCACCTCCTCCACAGCACCCATCCTCACTGTCACAACCTCCACCGCAACGCCCTACTCCTCAGAAACAACAACACCAACCACCTCCAGCAGCACCAGCACCCTCACGCCGACGCCTACGCTCATCTCCACTTCCAGCTCACCTTCCACCACGGAGCACGTCACCATCTGTCATCCCGAACTGTGTTCGTGGACCGACTGGTTTGACGTGGACTTCCCCTCCTCGGGGGCAAGCCAGGGAGACTTTGAAACCTACCAGCACATCCGCGCTGCCGGGAAGGAAGTCTGCCAACAGCCAAAACAAATTGAGTGCCAGGCCGAGGACTACCCCGAGATTTCCATCGAGCAAGTCGGACAGGTTGTGCAGTGTGACGTTCACTACGGACTGGTGTGCAAGAACCAAGACCAGCGCGGCAGCTTCAAGATGTGCCTCAACTACCGGATCCGCGTCCTCTGCTGCACTCCTAACCCCATCTGCCCACCCAGCATAACTGCTACCACCAGTCCCACCACCACCATCTCCACGGGCACCTCCTCCACAGCACCCATCCTCACTGTCACAACCTCCACCGCAACGCCCTACTCCTCAGAAACAACAACACCAACCACCTCCAGCAGCACCAGCACCCTCACGCCGACGCCTACGCTCATCTCCACTTCCAGCTCACCTTCCACCACGGAGCACGTCACCATCTGTCATCCCGAACTGTGTTCGTGGACCGACTGGTTTGACGTGGACTTCCCCTCCTCGGGGGCAAGCCAGGGAGACTTTGAAACCTACCAGCACATCCGCGCTGCCGGGAAGGAAGTCTGCCAACAGCCAAAACAAATTGAGTGCCAGGCCGAGGACTACCCCGAGATTTCCATCGAGCAAGTCGGACAGGTTGTGCAGTGTGACGTTCACTACGGACTGGTGTGCAAGAACCAAGACCAGCGCGGCAGCTTCAAGATGTGCCTCAACTACCGGATCCGCGTCCTCTGCTGCACTCCTAACCCCATCTGCCCACCCAGCATAACTGCTACCACCAGTCCCACCACCACCATCTCCACGGGCACCTCCTCCACAGCACCCATCCTCACTGTCACAACCTCCACCGCAACGCCCTACTCCTCAGAAACAACAACACCAACCACCTCCAGCAGCACCAGCACCCTCACGCCGACGCCTACGCTCATCTCCACTTCCAGCTCACCTTCCACCACGGAGCACGTCACCATCTGTCATCCCGAACTGTGTTCGTGGACCGACTGGTTTGACGTGGACTTCCCCTCCTCGGGGGCAAGCCAGGGAGACTTTGAAACCTACCAGCACATCCGCGCTGCCGGGAAGGAAGTCTGCCAACAGCCAAAACAAATTGAGTGCCAGGCCGAGGACTACCCCGAGATTTCCATCGAGCAAGTCGGACAGGTTGTGCAGTGTGACGTTCACTACGGACTGGTGTGCAAGAACCAAGACCAGCGCGGCAGCTTCAAGATGTGCCTCAACTACCGGATCCGCGTCCTCTGCTGCACTCCTAACCCCATCTGCCCACCCAGCATAACTGCTACCACCAGTCCCACCACCACCATCTCCACGGGCACCTCCTCCACAGCACCCATCCTCACTGTCACAACCTCCACCGCAACGCCCTACTCCTCAGAAACAACAACACCAACCACCTCCAGCAGCACCAGCACCCTCACGCCGACGCCTACGCTCATCTCCACTTCCAGCTCACCTTCCACCACGGAGCACGTCACCATCTGTCATCCCGAACTGTGTTCGTGGACCGACTGGTTTGACGTGGACTTCCCCTCCTCGGGGGCAAGCCAGGGAGACTTTGAAACCTACCAGCACATCCGCGCTGCCGGGAAGGAAGTCTGCCAACAGCCAAAACAAATTGAGTGCCAGGCCGAGGACTACCCCGAGATTTCCATCGAGCAAGTCGGACAGGTTGTGCAGTGTGACGTTCACTACGGACTGGTGTGCAAGAACCAAGACCAGCGCGGCAGCTTCAAGATGTGCCTCAACTACCGGATCCGCGTCCTCTGCTGCACTCCTAACCCCATCTGCCCACCCAGCATAACTGCTACCACCAGTCCCACCACCACCATCTCCACGGGCACCTCCTCCACAGCACCCATCCTCACTGTCACAACCTCCACCGCAACGCCCTACTCCTCAGAAACAACAACACCAACCACCTCCAGCAGCACCAGCACCCTCACGCCGACGCCTACGCTCATCTCCACTTCCAGCTCACCTTCCACCACGGAGCACGTCACCATCTGTCATCCCGAACTGTGTTCGTGGACCGACTGGTTTGACGTGGACTTCCCCTCCTCGGGGGCAAGCCAGGGAGACTTTGAAACCTACCAGCACATCCGCGCTGCCGGGAAGGAAGTCTGCCAACAGCCAAAACAAATTGAGTGCCAGGCCGAGGACTACCCCGAGATTTCCATCGAGCAAGTCGGACAGGTTGTGCAGTGTGACGTTCACTACGGACTGGTGTGCAAGAACCAAGACCAGCGCGGCAGCTTCAAGATGTGCCTCAACTACCGGATCCGCGTCCTCTGCTGCACTCCTAACCCCATCTGCCCACCCAGCATAACTGCTACCACCAGTCCCACCACCACCATCTCCACGGGCACCTCCTCCACAGCACCCATTATCACAACGACTAGCTCTGCATTTTCTTCCAGCTATAGTACAACTACCTCCATATCAACACCATGTTTCTGTAGAATTGGAAACCTCACTTATTCTCCTGGTGAGTGTTATTATTTTTTTCATTTTTTGTATGCCATTTATTTTTTTTTTAAACATCTTTCTCACCATTCATTCTAATATTCATTCTTATTTTATCAGTCTTTTTTCCTTACACAGTCTTTTAATCTTATATATGGATGATTATTACACAGTCCTTTAACTCTACTTCCCTACCAGAATTGGTGCAAACCTCCACAGAAAAATGCTCTGTGTTGTTTTGAAAGTTCTGTTTTATTGTCACGATTAAATAAATTATAAAAGTAACTGATAAATAATGTGAACTAAACAACCAATTCCAAATGCAATTTTTCATTACCACGTGAACACTGCCAATTTCCAGCTCCCAATGAAAGGCAATATTTTTTTCCCAAGTCACCCTTTTTTTATGTTTCTGTATTGTCTCGTATAGAATGAAACATCACTCTGGTCTGTTGGACCAACTATTCTGATTTTATAATCTCTTAGTTTCTTGCACAGTCCCAGTTTTCTCACAGGCAGGGCAGTACAGAATGCTGAGTAATTTTTTATATAGTATAAGTACTGCTTAGCAATATAAACATTATTCTCATGCTAAATCTGAAACATAGAACCATACCAGTTTCTTGGATAAAAAATATCTCTATCTCACTTGAAATTAGGACACCTGGAAATGTAACATCTTTTTCAATCTGAAGATTTTCTTTTAATTTTCTCCCTTTATTTGACTGTATTTTTTCCCTTCTTCAGGTGAACTGATTTACAGCACAATGGATAGTGATGGATGTAGATTTTATGCCAGGTGTAGTAAAACATGTACAATTGAACGCTACACTGGAGACTGTAATTTTACTACTCCAATAACCCCTTCTTCCCCTCAGACACCTACTACAACAACATCACATCCAATTCTTCCTCCTGGTTGCGTTTCTAGTACTCACCCTCCCCTACAGGTATGTAATTTCTGTAGTATGATTTTTGAAATAACAACAGCATTTATTTTATACCAGAAAGGTACAAGAAAGGAATAGTTGGCATTCCTATATATTCTGACTGTCAGAATAACTCTTGCTACTGGTCAATATGCAACATAAAATTTCTATGTGTCTTCAATTTTATTTTTTTCTTTTTGTAAACTAAGAAAGAATGATGCAGTACTTTTTTATTATTTCACTGCTAGTAAAACTCATTTTTAATGCACTGCATTGCACAAGAAACAGATCTCAATGAAATAAAAAAGCAAATTTTTTTTACTCTTTTCTGTATAGAAAAATCTAAACTAGTATAGAGGCTTACATCTTATTAAAATATTAGTAAAATTCATACCTGTTTGCAAATTACCGTCACAGCAATTTTTGTTTATTTTTCAGCCTGGCCAGAGATTCAAATTATCCAACTGTACAGAACTCATCTGTGAGGGAAACAATAAAGTTGTAGTAAATCAAACAGTGTGCCCGCCTATAAAGGAAATTACCTGTGCAAACAAATATCCAGCAGTATTGGTACCTGATGAAAACGGATGCTGTTATCACTATGAGTGTCAATGTAAGTGTAGATTAAGGAATTACATTTTTGAAAAGAAGCAAAACTTTGCACAGAATGTAAGGGAATTCTGTTTTCCTAAGGTTGAATTTGAAATTGTAGTGCATCTTTCTACATTTATTTTCATGTTGATCTAAATATTTTCTCTATACCAGGTGTGTGCAGCGGATGGGGTGATCCTCACTATATTACTTTTGATGGAACCTACTACACTTTCCTTGAAAACTGCACTTATGTTCTGGTGAAACAGATTGTGCCTAAATATGACCACTTCCGTGTTCACATTGAGAATTATTACTGTGATTCGAAAGACGGACTTTCCTGTCCTAAATCCATTATTATTTTCTACAAATCTGCAACAGTGAAGCTGACCCGGGAACCTGTGAATGGTGTTATGACCAATGTGGTAATATAAATTTATTCTTATTTCTCTGTTATTGAAAAAGAGAAATAAGGTCTATATGCCTTACTGTTTTTCACTTGAAATACAGCTTGTTAGAATATCATATCACAGAGAGGACAAGAGCATTATGTTGTTACTGCAATGCAAATAGGAGCTGGATATGATGTACAACAATACAAAGTTATTCATGATTATGAAGATTAGAAAATACATTGTTTTAAAAAAATAATGTAAACAGAAAAAGTAATTTAAACAGAAGCAGAAGCTTATTCTGATTTTTTTTTTTAACTCTGCATTCAGATGTACTTTAACAAGAAGACTGTCCAACCAGGCTTTCACAAAGACGGCATTTATTTCTCCACGCTTGGTATCAATATGATTGTAGAAATACCAGAGATTGGTGCAACCATCACCTTCAGTGGGCTGATCTTTTCCGTGAAACTTCCATACAGCAAATTTGGCAACAATACTGAAGGACAGTGTGGTAAGACAGATGCACTAATCATATTTTGCCCACCCTTTGTGGCTACTGTTATTCACTCTGGTTATGCAAGATGATGATAGGCATGATATTTTGAACTGCTTTCTGATATCAAGTATGCATTTTGGATTTGACTGTTTTTATTCCTCAACTGAATTAAAACTCATATGATGGTAAAGAATCCTCATGAAGCAGAGGATTATACATCTCATGAGTACATCACACCTAAACTTAGCATCAGCACACTAATGGACTCTGCATTGCAGATGTGGCATATAAAACTTACATAACTTCTCTACTATCTTCCAGGAACATGTACAAATAACAAAAGAGATGAATGCCGCTTGCCAAGTGGTAAGATCATTTCTTCCTGTCCCCAAATGGCTCATCACTGGCTTGTTGGTAATGACACATCATGCTCTGGAGCACCACCACCAGCAACGGTAACCACACCTCCAGCAAGGCCACAGTGTCATCCTCCTGAACTCTGCAAGCTTATCATAAGCAGGTAAAAACAAACAAACAAAAAAAAAAAACAACCAACCAGAATGATCTTGCTCTTTCTATGCAGAAATGTCTTAGTATTTCATGAAATGATATGAACTACAATCCTATCACAAGATCACTGCTGAAAACATCAGCCTAATATAAGGATATATACAGTAAAAGGCCTTTGATAAAGAAACTGCTCTTCTTTAAGGACTTGCGTCCCAATGATAACTGATCAAGGAGAAGTGAAATTAGAAAATGAGGGAGACAGCAAGCATTCAAGTCCTGGGTTGTTAGCACTTGCATTTCTGTTATCTTTTTCCTTACCTGCTTTCCAGGGCACACTTACTCACTCTTAGTCACGCTATTAAAACAAGGATGAATCCTTACAAATAAAATGATCCCTTAGTCCAGAAAGTAAAGAATTTAGTTACCCACCAGGATAACAGAACAGACAGAAACATCCCTGCCAAATGAGTCCTTCACAGTTTGTACATTTTATGTAAAACATGAAGCTCCAAAAATATCAGCACCAACAAAGGTTGTTTCCAGCAATATTTCCTATACTCATGTGAACTCTAGCAAAAGTTTTTCAGTCGTATCATCTATAAAGACCCACATCTACAAGCATGCTGTAGTGTCTAGTAAGTTGCAAGCTATTCTATCCAATTTTTCTGTTTCTCAGGTACTTACAGCATTCTTTTTCATCTACCTAATGCAATTGCCTTCTTCAACAAGTTTCTGGTGTCAGACTGATGAAACATTGTGAACACTTTACATAAACACTATAACCACAAGCCTCTTAAGAAACAAACAAACAAAACAAAAAAAACCAAACAAACAGAGCTTCAAATTTCCTAATCTTTCCATTCTTGATTCTCCACATTAGCAGCCATTCATATAGTTAACTCTCTTTCTCATAATACGTTCCTCTTGAAGCAGAATAACATGTCATTAACTGGGAAAATGCCACACATGATCAGATTTCATATAATGAGCAGATTGTTCTGGTTTCTTTTCTGTCTGTAGAGTTTTTGCAGAATGCCATGATGTGATACCACCAGAACCATTTTACAAAGGGTGTGTTTTTGATGGATGTCGCATAACTGATGAATCCATGCAGTGTTCCAGTTTAGAAATATATGCTACAGAGTGTGCTGCTAGAGGTGTCTGCATTGACTGGAGAGGAAAGACAAACAATACCTGTCGTAAGTATTACAAAACTCAAAAATATATGAGTAAACCAGTAGCAGTTAGGATTTTATTCAGGAAGTATATCTTGCATCCTACCTTGACTATAGCATTTTACCTACAAAAATACAGAGACGTCCTTACTGACAGAAACCCCAAATGAAGGCTGTAAAGTCAGGGTCACTTTTGCTGCAATCTACTATCAATTTTTGATCACTTTTCATCTTTTGCCATACAGCATACAATTGTCCAGCAAATATGGTATACAAGCCATGTGGGTCCATTAATCCTGCCACCTGCAGCCAAAGGTATGGAAAGACCAAAAAAAGCCTCCAACAAATGTTTTTTTTTTTCCCCTTCTGTTTTAACTACTCACTTTCCTTACAAAATAGAACTATTTCATAATCAAATCTCATGAATTTTCACAATACAAAATTCATAGATATAAATCATTGCTATGAATATGCACTTCCTGTTGCATTCTGCAAAATACAAATTCATTTGTCTCCCTTGTATCTGACATGATGACCTTCTTTACATGCCTATCTCTCCAGCTTCACTGCAAAAACATGGTACTCAAATACATATACGTATATATTCCTCTCACCCCAGCTTTGTTGACCATCCTGGCTATGGAGTAACTGAAGGCTGTTTCTGTCCTGAAGGAAAGATACTGCTAAGCGAAGACAGCGACATCTGTGTCTCAGAATGCTGTAAGTACTCTATAACTAGCTTAGGGAACTGACGGTCTGGATTGTTTAAGAGATCTGATTAACAATGGCAGGAAACCTGCCATCTTTTACATAGTCAGATCATGAACAAATCAACCTATTTAGTCCTTTTGCCTCCCCATCTAAAAATAGAATAACAGAAAATACTGCCTTTTCCCCATCTTCTTACTCACATGAGACTGGGCAAGATGGAAGCGTTCTATCATTTTATATGAACTGCTCTGTACGATCATTTTCTCACCAGATTTATCTTCACAATATTTTAATTTGAAACTACACATACTCCTTTTGTCAGTTGTCAGTAGTCTAAGACTCCTTTTCTTATGTTTTTTTTCTTTTTTTTTTTCAGCTTGTAGAGAATCAAACGGAGCATCCAGATGGGTGAGTGTAGCCATCAGTGCAGTTTATCAGATACATAAAAGGTGAAGCAAGAGAACATTTGCTTAGCGTTTCACAAGAACAAATGAACATCCACAGAACCTTTTGTGGCCTCTAGGATCTTCTCCTAATCTGTTTCACTTTAAGGGTTTCTTAACAAATCTAAAAATACTAGGACCATGAAAAGGTTGACATAATTAGCTATCACTGTATGAATAAAACAATTAGAAAAGATTTTATTTTGATTATTTATTTTCCCTTTTCTTTTTATATAGCCAGGAGAAAAATGGACGAAAAATTGCCAGGAATGTGTCTGTGACAGATATACTCTTAAAGTGCATTGTACAAAACATGAATGTCCTCTGCCACAGCAAGTATCTTGTTCTGAACCAGGATACATGCCTGTTCAGATACAGATGCCAGAAGACCCATGCTGTACCAGGACTGAGTGCTGTAAGTACTGTCTCACTTCTTCATTGTGGGCAACATACTATACTCATTTTGGGAAACTACAGCAGTAATTTCTCTCTTTTTCTTTTTAAATATATAATTTGCATTGATCTCATAACAACTTTCTCCCTCATACTGCTTCCCAGAGCCTTGTTGCAAAGCATCTACTAGATGCTCGAATAGAACAAATTTAAAGATGAAACCATTTTACACTGATAGACAAAGGAAAGTAGCTGTAAATTTGTAATTTAATGTTCAAAAGAAAAAAAAAACAACCTGTAACACTGCCACCACCTGAAACACCTCTTATTTTTCAAAGACCAGCATAAACATTTTTTCTAATCCTAATACCTCTCTCAAACTTCTACAAATTGTTCAAGAGAGTGTCTGAAACTCAAAGAACTCTGATTTTCTAATTAGTTTCTCTTTGGAAATAAGTCTTCTCAAGCAGTCATCACTCTACTCTCAGCCAATGCTTTCTTATGCAAAAGTTATCAAAAAGCTCTTTCACTTTAAAAATAGATGGGCAAATATACTGAAACAGTCATTAAACTAACCTACACAAATCTTTACTTACAGCACTGTATTTGCCTAACTGGAAAACTTTTGAAGTTCATGCAAAACAAAATTGCTCATTAAAAATTTGTAATTTTCTGTCCTCTGTTACATTGCACAGACTGCAACACAAGCCTCTGCCCCGAGATCACAAACCAGTGCTTAGAGGGACAGGAAATAATTACAGTAACACAGCCTGGAAAATGCTGCCCTACCTTTGAATGCAGTAAGTACCACACAACTTTTTCATTGTGTTACTAAGAGTTATGAATATGAAACCCTTAAAAGAAAAAGATGTGATTAATCAGTGTTGTCATAGAGCCATACTGTATGAGTTTCTTCACATGCTTCTGCTTCTTCAGTTTTATACTTCTGTGACACTATCTTTCTTCCTTCTTTCTAGGACATGGCTGTGTAGTCAATGAAACCTACTATGCAGTAAGTACACAAAGTAACTCACTATAAAAACATAAATTTTCATTGATTCACAAGGCAACACTTTTGAGACCCCTATCATAGATTCCATTTTGCAAAAAGGGCCAAGATAAAACATTTTAATTGAGATTAGCATATCAGCACCCTTCCCATATTTAACAGTATTTTCTGCTCTCCGTTAATATTAGCATAATATCCTTTCAAAATGAGAAGCAGCATGGACATTACCAACAACAGAAGCTCAGAAACTCTGCTTTAATTAAACAAACAAAATTGAATTTCTGGATAGATTAGCCTACAGATAGTTCAGTCGTGAACTGTCTGTGCTGTGCATACACAAAGTAACTTGCTATTACTAATAATGATTTTTCTCCTGCCTTCCCCTAGCCTGGAACTGTGGTCCCATCAGGCCCCTGTGAAAGCTGCACCTGCTCCAAATCCTCTTATTCAAGCCACCAGAAGTTTGCTGTCAAGTGCCAGCCTGTTACCTGTGACACCTACTGTCCAGCGGTGAGTGCTATTCTGTGGTCAGCAATTCCTAGCCTGCTCAGTTCAAACATCTGCCACTTCAGGTCAGTGTCCTGGCTCAATTACATTTTGTCTCTGTTTCTTTCAAAATAGGGTTACAAATATACTGAGGAACCTGGAAAGTGCTGTGGCACATGCAAGGCAGAGGCCTGCATAGTGGTCATGGAAGACAATTCTACACACGTGCTCAAGGTAACTAACCTGCTGCAGTTTCCTTTTGGAGAACTCTGTCTGCCTTTTAACTCTTTCCTTTCCTTGCCTCTATCACATTTACTTGCAGCGTCTTTTCTTATGTTAGAATACTGACTATTCAGATGGGAAAGGACTGTCTCACATGGCTTGAACAGAACCTTGTGCCACAAGGCTAAGAGAGGCTTCCGGAAGCAACTGTGATACTGAACGATGGCTTTTAAATGTCAGAATAGAAAAATACACGAAAGCAATTCTTTTTTATTTGTCTTCAGCTCGAAAACTTAGCACCAGTTTTGCTCAACTTTGTCTTTCTATCTGTGGAGGCAGTTTCTGCTCCAAATATCCAATCTCAAGTGAGCTGTAAGCTCAAGAACAGGATTAGTTGGTAAAAACACCTGCAATTCTACCATGTACCTGAGTAGGATTAGGGCACATCATAAATTCTGACAGCAAAACTTGAAATTCAAATCAGTCTTCACTTATCCCATGCACACAAAAAACATGACCAGGTCTACATAAAATTGCAGCTTCTCAGTTAATGAAAAAGACAGCAGGATGACATTATGATAGGTGACTACTAGCTGCAATTCAAGGACATTATTCAGGATAAGCATGCTGCAGGGCACAGCAATGATAGAATACTGGATGTTTGGGTATTTTTGCTTCACTTTCATGCAAGAAGATTTTTATTCACCTTTATTTAATTCAACTACTTTCAGGTTGGAAAATTCTGGAGCCCACCTGGTAATAACTGCACAACTTACACATGTGAAAAATACAACGGCCAGTTCATTACAGTTATCTCAAAGAAAAGCTGTCCCCAATTTAACCCTGATCTGTGTGAGCCTGTAAGTACTTGTCTACCAGCTTTCATGTTTGTTTGAAAAGATTGCAGTGGTTATCACCAGTAAGAGCATGGTGTTCAAGGAAAATACCTAGCAGGAGCATCACGCAGGATGTAACTCTGATTTTATCCTCTCTGAAACTGTCCCCCATCAAAAGTAATGTTAAAAAAAACAAATCAAAATTTAAAATGGCAATATATCCTCACTGAGGCAAGAAGATAGCACAGGGTACTAGAGAAAAGGGGTCAGCGTAATGGTTTGGATTCCTAGAAGTAACAGGTGTCTAGGAGCAAGAATATTACCAGAAAATAATGGGATTTTTATTCCTGAATTATTCAGGCTTATAATTTCTTTTTGAAGAAACCAATCGTTAAGAGCAAAGGTGAAGGAAAACAAGCTACTTCAGTTCACTTAGTACACCTCAGAAAAGATTAGAACCAGCCCCGGACATCTGGGGTGTCAGTACGTGTTACACTGTCTGACATAACCCTTAATCTACACTGATTTTGGTACCTCAAAATATCCTGTGTGTGCTGCAAGATTTATTTCCAAATTTTTACTACTGAACTCTGATGACAGCAAAGCAGTTTCAGTCTTCTCAACGTCTGCTTGCAAAGAATTTTTATTAAATCCTGAAGTAGTAGCTACGTGCTTTTAACGTTTAGATCTGCTTGAAATCATATTCTGTACCAGTACACAGAATTTTCTGGCACCAGAGAACTCTACAACGCAGGGAAAGCCTCTGTTTTATCATGTGAATATGAAACCTGAGTTATCTTTTTCTTTTCTCCCCAATCAAGGACAACATGAGGCTATCAGACGATGGCTGCTGTAGAGTGTGCTCAATCCCACCAACAGGTAAGTAATGGTAATTTTGAGGAAAAGCACAATATCTGCCTTGTTAGCTGTATTAGTCCAAGCCATGTGGCAGAAACAAAGACAGAAGAGGTGAAGAGACCAAAACTGGTACCAGTGTTCTCCATACCACCTCATACGGAACAGAACATTTAGGGCCCTTGCAAATATGGGTATGGTGAACTTTCCCATCCCATACTGTTAAATATTAGCCTTTTAGTGAAATAGAGAAGACTATGTCTATTCTCCAACTTCCACAGACTCATTCTCTTTAAAGATGAATGTGAAGCTGGTTCTGGGAGTTGGGTGTGCACTGAACAGTTGCTTCAGCACTGCTCTATATCTCTACATCCTACACCAATGCAGCATAAAGGAAAGGGAATTTTAGTTTCAGTGCAAAGACAAGTAGCAAGATTTATCCCTAAGCATTTAAAAGAGAAACACACCATGACAGTTTCCTACCTCAGCTCCATCCATCTCAGTTTGCAGCTAAGGATTGTCTATCATATATCTATCTGTACACACAAATATTTTAACCTATTTTCTCTTGGTTTGTGGCAACATCAGGTTGCAAGAAGCACAACACCACCACAGTCATCAAATACCATGGATGTGTTTCTGCACCTGTTGAGATGACATACTGTGAAGGCAGCTGTGATGCTTACTCAAGGTAAGTGGTATAAAAGATGAGTGTAGTCTCCAGTCTTCTACTTGTTACAATACTGGCAGAAAACAAATTGCTATTGATTTTCTACAATGTCTTACACTCACCAAGCCATAAACTGTTCCCATTAGGCTAACTAGAATTTTTAACAGATGTGATTCTGTATTAGTTTAACTGCCTCAAGACTCACCAGGTCTTAACAGACTGTTAAGTGACTGGTCCTGAGTTTTGATCTTGCCTATACAAAAGTGAGGTTATTTGTTTCATACTAGTCTCTCATTTTGGACTGGTTCCAAACCTCCTGCCATTGAGAAGGGACATCAGCTAGATTAGAATGAAGAGCTAGATTTACCCATCTTTACAATGAGGAACAAATTTTATGTCACCAAACTACTGTAAGAATGGTAATATTAAGACATATCCCCACATGCAAACACGCAACTTCTAGTTATATTTAGCCATGTCTGTGAGGAGCAGTGGTATTTCTCACACAATTTCTGAATATTTCTCTTTTGTTGGTTTCGCAAACAGGTACTCTCAAGAAGCAAACATGATGGAACATAAATGCTCATGTTGTCAGGAAATCCAGACTAGTGTAAGAAAGGTGACTTTGACATGCAGTGATGGAACCTACCTTGATCACTCGTACACCTACGTGGACCAGTGCAGCTGCGTGGGTGCTGAGTGCATTCCCCAGGACATTTCCAACCAACAACAGCAAACAGGCAAAATATGAGACAAAGACCTCACAAGAAAAAGGGAATGTCCAACATTAAAACTAAAGAGAAGCCAAACAAGTTGAATATGTACAAAAACAAACATTTGGAAAAAGCGTCAAAAGCAGCTACAATTTTGGACTAACAGATGTATTTTCTGCATACAAGCTCTATATGTCTGTCTACATTATTTCAGCTTTCCTTACCATTATATCTCATACAGCTTTTCATGACTTTTCTTTACAACTTTAGAGGTACAGTATAAGATCATTTTCATATTTCTTGTTAGTTTGTTTGTCTTATGAGAACTGCTAAACTATAAGACTGATAACACAAAGTCTTTTATTAAAAAAATATTCTTTTCTGGCTTGAGGCTTTCCTTTGGTGGCACAATATAGACTGCACTGGTACAGAATAAATATTACTCCGTAGGAAATCAAGTTTTGCTGGTCATTACGTTCTGCAACTTTTTGACAATATCTAAGATTTCCATTGACGTACTGAACTATTGTGGAACATTTTAATTTCAGTTCACCGAGACAGATCAAAAGCTAAAATTTAGGAGAAAGAAAACTGTACCTCTCTTTTTTGCATTAAGGAAAACTTAGATTGCAAAAAGCCGTATCTTCTCAAAGCTATAAAATTTAATGCTATAAACAATTTTTAGGGCATTTCCCTACCTATTCTCATGAGAAAGAAAAGAAAGGAAAGAAAGAAGAAAGAAAGAAAGATACTATAATGACAAGCTGCTGCATACTACTCTTTGTTTACATAACATCACCAGCATAGAAACTGTATGAAAATGTGGAATTTTTTTGTTTGTTTGTGGTTAACTGTTTACAGAAGAAGTATATATATATATATATAGCCAACAGGGGCATATGAAGGACTTTTGTAAACAAAAGTAATAATAATATTATATGTAAATTCTTTCCTACAAAGCTTTTAAAAAGTTGTACTATTGCTATTTATTTGTTTTTTTGGAGAATTGATTTATTGGGCCATTTCTTTCAGAATTAATATTACCCAATTTCTTAGTCTTAGATGTATTTTCTGGGTGTGGTATATTTTCTTCTTCCATTTTGTTTTGGAATACTGTTTTTTTGTTTGTTTGTTCTTTATGAAAAAAGTAATGATGATTAATAAATTTTAAGCATTTTACAGAATGTCTTCTCATTTTTTTCTCTGAATCATTCCCTGCTGGCCCTAAAAAATTTTTGCTTCTGCCACTCTACCACAGCCATATCTGAATAGTACCACAGAATTACAAAATGGTTAAGTGCAAAAGGACTTCTGGGTTCATGTAGTCCAACCCCCTGCTCAAGCAGGGACATCTAGGACCATGTCCAGGTGGCTTCTGAAGATCTCCAAGGAAGGAGACTTCACAGCCTCTCTGGGCAACATGTGTTCAGGCACTTGCACAGCACAGCAGTGCTGTCCAATAGATGGAATATCTTGTGTTCCAGTTTGTGCTCATTTCCTCTTCTTCCGGTACTGGGCATCACTGAAAATAGCCTGGCTTCATCTTCTTCACAACTTCCATTCAGGTATTTGTGGATACTGATGAGATCCTTTTGAGCTTCATCTTCTCCAGGCTGAACAGTCACAACTTCCATCCTCTCCTCATGGGAGAGCTGCTCCAGGCTTTTCAGCATCTTGCTGGCCCTGTGTTGCGCTATTTCAAGAATGTCTGGGTCTCTCCTGTAGTGGAGGGCTCAGAAATGGACACAGCACTCAAAGTGTGGCCTCGCCAATGCAGAATTGAGGGATCACCTCTCTTGATCTGCTGGCAATGCTTTGCCTAATGCAGCCAAGAATAGCGATAAAGGCACATGTTCAACTCAATATCTACCAAGACTCCTACATCTTTTTCTCCAGAATTGTTTTTCAGCTGGGTGCCTAGCTTGTCCTGATGCCTGGGGTTTCCCACCACAAGGTGCAAGAATCTGAATTTCTCCTTATTGGGCTTCATGAGATTCTTGTGAGGCATCCCTCTGGATGGCTGCATAGACCTCTGCTGAGTAAGCCACCTCCCCCAGTTTCATGTCAGCCGTGACACACTTTTGACCTCCAGGTAAAAGTCAATCCAGGCAGTAGTCTCAAATCCCCTACAGAGCTTTGATACTTCTCTGAACAAGGAAAAAAAAACTCAAAAGCAGATTCTGAAAGCATTCCAAGTATATCCCTTCTGATGCCATCATTGAGATATCAGTAAGCAACCACAATTTTGTGTTTGTACATACATTATTTCTAGTTCTTTACTTGACTAACAAACTATCCAAAATCCCCTAAGCCTGTCAGTCTCGCATCTCAGTGCCCACAGAAACATACATAAATCACAAAAAAACCCTGAAATTGCACTGTTGCAAATCTACAAATTCTAAGTTACCATGCAGCTGTACTTTGAACTAGCTACCACAGACCTGATAGTAGTTTGCATAATGACAATTTTCACACAATTCACAAATGACTGCTCTTGGGACATAAGAGGGAATAGTTTAAAAATTAAAATGGATAATGAGTTTTTCACACTTCACAGTTTGGACAACTCAGTAACAGTGGTTTCTTACTTGTAACAACGGAAGCAGTTGGGTAACGACATGGGATTTCTGCAGATAAGGCTGCTTTTCTCATCCACATTTCTTTTAAAGAACAGGAACAACTAATTTACCTCCCAGTCAGAAGTGAGCTTTTACTCATCGCTGAGGATCACTGGTAACTTCTTACTTCCTGCTGGCAAAAATATGCCTGAGCTCCTTCCAGCTTTCTACTGACAAATTGTCACTTCACTGTCTGATTTTTGGCTCTTCAGAAAACTTCCAGTTCACAGGTTTTTCTGCTTCCTAGTGAGTCCTTCCTTTCCACCAAATCCACTAGGCTTCCCAATGCAGCACTACTCATGAATTCATGACTAACTTGGTGAGTGACAAATTCTCTGAGCCTTCCTCCCAGGTAAACTGGGAAATAACTATTCTCCTGCTCATTCTGCAGAAGGGAAAAGCAAATGGCCATGTGGCATAAAAACTGAAGAAAAAAATAAAAGAAAAAGAAGCAAAGGAAGGGACAGACCTTGGTCTTGCCATGAAAAAGCAAGGAGGCAAGGAAACAAGGAAGGAACCCTAAGCAAAGGTAAACTGTGGAGGCATGCAGATTCTGTGTCTGAGGACGCACTGGGATTCCTGCCTAGAATAAAGAAGCCTCACATATACAGTTCCAGTGATGAGAAAGATAAAATGGGGACTATCAACTCAGGAGAAGGAGAACAGGGACACAATATGCTTTATGCATGAAAGAGCAAATGGAACGACTTACAACAACTCCTGGAGCAGCATTAAGCAATACATGGGATAGATGAAAATTAAGAGTCGCTAGTATTACAGGCTCTGTAAATTTTCCTTTACATAAATAAGAGCTTTCTTTGTTCTGAGATACTGATGACAAGGATCGGGTATTAGCTCCGAAGTAAATAACTAACTCCCTTTCTAAAAACTGGGATGAATTAGATCAGTTGCTTTCTCATAAATAAATCACTAATTTTTTTAAACCTTAGATAACTATTAAAGTCAATTAAAAATTAGCTTATTGGCTTGGTAGCCATTTACTGACATAGGTCAGAATACTGCGCAAGTCCCATTCATCTCCGTTACTACAATTAACGTGCATTATACAAACACTAACACTAGAGGGCTCTAGGCTCACAATTTACAAAGCTAAGTGAAGAGGTTCATTCAAAAGGGTTTATTTGAAAGCACTTTGAAGTAACCAACCTAACAACTAGTGCGTTGGTTTCCAGTCATTATGACAAACTTTGCTCATTATTATTTCATGAATCTATGGACATTCATTTTAAAAAGCATAACAAGATTTAAGATTTATTTATATGTCTTTTTTTTTTTTTTTTTCCTCCTTATCTGGTTACCTTTGGAACACAGATTGCAAAGAAACCGTTCACTTTGCACAAAGCTTTTTCACAAAAAGCATTGAAAGGCCTTGGGTCTAAGCTCCAGTCCTGGAGAAAAGGGATCTCTGAGCAAGATTCACAGCAGAGTATAAATATTTAGCAAAGACTTCACAAAATCCAGCTTTTTGCAATAAACGAATATGCTATCAGCTTATTAGCTCACCATTTACTTATTAGATCTGCTCTTACATTGTCTTCTGAAGAATTCATCTATGCCACCATCTTTGTGAAAAGAAGAGTGTGCTTGAAGGTAGAGGAGTGCCACCAAAAAGCATATACTCTTCAATAAGCCATTAGGTAGCACAGATTCACATGTGCCTTTCTGTAAGTGGAACAACTGACCCATAAAAGGAAGCCCTTCCACTGTACTGGAATACTAAAGTCATCACAGTTACTGCTGAATCACACCCTGGAAAGAGAGGAAACTTCTACTCTGTTGCTCCTTTGTAGACACAGCAAAAAAAAAAAAAAAAAGCCAGGTAGCAGAGAAAACAACAAAGTCTTCCTCTCATTGGAATGCTTGATCTGACAGACTGCCTTATCATACTAAATGTACAGACTAAATGTGCAAAGTGTCAGCCAAATCTTTGTTTATAAAGAAATTACTGTAAGATTTCCAGTGATAAAACTGCACCATAAAATTGATTTAAATAATCAGACTTACCTGGCAACAAGGAAGATATCAACTGATCAAAAGACTGTATGAACTACTCCAATCTGTCCTCTTCTCAGCTCTTCAGGTTCAAAGCACACTGCAGAATAGCTGAAGTCTTGCTGAACTCCCACCAAAATTCACAAAACTTTGAAACAGTTCTGCATCACTCAGTGAAGCCCTTTTTGCACACCTGAAACAGAAATTGACACAAAACAGCCATCAAAAACCAGAGAACCATCAAAGGTAGTCTGTATCTCAAGACACAGAGAAACATAGAATCATTTGAGCTGGAAGGGACCCTGGAAGGCCATCTGGTCCACCTCCCCTCCTGCAATGGACAGGGACACCTACACTAGATCAGGAGCTCACAGCCCTGTCCTGCCTCACCTTGGGTGTCTCAGAACTCAACCAGCATTGCATTGCTGTGGATGTAGCAGCAGGATGACCGCTTATCTCACAGTAAAATACAAATACACTCTATGACTAACCCCTGAGACTTTCGGGAAACTACAGAGAGATTTTTTCCTCACACAGAACTTAGTCGCAAATGCCATTAAATAACAAAGAACCAAGCCCCACACCGCTCCTTGAACACTTTTTTATTTCATTTTATTTGCAAGGTTAAGATGAAACGAGAAAGATGAAACGAGAAGGGATGAACAAACGCACTGGAACGTGCTACATTTGTTCAGAAAGGAAGAGCAGTTTGCGAGGGGGAGGAGAACAGCCATATTCGCTACCTCCAGAGAGTTTCGTGCACGCAAAACACAGCCACGGCGGCCGGCAGACGGAGGTTGTCCCATTCCCAGGGCCTAACCCGAATCCGCCGAGCTCGAGGAGTGTCCTCGAGCGGTGACAAGTACCGAGAAGTACAGCGCAGGAGGCCCACGGCGCGCAGACACTGTGTCCGCCATCTTACGGCCCCGCGGCCGCAGGGCGCCTGCAGCTCCAGGGGTGGCGAGTCAGCCATCCCTCCCTTCCTCGGGAGGAAGGCAGCGAGGCACGTGCCGGCAGAGGTACTCCTACCTCGTTGGGGAAACTTCCGAGAGGATTCGCGCATTATGCCTGCCCTGTTTCTGATGAGCCTTTTTTTTTTTTTATTGTCCTTTTCTTTCCTTTTTCCTCGTTTCTCGAGGCTCTGATTTTCCTGTTATTTGTTCTTCATTTTATTCTTAATATCCACTGTATCGTGATGCTTACTGCATGTTTTGACAGATTATATTGCATTCTCTATGTTGCATGATATGGCAACGGACTAATTCTTTTTAATGACTTGTCTATGTTCTCTTAAAGTTTCTAAATGGGTATTTGAAGTGTATTATCTTTAAAAATGTATTTTAAAACAAAACCGTGCGCTTTGACTTTTCTGAAAAGCTGAAACCAAGTTTGTTTGGTCTCCTGTGAAAAAAGCTGTCTGCTTTCAGATCCACATAGGAAGTTTCACTGCTGTGCATTTGATTTGCTTTTGTATCAGCAATTACATAATAGGTGTATCTTACCAAAGCTCTGTACAATACAATAGCAAAATAAGTGTTTTCTATGATGCTACAGATTACTTTGCTCCCTTCTCCCAAAAATTTGTTTGTAATCTAGTGTGTGACTCAGATATTTCAGCTGTGTTAGGCAATCTGCTTTGTGCTGTATATATGTAAACTCTCACGTCAAGAATACTTTCTGTGCTTAGTCTACAAGGATGCCAAAGGTGATCTATGTGATAATAGATGATCTATGTGGAAAGAGTGCATTTGTTGTTTCTAAATCAACCAGTTTTTTTCCTCCTACTTTCAGTAATCGGTCTGGAGCTACTCTTACTTCTTAGAAATCTATGTGGTCTTTTAAGGTCACAGGTAGCGTTACATAAGATTTGTAAGTGGGAATAATATGTATTGTAAGTTTAGATGGTTCAAAATAGAAAAAAGCTAGGCAGACTTTTCAGTGCATGAATGCTTGTATCATAGACACCTGAAGAAAAGTCTTGCGGTATTTTAGCAATGTATTTAATGTCTTGCTTCCTCCGTGTATTTCTATGCCACTAGAGACGCTCTAAGCTATTTGTACTGTTACTGTAAAATAGATAAGTTGATACATGTAAAAGGGAACTTGGAGTCATTCTCACTAGCTGTACTGGTGCAACAGTATTTTAAAATTTCCAATCGAGCATACATTTGCGCATCATTGCATTGCATGTAACACACATACTTGCAACAACCATGTAGACAAATTGTAAGTCAGCATTTTATTTGTAAATGCTTTCTGGCAATGCTCCTGTTTCTTGAAAGACTGTTTCTAGCATAAAGGATTGGTCCCTCTGATACAAACACTGGGGAAACTGGGGCAGTGGTAGTTGCTTATTTTACTGAAATTTGATTGATGTTATATTTCTTCATGTCTAACCGTGCCTGTGACATCATTGGCTACTGTTAGCACACACAGTGTGCCTTCTAACTGGAAAAGCTGCTTTGTCCTTGAGTTCTGCAAAGGTTGAAAGTCATCGTCATTTTAGCCCTGTTAATAGATCTATTCATTTTGACAAAGGCTTAGATATTTATCAGGTGTCACACAAACTGAATCCATACCAAGCAAACAGTTAGACAGAGGCTGCCATTGTGGATGACTTGTGTTACCTTCAGCCTTGCGCCTAAAAATGTCCTTGAGGTGTGGTCTTGGCTCAGCCTGAGCACAATACACATGCTGACAGATCAGAGCCTTGTAAAACAATTGCTAGTAGCTAAAGTAAATCTTCATCAAAAATGTACTCTGTAGTGAAACTATCACAATATAAGCAGTCAAGGCATTCAGTTTGGTAGCCGTTTGAAGGGTATGGGAATAGAGTACAAAAATTAGGAGTTTTGATTAAAATATTTCCATAAAATATCTTGTAATACTTTGAGTAAAAGGGAATAAGTGCAAGGGAAGGATAAGTTGACTCTTTTCTCCCTGTTTTTTCCCCTTTTTCCTACCCTCTACTGGGTGATGCTTTTTTTCTGTTTTGTGATTTTTGTTTCATTAAGAACATCTACTTTTGGAGACTGAGTTATTGATTCTTAGTTGCCAGCTCAGCAAACTTCTTGAGAGTTTGTTAAACTCAAAACTCATGAATAGCTCTGTTGAAACAACTGTATCTGTAATGTCTGATTACACTCAATACCCAATTCCATTCCACATACTTAGTCAGAAAGATAATGTGGGAACATATGCATTTCAGAATAAACTAAATGCTTGCTTTGGCATTAGTGTTACCCTAACAGCTAAGAATTTTACTCACACAGATCAGGATTTTCTTGTGCTCTGGAGTCAGTTCTTTGAAACGCTGCCATGCACACTTTGCCAAATTACGTTACATTTTATTTTGCCTACATCTCTCTTCTTTGTCCTATTATTATTAGATTTTTATTAAGCCATGGTGGTGCCTGTAGTAGAATGACATACAGTTATGCTCTGCTGTGCTGTCCAAATACAAAACTTGAGAAATTTTGGAGATAAAATGTAATATAAAGACACGGAAGAGAGGAGAGGAAAAACAGTAATAGGAATCTAGGGTTACATATGCTCTTTGTGAAGCTTGAAGGAAACAGCCAAATATCTGAAATTGAGGTTTTGCTAGTTATTTAGCTAGTTTTAGGACGCTAGTCCCAGTGTTCACAGAGTAAACAGAGTTTGTCAAACAGCTGAGAGATTAAAGCTGGCTAGAGACAAAATTTTTCTTAAACTCCAGAAAGCAATGTCATTTAAAGGAGATGCTGAGATACAAGGATGTCCGCGCACCACCTCCAAGACAAATAAAATTCAATAGCATGACGTCCTTTCCATGGCTTGCCCAGGAACAGCGCAGAAGTAGTTATTCATACCAAGATGTTTAACTCTTTCAGTTACAAAGGCTGGTCAGTATCTTAGATGTGTTTAATTTATTTAGAGCTAGAAACAGCTGTATTATCCCATTCATTTTTTCACTTCCCCACACTTATTCTCATCTTTCTCACTTACATGTATGTACCCATTTATCTCTAGCAACTCTCTGCATTCTGTCCCCTCACTCATTCTTCCTAGGTATTCTCCCTTTATGTTTCCCCTGGTCCTACTTCTTCCTCTCCTCTCTTTATCGGTGTACCAGTTTTAATCTCCCATTGTCTTCTGTAATAAGTGATCACTCTTGTAGCCCAGTGCCGAAGGCAGCAACAGCAAATAGCAAAGATATAGGAACACTGAAGATGAAGCTCATCTGCTGGCAATAATTATCAACTACAAAATGTCCTGAAGAGATTGAAATGGGTCTGTCTTCAAGGTCTTTTAACTCAGACTTTGAGTCTGCTTTGTTTCCACATTGACTGTAACCATGATCAGTATCCCCTTTTAACTTGAAAGGAGTAACGGAACAAGCAAACAAACAACAAAAGAAAAAGCCATACAGATGGTCAACCCAGAGGCATCACATTAGGATCCCCTCACTTGCATAGTTCTAGAGTATAGGAGGGCAGTTGCCAGAATTAATTACTTTGTGCTTGTTCACTTCTTTCCTTGACATCCACTGTTGGCTGCTGTCACAGATTTGGTATTGGACTGGATGAACATTTCCTTTAATCTGCTATGGTTATTCTTATGGTAAATGAAGAGGGTGAAAGTAGTTCTCATGTTGAGTAAAACCAGCAGCCACTTAGCTGCAGTCCTTCTTCTCAGAAGAGAAAAAGAGGCCCAACATATTAGCAGACCAAACAAAGATGATCTTAGGTATTTATGAGAAAGGTTTCCTAGTATCCAGTTTACTTTTCTACAGAATTATATAAAGGTTAAGAGTTTGATTTGGCATTCAGTAAATGCTTTACCATACAAAAGAAATATTAAGATCTCCTTGAGCTGAAAAAATAGCAGCCTAGGATGAACAAATTGAATTCAGATAAATTCTAATGAGGTAGTTCTTTGCTTTGCAAATGCAGTTGTCAAGGTATCCTTTTTAAACAGAAGCAAGATTTTCCCAAATTCCTATATGCTGCAACACCTTGGCATGTTAAACAATATGTCAAGCAGTTTGTTCTCTTGACTCCTTGTGAACAACCGGTTCGTTTTGACTGCAGTGTTTTCATCTTCTTATTCCAAAAATATTTGATGCAAGTAGATCACAGTGTCAACTAAATGATTAAAGTTGACAAAGTTGTAGCAATTGGAAAGATGGTCATAGCCTGGAAAATGTTTTAATCACATTTGACAATGCTATAAGGTAAATCTTTCACATGAAGGATTCAGGAACTGATCAAAACTAGTCATTTATGCTCTAGCTAATGTGTAACTAATGGTTCAGGAGTTCATATCAGTGAATATGCAGAGATTCAGGTTCAAGGAGTCTGCACAGAACTTAGGATAGGAAGCATTTTGCCTAATTAGTACTCCAGTCTGTAAAAGGATACAATCATTAGCAAAGTATACTTAAATAAAGAATAATAAAATTTGTGTGAGCTTCCATGAAAGTCTCCTGCTGTGAGATGTGAGTAATGTTCTACACAGATCCAATTCTTACCGAACTTCGAAGAGTAGAGGATATATAAGATCAGTCACAGTAAATACAAATGCAAATTCTTACACTTTAGCAAACTATTATAATGTAAGAAAGATACTAATTCTCACAGATCTTTGTCGTCACTTCAGTTGTCTGGATCTCTGAACCACAGAAAAAACACCTAAGCACTGTTCTTTTCCCAAAGTATTCTTTGCAAAATCAACTTAGAATATGTTTGTGCCTCAGCCTGCAGGAACAGCTTTTCCATATCAGCACTCAGAATGAAAAAAGGTCTGAGGAAAATTATTTTTAAAAAAAGTTTTAGTTCTGCTTTACCGATCCCATCAACAAGTGAATTGGGAGAGATTTGCAGGTTGTTTAAAGTGCTCATCTTGATCCTAAGCACTGGAAATACTGATTTAAATTCAACGATTTGGATATATTAATTAATAATTAATTAGTTCAGCATGTCCAGTGAGCTACATCATCATAGGATAGTATGAGTAAGGGATACCCTAAAAAACACATAATGAAAATACAGATATCCTCATTTTTTTCAGTTTGATGGGAAATTTCAAGGACTTTATGTATGATGCAGTGACATAAGTTTCATAAAGAACCTGTGATGGACAGATATTAGGATACTGATCAGTATCTCAGATTAATTCTTCAGCATCTTGACTTCATTAAGCCACTTTAATACCAGCCTTTCTGCATTTAGTTTCATAGTACAGTGAATCTTATTGCCAGGCTTATCTGTAAGCAGAATTCCTGAGCACCTTTAGTCTATAACACAGAAGAATGTAAATGAGATCAGAATTTTGCTCATCATGTTCATAAAGCTGAAAGAGTAGGCATTACTGTTCTTTGCAGTGATTTTACAGATAGCTACCATCAGTATTGAATGTGGTCCTAAAATGTAGTTAAGTTTAGATGAGGTGTAGTTGTTAAAGACACGAACACTCTATTCTTCTTTGCTGATGTATGCCACAGTGATGAGAAGAAATGAAGCCTGGCTTGTTTCAAGTTCTCTTTGGGAGTTTGAAAGTAGAAGTGAAGAAACAAACTTTCTTACATCTACCAGGAATACTAATAAAACCAGGACAGTCTCCTTCAGCACTTGCCATATATTCATCATAGTAAACTGGCATGCAAATATATGCTTACAATGAAAGGTTATGAAAAGCAAATAAGAAATAGAATGAGTGACTTACACCCTCTCCCATAGCAAAGCCTCACTGCATGAAATCCATCAACATTCAGGCAGAGGGTTGGACTAGATGATCTCTAGAGGTCACTTCCAGCCCCTGCAATTCTGTGATTCTGCTCTGACTGGCCCCTAAATATCAAAAAGAGAATGGCAATTAATTTAAACCATGTACAAGTTATTTTACATTTTCTTTCTATTTATAAGGAAAGATTTAAAATTAAAGCTCACTTCAGCAGTAAAAAATACACTGTTGAAAAATGACTATATGTAGAACTAGAGCACTGATTCTCTGACCCCCTTCAGGTACTGGAAGGCCAGTATAAGGTCTCCTTTGAGCCTTCTCCAAGCTCAGTTATTAGCATCCCATGGAATAAACACTTTATGAAATGAAGAAAAGCTACACAGACAAGACAAAAGCTCAGTACATATAGAACAGTGAATGCCAAATAAGTAACAAATGATCAGTGATGCAATTGTCCAAAAAGGCATCCTCAGCACTATTCAGAAGAGGAAAGTAAAACTACAATCCAGCCAGCCAAATCAAATGAGAGCTACTAACAGTACTACTGTAATACTGTGAGAATTAAGTACATCACAAGCAAATACTGATGGGGGAAAATCTACCAGCAGAGTTTTCAGATAGTCTGTACAATATAAAAGTTACGCTTTCATCTGAAAAAAACAAACAAAAACACCCAACAATCAAAAATACTGAGATAGAAAGCACAGCATTTTTCGGACAGCAAAGCTATTAACATTTCATCTTTTTTTTTATTTTTTTTTTTTATTTTTTTTTAAGCATGAGGATTAGGTTAAGAAAAAAAAGATTCAGTAAGTAAGTACAGCTGAGTACTCTCAACATTAGAACCCAGGGGAATGAGAAAGAGGGTGTTGAGTTCACCTACAGTGTAGACTGGCTGCTCAGACGTCAAGCAAGCTGTGTACTTAAGAAGAGCTGATGCACTTGGAAACCGCAGTGCGAATGAGTACATATCATTAGTTGAATTTCATACGCACAGAATCCATTGTTGCCAAGGTAGTAGTTTCATTTCTTTTTCTTAAATCTTTTATTCCCTTTGCTTCAGGTGAGCAGAGTGACAGCTCTCCCTTGCCTGTCAGATCAAGATACCAGTTACCTGCTCCTCTTACAAATGCTTTAAAACACATGCAAAAAAGTGAAGGCGGCACAACTGTGTGCTTATCATTATGTAACGAAGAAACTATGACTACTGTCACTGACAAATGAAGTAAGTTACTTCATTTCTTCTAACCTTCACTGCTGTTTTATCACTGATTTTCTGTTTAGATTATCCAGTCTCCATAGCCAGAGATTTTCTTCCAGTTTTCATAGTACATTGTGTAATCATTTCTAAAGCTACTGTAACAAACTAAAAAATGGTTGTGACCATTTACAATATGAAACTCATCTGCCGTTCATTTTAAGAGTTTAACACTCTCTCCTTGTAGAAAAACCTCTCAGATTTCTCAGGTGGTGTGATATGTTGTACCAAACAGGCAACAGACTGCAACAGAACAGGGGAAAGGAGCCCATGACCAGACTGTGTCCACCATAGCCTTCCACAGTAGTGGTAGGACTTTTCAGGAGGGGGAAATTAGCAAGTTAACAGGGTACTGAAAGAGGGGTGGATAGTGAGCATGATTTCCCAGGGAGAGCTGTTAAAGAAAACTCTGGAGAGTCAATTGCAGATTGTTGGGGAAAAAAAAAAAATTGTTGAGGAAAAAATGAGAGAAAGATGAAAAAACCATAGCAGGACAAGTGAAGGAGAGTGGCTGTATCTCTACAGAGCCAGGTGGGAAGGGTGTGCTGGATCCTCTGCTAAGTTAATGCCAACTTGCTTTATGTTAATTTCAAACCTTCTGTCACTACTTTACATTGCTTTCCACAATAAATATTCCTGTCTTCTAACTAAAACAGCTGTTTATATTCCCAGTTCACATGGTAAGAAAGAATTTCAGAGATCTGAAGCACAATGCAGTTACAAAGTTCCCAGCGGTCCCTAGTTTGTCATGCTTGTGAGGAGGTGGAAGTTCTCAACACCTAGTGGAGTTGTAATTTGAACATAGAAAGAAAATGAATTTTGTTAATAGCCTTAATACTATCACTCCCTAACTTCTAAATGCCTTACTTTACCACTCATACATTACGTGGACTATTTTCAGATTGCAATGTTGATGTTTCTAGTGTATATATACACATTTTACCTAGAAAGAGATTTAAACGAAGAGGGGAGATTTAGGTGAGGTGTCAGGAGGAAATTCTTTACTCAGGGAGTGGTGAGGCAATGGCACAGGCTGCCCAGAGAAGCTGTAGATAGCCCATCCCTGGAGGTATTCAGGGCCAGGCTGGATGAGGCCCTAGCAGCCAGATAGGGTGGGTTGCAGCCCTGCCCATGGAAGGGGGTTTGGAATTAGGTAATCTTTAAGGCTGTTTTCACTCTAAGCCACTCTGGGCTTTGTGATTATTTTGGATGTTCTGTTACAACTGCTGTAATTGGCCATCCATTGTTAGAGGAAAGAAAATAGAATATTTGTCAGCCAGATCCTTGGCTTTTGTAATTCATCTCCATTAACCTCCCGTGAATGAGCTTATCTATTCCAATTTTATAGAGCTATCCTACATTAAATTTCCATGGTATTTGGCCCTGAGATGTGAGGATAAGGTTTTGGGTTTTGCACAGTATTAAAAACCGAGAAAAACAGACAAATATGCAGGAAATAAAAAAGTAAAAATGCTTTTAACACCTCTGTGAACATTTCCTCCTGCAAACAAAAGTGCTTTGTTTAAGTACCAGGCACCAGGAAAACTGTGTCCCTTTAATGGATTCCTGGTGTACATTAACAGTGAAGACAGCTGCTTACGTTATTAAAACATTTTGTAAACTTGACTCTGGAGTTTCTTTCCCCTTACACAGCTGAAAAAGTGAGTTTGCTCCTCCCTGTCTGCATAGGTAAGTTCTTTTCATCACACTGAGAGACTTTGAAGTCCCCCAACTGCTTTTTCTTTAATCTACAGGAACCACTTGGAGAAACTGCCTATGTGATCAATAAATACCTAAACTTGTAAACTTTTTGTAGTAGTATCAACTTTCAAAATTTTATAAGCTGTATTTCATTAAGTGACCCAAATTTCTGCTGTACTTATTTTCTTATTATTACTTGTAACCACTCCTTGAGGTATAGAGAGGAAGAGAAAGAGCCTGTATTGTTAGATAAGCTGAACACTGGAATACCATTTGAATGTCATTACTCCTTGCAGAACAGAAATTTCAGCCCGAGCAGTAGCAATCATAACCATTCCAGTAAAATATCTGAGTAACATCTTTGAAGAGCACCTACAAATGCAACTGGAACTATACAGTGTGCAGTTAGAAACACTTAATGAGGTTGGATATTCAAGGTTGACATGTATTGTTCTAGTCACAAAATGTTATAAAGAAGAAAGAATTTGGTAGTAGCACTCTGCTAAGCAACAACTCCAGCAAAAGAGACAGGGCAAAAGACAAATCCAGTCTTGATTCCACTGATGCACCTAGGTACAGACAGCCACCTCACCTTCCCCAGATGAGTAGCAAAACCACTAACTCTGCCCTCAGAAAACTCCTCCATTTATCAGTAGAGTAGTCCCTCGCTCTGCTATACCCCATGGGAAGCAAGAAACTCTTTCCAAGTGTTTTGAAGTAATATGAGAATAACCTGATACTCTGTTTTTCCCCTCAGGCAGAGTCGAGTGCAACTGAGAAAGGAAGCAAGGTCTTGCTCCTTCACTGTGAACTCTTAATAAGTGAGCAAAATACACAGCATTCACTGTTTCTTTGAAAGATGTTTTTTCTATCTTTAACTCTTCCTTGAGATGTTGGGCCACACTGTTGCAAAATAAATATAAGAATGGGTATGTGTTCTAACTCTGATTTTACAGTATTTTATTCCATTTTACTTTGAGTTGATTTTCCTAAGTGTACAGAACACAGAATATAATAAAATGGAATATATTTGTCATCACATTAGAAAGACATGATGATCTTTATCTTTTCTGCTGCACTGGGTTTTAATGCCACTTAATAGTATTAATGTTATCTGCTGAAGGACAAGGATCTAAGTCACCTCTAGAAATACCTTTCCTTAAAAGGCACCATCTCCTATGTTTTTAAATAAAATTTTATTCATTAATATTGCACTTTGTTTTTTCTTCTCTCATTCAAAGGTCTAAATAATGCCTGGAAATCTCTGCTTAGAGGCAGTTACAGAGTCTGCTTTACAGGAATAGTTTTTGTAATTAACTTTCCAAAATTAAAAAGAAGAGGATCCACATCTCAGTTATGCATAAGATATCAAATTTGCAGAAGAAAAGCTCTGCTACCTCTAAGGATCACGTGTAGCCTGTTCCTAAAGGTATATGCACAGTAGTTGCTGAAAGCCTAGTTTAGTGGGTAGCCTGTTTAAATAAGTGAGACATTTGAGTATTTATTTAATACATCTAACTGGTCACGTAAATAAGATATAATTTGCTTTCTGTATGTACAGATGAATTTACATTCATTATGATTGTTGGCACAAAATAAAACAACATTGTATGGGCAGGAAGTTCAATCTTTTCTTTTCTCCCCATCTCCTGAAGCATGAAGATATAAATCTAGGGTGTGTGAACAGCTTACTACTGATTATGAAGATGTAACTTCATTAAACATCCTGGATATTTCGATAGGGAACATGTTCCACACTGCATCAGGCTAATATGTTGACTTAAGTAGCCTAAGCTTGCCATAGTAAGCTACCTCTGATTTCAAACCAGAAGTCCAGATAATAGTCCATAAATATACATTTTGGCGTTTATTTTATAATAGTGAGTGAGGATCCAATAAGTTTAGTTCTAAACAAAAGTGGAAATAGGGGCTGAAAAAACTGACACAATTCAGTTCAGTAATACCCTAACGGAGTATGGGATTATACTCCGCTATTCTTTTGGGATTCTTTTGAATCTATAATTATAGGCTAGGATTTTCATAAGAACCCACAGGAATTAGGCATCCAGCTACGTTCATGTTTTGCAATTAGGACACCTTCCCGAGTTTGTCTTTTTCCTCTGCTTCAGCAGAAATGAGCAAAATCAGTAAAGACTGCTGAATTCAATCTGACCAGACACAGTACCACCCCATATTATTCACAGAAAGTTCTTTCTGCAATCTCTACGCATTCTAGCTGCTTATTTCTCCTGCGGTTCAGCCACCCCAATTCTGTCCCCCATTTGCCTCTTGCTAAATTCCCCACTATGCAGCAGCTCTCTCATGATGAAGATTTTTAGTCTCATTTGCTACCTTTGTTCTTGTTAACCATCAGGGGACTGAAGATGAGGGCAAATGTTATCTGTACACCAGGTGCTGGGCTGTACATGTTTTTTTTTGCCAAACATCAGTTTAAAAGAGCTTGAAAATACAATGAAAAAACTGCCCAGAGCAATTTATCTTTGATGTCAAGCTAAGAAAGAAGGTGATGCAAATAGCAATCCAGACTGTATTGCAGTATACGTCCATTCATGCTTTTGAAATGATAACGCAGTAGAACTGCAAAAAGTCAACATTCAGGAAAAAAAAAAGTGTTAAACATTAACTGTCAGGCCTAATAGGCCTGATTCATTGTCTGTTTCCCCGAGGTGTAGGTCTCATTTCCCCATGGATAGGAATGGAATTACACCGGAGTGGTAATGAAAGTGACTGCAGGCCTTTACATGTTAAATTTTTCTCTCCTACAAAGCTGTAGTAAGGTTACCTGGCTGTGTGAAATTACTGATATTTTCAGTTAGAAGGCAAAATCAGACTCTGCAGCAAATTCAAAAGTAGATGCCAAGGTCTGAACCCATCTCTAACAAATTTATAATATAGTCAAGGGAAAGCTGACTTAATCAATGTTCCTTAAACGGGCACCCAATGCTTCTGAGTGTCAGAGCTTTTCATGGCATACTCAGTATGATGCTGTGATAATGCAGGACCTGTCAAGGTTGTTAGTCTTTTCTTTTTGCAAGATTAACTGGCCCAAATGGCACAGAGTAACTTCTTAATCATGTGTCCCCCAATTTGAAATACTTCACATCTCCTCCAATTTCAGAAATCAGAAATTTGTTGGTTTTATGTTTTCTTTTGCCAAGGAGATGCCTGGCATCATTTACAGTATTGAAAAACTTAAAATAGTTACTTATATGCCATGTGCGTAACTGTAAAGCATCATCAAAATCTGTTTGTTCTAGGACCTTTTCTTTTGTGGGGGAGGAGTTGTGTTTAATTTGCAGTTATGTTATATTTCTTTACTAGGCTGAGCTTTAACAAAATATATGTACGTATATGCATATACTCCTCCCAGAATGCAAATACCATTGGCCAGTTGCAGAGGAAGGAAGAGCATCCTCTGTTTACCTATTCATTAGCTAAAATCCCCCAAACCCCACCTTTCTGGATTATCTGAATCAATCTGGGACTGAAGCCAAAGTCACCTGCTATATAAGACTGAGAAAGCACAGGTGAACTACTCTTCCTGACCAACCTTTGACTGGCATCCTTCTGCCAGACTCCACTGAAGATGGGGTTTGGCAGGGGGACGTGGTTACCAGAATGGGCTTTCCTTTTAGCACTTTGCTGTACCCATCAGATAGGTAAGGGGTTTATTCTTTCACTACTGTTTAGATCTAATAATATATTTTAAGCAACTAAATTCATTTTAATGTTTCACTTAACAAATGGTTGCACTTATATAGGACATCATAGTATCTTTTTTTTTTTTTTTAATTTATATTATATATTTGGTGTCTGGCTATTATCTGGACTGATTTAATTTCATGTTGCCCCAAGTCACTGAATATAACTATATTCGAAAAGTAGTCTTGAAAATCAAATAAAAAAGAACCATTATTCACGTCTTGAAGTCCCAGTTGTTCAGTAGTACTTAAGCCTCACAAAAGCATTTCATTTTCTTTACGTTTTGTAGTAAGAATGATTACTAATGTTCTGATCTTTTTCTGAAATTTAAAGCACTGAATTTTCCAGTTGCTGAATCAGGCTACAGGTCAGTCTTTTCCAGTATGTTGCCCCCTGACTGGTAGTTAAAAATACCAGATTACTCTTGCCAATTCCTTTGCAAGAGTCTAGAAGAATGTATTCATGTGGCAATGATTGTCAGTTATGAATGGTATACTGATAGAACATTAGATATAATATTTACATAAATTGTTCATCTTTAGTATGAAAAGCACTGGGAGGTTGAAGGTTGATGTTGCACTGCAATCCATCATTTTGTTCTTTTTTTTTTTTTCTCTTGTTTGTATTACATCAATTGAGGCCAATCTTGGCAGATTTTATTAATATTAAATCATGTTAAAATAATTTCACTATTCAAATAGAAATTACTTGCATGAATACGAACTTGCTAAGTCAGTCCCATTCATGTACTGCCCTGTCAGCTAACATTTTAAAATCTAAAGATTGCTTTTTAATTTATCTTGCGTATCATTTTCCAAACATTAACAAGTGTAAATACAATTTTAGGCCACTTTATGTTACATGAAATAAGCACTAAAATACTGCTAAGTTGATTTAAGCACAAGAGCACAAGTTACCTGCAATGTAAGCTTACATTTAGAGTTATGCAGTGTCAATCAAAACATCCTCCGTCCTTCTTTGAACAAGGAAGTTATTTGTACCATGCAACGTTAACCTGATAAATTGCTTTGAAAAATGAGTAGTCAGACCAAGTCCAGCAAATGGTTCTTCTTTTAAATCACACTAGGTGGAAAATACATTCAGATGCCCTGATTGACTACAGAATATTCTCAAACATTTTGTCCCTAACTTTATACTTGGGATCAAATTCCAACTTTTATAAATTGTAATGAGAATTGTGTGTATGGGGTAGCAGTTGGATAGAAGCTTGACAAGGTACATCCAGAAATATTTGTAACACTTCCCAAATAATCAAAGATTGAATTACCTTGTATATTCTTGGAAGTGATAGGGACCTATTTTTATAAGGATCAACAGCACGGCATTGTGCAATTGCTAGATAAACTAGTACAGCTAGAATTTCCTTGGAAATAATACTTGCTTATTAAAAAAAACAAACAAAAAACACCTGTATTTCCTTGAGAAAATTTAACAGACTAAAATACATGCATATACTGTTCTGTTACAAAACTTCTCATGCTTTTAAATAAACATTCACAATATTTTAAAGACTATTGGCTCTTAATTGAAGTCAGGATGATTCTATGCCCACTGAAGTTCCTATGAATCTGTTGAGTGAAAGCAAATCCTGTCCCATTATTAAAACTCACAGAAGCATTTTTTACATTTTTTCAACAATTATAATGATACGAATGTATTTACCTAATGATATCATCTGTGATACTGAAAGACCAACAGAAAGCAGAAAAAGTTTAAGGTTACTTTTTCATATGTCACTAACAGTCATGTATAAGGGTAAATGAGAAAAGAACAAAAGCTTAGGACTGAAAGGAAACTTCTGCAGACACTGGAACAACTTCTAGAGGTGGTGAAGCTACCCAGAACACCCTTCCAAAGTTAGGAGCCTTCTGGGTTCCTCTTTGGGAGTGGGAGTTTGACTCCCTTCAGACAGGCATCCTTCAGCTCTGAGATCAAGTACTCGGTTTGCTTACATGGTGTGCATGGACAGCATTTCCAGTAAAAGTCCTTCCTTGTTTGGTATGGTGGAGTTACGAATCTAGATCTGAGTATGTGGACTCTCTCCATCTATTGTATAAGGAGAAAGGGGACTTAGAACTAAATTGCACAGGCAGCTCTTCTTTGACTGGCTAGTTCTCTGGGCACCAGGAGTGCTCATTCACTTAATCCTGATCAGGATTCAAACATGAGTCATTTCATCACCTAAGTCCTCCAAGGATTTAGACTTGGCATGTTGTAGGTTGGCATTAGTTAGTGTTTTCCAGGTATGGTTATTTCATTCTGGGATGATTCAGTCTTTCATAGAATAATGCTGTAGCCATTTTTCTTAAATGGGAAGTGCCTGACATGTTTACTTAAAAAAACAAGAGCTTAGAGCATCAAACTTGGAGCACAGGATCAAGTGTTTTTCTAAGCATGATAGTGTTAATTTTCCATCCCTCAAAATTCTTTGCCAATACCTCTTCTGACTGCTGGATCATGCATAGAACACAATTCAAAACTGATGGAGACAGAACAGAGAGAAGGAGAACTCAGCTGGAAAACAGTCGATACAGTTGAGCCACTAACTGCTTAACTACAGGTACAAAAATAATCACTGAAACAGAACACAGGAATAGGACAGTTTTGATGTAGCTGAGTTCTGAATCATGTTCTGATTTTTTTCCAGTCTGAATTTGAAATTTAATATGCACATTAACCTGATTCACATCCTGTATGTATCAACACCAGGCTTAACACTGTCATTAACATGTTAATCTTTTCTTTCTAGGTCAGTTTTAGGTGCAGTTTTTTGTATTGTTATACTAGGTTTGGTTTTCTTTCTTAATTTGTTGTTTTCCTTCTTTTACAGTTTCATCCGAGGTGAAAATCATCCAGCAAATATTGACAAATCCAGTAATAACACGTAAGTTAAATAAATGAAATGTATTCAGTAAGTATTCAGTTTCAGAGGATGTAGGCAAAGGAATTTAATGCAAACAGGAAAATGCGCTGGTAAAAGAAGTCACGGAATCCTAAGTGGAAAAAGAGTCTAGTTAAGAAACACAGCGTATGTTTGAAATCTGTATGAAGTGTGAACAACTGTATAATCTACTTGAATATAACTACAACCATTTATAGGGATATATGAAATGAACAGCAGACAGGTGATGAAGAATGAATACATGGTGACTTCTGTTACAGTGGATAAATGGACGGAAAATAAAGGGAGGTGGGCAAGGGAAAACTATGACAGAATGAAGCCTTGAACAGTATGATTCACCATGTTAAGGCAAGGAACTGTAAGTCATTTTTTACAGCTAGTTTTAAATTCGCAGCTTCCAATCCTGCTCACAATGGCCGTGTATGCAGTACCTGGGGCAACTTCCACTTCAAGACATTTGATGGAGACATCTTCCACTACCCTGGGCTCTGTAATTATGTCTTTGCATCCCACTGCAATGCTGCCTATGAAGAGTTCAACATCCAGATTAGGCGTACACTGGTGGAAGATGTTCCAAGAATCCAGCACATTACCTTAAAACTGGAAGGTATAGCTGTTGAGCTAACAAAGGATGTTGTCCTGATCAACAGCAAGACGTGAGTTTATTCATACCACTTTTTTGATAACTACTGATGTTTGTTTGTTTGTTTGTTCAAATCGGCCAAGTACTTTTTGCATATTGGGGAAAAAATGGCATTCTTCAATAAATCTGATAATTTTACCCATAGAAAAAATGAATAAGTTAATTCCAGTCACAGCAAATTAATTGTTCCTGCAAAGATTACCTCAAAAACAAAATTTCTGTGAAAAACAGAAGGTTGGATTCAAATTCAAATCCACATTTAATGGTACTGGAGCATTTTGTTTCTTAATTATTATTTTTAATTATTTTTAATTGCTTTTCTTTCCACACAACTGCATGATATCTTAGTAAGATGCTGGAACACAAATGCCTTATTTTTCTCTTTATTAAACAACTGGATCAGAAAATATTTAGTATTTCTTCTACCATTTTGTAGAGTTCAACTGCCATACAGCCAAGCTGGTATTACTATAGTGAGAAGCAACATTTATGTGAAAGTTGTCAGCAAAACGGATATTGTATTTATGTGGAATCAACGTGACAGTATCTTGGTAAGAACAGCTCCTGGACCTGTCTATACCTTCAAAGCCCAAAAAGCTAATCTTTGATTAGGTTAATACTTATTCAGGAGTTACTATTGCCTTTGCATCTTGTACTGATGAGCAGTTTTTCCTTAATAAAGGTAGGTTTGCATCCAGGTAGTCCCAAAGAAAATTATGTGGATTTATTTCTCATTGATATCTGGCTTCAACTTAAAATGGGGTGAAAAAAACACTTTCACTGTCATTAATATATTACCATCATTTCAGGTCTGACTTACCTCTTCTAATAGAATTTTTGAGGAGAATTCCTCCGTTAGGACATCATTTTTGCTGTGAATTTGATTTTCTTTCTGAAGAATGGAGAGAAAAAGGCTGGGAGCTCTACAGAAATTACAGTGAAAACCTAAATCTACATCAGTAATTTGGAGTTTATGTTGTAAATCAAATCCAAGACAACCCTTCATTCTATCTCTCAAGTTTAAATTAGATTGCTAAATAAAATTATATAGTTCTGATGAAAAAATAGGGTCAGCAGGTGCAAGTGTTTTCAGTGATCCTGAATATGTATTACAATGTGCATACTAACTTCTATCAACTTGCTGCCTATCATTTCAGTTAGAACTGCATGAGAAATATGCCAATCAGACCTGTGGTCTTTGTGGGGACTTCAACGGCATTCCAGTTTACAATGAATTCTATTCAAACAGTAAGTTTTTTCAGTATCAGAGATTGGTTTCTGGAATCTTCAGCATGTATTCTACATTCTTTCAGCACTAACACCATCATCATTCCTCTTACCTATCCTGTTAAAGGATTTACTCAGAAGTTATGATTCAATCTCTGTTGAAAATTGTGTACTACAGAGAACAGATAATATATTTAATACTTAAAGGTGTAAGCCAGTTTCTCGCTAATATTATAATAATGAAATAGATCCAATAAAATGAAATATAGTTGTAATATCTAGTCAGTACATTCATTGTTTCAGTTCTGTCATAAAAGTAAATCTAATAGTAACATATCGATTCTGAATCGAAAAGCCCAGGAAATAGAATTTTTGTCTATATTAATGAGCCCATTAAACACACTGTCCAAATTTTGAATACATAATCCTATTCCACAAAATATATCCACATTTGCCTTCTGATACGCATAGTCTACATACAATCTTCTCTTATATTATCCATTCTCAATTTGACTATTTTCCCAAATCTTGTATCTCAGCAGTCTCCACTGTACAAATCTTTGTTTTAATTATTTTTTCCCTTCCCTGCATGGACTCATTATCTTTTAAAAGCAGTCTGGTAGTTTTTTTTGTTGGTTTTTTTTTTTTTTTTTTTCCAGTTCAAATCTTAGTTTGCATCTAGATGAAGTAGGCTAAGAATTGTTTTCTAATGTTTTTTTCCAGATAGTTATATCATTCACTTTAGAAGGGATGATGATCGAATGAAAAGACTCAAGAGAACTAGCTGCCTTAGCTGGTCTTGAACAAAATTCTTGGCAAGAGAAAAAGATACTAGGAAGTTGCATTGACCAAAAAAAATCACACTACCCTCATTATTAAATTTCTTTTGCACAGATATCAGACTGACAGCCTTACAGTTTGGGAATATGCAGAAAATGGATGGGCCAACAGAGTACTGTGAAGACCCTACTCCTTCCCCACCTGATAACTGCACACATAACTTTGTAAGTATCTTTTTGATTATTTCTTAATTTTTCTTTCACATTTATCTATACCATTCTACAGCTTCAGAGGGGTTAACAGGAAAAGACCTTGGACAATAGTAAGTAAAGAGGATATAAAATTCTATTAAAGAACAATCTAGCAGATTTTTTTCTCTCTCCCAAGGATGACATATGTCAGAAAACATTGACTGGCATTGCGTTTGCACACTGTAATGACCTAGTGAATGTTAGTGAGTACATTATGGCTTGCCAAGAGGACCTGTGCCGCTCTGAAGAGTTAAAAAATGCCTCATGTATCTGTGATACCTTTGCTGAATACTCCCGGCAGTGTGCTCACGCTGGTGGGGAACCTCTGAACTGGAGAACCTCAAAACTGTGCCGTAAGTATCAGTAGAGATGCCTTTACTTTGTGCTCAGTAAATAAAAAGAAACAAGTTCTCAAATAATGCTAAGCATGCACTGGAAATTGTAGGCATTTACTGGGGGTTCTGATGTACAAGCTCCAGCAAGACCACTAACGAGAAAGAACTGTTTTAATACAAACTGGTTTTAACAGTGTCACTTAAATGGATACACTTACTGAAGAGTTAAGTGTTATTCAACGAGTTCGGACAATGAAGGAAGCAAATAGGAGGAGGAAGGAGGGTGATTTGCTCACTTATATTTCTGTTTCTCTCCTTTTTTCTTGATGGCTATGATATTTTTTACCCTAGTTGGTTGATTGATTGATTGAGTCTTAACTGTCTTTGGCTGGTTTAGTGTTTAATCTGCTCTAGCTTGGTTTGAGGAGTTTGTACCACTGTAATTTTCATAGAGGTTTTCACTGAATGCTTGCATGTCATTAGGTGTAGCTGTTGATACTGTCACCAACGTTTGTTTCAAATTAAAATCCACTGGGATACTATTTGCCCTTCCAATGATATCTGATATCTTTCCTGAAAAGAAACCTTGCTAGCTTTACAGGGCCATTTACTTCTTGTCCCCAGAAGTCATTGTGCCACCAGTTGAGTCTTTCTGAACACTGTCATGAGGAGGGAATTTCAACTCTAAAGCATGGATCTGAGTGAATAAACTTAAAGATTTTGAGTAGGGATAGGTCTGTGGTTTAGTGTGGTTTTGAATCTAGCTGAAAAACATAAATGAAATTTTCACATGAAGTGAACTAGAGGAACATTGGACTGAAAAAAATCTCTCCTCTTTTTAACGTTTCAGCCAAGACATGTCCTCACAACATGCAGTATTCGGAGTGCAGCTCCCCCTGCACTGACACATGCACTAATCCTGAACGATCTCAGTTATGCGAAGAGCACTGTATGGATGGTTGTTTCTGCCCCCCAGGCAAGTTCTTACATACTCACATCTCTGATCTCAAAATAAACAGAGCAGGTTCAATGAGGCTTAAGGCCCTTACATTTGCATTTTTTCACAGCTGCAAGTGATAAGTATTTATCATTTATCAACTGAGGAAAGACATCTGAATTAACTGCCAATGCGCATGCAATATTTAGAAAGCAGGAAAGCAAACAGATCAAGGCCAATCTTTCAACAAACTTCCTTTAGTAAAAAGCTAATGGAATTTAAGAATACAAAGGTTGAAAGTCTGTAAATTGGCATAATCCTTGGTATATCTCTGACAATTCACAGCAGCTGCAGATCTGTCTACAAGGCAGTATTTAGTAACAAACAAAAATGATTACTTTTCCCATGTATGGAAAATGTCTCTTTAATTGATTAAGTGTTGTTGTTGTTTTTAACTTAAGGAACCGTTTTTGATGACATAAACAATTCTGGCTGCATCTCCCGTCAGCAATGCTCCTGTATTTACAATGGCAACACCTACGCTCCAGGAACTTCTTTCTCAGAGCAGTGCTATTCCTGGTAACCCTTGCCATTTTCTTAACTCATTATTTCCTCTAATACATTTAATGGGTTTAATGGTTTATTGTTTGCAATTGCATCATCAGTAACTGATCTGTGTATTTAACTGACTGCTACAGTTCCAAAATAACCCCAAAGAACATTCTTTGTTTTATTTAGCAACAGCCTTAAATGTCTTTGCACTTGAGCTCAAGGTGATCAAAGTAAGGATTTACAGTGTTTAGATTTCTCACCAGTGAATTCAAGTCCTTCCTTTTTGTTTATTTTGTTCAAACATTTGGACTTCTCTAAGGGGAATGAAGTTGCAGTAATTTACGTATTTGCAAATATTTATTTTCTCTGAAGAAAACAGGAGATGCTACACAACCTCAGTTTCACAATTATTAATCCTGTACCTGTACTGTACCACATTACCTTAGAAAACAGATATATTCTGCATCAGGAGTAGATGTGGAGTCACGTTTCTCTTAGTTTCTTATACATTTGTACAAGAAGACAGAAGAGATTTTCATTTGGCATTATGTTTTATGTTAGCTGCAGAAGACAAGCAATTACTCATACAGCATCTGCTGCTATTGAGTTCAGCTATTCAAAAAAAGGTCTAGAACCAAACAAGCAAAGTGAATGCATATCAGAGTCATTCAATTTAATGTTTTGCATCTTAAGTTCACTATATTTGGTAAAGTCTTAAACCTGGATTTAATGTGTATTCAAACTGTAGATTGAAAGACAAAATCAGTACTAAACCTAATGTCACTGTAATTCCTGCAAGTCTGGACTGCTATTACTATTATTCAGCTAAGTTTGTCCTGTCTCTTCCAGTACATGTAATGGAGGGAAATGGATTTGTGAAGACAAATCATGTCCAGGAGTATGTTCAGTAGAGGGAGGCTCACACATTTCTACATATGATAAAAAGCATTATGATGTCTATGGAGACTGCACTTATGTCCTTTCTAAGGTGGGAATCAGATAATATTTGGTCATACAGCCTAATACGCTTGTGGAAAGGAAAGGTGATCTCGATGAACACCTTTGAAACGTATGTCTTTTGACATATGTGTATTGAATTGCTTCAGTTAATCAGATGCTTAATAAAATGTATTCTGCCATTCAAATGACTTAATTATCAGCTAGCTATTAGGATGTCATGAAACAGTATATAGTGGCTTCCAGGGAATTTCCAGTTCTGTGATACAATACATGCTGAAGACTACTCTCTTTTTAAAGTATTGCTTAATCTACATTCTTCAGTATGATTATTCCAGCTATCTTACTGCATTTAATAATTTTGCCCTGTTACTGTATTTTACAGTATTGGACCAAATGGTATTCTAAGTCTGAAAAAATGCACTAACAGTTAAAAAAAAATCTTTAATAACTAAGACTAATATATATATTTTTTTCTGGTATGCTGAAATACAGATAAATCAGTTCAAGTCGACTGATGTATTTCATTTGGGTTTTGAACCATTATAAAAATGTGTCAGAAGAAATAAAGAAGTAAAAAGGTCATAATAATATATATTTTTTTTTTTTGTTACAGTAATATGTAATAGTTTGGCCTTTTTGACCTGCTTTTTCTTTGTATTCTTTTTTTCCCGTTTGCACAATTCAGTCTAATATATAATATATATATATATATTAGTGATATATACTCATTATTACTATTTCCCTGAAAATGGTCTGAATTTTTTGTCTAGCAATGACGCCAACTCCAGAAGCATGAGAGATATAACAGAATTGAATCAAACACTAAAAGTAGTCATGAGTAAAAATTCTGAACATGGGTGGTATCATCAATAACATGCAGAAATAGATGAAAAAATTCACTTGTTGTTCCCAATCAATACAAAAAGCAAAACTGAATCATAGGCCAGAGACAGCCTGAGGTTTGGGAGAGACTGAATCTTCTCCAGAAATAAATACTTTTTTTCAGAGGTGAGAAGGACTTTAGCAGGGAAAGCTTCAGTAATCTCTTCAGCCTTTCATTGAATAACTGTTGGGGCTTTTTTTTTTTCAGCACTGTGAAGATGAAATATTCACCATCCTGGTAGAGCTACGCAAATGTGGAGTGACAGACACTGAAACATGCTTAAAGACAGTAACTTTCAGCTTGAATAAAGGACAAACTGTAAGAATTCAAAATAAGAATGAGAAAAAATCTATTAAAAACATGGGGAGCAAAGCAGCTAGACCTTTATCAGCTAGGGAACTTTGTTTACACATATGGGATAAGTACATGTTAGTTTTTTTTATCAAGTGAAAATTAATTAGTTTTGCTATGAAAATGAAATAGTAGATTTGGCTTTGTGGACGTTCATTAGGAAAAAGCTGAAAAAAATCACTTTCTCTGCCTATTAGATACATAAGTTTGTAATTTAGAAGCTACAAGTACAACAGTAATGGGTAAAATTCAACATAAAGTTTTGTTCATAAAAAAACAAGATGATAGAATTCACTAATCAGTTGAGAAAGACTCTTCAAAAACCATTCTTCTTTGGCAAGGAAAATTAGTTTAAGTGCACAAAGTGGAAAGAGGGAGGAGAGCTGGAATCATAAAAATAACCCCTTTTAATTAATAGCTCTTAAGTAATATCACCCTAGTCATCTCTATTATTACTCTTTGGACTACAATAAGCCTTCACATGATTACCTGTTGTTCCTCTTCCTTAACAGCTCATTGAGGTCAAACCTGATGGTGGTGTGTTTGTGAACTCCATCTATACCCAGCTGCCAATCTCAGCAGGTACTCTTTCTCTAACAGATTATGAGTGATAAGCTCAGAACTTCAACTCCACACATACTTGTTGGCTTAAACTGCAGAAGACGGGAGAACTGTGAATTTTTCAGAACATGCATGTTCAAACCCTGGTTCTCTTTGGAATACTTTCTGAGTCACACAAGAGTTTTTACATTAAAAATGTGACGTTGGAAAGAGATGTGAGACAGTACAGGCATAAATGCATTCAAATAGAAGCAAGCAGTATTTATACTGTCCTGATTTGGTCACTGTAAGTTTGACTTCCTTCTCACTGTAGAAATTTCATTGCTGATATCTCAAAATACTAATAATTCTACCTATTATCTCTAACTTCCAAATTCTGCTTGCTTACCTTGTTCAGTGGAGTGGAATCCCCATTGTATGCAATTCAAGCTTAGAAGCAAAGTAACAGAGCGGATTTTTGGTGTTTTTTGTTTTGTTTTTGTTTGTTTGTTTGTTTTTGTAATGTTTAATTCTATACAACTTTTCCTTCTTATTCTCTAAAGGTAATCTTCAACTGCTTAATACTGAGATGGCAAAGAAAGTAAACAATTTGGTAGCTACAAGAAAATGCTGATACAAGAAAATGTTGATTTCTGAGTCATTTTTGCAAATATTGTCATCATTTTACCTTAGAATTTGCAAAAATTGGAATAGAAATTCAAGAACAGTAGTCCAAAACTCACTGAAAGTAATGCCTTCTACTTAGTTCCTTGGAAACTACAACAGATACAAAGAACACAAGAACGCTATTTGATAGAGCAAATTACCAGCTACAAAACAGTATTTTTCAGCATGGTAAAAGAAATCTGTCAGACTGACCCGCTGCTGCCATCTGTCACACAGTAGCAAAATGTAATGCATAATTGACAGGAAGGGTCAAGCTCTATTGCCATACTGCCAGCATCCACCTCTGATATCGTGAGCCAAAGTAATAAAATAGGAGGCATTTCTTTTAGAGCAGCCTTCGTATTATGAGGTACTCGTTCTTGCATGTGACTTCCTCCAGAAAGCAATCATTCTGTTTTTCCTTTTATAGCCAATGTCACCATCTTTAGACCTTCATCATTTTTCATCATCATGCACACAAATATGGGTATCCAGGTTGAAATCCAGATCACACCCATCATGCAAGTGTTTGTGCGGTTGGACCCCGTGTTCAAAAACCAAACCTGTGGTAAGTGAATGAAACTGAAGAACATCTTGCTAAATGTCTTCTGTTGAGTACAAACAGTATAAACTTTTCACTGGTTTTCAACAGGTCTCTGTGGAAATTTCAATAATGTCCAAACTGATGACTTTAAGGCAATGAGCGGAGTAGTTGAAGGAACAGCAGCAGCATTTGCTAATACATGGAAAACTCAGGCTACTTGCCCTGATATCCAGGGAAGTTTTGAGAACCCTTGTGCACTCAGCATCGATAATGGTAAATGCTTATTAACATTTCTTTTTGTTTGCTTTTAAATAATTTTTTCTAGGTTATTTTTTCTCATTGCTAAATAAAATGCAACTATTAGAAAACACATATAAGACAATAAAGAATAATATGTTTGATGGAAACACATCTGAAATCAGAATATTCACAATGAGAACATGAGGGCTATGTAAATGAAGAGTCCTGGAGACATAACTGAAATAAACCATGTGATCACAGAAAACAGAAAGAATGTCTAAGTTCAGAGGAGTGGATCACATGAGCATCTTTGGAAATCCTGTATTCGTGATCTTCAGCAACTTCACTTAAATGCACCTTTGATTTTAATAATCTTAAACAAGCCAAGTGAAAAAATACAGAAGGGGATAGATTTAATGTAATTTCAGAACTGGCATCCTAGGTCATGGCAGTAGGTTTATGAGACTAATGAAGTACAAAGAGTAATGTGCGTATGCACGGTTTGTTCTTTTTACAGAAAAATATGCTCAGCATTGGTGTGGACTTCTAACTAACACTGAAGGACCTTTTGCTGATTGTCATAATGCACTGAATCCCTCTACTTACTACACGGTATGTCAGTAGATTGTTTTCTCTTTTAGAAACAATAGAAATAGGATCATTACAACTAGCTACCAGGAAACACTATCCCAGACATATCTTTAGTTTTATGTAATGCCTGCATTTTTATTTCTGCACTGCATTTCTTTCTTTCAACATGCTGCTTTTTCTGTTGTAGCATTATCTTATTTCACTTGTCAATCTTGGCTTTTTCATGTTTACTTGATTACAAGTGCAAAGTCAGCTATTTTCTCTAGGATGGATATACGTGGTAGGAAGTTTGCACAAAGGCATGTCAAATGCTTATTTGAAAATTACAGTTAACTGCTACCTCATCAACCTTTATCTTATTATTAACTACTTGGCACATAAAGCCCATTGGCTAATTATCATCATTCTGTTAACAATGTGTTGTCAATCTTTCTTCTCACTATAAATGACTCAGATATTGATGCTGACGAAATGATATATCTAGACCACATAGTGTGAATAAACCTTTACATGCTATTGTGCTGTATATTCACAATTACAGATTCAGATGAAGCTGCTAAATGTAACAGATTTTAAAATTAACATTTCCCAATAATAACTGAAATGAATTCCCATTAGCTTTATTCTTCCCACTAGAAATAATGAAGCTATTCTAGTGCTGTCTATGACTGAGCATATCTGAAGACGGATTAGTGTATGAGAATTCTTGATTGTCAGTCTTAGAACTGTTGAGATCTTATTTTTCTTGCATTTCTAGAACTGCATGTTTGACACATGTAACTGTCAAAACAGTGAGGGCTGTCTGTGTGCAGCCCTTTCTTCCTACGTGAGAGCTTGTGCTGCAAGAGGAATCCAAATAAATGGATGGAGGACTGATGTCTGTTGTGAGTATTCTTCACTATTTCCTTCCCTGAGCTGCCGGTCAAAAAAATTTTTATTGAATTCTAGAAAGATATGTTGTGTTGAGAAAGAGATTTTGTTAAATGCACTCCTGCAAGTGATTCTCTGCTGTTCTTTTAGATTCAATCCATTGCTAGCAAAAGTAAATTTAAACAGATGGGAGAGAAATTGCTTAGGAAAGGGTTTGCTGTTACAGACGTGCCTCCACGTGTTTCTGCACAACTTTGAATTTAACTGTTGCTTTATGTATCACATGGTGTCACAGAGATAAATGTGATATATTAGAATAACAACATTAGTAATACTAACCAGAAAACTAGAAAAATGAAATAGCAGCACCAAATGGTGGCTTCTTAACAAAATAACATTTGAAAAAAATATATTCCTTATTGCATATATGACTTGACTTAATCCACATGTGCAGTAGCTTTCAGTACTAACTCTGGAAATGTTCAGAAAAACATTGATATGAAAGATGCAACATAGACAGAATTGTATGTTACTGTTTACCTGTTATTGCTACTACCTACTGTTTTTTTTCTTCCCAACAAAAACTGCCATCTGAAGTTAACAAACCCATTCTTTCTTTTTACTCTCTCAAGCAAAGTACACCACCTCATGTCCCAAATCCCTAAGTTACAGCTATAACATCAGTTCCTGTCAACCCACATGTCGCTCTCTGAGTGAGCCTGATGTCACATGCAAAATTCAGTTTGTCCCCGTTGATGGCTGCACTTGCAACAATGGAACCTATATGGACGAAAGTGGCAAATGTGTGCCTGCTAAGGAATGCCCCTGTTACTACCGAGGATCTCCCATACCACTTGGAGAAGTTGTCCATGAAAATGGGCTTGTATGGTAAGGGAAGATTTTGCAAAACATTTAAGCAATGCTATATGCATTTTATTATCTAAATAAGCTTCAAATAGTATTTTGGAATTCAATTTATTCCTTAGAAAGTACTGAAACTTGACAGAGGTAGCTCTCAGTCTCAATACATTGTTAAAAGGTAATGTTTTTTCCTCTCTTACAGCACTTGCATCCAGGGAAGACTGAATTGCATTGGAACACCTGATCAAATTCCAGGTTAAAAAAAAATAAATAAATCTCACTCTTGTCTTTTTCCCTGTGCCAAGTTTTGAACAGGAATATTTGGTAGAATTGATATTTCTTAATGGATTTTTAAATAACAGAAGTTTTCCTACACTATAAAAGGCAGAAGCAACCCTAGGTCCATAATGAGATCTGTTCTACAATGTTTTTTCTGATAGACTGTGGAAGGCTCTGGGAATTCAGTGCTCTGAAGTGAATCTACAATTGGATTCCTATTTAGCAGACTGAGTAGGGACAGCAATCCTCATTAACTGAAATGAGCAAAATCCAGAGAATTTCTAGATGCTTTTTATGGCTACAGCTGTGGGATAAATGCCATTTCTTACTTCTCTCACTTCTTTCCTTCCTCTAGTTTGTGAATCTCCCATGTTCTACTTAGACTGTACAAACAACACATCAGAAACAACTGGAGCAGAGTGTCAAAAAAGCTGCCAGACTCTGGATATGCAGTGTGTAAGTATGTCATGGCTGTACGAAATGACACTTTCAGATTTTGTCTGTGATCTTCGTGTTACAGTCATAGTTGATCAAACACTTCTACTGACAGTCTACATCACAGATATTTTGTTCCTATGCTAAACACCCAAAAACATGTTATGAAGTGTTAAAAATGGGATCATCAGAACAAAATATAATGAAGTAACATACAACTTTTGTAAGATCAGTGTCAAAATTTCTTCAGCTACTGTTCATAAGAGTAATTACCAGTGAAAATATTGAGTGTTTTGCCACTCATTTTACTTCGTTAGGAGAAAATTGTTCCTACCCAGCTTACAGCAAGTAATCATTCCTTTCCATACCATGGTGCAATTGTGAATTTCTTACACAGCTAATTATATCTCTCCATGTATGTGCATGATTGCCATGTGTAATTTCATGAATAAGTACCACAAGAGATGCATTGTTTTCAGTGCAACTCACTCAAACAAACTAAATCTACTTACTTTCTTTTTAAAGCTCCATTCATTCAATTCACAAACCACCCATCACAAAGCATACGGCTTATTTAGCTAGCACAGGGCAAGTCTTAAGATCCAATATATTTCACATTTCACAAGTGCATTTAGGATTAGAATACATCAAATGTTTAGCAGCTTTGCATGCTATTAAATCAATAGCTAATAACTTTCTCTTTGTTCTAGAGGCCTACAAGTACTTCAGCATCTTCTCTTATTTAAGCTGGGCAAAATAAGAACATATAAAGACATTTTAAGTTTATCTAATCTTCATGTTTCTACTGTGATTATTTCATTCTGAAATTGTATCCTCCTCTCAACCTTTCCAGTATAGTACACAGTGTGTATCTGGCTGTGTGTGCCCATCGGGGCTTGTGTCAGATGGGAATGGTGGTTGCATTCCTGAAGAGGATTGTCCATGTATTCACAATGGAGCCACATATCAACCTGGGGAAAAGATCGATGTTGACTGCAATACCTGGTAAGTATTTTCTGGAAAGTTGCATTCATGGTTCCATCATTTGCCTTTAAAAAAGATCTTAAACTGTACAGTAGCAAGGAGAAATTTAGACTGTCAATCAATTGATGGGTCTTTTAGGTTTTGATTTGCCAAGATGAACAAGTTTACTTTTGTTGCACGCAGACAGCTGAGGCTCAAACTAGTAGAAAACCTTTGGAAGGATAGTGTCCATTATGTTTTACCCTATTTTGCAGTTCATGCATTTGGAATAGCAGAACACAACTTCACATGGGAAACATAAAGACTGTTTTAACTTCAGAATCAATAGAACATCTACCAAGAATGAGATGCCAAACTAATGCTGAATTTTTGGGATACATCTGTATAAGACACTGACTTACTTTATTATTAATATCTTTAATTCTCATTCCTAGTGTGTGCAAGGATAGGAAGTGGGAATGCACCAAAAAACAATGTCTGGGTACTTGTGCTGTTTATGGAGATGGGCATTATACTACCTTTGATGACAAAAGTTTCAGCTTCAATGGAAACTGTGAATACACACTAGTCCAGGTACTGATACTTAACAAAAGTAAACTGTAATATAATCTTGATCTTATCTGGAACAATAATGTATTTTTTACTTTTATTTTCTACTCAGAACCACTGTGGGAACAGTGACACAGTGAATGGAACCTTCCAGATTATCACTGAAAATATTCCTTGCGGCAGCACTGGGACAACTTGCTCAAAATCTATCAAAGTTTTCTTAGAGGTACATAGATATTGCATTACAGACCAGTTTTATTCTGTATCTACGTAAGGCTTGGGAGAAGTCAGGATATCCATTGCTGCAAGGTAGTTGGAGAAAATGTTTTGAAAAGGAAATCAACTTGTAAATTAATCTTACACCAGAATCAGGTGAAATATTTGGTACAGTTTTCCAGATTTCTGTCTATTCCACTCTTACAAAGCCATCTTATACTAATCTTGGATAAGCTACAGCTCTACATGAAAACTGCCTGTAGTAGAAATTTGACAGATCAAGTCAGAATACTCTCTCATGCTGTGCACTGTAGTTCCTCTGTAACTACCATGACATCCTTTTTTTCCTGCAATCTCCATTTAAAATACATTTTTACCACAATTCCATGAAGCTGAGATTTGAACCACACTGCTTAGATTTATTGCTTTAGAATGACTTATTTTCATTAATGGTTTTAGTACAACTGTAGCAATTAGGTTTATTTCTAATCACCTTTTCCCTGTTTCAGAACTATGAACTGATACTCAGTGAGGAGCAAGTCAGTGTAATAAAGAGAGGACAAGATGGTGAAGTACCATTCACAGTCCGCTATATAGGCATGTACACAGTGATTGATACCACCAGCGGACTGATCCTCATGTGGGACAAGAAAACCAGCATCTTCATCAAGCTGAGCCCTGATTTTAAGGTGTGGAACTAGCAGTTTTAGTCTACTGGGGCTGAGTATTAATTTTTTACCTGACTCAAACAATATCCCAAACAGGTGATTTCTCTAGCATTTCTGCAGGACATCGTATGTTGTTTTCCACTCATCTGGTACCTTAGGAAGCCATGTAAACATTCTGCTGCTGTTTTAGAGTTCTTAAGGCAGTGTTCAGTTTCTATTTGGCCTGATAGAACTTGGGTTGTTAGACTGCTTTCGTGGACTTGGCTTTGTTAAAATTACTTCTGAATCTTGGTAAAGCTTATCAGACTTCACTAAGATTGTCATAGCTACACGTGTAGAAATCAATTGAGTAGTCTTGATCTTGAAAAATTACCCATTGTTTCCAGTACAAATTGACACACAAACCTAAAATATTGCGCTCCAAGAACAAGGTAGTAAAACACTATGTAAAATATGATGTATTTTTCAAGCATATATATGAAAAAGTGATAAGTTATGGACAGAAAGTATGAACCTCAGATTCACAGAAAGCTTAGCATCTGTTACAGCCTCTCACCATTTCACACGGAGAAATTTGGAATGAAGTGTTTTTGACAATGCAAGGAAAATGTCATTTCTTTTTCCATCTGTCAGCAGTCATAACAAATGAGGAGGTTATAAGGGAGGACTGCAGTACTTATGACAGCTTTGTAAGACTGTATTTTGTATGAACATCTATTGTATAAAACTAAGCATAAGTGAAAAGTACTGTAGCATTGTCAGCTGAGTCCTCATTTCCCTTATTGAAAATGTACCTCAAAAATGCATAAAATTACCAAGACAGTTGTGTTGTTCAGGAAAGTCAGCCGTTTGTAGCCTTAGTGCTCATGTTCTCTTGCTGAGGAAACAGATGCCTGCTTTTCCAGAATATCTAAACTTAAAATATCTTCAATGGGAACCTTTGGTAAAGTTAGATCAGAACGGCACCACACTCCAAGCTGAATTTCATGTATTCTTTCAGTTTCTCATATCCATCATTATTTTATCTCCTTTTGCAGGGCCAGATCTGTGGCCTCTGTGGAAATTATGATGGCAATGGCATCAATGACTTCACTACGAGGAGTCTGTCTGTAGTGGAAAATGTCCTAGAGTTTGGAAACAGCTGGAAAGTATCCTCCACGTGTCCTGATGCTACTTCCGTACAGGACCCATGCTCTACCAACCCCTATCGAAAGTCCTGGTCAGAGAAGCAGTGTAGCATCATCAACAGCAATGTATTTGCTGCCTGTCACTCACAGGTATCACTAGGGCAGGAGTTAACTCTGTGAAGTATAAGCCTGTGTGTTAGTGAAGCTAAAATGGAAGCTCTCTTCATACATTTTGTCATAAGTGTCTAACTCATTAGAGAGCATGTTTCACTTGGAACTGCGTAACTTCAGTCTAAATCTTGTGCAATTGAACAGGTTCATAGTGCCTACCTGTAAGAAATAGTAGGCTATGCAGAAAATGATACTAACTTTTTGGGAAAGAATAGCAATTTTAGAATTACTATATATTTTCATATGGTGCAACTTGGGTGAAATATGCCATGTAATGAACACAAATTCAATGAAATAACATTTTGGAGGTAGTAATGAAGTAGCATTAACTGATAGTACATACCAACAAAGCAGGATAATTTTGTGCTCTTCCTATATACTTACTTCTTCCTACCGCTAGAGACCTTCAGGTGCAGCTGCCTAATCCTGCTTGGGAATGTGAAGTTAATCTTTCACTGGGACAAACTGTGACAACTGTGTCAAAAGATTTGGATGTATTATCTGGCATTAGCTCTGGTGTTTAACAGTGTATATGAACATAACAAAAGAAATTACCAATGCAGGCCTTCCTTCTGAGATACTAGTTTTAAGAAAATTAGTCTAGCAAAGTTAAGAAAACTTAGAAGGCAGAATGTATAGTGTAATATTTCTTTATGACAGGTTGAACCAGCAAAATATTATCAAGCATGTGTGACAGATGCTTGTGCCTGTGACTCTGGAGGAGACTGTGATTGCTTTTGTACAGCAGTAGCTGCCTATGCTCAAGCATGTAATGAAGTTGGTGTCTGTATAGCCTGGAGAACCCCATCAATCTGTCGTGAGTTTTATTTTATATACACTTCTTCTGAAAGTGTAGTTAAATATACAGCAATTCCTTGCTGATACCTTTGAACACATGTTCTGTTTATCTCATGTATATGCATTGTAAGTGCACTGTGTAGACTTTTCACAGGGTTTTGATGGTCACACACTTTTACCTATTCATTCAGTTTTCAAGGCTGTTCAAGGCCGTGTGGTAGGGATCTGAACAGACTTGACTCAAAAATAAGTGGTTTTTTTTTTTTTCTGAACATGTCTGAATTTATGTTTCTCTTCAGCACTGTTCTGTGATTACTATAATCAACAAGGAGAATGTGAATGGCACTATAAGCCTTGTGGAGCCTCCTGTATGAAGACCTGTAGGAACCCAAGTGGGAAATGCCTCCATAACTTGCCAGGTTTAGAAGGTAAGAAGAGCTGCAAGTACCCTTAAGAGGATAAATTTGTTTCTAATCTTTTAAATAGTCTTTAATGGAGCCTGTTTTCTCCATCAGCTGCTTTTCCACCATTTAATTCTTTTCAACATCACTGTATCAACATGAATGGAGATACAGCACAGTTATAAACATCTGTGGTCCTTACAGCTCTGCTAACATTAGTACTCTGCATTATTTCCTATGATTATTGAAAAAAAAAAAACCGTAGTAAAATTCATTGCTATTAAAAACACGACCTGCAAACACATCCCACACAAACAAAACTTTTCCTGAGTTCACACCTTCTCTTTACACCTTTTCAACCTTCTATATGCCATTTCCTTTTCAGGCTGTTACCCTAACTGCCCACCAGACAAGCCGTATTTCCATGAGGATCAGATGAAGTGCGTTAGTCTCTGTGACTGTTATGATAATGAAGATGGGAAGATATATATGCGCGACAAATGTCAATTATGGTAAGGCTTAACACACCAACATAATTGTGCACAAGGAAAAATGACTAAACCAGCAATGGGAAACTGCATGTTACTGTTTCATGAGTTTTATGCTGCCTGGCCTTTCTACCCAGACCCAGCTTTCTTACTATACACTAACTAGCATATAGTTTTATTACATTTATTTGTTATGCTGAATTTGCTCCTAGTTATGTTGTAAATCCTCAGCACAGTGATACAAGAAGAACAGTAAGTGCTTTAAGACTAAGCTTCCTCTATTTTCCATTTCTACGGAGGAATAAGTATCATTCCAGAATTATGTATTTTTAATAAGGAGTCTGTTTCCAAGGATTTTATTACATTCTTATACAGCCCATAGTATTTAGATGCTCCCTTTTTAGCATTTTTTTAGTATAAAAACAGATGCAAGGAAAGTTATACGTAGCTTTTCTTAAGACTTCCACTTGTAACTTTGCATAATATTTAGTTTCACTTCTATATACAAGCTTGGGTTCAGTGTAAAGAAAGGGTTGGGAAAACCATGGCAAAAAAAAAAAACAAAAAAAAAAAAACAAAAACCAACATTAACTGCATGCTCAATGAATAAACACATATGAATTGATGTTAACAAAATGAAAGGGGTAAGAAGTGGACAATGATCCACACTAGAAGAAAGAAAAAATAAATAAATAAGACCTGCCTTTATTCAGCCTATATGTTGATAGCTCTGGAGAGTGAAAAGGACCTCAGTAATGTGGAACAAGCAATCATTATTTAGCTGGAATTGAGGCCCATTAAATGCTATTACATAAATCAACCATGTTGTCATTCACAGTTGCTTAATCCTGTTTCTTGATGCTAGTACCCAGCAGAAAGATGATAGCAATTAAATTAGCGTATAATAAAAAAAAATAAATTTATTTTCTGCTTTTTATTTTAGTGAGTGCACATCAGAAGGTTTACAGTGCAAGTTTGATGATAAAGGTAAGACAGCTAAGAAGCATTGCTAACAAAATTAGATACAGGATACTATGTTTTCATAGGTGACTGACAATAACTTTATCAATTACAGCATGTAACTGCATTTACGAAAACAAAACCTATAAATATAATGAACTCATCTACACAACCACAGACGGAACTGGATGGTGTTTCAGTGCAACATGTGATGTCAATGGAACAATAAACAGAAATATATTTGAATGTGGAACCACAACAACACCAGTTACTACATTTACATTTTCTACCAGTCAATCCAACACAGGTATGCATGAATACTCTTTAAAATAACTGAAAAATCTCTGGAAGGGATTAAAAATTGCCTGAAGGGGATGGACCATCAGCACACGCTTCTTGAAACTGCTGACTTCTGAAGCAACCAACACATCTGGTAGCTTCAGTCACTTAAAAGAAAAACATAATTAAAAAGGTAGAAAAGTGCAGCATTTCTCACAATCAGTCTCCACTATTTCACTGTTTTTTGGTTTGTTCTTTTTTTTTTTTTTTTTTGAAAAATGGTGAAACTTACAAGCCTTTACTCTTTACAGAATCTCACTTACCTGCAAATAAAACACATTCTAGACCAACATAAATGACAATTATTGACATTTTAAAAACTACTGACCACATTACCATAAGCAGAAGATGAGAAAATAATTTTGAGAGAATGCTCAAATTATTTTAAACCAGTTTTTGGGATCATTCCAATCTGATCATCTTTAACAATCTATATTATTCAAGCAGTTAATTCATTATATTGAGCATGTAATTGTGAGAAATCAATAAAAATCTCATCAGAATCAAACAATACTACAGCAAGAACTGTACAATCAAATTAAGTCTTCTATTAAGTGGATGTAATGTTCATGTGAAGGAATTGGTTTATAATTCATATGCTTATTTACATAATGCTAACGCTCTGATCAGAAATCTCATTAAAATAAGAAATAACATATGTATTCCGTATGTATATTACATAAACTAAATATTACATGAACATGTAATAAATTTGTAAATATACCATACTGTTATAATAAAATGAGAAGTCATTAACTTGTAAAAATATTTTAAAACCATTGTAGTTATGAAGATGTGCAATTGTAAGTAAATAGTAGTAAGGAGAATACAAATGAGAAAATACAGAGATGAAAACCTATCTTAGAAGTGAAACTAAGCACTGTCAAAGCAAGTTCATTAAAATACTATATTAACTTACATACTAAATGTGTAACATAAAAATACATGGAAGATGAATAATTTTTTCATGTCATTTTCCTTAATATAATAAAATGAAACTTACATTTCTTCCTTTGAATTACAGAAATGACAACCCCAACATCAGTGCAAACTGTGTGTGTGAAGTATGTATGTGAGTGGTCAGAATGGCATCAAAGGACAAAGCTCGAAAATGAAGAAGAAAAGGGAGACAATGAAACATTACAAAATATCAAAGGAAAAGGAAACAGCGCTTGTAATAACATGATCAGCATTGAATGTAGAGTAGATGAGCACTCAGATAAGATGATAAGCTATCTTAACCAAACAATACAATGCAATAAAAGCACCGAATTGAAATGCAATAACAAAGACCAAGAAGATAAGAAATGCGGCAACTACCAAATCAGAGTATTATGCTGTAGTTACAAATCATGTTCTGAAGTACAAACTACAACACCAAGACAAACAGAAGAAATAACATCAACAACTATAGAATCAACAACATTTACAGTAGAGACAAAGACTAAACCAACAACACCAAAAATAGGAACTGAAGCACAAAAAACAGGAATACCTACAATATCACCAAATCTCATAGTAAAAACAGAAAGCACAACCATTTCTGGGCCTGAAACAACAGTAACAAAGACATCAGAGCTATCAACAAAAGAAAACACTGTCACATCCACATCTGGAGAAGCCTTGTCAACAGTAAGCCTTACAACCACAATGCGCACTGCAGCCTCGACGACGCCTCCCACAGTAATAACAGCACTAACTACACAAATAACCAGGCCCACAACTACGGAAACACTAAAGACAAAACCCACAGAAACTACCAGCAACAACAGAACCTCACCTCCTCTGACAGAAATTTCAACACCCATCACATCCACAAGTGCAGGGACAACCTTACCAACAAGCAGTGCAAGCACCACAAAGACCACACTCCCGACTACTGAAACCTCAACCACCATTTTATCGACAAGTTCAGGAACAACCTCAATTACTGCAAGCAGTGCCAGCACCACAGAGACCTCACATCCCCTCACTGAAACTTCAACCACCATCACATCCACGAGTGCAGGGACGGCCACAACACCTGCCAGCAGTGCCAGTACCACCAAGACCACTCTCCCTGCGACAGAAACCTCAACCACCATCACTTCCACAAGTGCTGGGACCAACGTACCATCCACCAGTGCCGGTACGACAAAGTCCTCACTATCTACGACTGAAACCTCAACCACCGTCACATCCACAAGTGCAGGGACAGCCACAAAACCTGGCAGCAGTGCCAGCACAACAAAGACCTCACCTCCCCTCACTGAAACATCAACCACCATCACTTCCACAAGAGCTGGGGCAACCATACCTACAAGCACTGCCAGCACCACCGAGACCACTCTCCTTGCGACTGAAACTTCAACCACCATCACTTCCACAAGTGCTGCGAACAACGTACCATCCACCAGTGCTGGTACAACAAAGTCCTCACTATCTACAACTGAAACCTCAACCACCATCACTTCCACAAGTGCTGGGACGACCACAACACCTGGCACCAGTGCCAGCACCACCAAGACCACTCCTCCTGAGACAATCAGCACAACTGCCATCACAACTTCACCCACCAGTACGACTGCCCCTTCATCCCCCTCAGTCACCTGCCAACCTCAGTGTGCCTGGACACAGTGGTTTGATGTGGATTTCCCAGGCTCTGGTAGCCAGGATGGAGACTTTGAGACCTTTGCAAATATCCGTGCCGCTGGTTTTGACCTGTGCTCCCAGCCAAAGGAAATCCAGTGTCGTGCTGAAAACTACCCTAACAGGAGCCTGGAGAGTTTGGGTCAGAAACTCAGCTGCAGCCTCAATGAGGGGCTCGTGTGCAGAAACAAGGATCAGAACAGCAAGTACCCCATGTGCTTCAACTACCAGGTCAAGGTGCTGTGCTGTGACCAAAACCTCTGTTCTACAACACCCTCACCTCCCCTCACGGAAACATCAACCACCATCACTTCCACAAGTGCAGGGACGGCCACAACACCTGCCAGCAGTGCCAGTACCACCAAGACCACCCTCCCTGCGACTGAAACATCAACCACCATCACTTCCACAAGTGCTAGGACCAACGTACCAACCACCAGTGCCAGTACGACAAAGTCCTCACTATCTACGACTGAAACCTCAACCACCATCACTTCCACAAGTGCTGGGACGGCCACAAAAGCTGGCAGCAGTGCCAGCACCACCAAGACCTCACCTCCCCTCACTGAAACATCAACCACCATTACATCCATGAGTGCAATGACAGCCACAACACCTGCCAGCAGTGCCAGCACCACCAAGACCACTTTCCCTGCGACTGAAACTTCAACCACCATCACTTCCACAAGTGCTAGGACCAACGTACCAATCACCAGTGCCAGTACGACAAAGTCCTCACTATCTACGACTGAAACCTCAACCACCGTCACATCCACAAGTGCTGGGACGACCACAACACCTGCCAGCAGTGCCAGCACAACAAAGACCTCACCTCCCCTCACTGAAACATCAACCACCATCACATCCACGAGTGCAGGGACGGCCACAACACCTCCCAGCAGTGCCAGCACCACCAAGACCACTCCTCCTGAGACAGTCAGCACAACTGCCATCACAACCTCACCCACCAGTACGACTGCCCCTTCATCCCCCTCAGTCACCTGCCAACCTCAGTGTGCCTGGACACAGTGGTTTGATGTGGATTTCCCAGGCTCTGGTAGCCAGGATGGAGACTTTGAGACCTTTGCAAATATCCGTGCCGCTGGTTTTGACCTGTGCTCCCAGCCAAAGGAAATCCAGTGTCGTGCTGAAAACTACCCTAACAGGAGCCTGGAGAGTTTGGGTCAGAAACTCAGCTGCAGCCTCAATGAGGGGCTCGTGTGCAGAAACAAGGATCAGAACAGCAAGTACCCCATGTGCTTCAACTACCAGGTCAAGGTGCTGTGCTGTGACCAAAACCTCTGTTCTACAACACCCTCACCTCCATTCACTGAAACATCAACCACCATCACATCCACAAGTGCAGGGACAGCCACAACACCTGCCAGCAGTGCCAGTACCACCAAGACCACTCTCCCTGTGACTGAAACATCAACAACCATCACTTCCACAAGTGCTGGGACCAACGTACCATCCACCAGTGCCGGTACGACAAAGTCCTCACTATCTACGACTGAAACCTCAACCACCGTCACATCCACAAGTGCTGGGACGACCACAACACCTGGCAGCAGTGCCAGCACCACCAAGACCTCACCTCCCCTCACTGAAACATCAACCACCATCACATCCACAAGTGCAGGGACGGCCACAACACCTGCCAGCAGTGCCAGTACCACCAAGACCACTCTCCCTGCAACTGAAACTTCAACCACCATCACTTCCACAAGTGCTGGGACCAACGTACCATCCACCAGTGCCGGTACGACAAAGTCCTCACTATCTACGACTGAAACCTCAATCACCGCCACATCAACTAGTGCTGGGACGGCCACAAAACCTGGCAGCAGTGCCAGCACCACCAAGACCTCACCTCCCCTCACTGAAATATCAACCACCATCACGTCCACGAGTGCAGGGACAGCCACAAAACCTGGCAGCAGTGCCAGCACAACAAAGACCTCACCTCCCCTCACTGAAACACCAACCACCATCACTTCCACAAGAGCTGGGGCAACCATACCTACAAGCACTGCCAGCACCACCAAGACCACTCTCCTTGCGACTGAAACTTCAACCACCATCACTTCCACAAGTGCTGCGAACAACGTACCATCCACCAGTGCTGGTACAACAAAGTCCTCACTATCTACAACTGAAACCTCAACCACCATCACTTCCACAAGTGCTGGGACGACCACAACACCTGGCACCAGTGCCAGCACCACCAAGACCACTCCTCCTGAGACAATCAGCACAACTGCCATCACAACTTCACCCACCAGTACGACTGCCCCTTCATCCCCCTCAGTCACCTGCCAACCTCAGTGTGCCTGGACACAGTGGTTTGATGTGGATTTCCCAGGCTCTGGTAGCCAGGATGGAGACTTTGAGACCTTTGCAAATATCCGTGCCGCTGGTTTTGACCTGTGCTCCCAGCCAAAGGAAATCCAGTGTCGTGCTGAAAACTACCCTAACAGGAGCCTGGAGAGTTTGGGTCAGAAACTCAGCTGCAGCCTCAATGAGGGGCTCGTGTGCAGAAACAAGGATCAGAACAGCAAGTACCCCATGTGCTTCAACTACCAGGTCAAGGTGCTGTGCTGTGACCAAAACCTCTGTTCTACAACACCCTCACCTCCCCTCACGGAAACATCAACCACCATCACTTCCACAAGTGCAGGGACGGCCACAACACCTGCCAGCAGTGCCAGTACCACCAAGACCACCCTCCCTGCGACTGAAACATCAACCACCATCACTTCCACAAGTGCTAGGACCAACGTACCAACCACCAGTGCCAGTACGACAAAGTCCTCACTATCTACGACTGAAACCTCAACCACCATCACTTCCACAAGTGCTGGGACGGCCACAAAAGCTGGCAGCAGTGCCAGCACCACCAAGACCTCACCTCCCCTCACTGAAACATCAACCACCATTACATCCATGAGTGCAATGACAGCCACAACACCTGCCAGCAGTGCCAGCACCACCAAGACCACTTTCCCTGCGACTGAAACTTCAACCACCATCACTTCCACAAGTGCTAGGACCAACGTACCAATCACCAGTGCCAGTACGACAAAGTCCTCACTATCTACGACTGAAACCTCAACCACCGTCACATCCACAAGTGCTGGGACGACCACAACACCTGCCAGCAGTGCCAGCACAACAAAGACCTCACCTCCCCTCACTGAAACATCAACCACCATCACATCCACGAGTGCAGGGACGGCCACAACACCTCCCAGCAGTGCCAGCACCACCAAGACCACTCCTCCTGAGACAGTCAGCACAACTGCCATCACAACCTCACCCACCAGTACGACTGCCCCTTCATCCCCCTCAGTCACCTGCCAACCTCAGTGTGCCTGGACACAGTGGTTTGATGTGGATTTCCCAGGCTCTGGTAGCCAGGATGGAGACTTTGAGACCTTTGCAAATATCCGTGCCGCTGGTTTTGACCTGTGCTCCCAGCCAAAGGAAATCCAGTGTCGTGCTGAAAACTACCCTAACAGGAGCCTGGAGAGTTTGGGTCAGAAACTCAGCTGCAGCCTCAATGAGGGGCTCGTGTGCAGAAACAAGGATCAGAACAGCAAGTACCCCATGTGCTTCAACTACCAGGTCAAGGTGCTGTGCTGTGACCAAAACCTCTGTTCTACAACACCCTCACCTCCATTCACTGAAACATCAACCACCATCACATCCACAAGTGCAGGGACAGCCACAACACCTGCCAGCAGTGCCAGTACCACCAAGACCACTCTCCCTGTGACTGAAACATCAACAACCATCACTTCCACAAGTGCTGGGACCAACGTACCATCCACCAGTGCCGGTACGACAAAGTCCTCACTATCTACGACTGAAACCTCAACCACCGTCACATCCACAAGTGCTGGGACGACCACAACACCTGGCAGCAGTGCCAGCACCACCAAGACCTCACCTCCCCTCACTGAAACATCAACCACCATCACATCCACAAGTGCAGGGACGGCCACAACACCTGCCAGCAGTGCCAGTACCACCAAGACCACTCTCCCTGCAACTGAAACTTCAACCACCATCACTTCCACAAGTGCTGGGACCAACGTACCATCCACCAGTGCCGGTACGACAAAGTCCTCACTATCTACGACTGAAACCTCAATCACCGCCACATCAACTAGTGCTGGGACGGCCACAAAACCTGGCAGCAGTGCCAGCACCACCAAGACCTCACCTCCCCTCACTGAAATATCAACCACCATCACGTCCACGAGTGCAGGGACAGCCACAAAACCTGGCAGCAGTGCCAGCACAACAAAGACCTCACCTCCCCTCACTGAAACACCAACCACCATCACTTCCACAAGAGCTGGGGCAACCATACCTACAAGCACTGCCAGCACCACCAAGACCACTCTCCTTGCGACTGAAACTTCAACCACCATCACTTCCACAAGTGCTGCGAACAACGTACCATCCACCAGTGCTGGTACAACAAAGTCCTCACTATCTACAACTGAAACCTCAACCACCATCACTTCCACAAGTGCTGGGACGACCACAACACCTGGCAGCAGTGCCAGCACCACCAAGACCACTCCTCCTGAGACAATCAGCACAACTGCCATCACAACTTCACCCACCAGTATGACTGCCCCTTCATCCCCCTCAGTCACCTGCCAACCTCAGTGTGCCTGGACACAGTGGTTTGATGTGGATTTCCCAGGCTCTGGTAGCCAGGATGGAGACTTTGAGACCTTTGCAAATATCCGTGCCGCTGGTTTTGACCTGTGCTCCCAGCCAAAGGAAATCCAGTGTCGTGCTGAAAACTACCCTAACAGGAGCCTGGAGAGTTTGGGTCAGAAACTCAGCTGCAGCCTCAATGAGGGGCTCGTGTGCAGAAACAAGGATCAGAACAGCAAGTACCCCATGTGCTTCAACTACCAGGTCAAGGTGCTGTGCTGTGACCAAAACCTCTGTTCTACAACACCCTCACCTCCCCTCACGGAAACATCAACCACCATCACATCCACGAGTGCAGGGACGGCCACAACACCTGCCAGCAGTGCCAGTACCACCAAGACCTCACCTCCCCTCACTGAAACATCAACCACCATCACATCCACAAGTGCAGGGACAGCCACAACACCTGCCAGCAGTGCCAGTACCACCAAAACTACTCTCCCTGAGACTGAAACTTCAACCACCATCACTTCCACAAGTGCTAGGACCAACGTACCATCCACCAGTGCCGGTACGACAAAGTCCTCACTATCTACGACTGAAACCTCAACCACCGTCACATCCACAAGTGCTGGGACGACCACAACACCTGGCAGCAGTGCCAGCACCACCAAGACCTCACCTCCCCTCACTGAAACATCAACCACCATCACATCCACGAGTGCAGGGACGGCCACAACACCTGCCAGCAGTGCCAGTACCACCAAGACTACTCTCCCTGAGACTGAAACTTCAACCACCATCACTTCCACAAGTGCTAGGACCAACGTACCATCCACCAGTGCCGGTACGACAAAGTCCTCACTATCTACGACTGAAACCTCAACCACCGTCACATCCACAAGTGCTGGGACGACCACAACACCTGGCAGCAGTGCCAGCACCACCAAGACCTCACCTCCCCTCACTGAAACATCAACCACCATCACATCCACAAGTGCTGGGACAACCACAACACCTGGCAGCAGTGCCAGCACCACGAAGACCTCACCTCCCCACACTGAAACATCAACCACCATCACATCCACAAGTGCAGGGACGGCCACAACACCTGCCAGCAGTGCCAGTATCACCAAGACCACTCTCCTTGCGACTGAAACTTCAACCACCATCACTTCCACAAGTGCTGGGACCAACGTACCAACCACCAGTGCCGGTACGACAAAGTCCTCACTATCTACGACTGAAACCTCAATCACCGTCACATCAACTAGTGCTGGGACGGCCACAAAACCTGGCAGCAGTGCCAGCACCACCAAGACCTCACCTCCCCTCACTGAAACATCAACCACCATCACTTCCACAAGAGCTGGGGCAACCATACCTACAAGCACTGCCAGCACCACCGAGACCACTCTCCTTGCGACTGAAACTTCAACCACCATCACTTCCACAAGTGCTGCGAACAACGTACCATCCACCAGTGCTGGTACAACAAAGTCCTCACTATCTACAACTGAAACCTCAACCACCATCACTTCCACAAGTGCTGGGACGACCACAACACCTGGCACCAGTGCCAGCACCACCAAGACCACTCCTCCTGAGACAATCAGCACAACTGCCATCACAACTTCACCCACCAGTACGACTGCCCCTTCATCCCCCTCAGTCACCTGCCAACCTCAGTGTGCCTGGACACAGTGGTTTGATGTGGATTTCCCAGGCTCTGGTAGCCAGGATGGAGACTTTGAGACCTTTGCAAATATCCGTGCCGCTGGTTTTGACCTGTGCTCCCAGCCAAAGGAAATCCAGTGTCGTGCTGAAAACTACCCTAACAGGAGCCTGGAGAGTTTGGGTCAGAAACTCAGCTGCAGCCTCAATGAGGGGCTCGTGTGCAGAAACAAGGATCAGAACAGCAAGTACCCCATGTGCTTCAACTACCAGGTCAAGGTGCTGTGCTGTGACCAAAACCTCTGTTCTACAACACCCTCACCTCCCCTCACGGAAACATCAACCACCATCACTTCCACAAGTGCAGGGACGGCCACAACACCTGCCAGCAGTGCCAGTACCACCAAGACCACTCTCCCTGCGACTGAAACATCAACCACCATCACTTCCACAAGTGCTGGGACGACCACAACACTTGGCAGCAGTGCCAGTACCACCAAGACCTCACCTCCCCTCACTGAAACTTCAACCACCATCACATCCACGAGTGCAGGGACGGCCACAACACCTGCCAGCAGTGCCAGTACCACCAAGACCACTCTCCCTGCGACTGAAACTTCAACCACCATCACTTCCACAAGTGCTAGGACCAACGTACCAACCACCAGTGCCGGTACGACAAAGTCCTCACTATCTACGACTGAAACCTCAACCACCATCACTTCCACAAGTGCTGGGACGGCCACAAAAGCTGGCAGCAGTGCCAGCACCACCAAGACCTCACCTCCCCTCACTGAAACATCAACCACCATTACATCCACGAGTGCAATGACAGCCACAACACCTGCCAGCAGTGCCAGCACCACCAAGACTACTCTCCCTGTGACTGAAACTTCAACCACCATCACTTCCACAAGTGCTAGGACCAACGTACCAACCACCAGTGCCGGTACGACAAAGTCCTCACTATCTACGACTGAAACCTCAACCACCATCACATCCACAAGTGCTGGGACGACCACAACACCTGCCAGCAGTGCCAGCACAACAAAGACCTCACCTCCCCACACTGAAACATCAACCACCATCACATCCACGAGTGCAGGGACGGCCACAACACCTCCCAGCAGTGCCAGCACCACCAAGACCACTCCTCCTGAGACAGTCAGCACAACTGCCATCACAACCTCACCCACCAGTACGACTGCCCCTTCATCCCCCTCAGTCACCTGCCAACCTCAGTGTGCCTGGACACAGTGGTTTGATGTGGATTTCCCAGGCTCTGGTAGCCAGGATGGAGACTTTGAGACCTTTGCAAATATCCGTGCCGCTGGTTTTGACCTGTGCTCCCAGCCAAAGGAAATCCAGTGTCGTGCTGAAAACTACCCTAACAGGAGCCTGGAGAGTTTGGGTCAGAAACTCAGCTGCAGCCTCAATGAGGGGCTCGTGTGCAGAAACAAGGATCAGAACAGCAAGTACCCCATGTGCTTCAACTACCAGGTCAAGGTGCTGTGCTGTGACCAAAACCTCTGTTCTACAACACCCTCACCTCCATTCACTGAAACATCAACCACCATCACTTCCACAAGTGCTGGGACGGCCACAACACCTGCCAGCAGTGCCAGTACCACCAAGACCACTCTCCCTGCGACTGAAACTTCAACCACCATCACTTCCACAAGTGCTGGGACCAACGTACCATCCACCAGTGCCGGTACGACAAAGTCCTCACTATCTACGACTGAAACCTCAACCACCGTCACATCCACAAGTGCTGGGACGACCACAACACCTGGCAGCAGTGCCAGCACCACCAAGACCTCACCTCCCCTCACTGAAACATCAACCACCATCACATCCACGAGTGCAGGGACGGCCACAACACCTGCCAGCAGTGCCAGTACCACCAAGACCACTCTCCCTGCGACTGAAACTTCAACCACCATCACTTCCACAAGTGCTAGGACCAACGTACCATCCACCAGTGCCGGTACAACAAAGTCCTCACTATCTACGACTGAACCCTCAACCACCGTCACATCCACAAGTGCTGGGACGACCACAACACCTGGCAGCAGTGCCAGCACCACCAGGACCTCACCTCCCCTCACTGAAACTTCAACCACCATCACATCCACGAGTGCAGGGACGGCCACAACACCTGCCAGCAGTGCCAGTACCACCAAGACCACTCTCCCTGCGACTGAAACATCAACCATCATCACTTCCACAAGTGCTGGGACGACCACAACACTTGGCAGCAGTGCCAGTACCACCAAGACCTCACCTCCCCTCACTGAAACTTCAACCACCATCACATCCACGAGTGCAGGGACGGCCACAACACCTGCCAGCAGTGCCAGTACCACCAAGACCACTCTCCCTGCGACTGAAACTTCAACCACCATCACTTCCACAAGTGCTGGGACCAACGTACCATCCACCAGTGCCGGTACGACAAAGTCCTCACTATCTACGACTGAAACCTCAACCACCGTCACATCCACAAGTGCTGGGACGACCACAACACCTGGCAGCAGTGCCAGCACCACCAGGACCTCACCTCCCCTCACTGAAACTTCAACCACCATCACATCCACGAGTGCAGGGACGGCCACAACACCTGCCAGCAGTGCCAGTACCACCAAGACCACTCTCCCTGTGACTGAAACTTCAACCACGATCACTTCCACAAGTGCTGGGACCAACGTACCATCCACCAGTGCCGGTACGACAAAGTCCTCACTATCTACGACTGAAACCTCAACCACCGTCACATCCACAAGTGCTGGGACGACCACAACACCTGGCAGCAGTGCCAGCACCACCAAGACCTCACCTCCCCTCACTGAAACATCAACCACCATCACATCCACGAGTGCTGGGACGGCCACAACACCTGCCAGCAGTGCCAGCACCACCAAGACCTCACCTCCCCTCACTGAAACTTCAACCACCATCACATCCACGAGTGCTGGGACGGCCACAAAACCTGCCAGCAGTGCCAGCACCACCAAGACCTCACCTCCCCTCACTGAAACTTCAACCACCATCACTTCCACAAGAGCTGGGGCAACCATACCAACCAGCAGTGCCAGCACCACCAGAACCTCACTATCTACGATTGAAACTTCAACTACCATTACATCCAGAAGCGCAGGGATGATTACAGTTCCTGCCAGCAGTGCCAGCACCACAAAGACTTCACTTCCTATTATTGAAACTTCGACCTCCACAAGCACAGGGACGACCACAATACCTGGAGCAACCCAGCCCACAAAGTCACCCACTACTGTTTCTGCCATCCCCACATTTTCTGAGATCACCACCACAAGCACCACATTTGTCTACAAGACCACCAGCCCTCCAGCAACTAGCATGACCGCAATCCCATCTACAATAACTGCCAAATCTTTTTCCCCTTCAACACAAGGTACAACCACCATCACATCCAGAAGTGTAGGGACAACCGCAGTTCCTGCTAGCAGTGCCAGCACTGCCAAGACCTCACCTCCTCCAACTGAAACTTCAACCACCCTATCATCCGCAACTTCAGGGAGGACCACTGTACTTACGAGCAGTGCCAGCACCTCAAGGATCTCACTCCCTCCGACTGAAACTTCTACCACCATCACATCCACTAGTTCAGGATCCACCTTATCTACCAGCACTGCCAGCTCCACCAAGACCTCAGTCCCTATGACTGAAACTTCAACTGCCATTGCATCCACAAGTGCAGGGATGACCACCATATCAACCAGCAGTGCCAGCACCACCAGGACCTCACTCACTCCAACAAAAGGTATGACCGTCATCATATCCCCAAGTTCAAAGACTGCTGTACCTACCAGCAGTGCCAGCGCTGCTAAGACTGCTCCTTCTGTGTTAGTAAGTGCAGCTACCACCATCCTCACACCTTTCTAGACCAGCAGCTCTGTCACTAACCAGATTTCTCCTAATTTGACTAAACATTCATCCGCTATCACAACCACACCTATCAACAGTGCCACCAGTACCAGAACATCGGCCTCTGGAACAACATTCACTATCCCCACATCTAACAAATTACTGCTCAGCTCTTCAGCTATATTCACTCCTGTAGCAGTCTTCACTGTAGTAACACAGACTACAGCACAATCCCGTACTTCAAGGAGTTTTCATATGTCATTGTGCAATCGGAAAGCTATTTTTGCTGTTAATGTGATAGAACGCCATTGCTGTAATTATCTTCTGTGACTTCTACTATCACTCGTGCTTTTTTTAAACACAAAGAATTCGCTCGTGCAAAGTCATTTAGCAGATTCCATGGTTTATATTTATTTTTTTAATATTTATTACCTGGACCAGGGTAATTACCACAACTCTGAAACTTTTAAAAATATTAATGCCAGAAGTCTTAATATTTATAAAATCCCAGATGATACTTGGTGTAGAGCTGTAAGATTTCCACAGTCTCTACTTTGTGAAGTGGGTCATCGTATATTTGAACACAACCAAACATTGACTTAATTTGTCCAGACTCTGATCAGACTTTTACAACAATTCCAAGAACCAAATGGTGCGCTTTGAAATAAACTATGTTTTGTTCTCAACAGCTGGTACTTCACAATCAAGCCACATTACAAGCACCTCTGCAGCCTCCAGTTCTTCCCTCACCACAGCTTTCACAACAGAAGCTACTGGAACAACTCCATGTTTTTGTCACGTGTTTGGTGATTTGTTTTCTCCTGGTAAGCTTCTTACTTAATGGTTACAATGATTTTAATAAGCAGTAGGATCCCTTAATAGGATAATAATAATAATAATAATTCAATTGATAATCACTCAATATCATCTTAAGTAGATTAATCATTTTAACAGAGTAATGTACTTCATGTTTTTACAATATTTGGTGTTTTTTTCTTTTATTAGTGTTTTCATTGGTCTTTTAACTTTTCTTTCATTTTTCCTCTACAGGGGAAGTTATATACAACAGAACAGATAAGGCTGGATGCCATTTTTATGCACTTTGCAGCAGTGAATGCGAAATTGCCCCATTTAAGGGGCCATGTCCTGTAACAACTCCTTCAACTTCAATGCCCTCAGAAACTACAACACAAGCCCCCTCATCCACAGAGCATATCATTTCTTCTATTTCACCAACTGCAGCAACATCCCTCACAACATCACTACCAAGAAACTGTACTGATGTCAGTCCTCCACGAAAGGTGATTCCCTTCATTATTTTAAAATAGCACCATTGAAAAACAGTCCAACTCTCCTATCCTCTATTAGCCAATTCAAATCAAGTCGTGTGTATTTCAGTAACAAAGTTTATCACACTAGAACATCCTCATAAAAAAAATTCAACCAGGCACTATCAGGCTTTTAAGCATCTACAGATAGAAAAGTTCACCAATACCATAGCAGAGACTTTTTAAGAATAAAAGATATTCAAACATTGTAAAAATAAGTGGACTAGCTATGAAAATATTACAATACCTTTTTTTCTACAGAGAAGATGGTTGTTTTATTGTTCTCAGGTTGCCTGCTCTCAAGCTCTGAAACTATATGATAACAAAACTTTCATCTGGAATCCATACTAAGCTTGAGAGTCTAAGCCAAGTTGGCCCAGAATATCTAGATTGAAGGGGCACTTCAGAATAAATAATTTATGTATTTTCAGCCTGGAGAGGAATGGACAAGTCAATGCCAGAAATGTGTCTGTGATCCACACAATGGTACAGCACAGTGTGAGCCACTCCTATGCCAAAATCCTGTGGAAGAAGTTTGTGGCACAGGATTTATTTCCTTACCTGTAATTCCAGTAGAAAACCCATGCTGTCCTGAACTTGAATGCCGTAAGTACTAAAAATACCAGTGGATGCACCAAGCTGCACTGTGCAAAATTACCTTTGTGCTTCTGTTAATAACTAAGCAGATTCTACATCTATCACGGTAACACCAGAACCTTCTTTACATTGTTCTCACTCAGTTAATATGCATCAATTTTTAGCTAAATATGCAATACGAATTCAGCTGGAAACAAAATGTTATTTTCAATATCTGCTCAGAGAAAGTGAATGGGCAGAAGAGCAGGGTAATATTCCGAGCCTTCAAGTACTTGATATAACATAGTATTGAAGCATATTAACATTAGTCTGTCCACAGCTAAACACACATGCATTAACATAATGAGCCAGAATAGTTTACTACAAAAGCAGGTAACACAAAGCAACAAAGTAAATCATAATTAGAAACTGAACTGCTGATGTACAAAAAATATTAATTACTCTTATGGTACTGTAAAAAATATATATATATAATCCAGTGGTCATATAAAATATATAAAAGACTCAAAAAGAAAAGCAGCTGTAAAAGAAGCCTGAAACAAATCAAACAAGGGAACTATGAAGTCTGAAGTAACTCTGTAAAAGCCAAGGATGTAATCTACCATGTCATCAAACTGCATTACTACAATAATAAAAAAAAAAATACACATCCAGGCTCAATTCTGAGAGGTCATATGGTATCAGCATACAAAGGCATCTGTGAAGGGTACTGGTCTTCAAGGGTTCAAACAGAAAGTAACTAATTTAATTGGAAATGAACCTATATGGAAAGGGCAAAAAAGGGATTTTTCATGTTCAGCTCAAGTTTGGCATCATCTCTGCTCAACTCTTCTAGCTAATTAAAAGATACATTCTTAACATCCAGCTATGCTGGTTTGTGCACACTGAGAGCTTGAATTCAAGTTTTCCATCATCTCTGTGGTTTTAACAAATCTTGGTAACATCTTAACTTCTCATGCACTCTCACAGTTTGAGATTTCTGATTTTTGTTTGTTTTTCAGGGCCAGCTCCAGTCTGTGTGCTTAATGACAAAATATATCCGGTGAGAATCTGATACTTAGTGGCATTTTACTAGAAATGAAACATACCTTTTCTACAACAAAAGCCCTTTTCCCAATCCACATCAATCTATAACCCTAAACTCTGTTTGTCAAGAAGCTTAAAACAAGACTGCCTCATTCTTAGTGATGTACTTTCTAAAAAAGAAAAAGAATAAAAGAAAAAAAAGCTTTCTGCCATTTGTGGAATTAATAACTTCTTCTGAAAGAGCTGGTGTATTGCCTGAGCTCAAATGCTATTTGAAATAACCCTGTGAACCTCCAAAAATAAGGCCAGATTTTTTTGCTCACATGCATTTCAAAAACCTTAATGGTACACAGTTTTTCTTTCATCCTCGCCTGTGTTATAAAGACACTTTATAAATGAACACACTTTCTTTCCCATTTTCCAGATTGGTACTTCTGGAATTGATTCATGTAGGAATTGTACCTGCACTTCTGAGATAGATCAACAGACCAGGAAATACATTATGCAGTGTACGGAGCTTAAATGTGAAACATCTTGCCCACTGGTGAGTTAAGATTCTCTGGGATGCCCTATCAGCCCTCAATTGTTAGTATTCTAGTAAGATTGGAACCCTCCATCAATTCAACATAGTTTCATCTCTTGCGAGCAGGGTCATGAATATAAGATTGAGGATGGAGACTGCTGTGGGAAGTGTGTTCCAGCAGCTTGCAAAATTCAACTAAGTAACAACACCATATACATGCTCAATGTAAGTAATATTTCCCTTCTCTCATCAGCCAATATATCCCTTCCCAGTAAGAACTTTTTAACACTGAAATTACTCTGAAAACTACACTAATACAAACTAAAAACTTCAGTTTCTGAACTGTAGACTTGGAAATTCTTGAATCATCTCCAGAGATAGAGACTGTGGGCAGCCTGTTCCATCACTCTGCCACTCTCACAGTAAATGAGTTCTTCCTTGTGTTTGTATGGAACTTCCTGTGTTCCAGTTTGTGCCCATTGCCCCTTGTTTGGAAGAATCTGTCCCTAAAACCTACAACATGAACTTTCAAGACAACCATAGTTTGCAAAATTAGGCTTCTCTCATTTGCCACTTGGAAGAACTTCAAGGTCAGCTAAAAATCTTTGAGATGTGAGAACTTAAGCATTTTTTAAGTAACCATCCAGTACCTGATTACAATGGAAAAAAATATATATTTCTTCTCTTAAAATCTTAGGTTGATGAGAGTCTGCCACTTGATGCCTGTAGCCAGTACAAGTGTGAAAAAATTGAAGATCAATTTGTTGTAGTTCAAACTAAAAGAGTATGCCCTGAGTACAACCCACTGGAGTGTGATCCTGTAAGTATTCATCCCTTCAGCATTTACTGAACAGTGTAAAAAAACAAGGGGAAAAGGGAGTGAGGAAGAATGCAACAGTTTACGTTCATTAAAGTTTCAGGAACACTTTCAGAATGAAAATAATGTTGCTGTGACAACAGTATTAAAGAGAAGCTGAGTATTTTTACACAAGCTTACAATGATAGAAGATTCCTGCAGTGATGACACAGCCAGTCAGACATCCATGGTTTCATTCTGCACTCACTGCAGAGAAGCTTTCTGCTAAATGCTAGTAATGCTAACTTGTTAACACACTCAGTATTGCCATCCATGCTTTAATGCAAATCCTTCTTTATTTCTGCAAAGGATGAAATAGAGACTACTCCTGACGGCTGCTGCAAGATATGTAAACGTAAGTAACACCAAGCTAGTATTTTCCTCTTGCAGATAATTATAAATACAGATGGAGGTTGAATGAGTGGAAGGAGATTTTCTTTGCTTTCACTCAAAAGTAACCTTTCTACACCATTTCTTCAAAAGAAAAAAGTGGATTTGCTGGATAGCAAATACCACAAATGAAGCCACTGACACTCAATCCTCAGCTTGTATCTTCCAAGTGCATGTACAGCCGAGCTTAAAAGACTACTTGAAATCTCTGGCTATACAGTATACAGTACCACCTACTGTCTCATCCTGTACATAGTCTCAGTAATGAGACATGTCCTTCCAAATTCCTTTAGCACAAGGTGCTGAATTAGAGATTTGAAGCATGTTTATGTTGTCCCTGTTCTTTCAAAGCTACAAACTGCAAAGCATACAGCACAAAAACTGTAATCAGACATGAAGACTGCGAATCCTCTGAAGCTGTTGAGTTGGCGTACTGCGAAGGGACCTGTCCTGGCTCCTCCATGTAAGTTCAAAAAAAAAAAAAAGTAGCTGAGAATCTCTTCAGCTGTGTTTATATTTGTGGTCTCTCTTAATCAATCATACAGCAGCAGCAAAGTTAACATGTTCATGCATCTCTTGAGTAAAACCAGGCAAAGCAAGAATAGCTTCGCTAACAAAAAGTTAGGGCATTAAAATCATATTCACATGATGCTCCTGTTTACAGACGTTTAATGAGAGAACATCTTTTCTTCTGGTGGCATGCAGGTATTCTCTTGAAACAAACCAGATGCAGCATGACTGTACTTGCTGCCAGGAGCTCAGCAGCCACACAAGAGATGTGACCCTGACTTGCCGAAATGGAACAACCATCAATTATAACTACGTCTACGTGGAACAGTGCCAGTGTGTAAATGCATGCAGCTCACAGACCCAAGCAGCAGATGATTACCAATCAAAAATCAGTCAAATATTGGCATGATCACTGTGGAAACAACAACAACAGAAATACATCCTAGGAAAGCCAGAACCATATCCTCCTCAGAATAACTTGAGCTCCTTCTTTAACTGATATTTCAGTTTAACACCTTTTGTTTTCTCCTACTTGTAAAAGCAAAAAAAAAAAAACACCCAAAAAACACCTTTAAGCATAATTTTTTTTATTTAAGTGATACAGTTTTCAAGGTAAAAATAAGTAACCATGTAAAATATATTCCTGTACATTATGCAGACATGTCACTACGTATCAGTACAATCACAACCCTGACGTTTTGGGAAAAGTCTTAAAGGCTCCAAAAACAAAAGCAGAAGACAGTGCAGCTACACTGCACTCAGCTCCTACGATTAGAGAAAGTTTTATTGCATAGCATTTTTATGGATATAATGCTCTTAAAAGACATCACTTGGTGACAGGGAAGAGACTGTTTTCCTGTTCATCTCATCTCTTATTTGATCAATAAAACTTTCAGCATTTTTCAGTTTTGGTGACTGATACTTATTTTCGCTGTCTAAATAATGGGAAGTCCAGTGACAAAGAGGTGGGGCTCTCTTTTTAAGAAAAAAACAAGCTGGCAGATGAAGCAGCAGGCTGGTTGTTTGGCTAGTGAGATCCAGAAGACAAGTGGAAAACAAGATAGAAAACTTTATATTCACAGTTGCTCCACATCCTAAACCGAAACAAAGAAAGCCACCCTTCTGAAGTTGAAGAAGTCTACATATAAATAAAAGCTCCAATCAGATAATTAAATGACTTCACCAGAAGTATTCTTCCCATTTCCTCATCTAGTTAAATGCTCTGCTGCAGTAATTTGAGTGAAATATTGATATACTTGACTGTGGTAAATATAGGATGAAAAACCTGCACTTTCGTATTAATATGATACCTCACAAAAAAAAAAAACAAACAAACACTAAAAAGAGCTCAGGATTGACATTATATACTGCTTGGTGTTTTAAGTATTACTTGTCTGTATCTCCACACAGATACTCTGCTGCTAAGAACGTAGGTTTAGTTTTATTTCCAAGTATGTTAAGTCAAGCATGCGTTTTATCACTTCAACTTCTGAGTTCCATGTAGTACATAACTGACTTTAACAAAAATGGTTACTTCCTGAATATCAAACAAATGCACATCTTTGTGTTCTCCTGTACAGCTACTTCTGTTTTACACAGATGTTCCCTGGACTTGCAATAGCAGTGTAGCATTTGTTCTAAGCCTCCATATGCGCCTCCTCCTGAATTCTGCTTACTTGAAGTGCAAATCCCCTGGATTTGCTTCTGGCTTAAGCTTCAGAGGAAAGGTACAAGAATAGATTTCCCTTTAAAAACACCAACCAACATCTCTTTCCTCACCACCTTTCACTGCCATTTTCCCTGCTTCTTCTTATTCTGAAGCAGACTCTCACAGCAGTGATCTAAGGAAATACTTCATTGATTTTAGCCTGAGTTCCATTCATCTGCCTCACTCATTGATAACTGGTAGCACTTCCCACATTTATAGTACAATACACCACTGTGTCTAAGGAGTTTGCTTTATTCCCCAACATCACCTACTTGTCTCCCAGCAACACATGGAGTTAATTTTACCACTACACACAACATGTGCTGAGAGAGGGGAGATCCTCATCTCCAAGGGACAGCACAAGTTATACCAGAACACTGCTACTGATACGTTTACTTTTGTATTTCTTGTTCTTACACTTGTCATTTCCCAAGCCTCCAGGGTGTGTTGCATGCAGGAGGATAAGCCACTCATTCAGCTTCCTTGTCTCCAAGCATCACCCCAGTAGCTCACACAGGCAGACTTAACAGCTCCTATTTGACAGAACTGCAATGTGCAAAAGGGCTTTGCCAGATGCAGAAGCATCATACAGATGTAACAGTTTCATGATTTTGGGGACTCAAAAGCATGTAGAGCTGGCCACAAACTACACACCATCAGAAGAAGCTACTAAAACACAGCATCCTGGCCATCTTTATATAGCAAATTATACCACTTACCCATTATTTTTGGAAAAAAAAATCATAGCTTCAATTCCTAAAACATTATGAATCTTGAATCAATCTTCATTTCGTCCTTTCCTGAAGACTGCCTTTTCCCATACAAAGGAGTTAGAGAGATTGAGAATTAGTTTTTTGCAAATGCTTCCTTGTCTCTCCTGACCACCTCCCAACCTACATTACTCAGCACAGAAACATTCTTATTTAAAACATAAAGGCAACTATTAAAAACAGCAAATGCTGCATTCAAACATTGAGTATCAGAGCAGATTTGTGGCTACTTACACACAGTCACAACTTAGTCTTTATGCTCGCACTATTTGCCAGCAGCAAATACCACGGCATTAAAGTAACTGACCTCTCCAAGCTGCTCTCACTTTGTTTGATTTCCTCCACAGAAGACCATGGTAACGGATCACCTTCATAAAGAAACCTGTGGAGTAGCTCAAAGGCCTGAGCTGTTTTCAAGTTATTTTATCACTTCCACAGTGTTTCAAAAGTAAGACACAGACCACACTATATTCTTCCAAACCATTCACTCACCACCAAGGCGGAACTTCTGTCCCTCAGGACCAGGACTCTATGCCACACAGACATAAGCCCTGAAGTTTGCATTTAGCTGCTCCTTGTTTCCATGCTGCATAAACATGCTCCAACCCTAAGAACCACACAAGTCACCCTTCCATTTCCTTTAGAGAGGTTACCAGATTGTTCTCTCACCATCTGCTTCCACAGAATATTTAAGTTTACCGTCATTTAGAAATGTTCAGAAATATTGCCATAATACACCCTTGCCATTAAAAAGATCATTTACTTTAGTACCATCCTACTAAGATTCTGCAACTCACATTTCAGTTTCAAGGGAGTTCTGGGTTTTTCTTCTCAAATGGAAAAAAAACCCAGCACTTTAAAATACTTAAAATGAAGCAGAAGGATCTCAATCCTCACACTACAGGCCATATGCTGATTTATTTCAGCTGTGCAGTTGAGCCTTAACAGGGATAGGGCTGATAGTTCAAATGAAATGAGCATCCAGACAGCTGCATGCTTTATACACACTGTTAATTACTAATCAAGAAAATCCAGGTGATGAACAAAAGACACCTGAAAACACAACCAGCACCCACAGCCACTCATGCTCCAATACTTATAACTGTGTGACCTGCAATGAAATAAAGCCTGATCTAAACTGAACTCAGTGACAACATCTCTGCTGGTATCAGGAGCTGACGCTATTCCCAGCAATCCAAGCTTGTAGTTTCTCAAACACTTACTCCAAGCACAGATAAACTGCTTGATACTACATAGAACATCTTCAGGACTCAGTTACCCCAGCCTTAAACTAAGTTGAATGTTGCCCATTTACTTACAAGTGCCTAAAATATCTAGTGGATAATGAGATATACACAAACTACAGTATGAAAATAGACCAACTTGAGTTTCTGAACAAACCCACAGAACACACAGGAAAGTTGAAATCTTCAGTAGGCTACAACTTACAGCTGGAGCAGGGAATATTACAACCATAGCTTTTCATTTCTCCAACTATGAAAAATCCCTATTATATTTTTTCCTAGAGGCTCTGTTTTCACCAATGTACTTAGATATTTCAACAATTTAAACACCAACTTCTATTAGATTCCCAAGTGCCATCAGTGTGAAACCCACACTGAAATGCAAATGCTAATAAACATTGAAATTTTAAGCGGATGCTTTAGCCATCACAAGGAAGCCAACATTTAAGTAAATTAATTCCAACTTGCCTTCTGTAACACAATGGAAAGACAATGGAAAGCACAGCAACAATGCAGAGTAGTAAGGTCCCAGGCTGCAGCAAGCAAGAGTTTGCTCAAACACGACTGCAGTGAGCACAGAAATAAAGGAAAGAAGCTGCTTACCTTCAGAAGGCTTCAGGTACACAGGAAACCCTAGCAAGATCTCCTCACCTCCACTGTCTACCCTTAAATGAGGTCTGGGAAGGGATGGATCCTGGCTCCACCCCTTCCAATTACTCAGGTACATTGCCCACAGCTGAGCACCCCTGGGTTGGCCCTGCCTTCCCACCAGGTGCTCCATCACTGCTTCAGGCTGTGACTCAGCATTTCTGCCACACACACTCAGTGTGCTGCAGAAACGTGAAAGCAAACAGTAAGGCTTTGGAACATAAACGAGGATAGATGCTGCCACTTCAGAGCTACAGGAAAGCACCATTAGTAGCTCATTAATTCTCAAGCACAGCAACTGCTGCTAAACAAGAAAAAGAACCTCAGATAGCTTTCCAGTTAACAACAGAATTTAAAAAGATGTAAAGCAAATCCTTAAAATTCATCAATATATTGAAAACTAGCAGGTAATGCCTATTTGTCCTGTAGCTGAAATAGTACATCAGCTTTATTTCCTAACTTTCCACGGGGACACCACTACCTCCAGACCTGCAATATCACAACAGTTTTGAAGGAGCAGCACCTGGAAGTGTTAAAGAAAGGCAAACACCTAGAGAGAAATGCTTCAAATACTTGCGAGCATTCACTGCACCAGCCCCACCAGATGATCACATTTCTAAGAACAGAAGTCCAATTTAGCAAATATGCAAGACCACATCAAATAAAGTAACTGATACACAATGAATTCTGTATCAGTCTATAGATGATGAAACTGAAGTCCTCTCCAATAGAGACATAATACGCTTTCATTTAGATGATACATTTATTAAATTAGAACAAAAAAGTTGATGTATTCTAGAGTGCAAGAAACATTTGAACACAGGACCTCAATACAGAGAGAAACAACATCTTCAGATTATTACAGCAAAATAAACATCCTCTGTATTGTTATTACAGATCAACCGAACAAGCAGTAACACTTGAAAGGGAAAAAACATTCAGTACCATCAACAGATGCAAACAGCAGTAGAGAAGAAAGCAGCAAGGATCTAGCTAGACAAAAGAATGTTCCTATTCTTAGCAAGTTCAGGCTCTTGGCAGGACTCAAATTAGTACTAAAAGCATCCACTTCTAGCAGGTGCCAGGCTTTTACATCTGGCTTTGGCTCTGAGCTGCTTGAAGCTGTTGAGCAGAAGAACAGTGTCAAATAGCATCATCCCATTTGCATTTCATCAAAAGCTACAACAGTGGCAACTTAGATCAAGAATCAGACTTTGGGTTCCAATGCTTTCATTTCACAGGCTCCTGGAAAACCAACCTACTCCCCACCGTTTTTCCACCTCTTTCCAATTCAAAGCTGAATGAGCAAATTGACTTAGAGGCCATGTATGCTGAAAAGCTGAGCAGGATCATGACCAGTGTTTTGTTTCTAAAAGGAGGAGATCTTGAAATTAAAGTTTCAGCTACAATGCTTAAGTAAATCAAGATAAAAATCCCAAGAACAGTATTTGAGTTTAACATGTTGAAACCCATCTACTGGCCATAACTCTCCTACATCTCCTGTCTTCAGCTCTTACCTACCCCTATTTTGCATAACATTTGCATAAATGAAACTAACGACAACGAACAAATTTAACAGGGGCTATAGCTTGCTCAGAGGCCTGGAACCTAGTTTATGCATAAGCCTAGCTAACCTAACATTCCTTCTCATGGTTAGAACTGAAAAGTGTTATTCTGTCCTTGAAATGGAGCTGTCACAGGATGCAGTCCAATTTACCAGCCATTAAGTTGAACTGTGACTGCTGCTTTCATAAAAAGCTGTCATCATGGATCCCAGCATTTTCATATTAAAAAAAAAAATCCAATATTTACATTTTCCCTGAATTGCTACATCTCCGTAAGTTCACGTTGAGTAAAAGTCAGCACAGGGGAGGTCTTCCTGGAGACAGCAGAGTTAAAACTTGACGCATATTAACCCTCTTGGGCAACAAGGTCAAGTTTCTGTGCTACGAAGACAAAGATCCACTGCCTCCATACTATTTCATACACCACCTACAGTAACTGCAGGGAAGGTGCAAGAATACTCTCTTGATGAACACCCGTTTTATTTTAGAAGAAAAAAAAGTATGGGGACACTAGTACTAAAGCACAAAAAACTGTATCCTTGAATCTCATTAAGACCATGGGAAGATGTGTAAGGATATTTACGCTTTCAAGGGTAAATTTACAACTGCAGTGGGATTTGGAACAAAATGTAACACTGTTATTATGAAATAAACAATCTTAGATCAGGAGCCAAGACAGCTTTGGATAGTGTATTTTAAAAGTTTCAGCATCATTTTTCATCATAAAAAAATAAATATTCATACTTCACCAGCGCTACCTAAAGATTTCTTATATGTAGGCAGGAAAAAAAAAAATCAGCTCTTCAGCAGATATGAAAAAAACATAAGTGTGACATGCAGCAAAGTTTGACGAAAAAAGAGAACAGGAGTCCCTTTTCCCTATTCTAGACTTTGCTTTAAAGGTCTTCATGAATGAGTTAAGAGCCTGGATTTTAAGTGTACATTCATTCCAACTCTTGAAAATGTAACAGTTTATGGCTATTGTAGAAAGTATCAAAATCAAACATTAAAAAAGGTAAAACAGCAACATTGCACATCACTGAAACAAACTGGTACATACTACTTAAAGTGCATTACTTTATCCTCTACAAAAACAGACACTGCAGAAACTTATCCAACAGGATAACTGGTGCCAACTGTAAGATCCTGCAGCTCCAAGATGAACTGCTTTCTGGAAAAAACACTAATAATAAATACAAGCAACCTCTAACCTCCTCCGAGGATCAGACTAAGTCAGATATGTTGTATTTCTCCTGCAAATAATTATTTCCTCCTGTTTCAAATAGATTAGGTTGGACCAGATGACCTCCAGAGGTACCCTCCAACCTCAACCATTTTGTGACTACAGCAACCACAATCAACAAGTCACTGGGCAACTCAATGACATTCAAAGATTCTGAGACTGTTTTGCAAGCTTCTGATTTCAAAACAGACAAAGAAACACACTAGTTCGACTAGTGATATCAAATGGTAATCTTGCTGAAACATAGATGTGAAGAAAGAAGCCTTAAACAGATCATAGATTTCTACTTTTCCTTTTTTTTTTTTTTTTTTTTAAATCAAGAGCAATACCTGAAATCTTTCCAGCTTCATTAATTCTCTAGGTACAAAATCTTTCCTTCTGTGTTCATCCTTGGGAATAGTCATGGGAACGCAGAAGTAGCAGTACAAGTACATTAGGGCTCAGTCCTGTTCTTTGCTATGGCAGCAGACTGCACAAGTTAAAGTCATTTGTTACGATTTTACAGATAATATATATAACCATATTCTATAGTGTGATAAAAGTCCCAAATACACACAATATACTGCTTTGCTGCTCAGTGACTAGATTGAAGGGAAGATGCTCGTGAGAAATACCAACAAGCGCAACCTTGGAAACCTAACTTATTAAACCAAAGGTCTTCCATCAACCACAAGCAGCTGAATATTTCACAGCGACAGCTAACCACTACAGGACAAGGAACAGGCCTTTCTTTTAATTTCTGCTATAAACAGGTTGCTTGGTTAAACCTACATACTTCGGCAAATTGTTTAAGAAGCAAACCCTTCTCAGAAAAGCAATTTTTCCAATCTGACAGGCAGTAGTAAATCCTGTACTGCATAGAGTTATTCTGTAAGAATCATAGAACAGAATCACAGAACTAAAGTTTTTGAAGAGAGGGAGAGAAAGGAAAAAAAACAAGCATTATTCCCTCAGAATACAGCCAATTTGGGCACAGGTGATATCAGAGATGTTTCAGCGCCGAACTGTAGGACATTCTCTACCTGTACATACTCAGTTTAGCATAAGAAAGTGAAAAGATCCAAATGTTCAAGGAGAAAAAGGGATATATTCTTGCATACAGGACACACTAACAGCAAACTGTTAGGAAATTCTTCCTCTAGCTAAATCCCTGGCTTGGCAAGTAAGAATAAGTGGCATTGAGGAAACGGACAACGCAGAAGTGATTCTATGATTCTTCATTCATCTGAAGCAAGGAGTTGATAGCTGCATTCTTGTTCCCTCTCTGGGCTTCGAGCACTGAGCGGATTACTTCCCTGTCCATGTTGGGAAACATGTCCTGGATAGATTTCAGGTCCTCTTCGTTACACAGGTGCTGAGGATTGACCGCAGGAGGTGGTATTGCCACAGGTACCATGTCAGGATTACAGACTGCAGGCATCCCTGCATGCAGGAAAAAAAAAAACACCAAAACAACACACGAGAGAAAAATTAACGACTGTGAAGAAGGAAGCGGTCCATCCCTTACCACTACCCCACCAACAAAGACACGTACCCTAGAAAAGAGACTGCAAAGATTGCTGCAATCAGAAAACACTTTCCTGGAACTGGTTCTCTGCCCAAGTTAAGTTTCAGAAGCAGTAAGCAACGTAGCAATAGGCACAGCTTGGAATAAAGAACAACCTGTATCAACCAGGCTTATGTATGAGTAAGTAATCAGATACTAAGCATATTTTAAGCCCTACTGCATTTATATTTGATGCTTTTTAAACCAGCAATGTACATAACCCATAAGTAGACATTCCAAAAATTCAATCTTCATCACATTAAAAGGAAATCATGTCTGCAAAAGGACTGGACCACACACAAGTATCAATCTCAAGCAAATGGCTTTCCCTGGCTGAAGTTCCTTCCAGTTCCTCCTGCAAAGCCACAAAGCAGCAAAAGTACAATTCCCCTTAAGACCAGAAGGGTACACGCTACCCGTGCTTGAGTACAAAACTGACTTTTTGCATTTCTGTGTGAAATTGAAATACTGTCAGTTTATGAAGTTTAAGAATGTGACTTTCTGAATTCCTATTAAAAGGAACTACTGGACAAAAGCTCCTTTACTCCACTCGACAACTTTTATTATTAATTTGAACTACACCTGTTGTTGAAAAACTACCACTTGTTTTTGAAGAACTAATACCATGCATAGAACATCGAGAGGCTCTATCTTCTGACAATGGACCTTTACTCTATAAGCCATTCCCCAGTTATCTCAGTCTTGCACATTTCAGCATTATTTTTCATTTCTGCTGAACTGTTTCTAGAACAGGGCATGGAGAACCATCTGCAGCGTGATGCAAATGCGCCAGCACTTCGTGCAGTAGCTCAATACAGTCTTGTTCTCTAATTCCTTTCAGATATTTTATCCACTTTTCTGTACACCACTCACCTGATGTTTTCATAGAACAGTCCCCAGTAACTCACAGATCTGTATGTGTAGTGATGGACAATCAAAGAAGCACCACCAAATATGTATTTTATCTTTACACATAACACTTTATCATCTACTTAAGTATGTCATGTTACATCCCTCTTAGTGATATGACATAGCTCCACAACTTGTGCAAAGAATTCATAGCTATTCTGAAGATCTAAAACACAAAACGACTTTAGATTCCTATGCTTTCATCCTACGAGATTCCTTCACAAATGACAAGGTCAGAAATGCAGCTGACAAGGTGAGCACATCATTCTTAGTCACGTAATCATAGGACAACTATAGTTCCCGAGGTATGAGCATTTCCTACGAAACCACGTTTGTGTTTGTTTATGCTTGCTAACGTGTACGGATACTTTAGCTTTTAAAAGTGATTTATTCATGGTTGGATGACCAAATCCCACCTTAACTTATTATCGAACTCTAGTTGACAGTGCCCTGTAACTGAATACAATTTGACAGGGCACTGCAACTGTTGTTTTACTTAATGTTCTTTGCTATTTCTTTCTTCAACTTGGACTTCAATCCTATTCAGTTCTATGCAGGGGCACATTGAGCATTGAAATCCTTCCAATTCAGTAATCTCCCAATTTAAAATTCTCCTTATAATCTTAAGTTTCATTAGAAGCAAAAAAGGAAGCTAGGTCCTTTAAGTCCAGGTAGTGCAGACTACATGTATTTAAAACAGTTCATACTGGCATCTAAATAGAAGTCCCTTCTTAACTTAGTTTTGTTACCCACACACTCTGCCCAGCCACACGTACCACACTCCTTCACAAAGACATGTACAGTCTCTTCCACAACCACCTAAAGTTGGCTTAAGAAGCTCTAGAGCCCATTTGGATCACGTTCCCTCAGGTTCTGTTTAGCACTGTCAGATTCTTTGACCATCTGGCAAATCAGATCATGGCTGTGCCCCAGAGGTAAACCACAAAGCAGTCCTCACCAACACTGCAAATACAGCTCCTTACACAATAACCACTGGCAGCAGCAGCATTTCAGATCGCCTCTTCTGAGCTTCAGCATTCTTCAGCTCCCTTCTCACTCCTCCCACAAATACTACAGGCATTTACAAGATACAAATTTTGAAACCATGCAAATCTGAAGTTGTAAAGTGAAACAACAAAGCAATACAAGTTATGCTTCACTTTTAAGTGAAGTTTCCTAACCTTCTCTAATAAGTTATCAGCACCATGAGACTATCCAGCTACCAGCACAGGCTATTGAAGAACTGTCAAAAAAAAAAAAAAAGCCAGACCATCAAGCCAAATGAAATATCAAGCTCCTTTTGAAGTGTCACAGCATCCTATAGCTTTTTGTAAACAAACAAACAAAAACAAAAAACAAACCATGGAGGTGACAGTTTTCTCTCGGTTTTCATAAAAAAAACGATAATTATGAGGCCAGATATCTGCACAGGCAACACTGAGTAACTATTTTCAGTCTAAACATCTGATTTCAGAGATGAGATTCTTCTTGCCAGTACTGTTTTACACTAATGATTTTTCAAACACCGTTTCTGTTTCAGCTGTTTATAGTTCTTGAATTACTTTACTCCCTACATTCAAACTATACTAACGGAAGTTGTATCAGTGATATTTAAGTACTTCCAGATAAATATTTTCCATGAAAGTGAATATTACCAATTTGAAGAGCACTTCTTTCTTGGCTTTGTTGTCATCCCCAAACCCCAGACTAAAAGCATCCATTATTTCTGATTTACAAAATAGAAAGCAAGACTTAAACATAAGCTTACACCCACTGTAATTTAACATATGTATATCAGTTATGTACGACAGTCTGATAACACAGTTATAAACCTCAGCTTTTTCTGTGCTCAGTAAAAAGCTGCTTTACATACTAAGCAGCTCATTCCACTAACAGGTGAAGACTGAAATGAAACCACATATAAGCATCCTCTAAGCACAGCGGAACGCTCCTATGTTGCTCTCAGATAATAGCAGTTATGTATCAGAAGAATGGAGCACTGTCTGCTAATTCAGTGAAATGGAAATGGCAAACATGCTGGCATAAGCAGTGGCATTCCAGTAAGTGAAGCACGTATGTACAGCAAGTCAGTTGCTAAAAGCAGTGATGAAGCATCAACAAAGCCTTACGAGTGTAAGCACTTTCCAGCTGCACACAAGGCATTACACACTTATTTTACTGTTCAGTCAAGCACCCCATGTTTAAATTTATTAATTCATTACTATTCTGTAATGTGTATAGGGATGATCCTTCCACAATTAACTAATGGACAATTTCAGCAGAAATTCTTTAACAAAGACAAAAGAATCACTTTTTTTTTTTTAAGACAAAAGACTTGTATTCCAGTAGGCCTTAGTGTTATTTGCCTCAGAAAGAAAAAAGTTCTAGCAGAGTGGACACCATTATTTGCATTTTTAATATTGATTTTTTACCTAGCAAGTAGCTAGGTGACACAAAGAATATGAACCCTCAGAATTTATACAGCTCCACTGCTCTGACAAAACTAAATACATTGTGGCAACCATATCTGTTGCATTTACAGTGGTTTTTTTGTTTGTTTGTTTTTTTTACAGAATTCAGATCATCAACAAGTGCCATTTTCTCTCACAAAGCATAAATCTAGAATTTTCTGAACATACTTGATTGAACATCAATGCTCATACTGAAGTTAAGGATGTCACAATATCTCTGTGCAGTTCAAAAATCAGATGTACCACATTACATTAAGCCTAAACTGAAGAAAAATGATTTTCTGTAACGCAATTCACCTTTAAAATCATGTCAGATACTTCACTTGGCACGAATCTAAAATGGTGTGTGTAAGATGCACACTGATGAAGTGTTACCTTTTCCTAAGGAGGCTAATTTAAGAAGTAACAGGAGGCAGGTGCTGGGCTGTCTCGTCAGAATGTCATGGCAGGGCTGAGTTCTTCACTTCAAAGTTCACAAGGAGTCACAACATTACCTCATTCTCCCCAGATCCTGGGGAAGAACAACTGCAAGACTAAAAGTTTCTCTTCCAAGAAACCAGTACTGCCAGCAAGAGTAGCTCGCTGGCACGGAGCAATTTCAGAAGAGTATTAGCATCACATTTATCCATCAACACTATCAGTCACCAATTACTTCAATCCTTACAGATTGCAGTTGAACAGAAAAAAAGGAATATTCCACGGATCAGAAGGATTTAAACAACTTCAAGAAATGCATTAAATTATTCTATTGTGACATCCAAGTGGAAACACCTTGTGATACAGTCTGCTGTTATGTAAGCAAAGCTGTCTACATTAAGCTCGTGCATAGACTTGAATCAATGAGGATGGGAGTGAGAAGAGAGCTTGGAAACTTACCCAGAGCAAAGTATTCAAGCCCTAAAGATAGGTGGAAATGAAAGGGCAAGGGAAAAGGAATAAGACATGGGAAAGAAACATTAATCTATTTTTTTAAAAGGAAATGAAACATTTAGTTTCTAAAGGAGAAAGCTGGATAAGCTGAGGTAACTGCATTAAAACTACACTAGGTAATAGCAACAATGAAACACTGCTAGGATTCAGTCTCACAGCTTTTTTTTTTTACAGCACTCAGGAAAAGCCTCCTAGATGCGCTGCTTTTATAGAAATAATAAAAAAAACACTTCAAAATAAGCTACTAGGCATTTATAGCGAGGATATTTTATCTCCCACAGAGAATAAACATCCATGCTGTTCTGAATAAGCACTTTCATAAACTAACCCATCAAACTCAATACAGAGACAGAAAGGAGTAATGTAGGTACACATACAAGTCTGCCTCAAAGGACATTACATTCTGAGTGAGCCTTGGAAATTTTTTTAAACTATTTTTTATACAGGTGTTGTTAAGTCAAGTGCAAATACACTTTATCCAGTCACAACTTAGCTGAAAAGAAACACAGCTTCACTGAATGACCTGTGTTAAGCCCAGTGCTTCTCACATCCTGCTCAAAGACCAGCTTTGATTAGTAACCAGTGTACCACACTAGGTATTCTACAGCACTAACCTGACTAAAGTTTAAAATACACGAGTGAAAGGGAATATAATGAAAGCTAACTTTTAGGAGATGGACACAAGTTCAGGTTTTTTCCAAACCCATCCCTCAGGCAGCATTGTGCAACCACAGTTTGCAGCAACTAGCACTAGTATCAGGATTTTTTAGCTTTTAAACCCTTCAAAATGCATTAACACAGTACAGGAATATTGTATGAGCAATATGAGTTGCTTCAACCTTAGTTAGAAGGTTAGTTATCATGTATGCCAAGTTTTTAAATGATTTTGTTACCCACAAAGAACTGCAGTGCAGCCCTTAAAGGCACTATGTTTGACTTACTACCTTCTCACTTCAAAGCTCAGTTATTTGGGACAGTTTCCACAAATAACTGTTAACTGGACTGGATAAGCATTCCAGTCCACCTACTGAACCTATTTTCCATCTCGACAATACTCAGATTCTGCCTCCCAACAGCAAAATCTTGTCCCTTCCAGACGCAGTAGGTTAATCAGTGCTGCTGTACCAGTTTTCTGAAGGAAACAAATAGGACTTCATCATCCACACTCATTTATGTGGACAGGTAGAAGGAAAACTGGAACTGAAAAGACTGAACAATGTAAACGTACTTCTCTGGAACACATCACTGCCCTACCACTGCCCTTCTTTAAGCTAGGTAATTATGTCTGAAACAGTACAAGTATTCTGAAGTCACCTGCAAAGAGAGGCCAAACTTCATCCTTTCAATTATGAGTGGGTCATTAGATTAGTGAACAGGCAAAAGCTTTGAGAAATTTTCATGGAGCCCACAAATTCTGTAGCAGTAAACACAAGGCAGAGTACTATTCAAAAAAAAAAAAAAAATCATCAAAAACATGGAAAACATCAATAGGTGAAGGGTGTTTTATAATAAGCAAGTTTGTCGTTTATACAGTTAGGGAATTACATTCAAGTTCTCAGAACAAAAAAGTTGAAATGGAATGGTGGGACTTCACGTTTTACAAACGTAAGTTCTAGCGTCAGGAAGAATTTTTAATAAAGATTATCATAGCAGTAATTAAACATGCTGCATCTTCACAGAAGGGAGATATGCCAGCACACACTGATAAAACGGATGCATAAATATTCACATGATAAAATGTCAGGCATTACAATCACATGCACAGAAACATCAGTTGTTTGTTCACCTGTTCAAATCTTTTTAAGTATTTCTGAAAATCTACTCAAGGTCACCACAAAATTCACAGAGCACCAAGATGCTGATCTCAGGATATATGGCTGCACTTGCTTTTCTAACTCTGAAGGTCTAGCTTCAGTTGTACCTGCTCAGCCAGATGTCTAGTTCCAGTAATATCTGACGTTAGCCTCCGCTTCACTTCCACTGTTTATAGTTTGACTAGCACAGTAACTCCGCAGCATAAGTATTGTTTTGATCTGCTCAGGAAACCCTATAGCTTTTAACATTCCATCATCTGTTTAACCACATACAAGATACCGAGGTCTACTAACTGCTTCAGCGTATAGGGGTGTGATGAATCTCCAAGTAAAAAGATAACCTAACCAAAAAACAGAAAAGCCACAGAAACTTACCTCTTATTGAGTGATACTTCAGAACACACACAACACTTTAGACTAATTTGCTGACAAAGCAAGCAACACTTAAATCCCGAGAATGAAGCTTTAGAGATAATGGCTCTCTGAATGGAGCATTCTACACATTTATATCAGGGAGTTAACTACGTAACCAAACTCTCCCATGTTTTGCTTTAACTCTAAAAATGAAGCAGGAGGCATATTTTCTTAAATATCCAGACTTCCATGGTGGAAATTTGCTTTTTCAGAGACTGAAATTTAAATTCAATCCAGAATTGAGTTAGAAAAGAAAAATATATTGTGCCAGTTCTCAGTACTGCAATTGCATCCCGCACTCTCTACCGCTCATTCATGCAAATATACGCAAAGAAACTCAAAACATATCAAGATCATTTCATTAGAAGTACTATCTTGCTGAATTCATGTCTAAACTAGAGCTTTTAAGAGCTGTAAGTGAAATAGGAAAACAAACAAACTTTACTCAGCAGTTATTTTAGTAGAGCAAACACATGGTTATTTATACACTCGAAGCTTTTCACTTTTGACAGTAAAAGTACAAAACCAAGGTTAACGTATCTAAAGAAGACCAAAATTTATTTTGCAGAGATCAAGACAAATGACAACTGCTTTCTTGATACACTTCCACTGAGAGCTCCCTAATATTTTTCATTCACTGTGTTAAGCACTTCATGCGCTGTGTAGCAAGTTTCCAACAGAGCACCTTCAAGGTCCATAGGAAACAATCTCTTCACAGTTAATTTTAGCTGCAGCTCTGACCACCCAAATCATCTGATGTGCATTCAGAAGTCTGAGCATTTTCTCACCTGTGTTGCCACCATTTTCACACCATGCAATATCTGACAGACTATGTCCCAGGCATTTAGTTAAAGACTTAAGCCTACATTACATACTCAATAAGAGCGAACTACATGCTACTTGTTCTGACTTCACAGACATTTTAATCCAAACTTAAGCATCTCTCTCAAACTCACAAGTCAAAAAAAAAAACACTAAAATCAGATCTACACTTAATTCATTTCCTCTTCTCTGCTATTGTGGAAAAAATCGTCAAGGATGACATCAATGAAATCAGGTGAAGTTCCCTCTTCCAAGGGAGAGAAACTTGGTGTGTATCTCTGAAAAACCCGCTTACCTGGTAGCTTTAGTCTTCAGTGAAAGAAAACATACCTGCTATAGGTACATATCCCACTCCTTGCTGGTACACAGTGGGCATCAGAACCACTGGCTGGGGCTGCATCATCATGGCAGCTGGCAAAGACTAAACAAAGCACAGTAGAGATTAAAACAATTCAAAAAAAAAAAACAAAACAATGTCTGCAAAAAGTCACCATACCGAAAATATGCACTGTTAATAAATATCCATTTACTACTTTACCAAGAAGGATTTACTACCTTAATATTTTTGGCTGCCTATTTCCAAAATGAAGTATAAATATTTTAAACGCAAACACAAACATAACCGTAAGATGCAATGGAAATACTCCTACTTTAACCAAAAATATCTCCTTTTGTTATCTCTCATTACCACCCTAAATATGACTTACCGTGTATGACATCACCAGATTAATCATTCCTTCCTTGTCATCACCCTGCCTTCCACTCAGGCTATACCATTCATCCTCCACATTTCCTTGTTTTAGAGATTCAGGAATTGTAATGTGTGTCCAAGCAATGCGATCATCCATTGAAAAGGCTCGCTGGAGGGGAAAAAAAAAAAAGCTCCATTTTACATTCCTGCTATCTACATGTATGTGTTAAATACAGCTTATCTCAGCATACAGACTGACAGGAAGTCACCTCTCTGCCTTCTTTTCTCTGGGCAGAATAAATCAAGTGAGCTCAGCCTAAGTCCTCGCTATCTTTGTTGCTCTCCTTCACCTGCTCCCTAATACGCCACAGTTCTATGCCCTTCTGATACTGGAGCACCCAGAACTGCAATACAGCACTCGAGGTGAGGCCACACAGCTCAGAGCAGTCCAATCCCACCCCCTCACCCAGCTGGCAGTGCTGGGCCTGGTGAATCCAAGGTACAGATGCCCCTTTTTGCTGCCAGGACACGCTGCTGACTCACATCCAACTTGCTATCAACCAGAACTCCCAGATCCTTTTTCTGCAGGGCTGCTCTCAAGCTTCTCATCCCCTCGTCTGTGCACGCATCCAGGGCTTCCCCATCCCAGGTGGGAAATGCGGCACTGCTCTTGTTACAGCTTTGCAGTTAGAGACTGTCCAGCCCTCTAGTCTGTCAAGATCTCCACAAGGGCTCTCTACCCTTGAGGGAGTCAACAGCTCCCCCTAATTTCATATTATCTGCAAGTTTTCTTAGTACGCATTTGAGTCCTGTGTCAACATCACTTATAAAAACATTTAAGACAACTGATCCCAAAACAGAGTCCTGCGGAACCCTACTGGTGAAAGATCTGTCAGCCTGACCTATTTACTGTAACTCAGAGCCTGACTCATCAGCTAGTTCTTCAAACACTGTGTTATGCACTTGCCACGCTGTATGCGGCCAAGAAGGATACTGTGAGAAACTGTACCAAAAGCTTTTTTGTTGCATGAATATTAACAAATATTGACGTAAAGTACTTCCGTATTTTCGTTCATTCTATGCAGTATTTCAAGTGTCCATCTGATTAAACAATCAGAATGCAGGAGATCCTATCCTATCTAGAAGGCAGAAAGTACTTAAACACGTCTATACCTGTAGGCAGCAACCACTCATGAGCAGTCACATTACTAAGTAAGAATCTGTTTCTGTTTACATTTAAAATGTAACTCCAGTAACTCAAGAGGAGAAATAAGCTTCTTCCGTTGCAGTAATTGAACTTCAACCAATTGTCACAAAATAGTCTCCAAAAGCCTCACCCCTGTAACAAGAGCACAGCTGCTGCAGTGGCAAGTTAAACTCGCGCAGTAACAAGGGCAGGAAAAAAAGGGAAGATGTAGCTGCTTACTTCACCTGAGAACACTAGTTTGCTCTAAGTCAAAGTCAACATCCCAAAGTGGAACAGTTAACATGAAGGCACACGCTCCCTGCTGCCAATAACAACATCTAGCAGAGTAACATATTAGAATTTATGACAGTGCTACTCTTATAAGTAATCTGCTCTGCGAGCGTTGCTTAGGTTTTAATCAGATGTACATAATCTCTGAGAAACTGATATTGTTTGCAAGTTAGATTTATCACCACTATGTGTTAAGTAAAACATATGCAAGTGGACATGAAGGGACTTGCAATTTCCCAGTAACTACACGCTCTATATATGACTAGTTTATTCTCAGTATTTATGGGTTTGCAGTTAGACTCTTTCTGGGTTAGAACAAACAATTTCTGGCTAAACCAGCAATGTATAAGCATGCTACTTTTAACAGGGGCAGTACAGAATGTAAAGCTGCAGCACATCTTGATAGTGAAGAAGGGCTTAGATACCAGTTAAACACTTCTGCTTTCTTTATCTGCAGGGAACTCTGCTAATGCTACCAGAGCATCTGGCACTCTTGGTCTGACATTCTAAGAGCAGGGCAAAGCCTTAAACATCACTGATCTTGAGCCTCTGAAAAATCAGCACCGTCTCCCAGAGAGCACAGCTAAGAAACAGCCATTCCTAACTCCAATTCTGCCTTGTATTATTCCACCCAAACCTCAGCCCAAATAAGGGACAAAGGAAGGAAAGCAGTATCAATGTTCTGACCTCATCAAATATCTCTAGGTAAAAAGAGTCCACACCCGGAGGAACAGTGCACTGAATAACTTTGTTCCAGCGAGGGTTCTTGGCTCCGTTGTGTGCAGTGGGGGTTTCATACACAGCGTACCCCAGCCGTATCCGGCAGTACGGATCCATGCGGGTCATTCCATAGTTCTTTGCCAATTTTGCCTGGAAAAAAAGAAAAAGAAAGGGCTTTAAGTGTGTAATATGCACAGTAACTTGTGTTTATGATTAGATCACGAAGAATCAGACACCAAATAGAAATATATTAACTTGATATAGAGCCAAAATTTCAGAACGGCATTCAGATTAAACACAAAAGTTAATGACACCATCAAGTGCCTGGGAAAAGATTATCTTTTTAAGCTGTCTTCTCTAGAGAGTACACATCCTCACCAAAACTGAGGTTACCTCATAATAAAACAAGCAGATACATGATTTCAAGGAAACCGTATTACATTCAATTTTGCCTCGATTTCTGCCCTCCAGTGAAACTAAATGTTACAGGTAGCCCATCCTCTTTAACTGAAGTATTTAAAGGGAAGAAATAACGTAGTTTTGATAATATCACACAATGTCTGCTGCAAAAAGAAATCAATTAGAGTAAAATCCAGTTATTTATACCTTTCAGATATAAGAGATAAGAAGATATGAGGTATATACTTGACTTTACATAATTCAGAGGGCAACTTCAGTTCGATGGTACAAGAAGGACAGATACAGTATATAATCTGAAGTCACCCGATATCCTTTTACTATAACAACATTCATCACCACTGCTGTGTAACTACAGAAATAAAGCAGGAAATTTACCTTTCTAAAAATATTTTCTGACCTTTCAATAGTTTATTAGTAGCAGAAATAGTGCATACTGTTCCATGTACTTTAACTGGCATTTATACACAAAGGACATGAACTAGACCTTTGCACTCCACAGGTTAACTACACCATGGTAAGTCTCCTATCCAAGTACCACATGCACAAGATTCCAGCAGCACTCTTCTTCAGAGAGAACAGCTTTTTGGAGAGAGATCCCAGGGCTCCTGGTGGACATCAAGTTAGAAATAATCCAGTGAGTCAGTCCTGCAGCAGAGGCAACCGACTCCTGGGCTATATCAGGAACACAGCTAGCAGGCCAAGGAGCTCAGAGCTGACAAGAACCACATCTACGGTACTTTCCTGTGTAGTTCTGGGCTGCACAGTACAAGACATGGACAAACCGGAACTAAATCAGTAAATTTCAGTCACTGAAATTATTAAGGGTTTCACAATACCACGTAATGACTGAATTTGGATGGGACTTCTAGTGAGCCTGTGCTGCATCCACAAAGCAGGGTCAAATGCTCAGTTCTGTGGCCAAGCAAGTGTTGAATATCTTGAAGGACGGAGACTCCACAAACTTGCTTGGCAGCCTGTTTAGATGTTTGACAACTCTCACAATAAAAAGCTTGTTCTGATCACTTCTTTTATTTCAATTTGTGCTCCTTGCATCTCTCCTCTTATGGTCTTTTCAGTCACCTCAAGAGTAACTAATCTCCAGAAACACCCTATGGCAGGAATTACCTACTGATAATACTCCTGCACAAGCCTGATCTTCTCGAGGCTATATGTTCCCAGCTCTCTCAGCCTTTCCTTGGATGTCCGATGTGCCCTAATCCCTGATTAAGGGACCGGCCTTGGACTAAATCTCCAGAGGTTCCCTTAACCTCAACTTTCAAACCTGTAACAAGTGGTTACTCACAGACAGCATGAAGAACAGCCATCAGAATTAATTCCTGAAGTGACTACACATGAAATTTTTATTTTTGTCTTCACAACTTTCAAAATATAAACTAGCACTGAACACAAATAGCCACTGACTTACACAGCAGGAATCATCTGATTGTTTCTGTACACAGCTGAACTGAGATGCAACAGCACCCTGAACATCACCCTGTCTGAACTCTTACCTAGCACCACAAATTTTTATGATCCATAGCGACAGGATCAAAAAACCATGAGAAAAAAGCACTTTCAACTATCATAACAAATAAACAAAGATGAACAACTTACTAACACACAAGTGCAAGAAAACTAGAGAGCTAACAGCAACGTGCCATGTCATTTAATAAATGCTTTGTTTCCCTATAGTCCTGAGGTTTCACCCAAAACATCTGTTTCCCGCTCTGAGAAAGAAAAAAGGTACTGAAGCCTCAAAGAATAGTAACATTCTTCTCTTATTCAAATAAATCCACATCATGGAAAGCTGTGAACAAAGACTGGAAAACTGTTTAGAACTAGAGACAGGGCTGCAACTGAATTCAGCAAGACTTAGAACTAACTAACGTTAGAAGAGCACTCCCTTCAGTCTTCAGAATATAAGGAATATAGGTTGTGAAGGAGTAAACTGACCAGTGAGAGACATAGGAAAGATCAGCATCTTTTCCTCAGAGATCCTACAATCTTCCTCCCTAATAAAGGGCCTCAACTCAGCATTAAAGCTTTAACCACAGTACACCAGGCTTGTCACTAAATATACTTCAGCATGCCTTTAGAAAAAGGCTTCTACATCGATAAGACATTACGTTAACATGAAGAATATCTGTTTTGCTAACGCAGATACACAATTCTGCTAAGACAGGATTTCAAGTATTAAAACTTCCATACGCATAATGAAGGTAATAATTCAGTATTGCCAAGAGATCAATTAAGGGATAACAAAGGAAAAGAGCAAGCAGACATTAAAAAGCTTGGATTTTTATGTACATGCAATTAATAAGAAAGCCTGCAGAAAGCATCTGCAGAAAGGAAAAAAGTAGCAAAACGCATTAAAGAAAGCAGCTGCCCTGAGCTGCATCTAAGGAAAAATATGTAAGCTAACTGGAGATCCCCTCAACAGTCTCAAAATTGCAGATGCCTTCCAGTACTCAGTGCTTCTACAGGAATTCTTCTTAAAAGAAGAATATCTACTGTAATAGCAGGGTTTATAGAAAATTGCTGCATCGTGCATTACACAGTTAAGAAACAAAACTGGAAAAAAATACTGACGTAGAATAATATGAAGCTAGAAAAACTTTGAAACTTACTTGCTTTCTAAAAACCAAGCTATTTAATATGAAAATTCAACACAAAGTCTATTATGGTCACTGATGAAAAAGGACTGAAGTCTGCATTGGTAATTTATACCTGTACTACAGTAATGCTCAGTCTGCCGACTGTACTCATTGGTCCTCCATACTGTAGCTGCTGAGCTGCCTGGGCATCCAGCTGGATTTGCTGTTGCTGCTGGGTTGGAGTAATACGAAGAAAGTCTTGAGGAAGCTCACCAACATACACCTGAAAAAAAAAGAAAAAAATAAACTCAGATCTCCCACTTTCATAATGAACAAAGGAGAGGAACAAAAAAAAAAAAACACAAAAAAAAACTTCCATATTTTACTCTGGTTTTGACAGCGTGGAAGAGTAAATAATGACAGAAGTGCTGAACTACGTGAAGAATATTCTCACACTTTCAAAAATACTGAATTCCAACATAAAGCTCTGTAAAAAAAATAAAAAGGCACGCATGCAGATCCAAGGCTGTTTTCCAACTGAACATTCAAGCAGTCCACACAAACATCAAATCTACCGACTTTCAGATCCCATTTTCACATGACATCTGATGCTGCCCAACTCTTCCACTTACTCATCACCCACCATTCCTGAGACAGGACAAAGCACAGTGCTTTCACGATAAAAGTGCACTGAAACAAAGACCACAAGGTCTAATATGCTGCCGTTACCATAAAAGCTGCTGCTCAGTGACGCTGCTAATATTTTAACAACACACTTGCAGCATAGGTTAGTGCAAACTTGAAAGCTGCATTAATAAAGTACATCGCACGTGGTAGGACGCAAAAGCATCACTTTCAGAATTAATCCCCAAAAAAGATCGTAAGGACAAATCCTTCAGAAGTTAAGATATCTCAAGGCTTTTTCAGTGTTAAACATAGCCTGCAACTAACATTGTCAAATGTGGGATCAGATCCTACCATATTCAAACTAACAGAGGGATTCCGACTTCAGATAACCACAGGAATTAAAAATAGTAAAAACATTAAGATAGAAAAATTTGAAAGCATCTCTGCCACACGGTAGCACAAAAAAAAACAAATAAGCTCACTTCTGCTGCCTACAGAGATGCTTCCATATTTAATAAAGACCTAATATATTAAGACAAAAGACAGTGCAGTTTCTTACATTACTAGCTCAGACAGGATTACTCAACCACGTATCTGGAAAATGCACGCCTACAGAACGACATACTGTCAGAAGTGACAAGGCCCCTAGGACATAGCTTTTGAAGATTAGACAGCAGTTGCATGCCAAGATCGCATCCTTGAGATAGCAACAGTCATATGAAATGTGATTTGGCAAGAGATGCATTTGGCTCTGTTGAAGAGCCTCAGGAATCCTGGCAACAGTAGGAGTCACATATCAGAGAGGAAGTGTATCAAAGCCACTGAAGAGGAAGTGCTGGGTGCCTGCTGCTGGGCTACTGGGAGAGATAGGGAAGAAAAGCACTTCTGCTGATAAGCATCCTAAAATTCCACACTGAAAAAGTAATTCTACCGAAGGGAAACACTTCAATGTTCCCTTCTGGATGGTTAACTGACAGTATTCATAAAGTGAATGCTTTAATGGTGTTCATTAGACTACTGTTTTGCCAAAATATCGAGTTTCTTTTTCACAGAGCAACACTTCAGGCATTCATCACACATTGTCACAGTGCTGGAAATACAGTTCTCAGAAGAGCGACCAGAGAACATGCACCTTGAGTACTATTGTCTCACAGCAACTTAAATTTCGCATTTGGACCCCTCATAATAATTTGCTTTCTGAAGGAACTTACCCCACAAATAAGTTATAAGCTATTACCCATGTTTTTTTACAGGAAATTTATTAGTTATACATTAAAACTTCAATGTCTTCAGCAATCAGTAGTTTTAAAGTAGAACACTCCATTTAGGAAAGATCTGCAACAGCTCCAGAACTAACAAAGCAATGGCATTTGCAGCACAGCGGGCTCCTTTCAACCCCTGAAAACCTCCAGAAAGTCTCAAATTTAGAATTTTTAGCATCTAAGAGTACACATCATAAAGATTTCACATCGTCAGAAGTGATAGCTGCAGCCCTAAAATCACATTCCCATACGTGCAAGCTCCCTCTGCCAGCTCCTCAGAAAACAGAGTAGCATACAGCATTTGGTGCGAGCATCTTAGTATGGATGCTGGAAACCTTAACTCACTCAGTCATCATGGTGGGAGAAGTAAAAAAGAAAAAGCCATGAGATTTTTCAAAGTCATCCAAATGCTGCTGATAAATAAAAATATATAAACCAATCTCCGCACCAACTTCCAAAAGAGACAAAGAAAAGAATGATTTTTGGTTGTTCTGCTATTTCACAAGCGACATTCTTATACTGGAAATGCAGAACAGACATTCTGAGAAACTGGTAACAGCTAGCATAACTAAATACTTAAAAGATATCACCAGTAAACCCCTCAAAAGCAAGGAACAGGAAAGGCACACACTCCCAACCTTAAGTGTTTAGAGAAATCTCAGGCTACAGAGCTGAAGAACACCTTCTCTTAGCTATTTATCTCCTTGAATGTTTTTACTGTTTCTAAGGAACAACTAAGCGAATAAGAGAACGCTGAATTACATTCTGTACATGGAGAGAAAAACTGGGACCGTGAGATGCCTCCAAAAGTGCTGAAGGAGCTTGGTGATACTACTTCCCAAGGCAGATCTCTCATCTTTGGAAGATCGTGGATAACAGAAAAAGTGCTCAAAAATTTGAGAAAGGCGTCACACCCATCTCTGAAAACCTGAAGGAAGGAGAGGAGGAAGACCGCTCACCATGATTTTCAAACAAGAAGTTCAGAAAGGTGACCCACTACATCTCGGTACCAAAGGTTGGTCGTTACAGCTCAAATGGGGCTGGACTGCAGGATGGAGGAAAACCACATGACCGAGCTCAGAAACTGCAGTTCAGTTGCCAGTGATGCTGCAGGCTGGCTAAAAGGTACGTTTCTCAGAGGTCTGTACTGAGACCTAACACGTGTGCCTAATACCTCTTCTTATCAGTGACCAGAAATGAAGACAGAATGTATCTTCAGCTTCAAGAATGACTCACAATTTGGAGGGGAATGGAGGTATGTTTGAGGACACAGCCAACAACCTGAGTTGGAAAAATACATGACGGGAACCCCACAAGATTCAGTAACAAGCACAAAGTCTGGTGGGTAGGACAGAAAATAACCTGGCAGTGGGACAGCCAAGAAACATCTAGCAGAACAGCAGGGGGATGCCTGTGGGAATGCATGCTGAAGTCTAGCAGCATACCGCACCACAGAAACAAAAGCCAGTAGACTGAGGACAGTGATTATTTCCCTTCTCCTGTAACTCTTAAGGAAACACACTGGAATCGTGCATCCAGTTTGGGGCCTTGTAGCCCACAAACGATGATCAGAAGTTCAGCAGAGGTCCACCAAGACGGCCCATGAACAGGGCGGCTGCACAGGATCTGAAAAGAGAAGCCGCGGATTTATCAAGAGCAGAGGAATGTCAGCACGAACCTCACACAAGCTTTCCAGAAACTACAAGGAGGTTGTTTAGAAAACAGACCAAACTTTCCTATGAGATGGTAAGGCAAGAAAAAACTTAAGTTGTCCAAGCGAAACAGGAGGTTTCATGCAGAACAAAAATCACAGCACGGACAGGCAGAGATACAAACATTAACCACGGAGATTACAAAAACAAGCTTCACCAGTTTGGAATCCTACCAAATTCTGAGCAACCTAGTCTGAACTCAGCACTGACTGTGCTGTTAGGAAAGGTTGGTTTACACAGTTATCCCCTCCAGCCCCAGCAGTTCTGATCCTATAAACCTTGTATTATTGACATCTCCACAAAAATTTCTGTAGAGCTGTATAGTCAAAGGCTCTACTCTGGCTTTTCAACTTAGAGACAAAGGAAAGAATTAAGTAACTGAGTTTATCACATTTAATAAGCTTTAAAAAATAATAATCAAGCTTTAATAAACAATAAAGTTAAAAGTGCCTGACACCTTGCAGTTCAGTACATTTCTTACCTCACTCTCACAATTCTTTTTGCTAAAAATTTATCACCAACTTAGGTATATGGAGGCAAAGAAAGTGGCTATCTGTAAGCCACTGCTCAAACAGTATTTTCCCCTTCCCAGGTACACATACCACATTTAGTCCTGACAATGTTTTGTCGTAAGGTATTCCCTCTGGATTTTCCCAGCACATCTAAACTCACCCAGGACATAAATAGTTAAAAGATCTACAAAATACATTCCGCCGTGAAAAAGCACAGCCATTAATAAAGAAAAACAGCTTTTGAAAAGAAAAAATTACAACAAACCTGTGCTATTTCAGTAAGAAGGAGAACACTTTGTAATTTGAGGGCTAATCATGGCAGAAATAAACATATTCAAAAATAAGTTACATAACAAAGACAGAACAAAAACACATCTAACTTCAAGTCACGTTTACAGCACTCCTGAGCTACATTCAAAACAAAACTTAACATCAGAGATAACAATTCTCATGTAGTTAAATGACAGTATTAAAACAGGAAGAGAACTAAGCACACAGGCTGCCCGAAAGAACAGTTCAAACCAAAGCAGAAATGAACAGGGAAGCCAGTGGAGCAGAAAGCCAAGTAGCCTTGGTTTGCACTCCATCTAATTTTGGAGGACCTGACATACTTGTCAGCACTGCAAATAATCACGGACATCCATTCTGGGCGTGCTTGGCTCGAGGAAGAATCACCAACATGCAGTGTCAGGGTCCCGGACTCCAGGCTTAATCTGAAGCCTGACCAGACTGTTCAGTGATACTTACCACTTGAAAAAAAGGACCCTTTTGCATCCTTTGTGTATTCAGCTGCAGCTTGGATTTCCAAAGCTGACCCACTCTTAGAATACCACAAAACACGAAAACATACTAATCACCTATCACCCTGAAAACAGCCCAGAAAATCTGTATTCTAGCAGAATATTTACCGTTAGCAAACAGGATTCCAGCCCTGCTTCATCTGAAAAACTCAAGGGCAATCAGAACTTTAATTCTCACTGAATAAGCAGTCTCAAGCTAGAAAGCATGGTTATAAGAACAAGACTGGCAGTGGTACAGCAGCACAGGCAGCCTTCTTATTTGCATGAAACAATCCTGAATATTTTGTTGCCTGTTCAGAGACGGGAGAAATGTTCCGCAGCACTGAAGGGAAAATCCTTCCCAGCTCTTTAGCACCACTTAGTGGCTATTCATTTGTAATGCAGCCACATACAAAGGAATCTCATCTTCTGCTCTTCAGAGAATTAAGGAAGCATTCTCGCCTATGAATGACAGCTAATTAATGCTGCATAATGTAATAATTTACTTGAAATTATCCTGATCGCTAAAGCGTTAAGGTGAAGGAAAGCACACAGAATGCTGGAAGCATATAAGAAGAAAAAGCTGAGGCCAACTCATCTCATCTGAAGAATCTCATCTGAACCCAACAAGAGGGCAACATCAAGTTAAAGAAGCTAAGATTAAACGTTAACAGACTGAACTACCATCAAGGCATTTAGCACAAGTAAAACTTCCCTCAAAAAGAAAAAGAGCCCCTCCATTTCACAGAGGTTTACCAGTACCAGCACAACACTGTCTCAGCAAATCAGGACTGCAACCGGTCAGCTGCTTTGCTTACCGGTCTGGATAATTTCTTCAGCCCACTCCTCCCATACCAGTACAATTTCCCCTGTCTTTTCCAAACACAAACCGACTAGAAGTTACTTTAAAACAGTTCTGTCGGATATTTATTTGTTTGTAGAATCTGTTACATACTGACAGAGCAGCATTTGGGCGCAGTCACACCATCAACTCTCAAGCACCGAGCCTCTGGGGACTGCGAGCGCTGAACGCAGAAGACACAGAATAGCAGCTGTCCCCTATAGATGGTAAAAACCTTCACTCACTGTTTGACCTTAATTCTCCACTGAAAACTTATTCCAAGAGCACGGCAATCGTAAAAAAAAATAAATAAATAAGCGTAAAGGGAACTAATTCTTTACGGTCTTACATGTAAGGCACTTCAAGGAATTAAAGTGGTAGTCAAGCAGCATCACTAGCACGAGGTAATAACAGATTCTGCTTTTTAAGAGGAGTAATTTGATAACCCAGCGCTCTGGCCTTCTCAGAGAGCCCGTACGGACAGCAGCCACCAAAAAGAAAGCAAACCTAGCAAAAGCGTTTCTAACAAATTAAACACAGCGGTCTAAATTAATGAGAGGGGGAGGAGGAAGCGAAGAAACAACCCCCTGCTTCACCTGCCGAGCAACGCGCGTTCGCAGCTATACGCACACCGCTCCCGCACGGGAGCAGCACGCGAGCGAGGCAGCGACAAGCCGCGCGGTGCCGCATCCCTCACGCACACGGCGGGCCGAGCGCGCACGCGTTCGCTCCCCTCCCCACTCACGAGAGGCGGCAGCCGGGCCCGCCAGGCCGCAGCCCGCCCAAGGACTGACGAGGGGAAAAGCCCAAGGGCGAAGGCGGCACAGCACTCACCGGGCCCCGCTGGGTGCTGACGGTGGTCGCCATGGCGCCTCCCTCGGGCCGAGCCCCCGCCTCGCGCCCCGCCAGGCCGCCACACCGCTGCCGTTAAGCGCTCCGCCGCCGCCGCCGCCGCCGCCCGCCCGCCGTCACGCAGCACCGGCCGCCCGCGTCAGCTGACCGCGGCCCCGCCCCTTCTGGCGGTTTCCAAAGCCGTCCGGCAGCGCGCGCATGCGCCGAAGGGCCGGGAGCCCCCGGGAGAAGGAGGGGGGGGGGGGGGGCGCCGTGCTCCCGGTCTGCGCACGCGCCCTAGGGCCGGCGGCGAGGAGAGCCGCACGAGCCGCGCGCGTGCGCCCTCGAGCTCTGCGGGCCCCGCGGCGCAGCGTTGCGCAGAGCGCCGCTAGGGGGCGCCGCGGCGCGGGAAACGACGCCGTGCGGCCGCCATCTCGCGGGCGCCGACGCCGTGCCCTTGGGCCGCGTTTCCGCGGCTGGCGTTGGGCAGGCGGGGAGGAGGCTTGTTGGGGCTGACTTTCGGCTGCCGGTGAAGCGTCTTGCAGTGCGAGCATCCCACGCAACGCCCCTGCCGCGAGTGGGAGCGCAGAGCCTTAGTGCCGAGTGCGGCGTGTGCCGGGGGATGGCTGCTGACTCGGCCCCTCGGTGGCGCGGACAGCTGGCCGTGCCCTGATGGCTGTCCCCGGCCCACGAAGGACAAGAGCAAGCCCTGCGCTGCTGCTCCTTCTGGGGGAACAAAGCAGCTTTAATATTCATCTGACTGCTGCTTTGGGAGATAGGCTTTGAAACGATCAGATTCTATTTAAATAACGTAACTGTTTCCTGTTGTTAGGGCCTGCTGCAAGGATTTAGCCCTTAATTAAAATTCTAGCGTGAGTTTCGGCAGCTGGAAATAGAACAGTGCAATTAGGAACACTCCAAATATAGCACTGACGGTTTTTTTTTCACTCTACCATCTCATCTACATGGAGTGGGAGCGGCCTCATCTTCCTGCTTGTCTTGCTACTCAGAAAAATGAGTACTACAGGATATAATTGATTGGGAGCCGTTGAACGAATGTAGTTGATGCCAGATGCAAGCTAACCAGCCAGCTGAAGAGAAAGGCTCTAATACTCCGTGATCACTGTCGCCGCTTCCTCTATTGGAAGCAGAATTCAATTCAGTCCACAGAATTGTTAAAGAAGCAAATCATCTTTCCCTTGCTTCTGCTGATGGAAACAAAAAGCTAAATCTGGAAATAAATGCATCTCACAAACATTAGGTACATGGCCCGTGCGTATGAAGCTTGCGTACTGATAGATGTATTTGCAACCAAGTTTCAGTGAGGGAATGATAGAAGTTTCTTGAAGTAACGTTGTTGAAATAGCATGTAAACCCACCAAGGAAAGGGAATAAAATGAGTGCTTGTCTTCATAGTTAAAATCTTTGTCATAAAGGCATGTTGAAGGGAGAAAGTGGTAACAAACCTCATTGCACTTCTTACATCTGCAAGTACACAATCTAGGAAATTACAGCTGTCTGTAACTGCCCGCTTTAGCTACTTGCCTTGGATTTCACTTGAACTGAGGAGTCCTGGGCTAGCCTCGCGTAATTCCATAAGTTTAGACACACTGAAATATTATTATCTCTAAAAAATTCATTTCCACTGGAAAACCAATCATTCTAACTCAGAGATTACTCCTATAGAGATTTGCAGAGACTGGAGAGAACATCGTGCTTTCCTGAGAGCATCAGCATTTTCTAACTGATTATTTCCCTGTCTTGTTATTAGTCCTAGGAAATTCACGCTCTTCCACAGAGACACTATTCCGTGACTTTTAATCGCCATTTTTTAACCCACGCGCTTATCCTTGGGTTAGTCATCACCTGAAGGTGGACAGAAATACCAACTTTGCCATCTAGTGGACATCCACGACAACAGCAAGTAGCCTGCGACCACGGGACAGGTGGTTCTGCTTCCTCGAGAGGATTATCACCGCAAATAGAGAACACTGGTGCAAGAGCATTAAGTGAAGCATCTGATATCGATGTAGTAATTAAAATAAAATGTAAGCTATGGGAAACGTGAGAGAACAAAAGTCATAAAACCCTTTTATTTGCAGCATATGGATGTAATATACATATGAAAAAAGGTTGAAAGGTAATTAGAGAGAAGCTATAATGACAATAACATGCACTTATCTTGTAATAAAAACGCTAATGTCAGTTTCTCCTGTGTCATTCTTTTATTTTCATTCCTTGTCCCTTCTTTATCCATCCCTGTTCTTCTTATGTCTCTCCCATAATCTCTCCTCCCCAAATCTTTTTTTTTTTTTGTCCTTTTGTTTGTCTTTCCTACATTCCTCTACATCTTTTGCCTTGCTACTGTTTTGTATTTACTTTCTTTGTATTTAACTTTGCTTTCAACAGATTTGTTGTAACCTTCTGACCAAATGGAGATACTGCCAAATGTGCTTTGTGGTTGTCCACAAAATCATAAGGGATGCTTAAAAGGTTGAGAAGAATAATGCTACGGGGGTGTGAGCGTACAGGAAGCTCACTGAGACTGCATCTCTCTTTCAGCATGAGTTTTGAACTCAGCTAGGGGTCTCACCTATAAAACTGAAACCTGTCAGTTATATGTTGATATAAAGAATAATAATTTATGTGGTGAGAACTCTCTGTAACTCTTTAATGGTGCTTGTTTTGGAAAGCCACGCATCCCTGTTTATTTGTGAGAGAAACAAAAGAGAATCTCTCAGTTAGGAAGCTAATTTCAAACTGTTTCATAGCTGATCTTTTCCAGGGAACTCCCACAAGCAAATGGGGTGAATTGATTTTATTTGTTTTCTCTGTCCGTGACAAGTGTCTGTCATGATACTAGGGGAGTGCCCAAACCCGGTGGAAGCTGGTTTGTTTGTAAGGGCTTGCAATGAATGATGTCAAAGTAGCGTTCTAAAATGTGCTCTGAGCTAAACTAAAGCTGATGCATAATAGCAGAGCGACAAATTAATTTGGCCCTGTGAACTAGCAAAGTAAGGTTTAGGTTCTGTTTTGTAGGTCTTGCAAGAATACAAGAATATTGTGGAGTGGCCATGTGTTGTGTACCTCTGGTTTGAGTTTCGGTCAAGATTAGTCCATGTTACTGAGTCCCTGAAGGATCTAGAAATAACACAAATGTATAAATCTGCTACATGGGGAAGAACATCTGTAGCAAAATGCAGAGCCAGATTCTACCATTATTTCTTGTACAGTCTCCCAAAGCTGACTTGGAGGGAATAACAAGCAAACGTGGAGTTCCAAGGGATGCAGTACTCTGTCGACTCAGCCCATACCGGTGTGGAAGTTCAGAAGATGGAAAGGGATGTTACAAGCTTTTAGCTACAGAAAAAGACCGTGGAGTCCAGTTGTGCTGAGATCCGCTTCTCAGGAAATATTTGTCCTTAGACAGCGGATACAGCACCAAATACACAACAACTGAGTGTAATGCTAATCTTTTCTTCATGGTACCAGTTCAAGCTTGGTGATGCACAACGGAGTTGAAACCCTAATGTGGAAATCCCATATGGCATGCAGACTGGCTGTAACAAATAATAATTTCCATTTCAATAGCATGCAAGGAATACATAGCACATTGCAAACGTTAATTAATCCTCGCAGTCCAGTTGGGATGCAGATGGATTACATCCCTTGTCAGCGAAGGAAAGATAGCTCCAGCATGAGCAGTGAGCAACTCCGTAACATTACTGAGGAATTTCTGCCAGGATGCATGCTCTACTGAAACTACGAGGGAATTCAAGTGGATAGAACGAGGAGAGAAAGATTTGAATACAAACTGAAGCTCAAAGTTGGCGTTGCATCCATCCCAGCACCAGGCCATGAAACAAAGATGTTAAACAGCAGGCAACTTACCGCCACTGCAACCACCACATAATTTCATACCCCAGCGTTATAGGTACTGATTGAGCTAGATGAGTATTGGCAAATGTGTTGTTCAAGCAATTGCAGGGAATTCTAGCAGAAAAGCCGAAAGCACAGCCGAGCAGCTAATAAGTGGCTGTTCTTCAGTCACGCTGCACTCAAAATAGCTTTCCAACAGGGGAAAAAGCAAATTCTATTGGCTTCAACACCTGGTTGAGCAACTTAATAAGGACAAAATTGAAAGTTAGAGCTGAAAGAGCTGAATCATTATTTATTTTATAACTACATCTTCATCACACAGTTCACTCTAAAATGGGAGTTATTTCATTTCAAATCAAGCTCGTGCCAGCTTTTTCTGTAGGCTCATTCAGCGCGGAGGTGAGGCAAAGGTTCTTTGAAAACAATTTCCGACAGCAGCTGCTTCAGAGCAGGAGAGCAATCTACAATCGTAGGGAAGAATTTTTTCCCACTTTCCCCTGTTCCTCCCTCGCCTTTCCCAAGGTGTGTTTATAACGCACCAGGAAAATGGTAGCGGTGCAGATGAAGCTTGGACTAAACGTTAAACTGTTATCTCAGCCTTTCCTTATGATTATACTCAGATGAAGCCTGGTAATTACTGTTGTCTTCTCCTGATATTTTTAAGTAGGTCGTCCCTTCCTTGAAGTACCTAAATCTGGGTGCAGCATCCAATAGCTCAAAGGACAGCTGAAGATTTACTAAATGTTTTGTAGGTGATAACACTGGGTATAAATTGCAGAATTTGCCTTTTCTTTTTTTACAGCTGCTTAACACTGGTTACTCCCATTCAGCCTATTATCTATGTTAACATTCAAATCATTTTATGCCATGCTGTTACTTAGCCTGTCCTTCCTCACCTTTTATTTTTGCGGTTCATTATTCTTCCTAAATGTGATGACCTGTTTGTTTTTATTTGGTTGCATCCTCTCAATTCATCGTGGAGTTGTTCTGCAACATATACCTGTTATGTTTGATTGGCAAAAATATCTTCCCAGAGTAATTATGAATAAATCAACATGTTTGTTTATTTAAAGAGAAGCTGCTATCTTCTCTAGGGAAAAGCCTAGCAAAGGAAATCTTCACGTCTTTTTACTGAATTAAATTATCTTTTTTTTTTTTTAGTCTAGATTATCTCTTAAATAGAAGAATTCCCTGCAGCTTCATTAAAAAACAGCAAACAAACAAAACAACAACAACAAAAAAAAAAAAACAGGAGTTCAGAAGCCTTTATCTGAAAGTAGAGACTAGAGCACATAGATTTTGATGTTCTAGTCTCACAGAAGGACACACAGCCTTTTAGGCTACGATATCCAAATTTGTAACTACTCTCATTCCAGTGTGTAAGCAGATATTATTGTAGGAATCTTGCCTATGACCATATCCTTTCTTTTTTCCTTTCTTTTTTTTTTTTTTTTTTTGAAAGAGTTTCTCAGAAAAGTGGATCAATGGGTTTTTAGTTAGTTTGCTTTTTCTTGACATAAATTAAGACAAAGAAGGAGAAGAACAACAATGAAAAGTAAGAGTGAAACGTTGCAGGAAGAAGCAACAAGTTCCTTAAAAAAATTTGTTTGGATGTCTTCAAAACACTCCACACTTGATGTGTTCTCACATTTCCCATGGCTTCTTTTCTGATATTTTGTATAAGTTCAAGCAGTGCAAATGTGGCTCTCTGCTCAACATAATAAAACTTTCCAGCAGATTCAGGCAAAAGGTACAGTTGCCCATGCTGTTTGCAGTGGGTAGAAATCCACATGCAAGCAAACACTGCTCTCCTGCTTACTCAAGCTCATTATAGAAATCTCTGCTTATATGCAGCAAAATACAGTTTTCCTCCTTTGTAATTTAGCTAATCTGTTGTTCCTCCTCAGCAAGATGATATACATGCAAATCAATATGCTGTATTTCTCGTCTTCCCAATTCCTGTTCTTTATGAAAAGAAGCACCACTTCTGTATGTGAAAGGAATTGTGCAATTTAAATGCCACACTTTCTCCCACTGGGTACTTTAATTTTAAAGATATTAGTCTTATAATCAGCAGTGGATGTTAGAATTCATAGATAGCTATGGCTTTCAATATTTAGCATATAATAGCAGGCACTTTCTCCGGTTGGCTCTCCCTCTGTGTCTTTATATTTGGTGTCTAAGTGCCTGCAAGGAAATCGTTATTTTCTGTTAGATGTTTAATTGCAAATCTTGTGAGGAAATGTGCTGTTTTCCAAACAGTGCACAACTAACTTTATTAGCACATTCATGCGCTAGATGCATTTGTCAGCTCTAAAGCCCCATCTACTCAATAAAGTCCCTAGCCTTTTCCCTTCAGAAAAGATTGTTTTCAGATAATACAATGGCCTGATAGGCTCTGGAGGAAAGATGGAAATAGCACTTCTCATTGAATGTGACAGGTTTGGGGACACAAATACATTTTGCGTCTGCAGTGAAAGGATTATTGTATGTACTGATTCTGGTTTCTTTGGGGTCAGATATCAGCCTCCTTTGAAGTTAGCAACCAACACACACAAACGGTCTTCTAAAAACCTCAGATCTGTTCAGGTACCAGAACAGCATATTCTGGGTTGGCTGCAGCTTCAGTGTTCTCAAACGTCTGGACTAGACGAGCCTACATCTGTTCATAGCTGAATATTTCAAATAGCTAAATAGTTTTGGACTCCTATTTCTGTTCACTGATCACTTGATGTTACCCTACAAGGTGCCATCTCAGTGTTCAGTCACTTGAGTATCTGGTTGAAGAATACTCTGGGTGAGGAAACAGCTTATTTTCTCTGTACAAGGGAGACTTCTAATAAAGTACTAGTTTTGTGTTTAGAGCAAATTGCTATAAATGGAAGAGCAGCATTCATCTTAAACTTGCTGAAGATCCAAGTTCATTTTCTTTAGGCTATGAGATCTCGGTAAGTGAGTTGATGTCACCACGCATTCTCTTCACTTCCAAACATGTTGATATGAGCATACCTGTTGCATGTTACAAATCTGCACCTCTAGGGGCAGGTTCTCTGGGACAGCAAGCATGCAAAGAGTGTTCGGCACAGAAGGTCAGAGCACAGCCAATATCTTCAGTGCTTACTGCAGGCTGTAATATGCGTACTGCAATTTAAGGAAGAAATTACAAACCAGATATTTAATGAGTGTGCCTCATTCTTTCTATCATTTAGCAGATTGGAGAAAGTTAGAGCAATGAAAGTATTTTCTTATGTAAGAACATCACTCAGGACTTTTATGTATGAACGTGAATTCCTTTCTTTTGGAGTTGGCACTATAAGGTAAAAGAAGATACTGCAGATAAGCTTACATCCCTTCAAAGGCTGGGAGTCATAGAATGGCTTAGGTTGGAAAGGACTTTTAGCCCTCTGTCATGGGCAGCCTCACCATCCATCAGATGAGAATGCCCAGGGCCCCATCCAGCCTGGCCTTGCGCACCTCCAGCGACAGGGCATCCCCAGTTCTCTGAGCACCCTGTGCCAGTGAGTGCCTCATCACCCTCTGAGTAAAGAATTTCTTCCTAACAACCAATCTAAATATCCTTTTTCAGTTTAAATCTGCTCCCCTTTGTCCTATCACTCTCATACCTGTGGTTTGTACAACATTGTAAAGATCTCCAGTCAGGACATAACATATGTTATAGACCTAAATCATAGAGAGGTTTGATGGCAATATAGTACAAATTTTCTTGAGGTGTTCCTAGACTACCATAGAAGAAAGCAATTCATAGTTTCTACTGTCAATAAAAGGGCATTCACAAGTAAACGTGCTGCTTCGCTGTAAGATAAATACGTGATGTGCAGGTGGCCTAATCACTGATGCCAAGTGAGAGCTGCCAACAGACTCCTTCATTACAATTAGCAGGCTAAGTCCTCCCTGCTGCCAAAGTATACGCGCAACACAGCACAGGCCAAAATACCAAGCTGTGTGGACAGGATAGGACAGCATAGCACAGGCCTGCACTTTCTCAGGTTAACAGTCACATTGATCACTAACTCATTAAAGCATTGGTCTTCTTGTTAGGATCAGAGCAGAAGTAGGTTTGCACAGGAATCCTCATGAGACCCCATGTATGGCTCAAGTTGTCTGCAAGAATGCACCTGGAAAAATGAGTATCAGAAGAAGTAACAAATCTAATCAGGGTACGAATGAAACAAGGAGGATTTAAAAGGCCAGTCTTCATCATCATATGTAAACTTCTCAGATGATTAAAATTTATGTTTAAAAGCAATGAATGGCAGTTTTAAATGCGGTTTTAGCTGAAGTCATATTGAAATGCAAATAAAGGATTCTATACCATACAGGCAAAACACGTCTGTGTAACACATGCACTTATATACCTGTTTCGAGTCACTTCCTGCTCAGCTTTGCTGCTTGTGGCATTGCGTAGCAGTTCCTGGCACATACAGTATCTTCAATGGAAAGGCGTTGTCACTTGGCTGTAGTTGCAGAGATTTTCCAGGCATGAATTCAGTCTTACAGCTACATTCAGAACTTGAAAAAATGCATGAATTAAAAATAGGACTTCGCTTTTTTTGTGTGTGAAAATCAAGCATGTAATTTTCTTTTCCTACAATGAAGATGGGAAAGGCAAAAACATCATAGATTTATCTGAGCCTTCTATTGATCATTTGTAAAGTCAGCAGAATGTAGAATGGACAGTTCTACACGTATTTTTTTTTGGCTCATTCTGGTTCTTCAACCCAGTTTAACAGATAAACCTTGTTTCTGTATCATTTGTAAATACTACAATTTATCAGAAGCAGTGAAATGTTTCAATTCTGTTCACCTGATATTTATGTTATACGAACTCAATATTTTTTTTTTTTATCAAAAATAGATTTGCAAGTTGTAGTGCTGCCATCAGCTGCTATAGAAGCTTCTGAAGTTTTACATATGCCACCCTCAGACTTGAAGTGTGCTATGTATACAGGACAGCAGCTGAAGCTGATGCTGATGGTGAAGATCTGATGAAAAATAAAAGCACCAGAGTGATCTGAATATCTACCTCAGTTTGCCCTTCCCATGGATTTTTATGGCCACGTTTCATTTTTATCTGTGCCTCTAGTGAACAGTCATTTTTCTCCTGGCTTTCCTTCTGGCTCTGGGTGACAAAAATGAAAGAGTATCAGCCTCAGTACTCAAGGAACCACCAGGTAACATACTCAGACCACCTTGACACAAGTGCCCTCGTATAGGCAGCTCACCTCTCACAGTTAATATTATCTAATTACAATATTACTTAAGAGCCTCTATTTAGATTAGCTCCTAATTGTACAAAGCATTTTCTCTGGCTAAGCCTTTTTTGCACATATGTTAGGTGTTGATCCGGGGTAAAAGATTCCTACTCTCAGCCTTTTGCCACCACTTCTCTTTTGTGAGGGTATATTCCCCACCTCCGCTCATCTCTTAGCTATACACCATATTGTTTCCTCCCTCAGTTCTGTGAAATGATTCAAGTTAAAAATAAATAAATAAATAAAAGGAAACAACAACAAACAACTAAAAACCTCCACCAAAACCAAATAAATGCTCTCAAGTATCAAAAGAAACACTCTTTTAGCATTAGTGCCTCGTTATTCAGTTGGGGAACTGACATACAGAGATTAAGTGAGTTGCCAGAGGAAAAGGAGGAAGGATGCAGGAAGAAAATTCAGTTCCTCTGAGTCACAGTTCAGCATCTTAAACAGAAGACTTCTTTGTTCCTACTTCACCTTACCTCTGAGTGTTGCCCAATCTCTTTATGCTCAAACTTTCCTCTCATAGGCTGTATCTCTTCTCATTTCAAAGGGAGACTTTCTTGTCACACAGGACAGGCATGAAGGAGATTAAGGGGTTGTTCTAGCCTTTTCATCTCTGGAATTTTTCTTCACTGGCACTATGGCAAGCTGCTGCATATATCACCACTGAAAATGTTGTTCTGGAAGTACAGCTTTCCCTTTGCCACTGTAGATTTTTTTTTTTTCCTCCCTGTATCATATTTGTTCAGAGTACTGCTTGTTTGCTGGCTCCTGCCTGGCAAGCTTCATCTGCTTGCTTTGTGCATAAATGCCAGGGATAATTCTGAAGGCCCAGCATGATTACCACTTGGCCAGCTGCCACGTTGCTCTTTAGGATTTAATTTTCAGTCCATAAAATGGCATTTATTTATTTATTTGTATTAAAAAAAAAAGTTCCTGTGGCTGTTGTCTCTCAATATACAAACAAAAGATTTCAGCCAAGCATAAATATGCACTGTGCGATTTAATTTCCAGTAATGAAAGCCCTTTCATAACCAACCTAAGAAAAAAAATACCAAACTGTCTTACATCTTTAAATTGCTCCAAGCTCTTCCTCAAAGTATTGAGAAAAGGTGCATTCTGCAAAGAGACCCACAGGTGGAAAAAAAGCAGCTAGTTAACTAGCAGGGATATACATTCCAGGATCAAGCACTGCTCATTGCCACTTTCAGTTACATCAGCACTTACTCCAGTTTCACTAACTGCAACTTTTTGTTCAACTTCGAGTCAGAGAACTCTCTGTTGAGCTTTTACTGCGCACAGTGACCAATGGGGGCTGCTCCAAAAGTAATGCCTCCTGTTTTATTATGTTGCTCCTTGACGCCAGTGGCACATGTTAATGGTACGGCTGCAGAATTTGAACCTTCTTACCAACATGTGGCAGTATTAGAGCAACCACATAATGGAATAGTTAATGAGGTTTCCCAATCCAGCTCATCAGAACTTTTCCTGTGTGTCAGCAGTTCTTCTGCTGTTACTACCAAGTCTCATTTCCAGAGCAGAGCTTACAGTTTCCGTTACCTCAACACACTTACACACCAAATCCTCAATGCAACATATTTTGCCTCCACAAATGTACTGTCCCTACACGACAGGACTTTTAACAGGCTGTGTGCACCCCCATGCCAATCATCTCACTCTTCATTCACGATTGCTGATGCACTCCAGTGATATCAAAGATCCTGTTTTTTGTCACATTTTGGTATTACTATGGAAAAGGAAAGAAGAAGGAAAAGCAAGCATTAATAAACCTGGGCAAAACAGAAGGATTTTATTCAACTGTAAGGTATATCTTTTGTCTCAGAAAGTTTAGAAGGTGAGCTGTATTAATACTGAGTTGTTTTCCTCCCTCTCTTTCTTTCTGCTTGCTGGTAATATATTTCCTTGTTGTTTGAAACCAATTAGCCAGCGTACAGCACTGCAGAACCAGCAACATGACTTTCCTGAGGATCTTCCCTATCTCTGCAGATTCTCCTTCACTACTGTTACATAACCCCCTCCTCCTGGGTGAGTTATTCTTCCATTTTATGCTGTTCTAGCATGAAATTACAAAGCCCTGTGCTGCAAATTAGATCCCTGTAGGGATATCAGATGTATCAATAAAGGCAACTTCAGCTGCCCTCAAAAAAAAAAAAAAAAAAAGCATTCTTAAATGCTTCAGAAAACTGCCCTCCTGAATGAGACCATCCATTCGTCCTCTAGGGGTGATGAGGGAATAGGGGCATAGAAGACTGTGGTGTGTTTTGTACTGTAAAGGACTTGACAGCCCTGTTTTCAGTGTGCAAAAACCTTATTGTTTTCAATAAGCCTGGGATATGGAGCAGCTCTGCATGTAGAGTGACTCACTTTTATTAAAATATCTTTGAACAATAGCCCTTTAAAACATCTTACTAAAAAGGGTGCAGGGAGAGAGGACTTTCAGAAACGTGCAGCGAATTTCTATGGAAGGAAAACATAGTTAGGGAGACTTGAGGTTACATCCCAACTCATTTTAACACGTTCAGGATTTGCTCATCGCAGCTAAGGTTCACTAAAGTAGCACTCCACCAGCTACGCAAACCCAAGGGAGACTAAGGAGAGCGATAATCACTGAAAAATCCTGCTAATGACTCCTCACATGGCTTTACAATGCCTCTTAAAGACTCCATGTGGCTGTTTCAAAAGTGCAGCCTCCCTGCCTGTTTGTATAATGGTGCAGGCCAGGAAGACAAACTCCTATAAACAGCAGTGTGCAAATATTACAATGGATAAGAAGATTCAGCTTCCAAAATGGAAAGAAGTTGCTCCTTCGACCACAGAGACTTGTCATAAGGTTGGAAAATAAGTATCTGTACTCAACATCGGTTCATCTATTGGAATTGCTAGAGCAGAAGACTGAAATTCTAATTTGCTATTTGAAGGGGAAGAAAAAAACAAAAGAAAAGAGCAAAACCAAAGAGTAACACTGGAGCCAAACCGGGCCTGGTACATTTAAGGGAGCATTCAGAAATTAAATTCTAAAATAAAATGCATGGAAGAAAAATAAGAAAGTACATAATTTAAACTCATTTCTTATTCAACAAAATGACTGTTTGTATTAAAGGAAAGGAGCTAAGGGAAGGAAAACAAGATTTGGCCCCATATTAATTTCTTGCTTTATTTTTTTAAGCTGAACACCAAATTAACTGGTGGCCATCAAGAGCTAACAAAACATTACAGAGATGGATAATATGACAGTAAAACACATATACAGTACATAGACAATACAAAATTGTTTTTTTCCTGAAATAATTAACTCTAAAACCTTTCAGACTTTCATCCACAGAAGTAGAAAGTCTTGAGGCTTTTCTTTCTCGTCTCTCTCCAAACCTGTTTCTCCTCTACCTACCTCCTCTGGGCTTCACCATATCCATTCAGAGAACAGTAGGAGGGAGAATCAAACAGAAAATCATGTTGTTCTGCTTTCCCTTTTATCATATTCAACACTTGACCTAAGCAATCAGGAAGCAATTAAAAGCTTCTGTTTCAACTCCCTATCCTGCTTGAATTCTTGCTCTTGTTTTGTTTGTCTGAAACTTTGCTCTTTTAAAAGCTTGTCAGTGCACATAAGTGCGTGTGCACTTACAGACGTATGTATGACCTTGTTCTTTCAATGGAGTGATATTACAAAACGTCTTTCAATTTCTAAAAGGACTCAGTCATCTTTGTAACAACACATCCTTTAACAAAATTCTCAACCTTAATGCTCTACAAAATGCCTCTAATGCTTTCTAATTTACTGACATTTTCCCTGAGCCCCTCATCAATTTGACTATTCAAATTGCTAACACTGTTAATAGTTCCTCAGTCTCCAGCAGACCCACTGTAGACCTTGAAATCCCTCTGCTGTCTCTGCAGACAAGAACACATCTGGTTTTGCATCCATACCATGCTGGATCAGAGTATTTATTAGCCTGGCAGCAGAGTCTCATCACCATGCAGTATGATGATTAACGGCTTCATTTTCACCATTGCTATCCAGAAGGGCCTCTCACAGGGCCATTTCCTCTCCTCACTTCTATCTTACAGAGGTGTAATTCCACTGATTTCAGTACATGGAGAGCAGCGTGAACACAAGAGTCTGTATTTCTAAGGGTTTGTGGAGAAGATTTTGAGAAATATTTGGAGCTGGATGCCAGATTGCCTTCAGTGCCTTTGAAGAAGTCCAGATATCTGTACTCTGAGGAAGATTTGAAGGGGAAGCAGATGCAAGCTGACCTGTCTTCAGAAAAAAAGCTCAAATTTTCAAAATGACCCAGTGTGCATTCTGCTAGGACTTTAGAGCTGAATATACATAACCAAGCTAGGCATGACCTCCTGGCACATCAGCTGAATTGTGCTAATTGCTCTTACCCAGTGGTATATAAAAGCCATTTGGAAATGCTCAATGTATCAGGGCAGTTCAGGCCTTCGAGCATTTCCCATTCCAAATTTCTAGACAGAGCTCCCATGCAGGGTCTGCTTTTTAGGTGGCTCACCTAGAAATTTCTCAGACAGAAGTGCTGATACTGATGGTAGTACACACACAGCTAGCAAATGACAGGTGAGTTTCCTAAAACAGAGCCTTTTGCTTGTACATGAATATCAAAGATATGGACTAGATCTGCTGACATTGCCTCTGACAATGAAAATAATCAAACTCAAACAGGAACCTGAACGTCTGCAGCAGATAGCTGGGAGAGCTGTTGTAAAGCAGCAGTGCTTCAGGAAAGATTTCCTTCAGAGCAGCCGCCCAGCAATTAGAGCATAAGAAACTTGCTAGAGATTTCTAGAGTCTAGGTCTTAACCACAAACTTCCTGTTAACTGATTTATTTATCCTACTTAACCATTCTGGGCCTTGCTTTCCTTGGTGAATCTACAGTTGTGATATTCATCTTCCAAGGATGATGTAATAACTTACATTTACAAAATGCTTTGTGACTCCACAAGGGAAATGCTCCACCAGGAGCATTTTCTACATACCTGAGAATGTAGAGTGCTTTTCTTCACTCTGGTTTTCACAGAACACTGGAGGTGAACCAGATCCAGAGGACAGCCTGAAAAACTCTCTTATGCTGTCTCATTCTCAACACTTCCACAATACTAATTTTTGAGCAGTTCAAATGAGTGGTCTCTGGAATTATGGATACTCACAAAAAGTTAAATTGAGATCTGAGATGGCCCACAGCAAACAGAAGTCTGCCCCTCTGAGCAGTGTCTACTATCTGAAAAATAACTTTTGCTTCTTTGAAAACAAAATGTTGAGAGGCAAACCCACAAGTATAACTCCAAGATTAAATTCTACATTTCCACTCAGGTGGCTGAGAAAGGCAAAAAACAATGTTATTTCACAGGCCCAATGACTTCCAAAGTGAGCTCTGTTTCCCCATATGCATTAATTTGATATCAAAATAACTCCCGCACATATGAGGGCTGAGTAAAGCAGGAGGCGTTCTTTTTTTTGCACTATTATCCCTGGAGAATCCCCACAACCACAGCCTTTTTCAAACAAACTCTGCACAACATTTTAGAAACTTATACTCACACTAGAAGGAAGCACTCAACATAAAATATAAACTTTCATTAAAAAAAAAAAACACAAAAACATAAATCAAGGTTTAAAGCTCTTGATATTGCAATAGTATTACTGTAAAACCCTAATCTGACTCCCTAATTCTGAGAGGAAAAAAGACATTCCTTGCAACTTTGTGTTGGTCACACTCAGATTGTTTCTTTACAGATGTGAGAAGATCATCTGGTGTTTAGAAATCTGACCACAAAGGCTTTTAGCTGTTGCGGATCCTAACATATAAACGTGAATACGATAAACAAGTTTGTCAGAGGAAGTAAAAGGAAAGAGGAGACCTTAGTATCTGCAAAAACCTAATGGGAAGGATCAGAGAAGCTGTGTCCTCCACCCTCAGACTGGGGGACATGTCATGGAGTAAAAGGTGATGAGGACATCAACTTACCAAACCCCAACCACATTCTGCTGCAATTACCTCCCATGCAGGCCTGTGCCAATAAAGGTGCCAGCAACCATGATTTTACTCTGCTCTTTCTCCTGCACAGCACAGCCCTCTCCCCTCATCCAACACAGATGAAGATTCCCTCCATTACCCTAGCAGCCTTCTCCCAAGCACACTCCGATATCTCTATCCAGCCTGTCTAGAGACATCCAGAAAGGACTGCAGTGCTGTGTCTCCTCTATGTGACAAATGTTCAACACGATTTAAGATCCCCACTATAATCTGGTTCCTTCCCAGGGACCAAGCTTTCAGAATTAGAAGTTGACTTAACTGCCAGAGCACAATCAAAAGACAATTTACTGTTTTTCCTTTACATACCTTTTTTTTTTTTAGCTCCCTAACTAAAACATCTCCCTGGTATACCTTGTTTTTATATGCAGTGCCCCCTCACAGTTAAAAACTTCTGTCTGATTTTAGCAAAGACAGCTAAACCATCAGATGAATCATCTGAAAGAAGGCCACACCTCTGTTTTACTCCATCTTATGTCCATTTTATCCCTGGCAATCGTGTTTTCATAAACAGGAAAATTACTCCTTATCTTCCTCAACTCTATTTTCATATTTTTGGAGAAATTTAAATTGACAAGTGTGACCTTTTGACCAGTTCACTTTCCCTTGCAGTATATTTTCTCAGTTCCTTTTTGCCTTTGAAACCTTGTGCACTCAAGCTATTTTCAATGTCTGCTTTACACTACAGTCACCTCAACTGAATCGGCATTTCAGGCTTCACAGCTCCTTGCCCATATCTTGACTCAGGAGTCCAGACCTTAAAACACAGGCCTCAAAATTAAGAGTTCACACAGGAATTACCTATGTCTTTTATATCTTGCCTCTGATCTGTCCTAGGCTCAGCATAGTTTCACATTGTCATTCTTGTTATACCCCTAAAAATAATCTTATTTTTTCCATCTGTGAAATAGGACCAACAGGAATAACTTAGAAAAATAAAGTGGACTCTGCCTTGACATTAACAAGCAGAAGGATCCTTGTAATGATTAACCGTTCTGAGCTATGAACACATTGGCAAGTGCACATCCCAGACAAATAACAGTCTCAGAATAAGATTCTGTCAGATCTGCCTCCTATACAGACTGCTTTGATGACAAGAAATGTCTCTGTGCAGATTTCAACAGAAAGACAAAGGGAGGACCAGTTCTGCTATATCAGACAGAAGTGACAGTGTGCACTTGCAGTTTAGCAAACCTAGCCTACACAGGAAACTAAAGTAATTCTAAATTAACATGACTAATTAGCAGCCTTAGATAACATAATTGCTGTGCAGAAGTTCCCACTTTTAGTTAGCATTCTATATTAACTACTATGTAATTATTAAGGAGCCAACCTGAGCACCAGCAACTTAATTATCTTTATATCACTGCAGTCTCAAGCTTGAATGCTGATGATTAATAAAACATAATTATTTACATTGTAATTGTGGCATTTTAATTAAACTGAAAATGCACTTCGTTTGCTTTTTGCCACAGTGCTATTTTTTTAAATTAAGGTCAAATATTTTCATCAAGCCTCTTTTTTTTAAACCTTAATTGCAAGCTAGATAGACTGATCTCTTGTCATCTTAAGAAACTGTTGTGACTGGTGGTGACAAATGAGTCTTGGGGTAACAGAACAGCCTCATTGCTCTAGAGTTACGTAATACTAGTGCTAATTAACTGTGTCTTGATAATATTTCTCTGAAAGTTATTCCTGTGTGTGTAAACCCCATTTAAGGTGGCTTTTTTTTTTTTTAAAGAGTTAGTCTTCACTGGGATTTAGTTTGCTATAACTTACATCGTGACACTACTTTGAAGGTCCTGATGAGACCAAAGAATTTACAGACCAATAAGACCAAAGGTGAAAAGGCAAGTGCTGGCTTATGGAAGTGAAATGATCTCCTCATTGTCATCTACTATGTCACTGTCAGAAACAGGAGCAGAGTCGAGGCCTCCCAGCTCCTCTGCTTGTTAGTTCTCATTGCTTCTCAGGTTAGCAAGTTTAGAAATGACAAGCTTGTGATGTGTGGAGGCAGACTCTTAGCCTCTATTTTCATATTATTACTGGGGATCCCAGTAATAATAATAATAATAAGAACAGCCTTTTGTTAAGTACATTCTTGTAACTTCTCTGACCTCAGAAGATATCCTTATGCTAGTTATTTTTACTAGCATGAGACAGATTGGTTCCAGGATTAATAGCTTTCCTTTGAGCACAGTTAAGTTTTGCTTATGTAGTAGAAGAATGATTTTCCCTGCCATTACCCAGAAAAAAAAAAAAAACTGTCAATTTTCAGCAACAGAAGCAAATTATGACCCCAGTTTTTGCCCTCTGAGGGACTCATAATACCAGGCAACAGAAACTTCATAGGTGAGCTTCAGCATTGTTTCATATATATATATATTTTTTTTCCTCCAGAATATGTCTTAACTAAAATATCAATGTGCATACCTTGGGGGAAAATTGCAGGAGGTATTATCTAGTCCATTTCAGGGATTATTCTTAGTCGTTCTTGCTGCATTGTTGTATTTTCCAGGTTACGGGACTGGAAGCCCAGAGGTGACACAGCTGAGTGCTGGATCAAAAGCCTGATTCTGGGGAGTGCAGCGAGAGAGGATTTGTCACGTAGACTGACTGAAAGCCATGACAGACAGAAAATGAAGACTGGAAAAGATCCAGGGGGAAAGTAATCTTTCTGCTTAGGAAATAAATGAGTTATGGAAAGAAAGATGCTTAGGGCTGCTCTACTTAAAACAGAAGCAAGAAATCAGCAGACTTTGAAAGCTAAAGGAGGTAGTGTAGAAAGCATCCTTGAAAGCTGAGAAGGGAAGAGAAGAAAATGTCATAATTGTAGCGTCACTTAAATGTGATGTAAACTTTAGCCTGGGCAAATCCAGGACTTATGGATCTGCTCAGCTCAGCAATAGTAAAACAACGCACTGCCAAGGAAGGGGCAACCAGTTGCTTGTCTGTGGAAATAGTGCAGATATCTCTAAAGCTGTCTATTTAACACTTGACGAAGCTTGAGAAGCTCTCATAAGGGAAAAAGTCTGCACCCGTCATTTCTAGATTTTACCGTGTTTTACTAAAAAGACTAACACTCGAATGGAGGAAGGAAAGCAACGCAATGCAAGGGCAGATCAACATCTAACAGGAAGGATAAGACAGGCTTATGTGAGAAAAGCTCAATTCTTTCCATCCACCTTCAAATTTCCCCCTCTACATTTGAAAGTTATCACTTTTAAAGACGCAGTTAGCAATAACTGTAGGGCTGGAAGCTTTTCTCAGTTGATGCTTCAGTTGTAACTTCCGCAAAGCTTCTGTGGACTAGCATAACCAAAAAAGAATCACAAAGCCCATTACTCCAGGGATCACTTGCCCATTGTTTTTACTGCAGATCTCTTAAACTCTGGAGATTATTCTTCAGTTACTTAAGCATTCTGGCTGAATTTCAAGACACTGTAATAATGAGCAGGGTGAGGACAGGGGATTTCTAGGCATTAAGAGAAGCACTTTCATTTTGTCCTGAAGCAGACATATGACGTTGAGGATGGTAGCTTGATTTCCTGAAGCTACTGGAGGCTTTGCGAATGACAGTACATACCAAGTACTTTAGAAAGAAGATAACAGAGCTGATTTACACCAGTTAAGGGCTGGGCCAGATTCCTAGCCCCGCATAGCCATCATGAAAGTGTCCTACCTGATGACCTCATTAGCTTGGAAAGAGGCCAGCTGAATTCTACTGCTTAGGTAAAATAAAAAGATGCTAAAGCTTTTCTCAGTCAGATTTATTATCTATGTTTTCATCTATATCACATGATGAAGAGTGTGACTCTTTCAGAGCTAATCCCCACCACAGTAATCCCTGCTTCTACCGCTTCCAGATTACTTAGCTGCATTACCCTTTGCATGGGGCTTTACCTTAATGCCCCTGGGAAACTGAAGCAGAAAAAAGTCTACAGTTTCCAAAGTAGCATCATGATAAAAATATTACACCAATAATTCTGGGTCTGTAGCAGCTGCTAACAGGGTTTTCAGATTGAATTCAAAATACTAGGATCAATCTGAAAATCTCTAAATTTATAGGATATGGTTACCAGAGGGAACGTCCCTTGATTCTTTTGCAACTGTCCTGATGGAGATTTCTAGGGGCACTTCAGAAGGAACAGTCAGAGTATAAATAAGAAGTCACGGACTGAAAGTTTTTCACAGGGATAGGATAAAGGGCTGCAGATACCTGGACAGGAACTGCATTTTCTAGAAGAAAAAGGAATTGGTTAGAAAAGTTTTACTATGAATCATAAATATCTGCAGCCGATAGGGTAGGAATGAACAGCAGAGCATCAGCCTCTCTGCGCAACAACTTTTATGAACTTATATTCATTTCTGCTGTGTGTTTAGTGCTTTGGGGCAAGAGGCAAAGTAATGTTTTCCTGGTACAAAGCAGGTGCACTTAGGTTTCTTACAGCTTCATGGAATCTCATCCCATATACAAGAAGGTCCAGTTGACACAACTTCCTCAGCTCCACCCAGTCTGAGTCCTTCACTCCGGGAAAACAAGAGTGGTTCACCCTGCTATAATTTCTAGCCATCAGCTGCAACACAAGGGGTATTCTGCAACTGTTGCAAAAGAAAGGGTGGTCCCAACTGGTTCTATTATGGTGGCACGCTGTAACCGTGTTATACTCTTTTGACCTCTTCTGAGGAGTTCTGAATCTTGCCATACTGAAAGCACCATTCTCACGGATAACAGATGGGAGAATGGGGTATACAGACCGCTTCATTTACATCAAAACGTGCAAGCTATGAAGGCCAATAGGCATACTGGGCCGATTTTCACCTGAAAAATTCCCTTTAGCTTCTGTGGATCTAGATCACACGTACTGAAAAGAACAGCCATAGCAAAATTCGAACTAGTTAAATGTTGACAATTGCTGTATAGAATATTACTTCAGTAAAGTAGGCAGAGTTATGGAAGTATGATTTCCATGCAAGAATTGTACAGATCTTGAATACTTTGCATAATTGCTCAATGTTTTCCTATTGCTTTTATCTGAAGAGCTTTTTATTATGACTACTTGCACACCCAAGTTGTCTTTCATACAGTGTTGGATATGTAATACAATTCTAATTCTGAAAAAAAATTAAAGCCTAATACATGATTTCATTATATATCCAGGAATGCTTAACTTCCACTTTACAAGAGTTTCTTCAGAAGGAGGAGCATTGGAAAAGGTCTCAAGATTCATGTTTCATTAAACAAGTAAATACAGACAGCCATACTAAAACTGCATACAATATTAAGCCACAGCTCACTCGAGTATAAACAATATTAGGCTTTGATATGAACCATTATCAGATGAGCATGCACAGTGGCATTTATTTTTACACACAATCATTTTTGTACTTCAACCTAGTTTGGGATTATTTTTTTTTTTTGGTTGCTGTTATTTGTTCATTTAATTTAAGTTTTACTTAGATCTTTCCTATTTTTACTAACACATGGTTCCTATTGTTAAAACAACACAGAAAATGTTCAACTTCTCCAATTAGCTTTAACATCACTTGCTGTCTACCTAGACATTCAGTACTCCTCTGAGTCATGGTAGCCAAAAACTGAGTATTCCTGAGTTAAGTTCCCACTGACAGAACAAGGCTAAATGGAGCAAATCAATTTTATTTCAAAGAATATTTTATACCGATTCAAACAGACATTTGGCCCCTTTCTGCTATTAAAGGGGATGAACCATGGACCACCCTGCATTAGAGGGGACACACAAGGACCATCAAGTCCAAACCCTGGCACCACACAGGACCACCCAAAACTCAAACCCTGTGTGTGACAGCATTGTCCAAACACTCTTTGAACTCTGGCAGCTTCACCTTCTTTGCAGCCCTCCTTTGAATGCTCTCTAACAGTTTTACGTCCTTCTTATATTGCAGCAATCAAACTACACCCAGGGCTTGAGGTGAGGCAGCACAGCTCAGAGCAGAGCGGGACAACCCCTTCTCACCCAGTGGCAGTGCTGGGCCAAGTGCATCCAGGATGCTGTTGGCTCTTTGGGCTGCCAGGGCACATTGCTGGTTCTCACTCAACTTACTATAGGAAAAGGGTTCCAGTCGACTGCAACTGGGGAGTTGAGAAGTCTGTCTGGTTTTAATAACTTTAATAAATAATCCCCCTACGTTCTTCACAAGTGAATAGCAATTCTTCTTTATACACCTGTTTGAATTTCATAGCTTTTACTTGGTTCCCCAAAACATTCCCCCTTTTGCTGCCTAGGCTGGTAGTTAAGTAGCAGATATTATGAAGAAGAGGGAATGGACTCATGTTTAAGGTAATCAAGAATACCCTGTGAAACCATATTTTTTCCCTGTGACAGTCCTCAGATGCATGCTGCAAGATAAGTCACATGTTTGATGTGGCTTCATTAATTACTTCCTACTTCTTAAGTATCTGATCAGATGTGCTAAGTACTTGCAGCTAAAATTAGCTACAATGAAAACGATTTAATTTATAATGCCCAACACAAAATGAATAAACAATTTGCATCTAAATCGCTCTGTCTCAATTTCCATCTGGAGGATGTGAATAAAAATAAATGCTGCAGGAGAAAATAAGTGTAAAGTACTGGCGTGATACTGTGATAAGTACCGTAGACAGAAAAACCTAAATGAAAACTACTAATTGTATTTTTACAAGGATTTGATTAATATTCAGTAAACACCCAACTTTCTGACCTGTGAGCAATGAGAATAAAAATAATGTTGCTTATCTAAAAGTAAATACTCTAGCAATAAAAGCATTATGATCACCTGAAAAAAAAAATCTGAACTGGGACTGTGTTTTACTGCAATCAGCTTAAAGCAAGCAACTTCCTAAATTTAAGCTGTCTGGCTTTGCAACCTTACAACGAACCTAGCACTATTTGCAGGAAAATCTGCAAATACGCAGCTCAGTACAGTTCTAAAACATTGCTATTTCTGAAAAATAAGGACTCAGCCTCTATGCAGTGTGTAAAAAGACTCTGTGTATCATCCCTAAACTTACAGTACATAAGCTCCAAATGAATTTTCTGGTAACTTACAAGTAAATCCATTAAGTAGATTAAGTTAAATTAATTAAAAACAGGATTCTACCAGAGATCTATCATCTGCAACACTTTCGAAATGAACTTGAATAGACTTCCTAACAAATAACAGATACTTCCAACTTTTCAGATAGAAAAAAAAATACCCAAATCCCCTCTTTGAAGACATTAAATGAAGGTCAGCAATTGTTACGATTATTTAGGCTACTGACGAGCTTGAGTCAAGTTAGCATATGTCAGCATCCGAGAAGATCAAGCAAAAGAAAATGAAAGAGGAGTTTGAATGTCTTAGTCTGAGCAGGAAAAAGCAACTATAAAACTGTTAGCTGGCATGAAGACTCAGGAGAGTAACAAACTTACAATTTAAATGATGATTAAGCTGAATAGTGACTGCCAGGAGGACACAGCAAGCCCTGTCATCAGGGATTAAAACAAAATCACAGCCTAAGAGACTGACAGCTCCTCACACCAACATCCCCATATTTTTTTTCCTGTATCCCCAGAAGAGCTGGAGTGATGTAAGCTTCCTCCAGAGCATGCTGAAAGAGGAAAAACATAGGTTAAGCACCACATCTGAAATGAACGTCCCAGGAGTGACATTTAAGTACTGCCCCGTCTAGAAATTGCTCTAACCACCTCATTCAAAAATTCATACTTGAATGTGGTACTGAACTTGTACCCATGATTGTCTGAAGTCTGAGGACTTTCTCACTGCCCAGAGAGGTTGTAGATGCCCCATCCCTGGAGGCAATCAAAGCAAGGCTGGATAGTGCTCCGGGCAGCCTGATCTTGTGGTTGGCTCCACAGTGCAGGGGGTTTGAAGCTAGATGATTTTTTGAGGTCCTTTTCAACCCAGGCCGTTCTATGATTCATTCTCAAAATCTCTAATTCCACCCTTCTCACAGTTACTCTTCAAAGTCCTTCAGACTAAAGCACAGGAAAGGTGAAATCTTTCTGGAAAGACCAAGGGACTCCAGTCTACCCTAAAATCTCCGAGTTTGACTCCCTCAAGGAAGTTACTTTAGTACCAGTTTATGGACTAGAGTTGAAAATAGCGTTTCCTTAATCTTGCAAGCCCAGAAGCTTCAGTGCTTGCCTCCTTTCTGCCATGTAGATCAAAGGGAATAAGTTACTGTTGAAGTCAGACATTTTTACAGAGAAGTTCTAATCCATGAAGTACATAAAAATCCCTTCAAGTGTGATCAGTGGCTGTGTAGGTTCAAGGAGAGACTGGAATCAAAAGTTTTTATACAAACTGAAGAATTAAAATGCTAGATCAATGGGATGCCCAGAAATGTAAAACTTAGCCAAGTTGACTGTAGTGGGTGTTAAAATTAGACTTTCTGCAAATCAAATTGCCTACATGTTGACTGAAACCAAACCCAAGGCTACTCAAAGACCCTTCGAATCCTAAAACACCACATAACTGAAGTATGACAGCTTACATTAAAAAGGCAAAATAACAAGAACTGTCCTTAAGCGCTGTACTGATAGAGTAAACCTCTTGCTGGGATTTGAATGGGATTTTTCTGCTCATGCTAAATTTGCTCTTTCTGCCCAGCTGGTAAATCATGCTAGAAAGTAAAGCATTCAAACATGCTCACATTTCTCATATGTTGCATAAGCAAGTGTGTTAAGGATGAAGGAAGTTGACTATTGTCCGCCAACCAAAGAAAAATTTTTTATTAGCTACTCCTTGCCCAGTTAACCACTATCTACACCCCTGTAAGGCATCCATTTTCACTAAATTTGAAGTCCCACAAAGCAACGCCACCATCTACAGATCAAACATCAGACTCTCCACCATATGCTAACTGTACCTCTCTCTATCCCATCCTAAAAACATCACCAGACCTAAGATGTCACTGAACCTAAGAGAGCAGACATATTTTGAAAATATACAAAGTATATGTTATCTGAAGAGCTTGACATGGAAAAATAAAGAAATAAAACATCAACAGAATTCTTTAGAGAAGGATTTTTTTTTTTCTTAATGTCTTCATCTCACAGTCTGACTTCTATAACACAGTACTTCTCAAGCATACGTGCTGGAACAGGCTGCCCAGAGAGGCTGTAGGTGGCCCATCCCTGGAGGTATTCAAGGCGAGGCTGGATGTAGTTCTAAGCAACCTGATCTAGTGGTTGGTGACCTCACCCACAGCAGGGATTGAAACTAGATGATCTTTGAGGTCCTTTTCAACCCAGGCCATTCCATGATTCTGTGATTGTAAGCTGAGCTCTCTAGCTTCAGAACAATCCAAATTTATCAGAAACTAATATTTCTATAGAGAAAAAAATATTTCTTTTGGAGAAGACTGCTGTGAATAGATACCACAGCATAG